>CM072519.1:22568915-22773915 GCA_036898135.1 Oncomelania hupensis | reverse complement strand
ACCATGGACACAGTCGCTTGTCATCACTCTTCCCAAAATTGGTAATCTTCAGGAGTGTGAAAATTACCGCACCATCAGCCTCATCAGCCATCCCAGCAAGGTCCTCCTGAAAAAAATTCTTAACAGGTTGAAACCCCAAGCTGAACAAATCATACTGAAGAATTAGCAGGATTCGGGGCAGAACGAAGTACCACTAAACAGAATTCTGGGCATTTCCTATACCCAGCACATCACCAACGACGAAGTCCGAATTTGATTTATTATTGCTTTAGGTCCAGCGGACTCTTCCGAGCCAAATCAGGACCGGGACGAAGTCCGAAAGTCCATCAGAAAAGCCATTGAACAACACGATGACATGCTTACTACGGTAAAGAAACTGAAACTCCAATGGTATGGTCAGGTCACCAGAGTATGCAGGCCTTGCAAAGACAATCTTGCAAGGCACGGTGCAAGGAGGCGGAAGAAGAGGAGACAGAAAAAGAGGTGGGAGGACAACATTCGGGAATGGACTGGCTTGACACTGAGCGAAACCATGAGGGTTGCTGAGGACAGAGAACGATGGAGTACGCTGGTTAATTAAACGATCATCTGTAGTGCCCCAACGACTTTCGAGTTTCGGGATAGGATAGGAGGACCACTACCAACACTATCATCATGATTATGATGATGATGATGATGATGATGATGATGATGATGATCATCATCATCATCATCATCATCATCATCATCATCAACGACAACACCGCCATTCACCTCCACCCCCACTAGCAGGAATAACAACGGTAACTCACCAACCCTAGCTCATTGACAATAACCACCATCACCAACCCTAACATCACCAACTCCCCCATCAACAAGTACAACCACATAAACAACATCATCAACAGCAATAACTCCACCATCAACCACCAACACCACCACCGTCAACAGCAACCACACTCTTCAGCCCATTATTAATATTATGCAATATCGCTGATCCAGTGATCGACTGCGTAGCACACCCTGACGAAGCCCGCTCCTTCGTCAGTTCCAGCTACGCTGCGTGATTCAGCCCAACAAGCACGGAAGCTGCGCGACCGGGGAGAGTATCAGAACCTACAGTGGCTTACCGAGGGCGCTTCTTTATACTCAGGATGGAGAGAGCCGACCAACAGTGCGATATGTCCGTTTGTGTCATTGACAGACACCCAACATCAGCCTTATTCTAGGATCTTGTCATTCAGACAGGGCGAAAAAGAGGGAAACGAAGAAGGAAAAGAAAGAAAGAGAGGACGGATGAGGTGAGGAGGGAGAGGCGGAGAAGGCGAAGGAAAGAGAGAGAGAGGGAGAGAGAGAGAGAGAGAGAGAGAGAGAGAGAGAGAGAGAGAGAGAGAAGGGGAGGGAGAGAGAGAGGGGGCGGGAGAGAGAGAGGGGGAGGGATAGAGAGGGGGAGGGAGAGAGAGAGAAAGGGTGAGGGAGAGGGAGAGAGAGAGAGAAATGGAGAGGGGGTGGGGGTGGGAATACATAGAACGAAGAAGAAGAGGAATCAGATCCAAATATAAAGGTGCAGATGGATAGATCTAAGCAGGAATGTCAGAAAGGGAATTCAAAAAATTCTTTAAAATTAATAAAAGAAATGAAGGCGGGAGCGATGAACGTACAAAGAATTTTTTTCTTTTATAGAAGGTACAAAAAACTGGAATCTATTATAATAAATGATATGTTAGTATATGATGAGTATTTATATATTATATAATGAGTAATTAATAATTCTATATATTTATTAGTGTGCTCATAAATGCACGTCTGCCTAGAGGTCAAAAGGGTTATAGCCTACGATGATGAAAGCCTACGATGTCATCACTACTGTATTGTAGGCTTACTATACTATACTATACTATACTATACTATACTATACTATACTATACTATACTATACTATACTATACTATACTATACTATACTATACTATACTATACTATACTATACTATACTATACTATACTATATATATATTACATAATGAGTAATGTATAATTATATAATGAGTAATTATATACTGAGTAACGACAATTTACCTTTAAACAGAGGTTACACGTTGTCCACAGTACTGTAGACTATATAATACGCCCATTGTAACATTATTACGTTGTCAAAGATGCTATAATTAATTACTTCAGCCGATTCGATATGACTTATGTCATCAGAGGAAGCCTGCTGTGTTGATACTACTAGATCTGCTACTACTACTACTACTACTACTACTACTACTACTACTACTACTACTACTACTACTACTACTACTACTACTACTAACAATAACAATAATAATAATGGATGCTATACGTGCTTTTCCACGACCTCTAATCAGGATCAAAGCACGGCGATCTTTACCAACACACACGCTCTCAAGTTTCGCACACTCTCACATAAACAAAACAAACACACATCTATCACTCAAACATGTGGTGTAAAGGCAGGGAGATCGCTATTAGAACACGGAGAGGAAATGAAATCGAATCAAATTTTAAGTTTTAAAATTGTAGATTGAGTGCATCCATTAACTATTATTGAAGGGAGATAGGAAACCTAAGTACAAGGAGAAACCCCTCGGTGTCCTGAAAAGTCTCATATTTAGGCTACGTATGTTCGTCCCGAGGGGGGAGGGAGAGGGGAGGAGAGGAAGATAGAGGAGAGGGGGTGAGAGAGAGGGAGAGAGAGACAAAGACAAAGAGAGACAGACACAGACAGAGAGACAGGCACAGACAGAGAGGCAGGCACAGACAAACAGAGAGAGAAAGAGACAGCCAGAGAAAGACAGAGAGAGAGAGACAGACAGACAGACAGACAGACACACAAAAATGGTAATGTTTTAGAACAACTAACCTTGTCGGCTTTCGAAACCTACTCTTCAAACGCAAGAAACGCAGTTTAAAATAAACCCAACACCAACACAAAACACTTTGAAGATTCTCTGAGATGTGAAGAGTTCCAGACTTGATTGCAGGGCAGACATTGCTAGCGATTCTGAAGTGTTACGTATCTTTGAACAAAAGACAAACTGTTACATTTAGCACCTGCAGATGAAAGAAGCTGGTTCCCTATCTTCTTCTTCTTCTTCTTCTTCTTCTTCTTCTTCTTCTTCCTCTTCCTCTTCCTCTTCTTCTTCTTCTTCTTCTTCTTCTTCTTCTTCTTCTTCTTCTTCTTCTTCTTCTTCTTCTTTTTCTTCTTCTTCTTCTTCACTACGCTGTTTAACTCGAACAGCGGTTTGCCTTAAATTGAACAAATTATTCCTTCCTTTGTTCCAGTTGTTGTTTAACAATACCGTTGGCACCATCACCACCTTCTACTCTTCCTTTTCCTCCTCCTCCTCCTTCTTCTTCTTTTTAAAATTTGTAACCCTTCCTTTTCTTTATTTTTTTTAAAACCTTCCTCCTCCTCCTCTTCTTCCTCCTCTTCTTCTTCTTCTTCTTCTTCTTCTTCTTCTTCTTCTTCTTCTTCTTCTTCTTCCTCTTCTTCGTCTTCTTCTTCTTCTTCTTCTTCTTCTTCTTCTTCTTCTTCTTCTTCTTCTTCTTCTTCTTCTTCTTCTTCTTCTTCTTCTTCTTCTTCTTCTTCTATTTTATAAACCTACTTTTTCTTTTCTTTTGTAAACCTCCTTCTCCTATTTTATTATTATTTTTAACCTCCTCCTCCTCTCTTGTTCTTCTTCTTAACCATGTCAATGTTTATCTGACTCAAGAAGAAGACAAAATTGCCAATTGCGCATGCAACACACCTGTTATTCAAAGAACTTGTCGTTTCATTGCTCACTGTGCTTCAGCTGTAGTTGATGCAAACTTAATATCTCACCCTTGTTGTTCGATGTTCGTCTTTAATCCCTATCCACTACTATCCTCTCACTCCCCTCTACCTACCACCCAACCCCATCTCCCCACCCCCATTTGCTGTCTCCTTATTCTCTCCATCCCCTCTCTTTTTACGTGAGGGTCCTGTGATTAAATGTGATTAGCAGTAGGCGAGCTTAATCTCCTGCTGGTGAAAACGAAGTTAAGACGGCCGTCAAGATCTTTCCCCAGGTTTAATGAACTTTCTAGCCTGCTCTTACTGTGCCCTGTTCATTTCTGTTAGTGTACACATAGTGATCCGCTGGTGATGATGAATACAAGTTAGATTAATCTGGTGTGTTCTGTCTCCTTTTGGGCTTGTAGCTTTGGCTCGTGTCTTCTCTTGCCAGTTAGAACGGCTGTTTGGGCTTTCTTGGCCATGTGTAACTGTACTGACGGTAACTTCTGACTGGGGACTCAGGATTGTGCTAAGTCGTCTAAGCATCTACTAGACGATGATGCGCCTTAAGGCTTTTTTTTTCAAGTGGGCGCGTTGGCGCCTCCACCGGCTTCAGTGAGATCCTGCATCAGCCAGCTCGAGAGCTGCAAAAAAGCGTTATATAAGAACGAATAAGTAAATACATAGGCCTACATACATGAATGAACATTGAGGTTTAACGTCTACACCCACCATTGGCGATATGGCAGACCGGGATAACCATCCCAGGGAAAGAGGGGTAGGGACCTGAATCAACACTGAACCACCAGAGCAATCATACTGCTAAAATGGACAGTGAAAATGGCCACATTTTATATCGCCCACCACGGGATTCGATCCTGGGTCATCGGTGTGCCAGGCGAACGCTCTACCACTTGAGCTACGGCGGTGGGACATACATACATACATACATACATACATACATACATACATACATACATACATACATAAGCTTACATACATACATACATGTATACATACATGTATACATACATGTATACATACATTCATAGGCCTACATACATACATACATACATACATAGGCCCACATACATACATACATTCATAGGTATACATACATACATACACACATACAGTCACTTCTTGCAACTTACCTATAGTATTTTCCTGTTGTAAGCTCACAGTCACCCCTTGGGGTCATGAGCAATCTTGCCACTGTAGATTGTTCTAACCTATAAAGGGTACAGTGAAAGCCCCAGTTGAAAACCTGTCTTGCCTTTGTAGGCATGACAAATTAACTGCGGCAACAGTTCCCCCCGTTGGAGTGCCGGGGGTTTCAGTATAAATAGTATCCCCACTTTCTGGAAATTTAGTGCTTCAAATTCCCACTGTCGCTGTTTTCCTCATTTGCTCTTTCCCATTCCCGATCTGTCCTACCACTCTGCTATACTATCTTCTTCTTCGCTAGATCAATGACCTACCTTTTTTCTTGAAAACTCTTCCTGGACAAGACTCCTTGTTTGTGTATGAGGTCTGTTGGATCAGCTTGGAAGTGTTGGACGCTTTCTGCCGGGTGGTCACTAGGGCTTCCTATGAATGTACTATTTAGCACTATAGGCATTTTATATGTATGTTTTTTGTTGATGATTTATAATGATGTTTGTATTCTATTTTGTTTTTGTAATCGGGGTGTTCGCGTAGTTGAGGTCAACCCTCAGCCGTCCCTCGCGTGGGATGTCTTTATTGTAAAGTGACTGGCCGGTGGAGGGCATTCAATTTTCCCACTGGGGTTGTTTCAACAGATCTTTTATGCGGATCGGGGGTTGTCCGGTCCTGATTTGGCTCGGAAGAGTCCGCTGGACCTAAAGCAACAATAAATCAATCAATCAATCAATCAAAGCTCACAGTCTTCGTATTTTGACTCAGTTTGTTCCTGTAACTACCTTCGTGCTTGTGACTCTCCTTCCTTTCATTGAAAGTGTCTCCATAGTAGTCTTATGGTGCCCGTAAAGACAAGTCAGAGCCGCTGTTTAGTTTTCTTCGTCTTCGCTGTTTGTGCTGACAGAAAGTGGACTAATCTTTCGGTTTCTAACTCAGCTCCTTCCTGTACGAAATGTACAAGGAGTAGTTCTTCTTCTTTCGTTTGGGGCTGCCAACCTCAACTTATTGAGGACGCTGCAGTCAATGGGATGGGGGGAGAAGGACCAAGTGCATGCTGGGTGTGTTCTTGTCACCGGCACTCACCCGTCTAGGACATGAGCGTCAGGATCTTTAAAGTCCGTTATGATGGAATGTATGCGACACACAGACTAGACCTCGGTTTATACTCTCATCCGAAGGAGTAGGAAACGGGAGTAAAGTGTCTTTCCCAGGGACACAACACAATGGCCCGGACAGGGCTCGGACCCGGGACCTTCAGATCCGCAAGCCAAAGCACTACCATTAGTCCACCGTGCCACCATAGTTCTATGACGCCGGTGAAAACGAGAGTGTTCTTTTCCACTGAAATACAACTGGTACCTTGAACAGGCTGGGATGTGGAAAAACGGCTTGAAGAAAGTAGATAACACCTGGCCTTTGGGAAAAAAAACTCCTTCAGTGTGCTATAAGATGCTAACAGGTAAAAAAAAAAAAAAAAAAAAAAGGTTTACAGGCGAGGCTTCTTTCATTATTTTCCTATAGTGCTGAAAGACCTAACAAATCATTTTATTCTTAGCTTCCTGCTACCTTTCTGTTTGTTTTCACCTTGTTTCCTAGAAAGTTTTCGTAGACTATTCTTTACTTCCACGCAACCTACGTGTAAAATATATAGCAGAGTCTTTTAATTAGCCGAAAATGACATAGTTGATTAAGCAAAGTTAAAACGTCTGTTTTACGCTAAAGTTTGATATGGTTAATAGGCCTACTAACACATTAAAGGTCTGTTTATACCAATTTTCCTGTGTTTAAATTAAAAACAGTAACTATTACTACTCACCTTTGGTTTTCGAGGGCGTGTAGAGAATAACTGTTAGGTATTCACAGTTTCCTTGCTTGTATAGACTTAACCTGTGTTACAACAAGTAACTTATAGATGCTGATAATTGCTGCTAAAAGGAGTTGAAACGACTTTTAACTGTATACTTGTCTGTGTGTACGGATAGTAACTACTACTGTTTATTTCATAAGGTTAAACGTCTTCTGTGCGCGTATATAGAGAAAAAAAAGATATCTGTTTCGTACTCACAGTCAGCGTCCCAAGTTTGTTTTGCGCAGAGGAGTAGTCGAATATGTTCGCCTAGCCACGAGTAGAGAAGTCTGTGGAGGTAAACTTTTGTCAGCCTTCCAAACATCCAGTGGCTACCCATTATCAGCCTCCCGAGGAACTAAAACTCACCCACCAACCCTCTTTCTTTTTTTTACCTGTGTGTGTGTGTATGCGTTGATCCCTCCCCACAATAGGCATACACCGTTTGCCCGTGCGGTGCGCGGTGCAGGAGAGTCAGATGCTGCCTCCTAGGCAGAGAGTCTTGATTGTGCTTCGGGCGAGGTGTTGTTTACGTGATAGATGTGATGGTTGTGGTAAGGCGTAGGTAGAAGGGGTAAGACGTAGGTAGAAGGGGTAAGGTGTGGTAGAGAAGGGGGAGGTAATGTGTGGTAGTAGAAAGGAGTTAAGGTGGGGTGAGTAGATCTATTGGGACCTGGCCTCTGAATGCTTTGTGTTAAGTCGTCTTTTAAGAGAGATCGAGGTTTTGTGGATGAGGCTTTTGACGATGTGTTGGTTTGCGGATCGTTATCATGATGGTGGTAGGGAGAGAGAGAGAGAGAGAGAGAGAGAGGGGGGGGTTAGGGTGGAGAAGATGGGGGGTTAGGGGAGGGGCAGAGACAGGTTAGAGTGGGGTGGAAGAGGATAGTGTTGGGAGTGGGGTAGAGGGAGAGAAGGCTATGGGGGTGTGGCCTTCAGATGCTCTGTGTAACGAGTGCTTTCCTTTAATAGCATTTTGTGGAATGTTGCAAGAATTTTTTGGGGGGTTTTCTTTTTAGGGAGGTCGGTGTATTAAGACGAGGCTGTTCCATTGCTTGGTGGGGTTCGGGGTGGGAGGATGCGCGGGGGATGGGGGTGAGAAAGCGGGTAGGAATTGATTGAGGAAAGAGTATAAGCTTTCATCGTAACAAAATAATCCCGCTTATAAGGTTTACGGTTACCCTGACATGTACACTGTATTTTTTTCCAGTTGCGTCATTATAATTAATTATAAAGACTCAAAGGTCAACGCATCTTCTCGCTTCTCACGTCTCCATCGTCTGTTTTAGGCTTATACTATAGTTTTAGGTAGCATGCTCTGGTACTCCTGAATGCAGTCTGTAGGTGGGGAGACGACGTTTGCTTCGACCATCTCTGCAACGCAGTGTGGTGTGGGATAATGAGTGAGTAGATTCGCTCACACGGTAACAGATGCAGCGCACACCCTTGTTTTGGGGTGTTAACATTTTTCACTTTTTAGAATCTAATTTTGGTTTGGGAGAATTAGAGAAAACGTAGCAACGAAGTCTCCATGTGTTCATCTTCCGACCTTTTTTACAAAGTGTTGAGACTCTCTCTCTCTCTCTCTCTCTCTCTCTCTCTCTCTCTCTCTCTCTCTCTCTCTCTCTCTCTCTCTCTCTCTCTCTCTCTCTCTCTCTCTCTCTCTCTCTCTCTCTCTCCCCTCCTTGTCTGCCTGTGCCTGTCTTTCTTTTTCTCTCTCTATCTCTGTGTCTGTGTCTGTCTCTCTGTCTCTTTCTCTCTGTCTCTGTCTGTCTGTCTCTCTCTGTTTCTTCCCTCCCCCCCCCCTCACCGATACACACCAAATATATATGTCACCTCCCGCCCCTCCAACGAGTTCATGAACGATACTGAGGCATTTTAAGTTTACGATATCATCAACATTGTTTACAATTATTTTACGTTACGTTATAATAATTACGTTATGTTATGTTATGTTATGTTATGTTATGTTATGTTATGTTATGTTATGTTATGTTATGTTATGTTATGTTATGTTATGTTATGTTATGTTATGTTGGGTTGCAAGATTTTATTTCACATATTTTATTTATTTCTATTATCTCTGGATCTGGATTTCCGCCTTAGTTAATGTTACGTCACAAGAACCGTGTATTTAGTGTATTTTCCCCTCGGTTCTTCCATCAACCACAAGATCTTAAATGTGGTAGAGACTGCCTGTACAGGTCAGTTACTACTTACTGTATACTCCGCGCACTCTACACTCACTTTCCACAGCGACAGAGATGGGTCAAGGGAAGCAAACTCAAGAATTTCCTGATTTCTAGTGAGGGAGAAAGTTTGGCAGTTATTTCCCTTACGTTTTCATACTCGTATGGTTAAAAAAACAAACGGATGAATCCGTATTTGGTCAAGTACTTGCCCAACAATTATGGCTGACAGATGGAAGAAAGACAGCGAGGAATGGTTGTTTATGTTCTTTGTTTACCTTTTCGACTTGATTAAAATGGGTAGTTTACGATGAATACTGAACAAAGTGTTCTAGAACTGACGTCCTGTTAGCCTATTTTGTGGTATCTAGCTTTTTTGTGGTGCGTATTCCGTTGTTTTAACCGATAAAGTAGCACGCTTGCTCTGTCAGTTGCTTAAATTTTGAGGCACAATCATAGCATAGCATAGCATAGTTCGGCATAGCTAGATATACTATAGGCTAACAGCTTTTGGCCCTCATAATTGATCTTGATGAGTGTCACAAGACCCAGACCCTGGCCTCCATGCCTACCAATTTAAAACCTTTTAGACTCCAATTTGGTGGAGTAGATCAATAGATGCTATTCTTAACTTGTCTACTCTAGATACAGTTCTTGAACACATTGAGTGATTTAGCATCCACAGCCTCGGCAGTCAGGATATTCCAAGGGGTTACGACTCCATTAGTAATATACTTCTTAAATTTGCGAGTATTATTAAAAGATTTAGTAAGTTTAAATTTGTGACCTCGTATTATACCAATACCAAATGATGATCATCTAACAGTGAGTTTAGAACAGTTTTTATTGGTTTGGCGTTTCTGTCAGTGATATATTAACAAAGTAAGGAGTTTTATTTTGTTTTTTTTTATGTTTGTAAAATGTTTTATTCAACTGTATCAAAATATTCAAAGGTTACAGAAATTGTTGTTGTTAAGTCGGGTACTGCAGTTCTTTTGGAGTACACTGTACAGTATCAACATGATAATGGTATTCATTATTTGTTTCAGGAATAGGTGAGAAGCAGCAGAATACTTTCAGACACAATAATTGTATTTGCAGCAGCTGACAGAAGACAAGCCAGATTTTGATCAGTTGATCAGTCGAGCAGTTTTTACACCATGGCCGAGACACAAAACTTCAGATCTTCAACTAGCCTAGTACTGCAAGAATGATTTCTACATGAACATTTAGTTCTTCTTCCTTCCAAATGAGGCATCCAAAATTTCCTTGGATCTGAGAGAGAAATATTGAAAGATTGAAAGAACCAGCATTTTGCAGCCCAAATGCTTCTCCGGGCTAGAACGCACGCTTTGCTGCTGATGACGGTGGTTCTCCAACTTATGCTTCGGATGTCACTTACACTTGGGGATGCTCAGACCTTTCATGGCAGGAGTACCAGCAACCCTTTTGTGATTGGCTTAAATGAAAACCAGCGTGACTTGCATCCCCATCATGTGGAATCCTCTACCAGTCATCCTCCTCTTTTACCAGTTGACATTGAAGAGGACAATTGTACGTTCAGTGATGGAGCTGCAGCAGAAATACCAAGGGAAACTATCAAGGTGGAATTTACCACCTCTGTTGTTGACGATGGTAAAACAGTGCTTTCTCATGTTAATATATTTAATTTTTATTTTATTTTATTATTTATTCAGTCATTTATTTATTTATTTATTTTTGTGTAACTTTTTAAAAATTTATGTTTTTATTGTTGATGTGGTTAAACATTTTTTGTTGCTGCTATTTTTTTTAATTATTATTTTTATTTTTATTTTTATTTTTTTTAAATTGATATGCTTGACATTTTTAGATTCTAATGCGTTCTGTTCTTAGAAGATCCTCTATAAATAAGTGTTATTTTCAGAGTATTGTAATTTAAATCGTCATCATTAATAAGTTATAATACCTTGAATATTTTTTAATATTATTTTTTAGAATCATAGAATTTGGGCTAAACACCTAAAGTGGTAAGGCCAAAAAAATGTCTGTTTACTGTATCCTGTTTGACCCGAATTTTTGGGTCCGACCCTAAACATTTTTTTGGGATAGTCTGGGTAAAAATATTTGAAAAAAAGGCCAAAACATTCGCACCCTAGGTAGAAAAAGTTTTTTTTTTTTTTTAAAAGAAAGAAGGCAGCTGACCTACCAACCCTTTTTTTCCCCTATGTTACCATAAACAGACTTTTTTTTAGCCTAAACATTATATTTAGATTTTAAAAAATAATAAATTGCTTTTTTATTAATGTCAAGTCAACAAATCTTTATTCCAGATAAGCAGGAAAATTGTTGACAGAGGTACATACTACCTAGGCAGTGTTCACAACAAAGGTTTTCATTTTCATAGGCGTTGTTCAGAACAAAGGTTTTCATTTTCAGAATATATTGTATCGTTTGACGGGTATTACAAGTCAAGTGCCAGGAAACGTTTCATCACGGCAGCTCTTCAGGAGTCTGGGTTAACATGGAGTGTGTTGCCGCGACTCAACCCAGCGCACAGCTACCCTAGTGATTTTGATGTGGTTCAGGTAGGCAATATTAGGATTTAAACCGAATTGTACAGTTCTAAGTCAGTCTTAAAGTTCATTTTTATTGTAACAGAGTTTTGGAGTGCATTTAAAATTGACAAAAGTCGTTGGAGCACCACAGATGATATAAACCAGCGCACTCCATCTTTCTCTGTCCTCAGCAACCCTCATGGCTTTGCTCTATGTCAAGCCAGTCTATTCTCAAGGTTGTCCTCTCACCTCTTTTTCTGTCTCCCTCTTCTTCTGCCTCCTTACACTGTGCCTTGCATGATGGTTTTTGCAAGGCCTGATGCTCTGGTGATGTGGCCATACCATCGGAGTTTCCGTTTCTTCACCATTGTGAGCATCTTGTAGCCCAATGGCTTGTGTGATGGTCTGTTGGACTTTCGTCATTTGTGATGTGCTGGGTATAGGTAATGCCCAGAAGTCTTCTGTAGCATCTCATCTGCATGCTTTTTATTCTTCGTTGTAGGTCTGCTGCGAAGGTCCATTTTTTGCAAGGGTATAGGAAGATGGAGATGACAAGGGATCGCAGCAGCCTTACCTTGGAGTGTAGACTGATGGTTCTGTCTTTCCCTGTCTGTCAGGGCATCAGTTGTTTGTGCTATCCTGGAGAGGACTTCCTGTCTGGACCCATTGTCCGATACAATGGCTCCTAAATATTTGAAGCTATTAACTGTGTTGAGTGATGGGCCTTGGACTTCGATGTCTGTGTTGATGCCATTGGTGTTGTTGGTAATAATTTTGGACTTCTCTACACTTATTTCCATTCCATAGGCTCTGGAGGTTGTGTCAAGCCTCTGTACCAGCTGTTCCAAGTTCTTGTTCCTCTCCAGCCAATCCATCAATGTAACCGCTACCCACAAAACGGAGGTTGGAGATTGCTGACTGTGCCTTTGTGATCTGCAAGTGCAAATGATGCACTCTAGGAACATGTTGAAGTGTGTTGGAGAGAGTATGCATTCTTGACGCATGCCGATTGTTGTTTTGAACCAGTTCGCAATGGCGCTGTTGTGGAGGACTGCATTGGTAGCCTCGTCATACAGGCTTTTGATGACTTCAGTAATGTTTGGGCTGATGTTGTACACTCTCATGGTTGACCACAAAGCTGCATGCCAGACTCTGTCAAATGCTTTCTTGAAGTCTACCAACACATGATGTAGATGTTGGAGCTGTAAGTATTTCTTGCAGATTATTCTGAGGTTGAAAATCTGGTACTTTGTCCTGCCCTGAATTCTGCTTGTTCATTAGCTATGATTTGTTCAGCTTGGGGTTTCAACCTGTTGAGTATTATTTTCAGGAGGACCTTGCTTGGATGGCTGATGGTGCGGTAATTTTCACAGTCCTGAAGGTTACCCTTTTTGGGAAGAGTGATGACAAGCGACTGGGTCCATGATTTAGGCCACTCCCCAATCTGCCAGATCTTGTTACATATAATGGTGAGGTGTCAATCATCGCTTCTCCTCCTGCTTGAAGCAATTCTGTGGGTATGTTGTCCACTCCCGCTGAATTCCCCTTCTTCAACGATTGCACTGCTGCCTCAACTTATTTGTGAATTGAGATTTCTTCTTATTCTATGTTCTGGGGACATGCTAGGACTGATGGGCCTACATTTGGTTTGTGGTTGTAAAGGTCAGAGCAGTACTCTGTCCATCTATCCAATACTTCTTGTTTTTCTATAAAGCATATGTCAGACTTGCTTTGGATCGTGGAGACCTTGGGCTGTTGAACACTTGTCAGCCGCTTCACAGTCTGTTAGGCCTTCTTGCTGTTGTTCTTGTTCAGAGTGTTCTCTATTTCCTGGCATTGATCTTCTATCCTGTTCTCATTTGCTGTGCGCATGCCTTTTCAGATGTCATTGATTTTTCGGTAGGCATCAGCTCTCTGTGAGAATCACAATTGCACATAAAATTTCAAACTAGTCCGCTAATCTGCACAGCGTTTAAAATATTTCCATTCCTATCTTCACTGCTGTATCGTCTGCTAGACCTAGCAAGGGGCAACTCCAAGGCATCATGCACAGTGGACATTTTAGACATATTATATTTGTAAAAAATATATAATATTGCCACTACCTTGTACCATGCCTGCACAGGCCGCAGTGTTATTGCTTGCCATTCAAAACTTATTTGTGTTTGCCTGTTTTGAGTACCCCACTGAACCAGCTGTTTCTCAGGGTAAGTCATTTTTGTTTGGGCACTCCAGGCTGTCAAAGAGCTTGGAACCACACTGCCTGTAAGGGCTGCTGTGTTATTACTTGACATGCAATGCTTCAGTTGTTTTGCCATTGAATACACCAATGAGCCAACTGCGCTCCCCAAGTTTACATGGGATTATAAGATATTGCTATTTGCTGTGTGCAGCTGCATGGTAAAGTGAAAGATGGCGTGGATGCCTTGGAGGGACATCCCTTGGTCAAACGCGTCACCCCTCATCGCAGAGTTGTTCGTTCGCTCAAGTACCTAATAGGTACGCCATCTTTGTTTTGTAGTTCATTCTGTTTAACATTACATTACTTTACTGTATATAAATTATAACTTTATTTATTTATATTGTGACATATATATGATATAGTTATAAAAAGTTATAATTTATATAGTAAAGTTTTTGTATTTTTTATATATTATCAGAGAGAGAGAAAAAAAATCTTTACTACAAAAACTTTACTATATAAATATATCTATATTCAGATTTTTTTAATTGCATTGAATATATTAAAATGAAATGTGTTTTTTTTTCCAAAGTTGTTAATAATCCAAGTATTTTTATAGGTAAAACTTGTCTGTACTTTGAAACAAATTTAATGTCTAGAATCATTTTGAAGATAAAACGTTGAAACTTTGGATGAAAGATCAGTTTTGATTTGAGGACATTTTTGCTGCATTTTAAGAAAAAACTACCTCTGTGGGCTTAAATGTTGACAGGTAAATGGTTTGCAGGCCAATTATTTAACCGCATATTCCTGTTTTTCTTTTTTTTTTTTTCTTTCAGAAGACGATATAATGGGAAAGGAGGACAGCTCTAGCAACCAAACGGACAATTCATATGATTCATCAGTGATTTACAACTCGCAGCGTCGAAGTCTGTCATTGGTGAGTTTGCTGTCTGAATTTGGATATATGAGGTCCATAACTCCACTTTGTGGCCAACTTGTGAAATGCAGGCACAAGGTGTATGTGACATTCTCCGTTCTCCTAACTGTTTTGGTTGTCATTTTTCATGGTTTGAATTCTCCTCTCTTTGCCTGACCATTTAGATATGTGTTTTGATGTTTAGTAAATATTTTGATGTTAGTTTCCTCTTTGTCAGGGAGCCACATACTGGTTGTCACCCAATGGACACAAATCACGGCGACTGACGAGGGCGATTCCAAAGCAAATCACTACCGCACTTCAGGCTGATCTGCTTTGGGGAATGGGTTTTTCAGGTGAGCTCGACTTTCATTTTATTTTTATTTTTTTATTTATTTATGAAGAGTTCCATGCTACTATATTAGTGTGCAGAATAGTTTTAACACGTTTCTCCTGGGTTCTGTAAAGTTTACGTTTGTGGCAAAATGTCATGTTAGTTGGGATTTTGCTTTCATGCCAAGATCCATAGATTTTATGTTTGCAGCAACATGCCATGCTACCTGGGATCTGTAGTTTTTACAATTGTGTGTGCTTTGTTGGTTTACAGTTCATACAAACAGTAACAGTTATGATTCCTAGGAAAGTACAACGAAAACTGTAATATCTGCAGATCCAAGCCAGTGCTGCGCATTGCCACACTCGTAATAGCTTCTGTATAAATAGTATCCCCACTTTCTGGAAATTAAATGCTTTAAATTCCCACTGCTGCTGTCTTTCTCATGTGTTCTTTCACATTCCTATTCTGTTCTATCAATCTACTATACTATCTTCTTCTTCGCTAGACCAGTTACCTACCTTTTTTATTGAAAACTCTTCCGGGACAAAACTCCTCATTTGTGTGTGAGGTCTGCTGTATCAGCTTGGGAATATTGGACGCTTTCTGCCAAATTGTCACTAGGGCTTTCTATGAAATTATTATTTAGCAATGTAAGCATTGTATATGTATGTGTTTTGTTGATATTTTATAATGATGTTTGTATTCTATTTTGTTTTTGTAAATTGTGGTTTGATAAATGAGAGTATAGCCTCAATGTCCCCTGTGAGGTATGTCTTTATTTTAAAGTGACTGGCTGGTGGATTGCCTTCAGTGTTACCACTAGGGTTATTTCAGTAGATCAGGGTTGTGCCCCTTTTCAGCGAAGTTGTGGTCTTGATTTTGTGGTCCTGATTCGGCTCTTTGCAGTCCACTGGACCCTGTAAGCAATGAATAACTAACTAACTAACGAATCCCGGGAGAAATGTAATCCGCTAGTAATTGCTTGGCACAGGGAGGTAACTCTAGCTGTTTTGATTACGGAGAATGTGTTAAAGTAACTTCTCAATTGTTGCTTTAACCATCTTAACCAGACATCAGTACTACTGGGGTTGTCTTTTAGTGGTAACAGTAAAACCATTTGAATGGGTATGGTCTATGAACTAACCCAAGATGAACTGAACTAAACTAGAACTCTATCAGTAAGGCTAAAGGGTGTTCACCTGACCTACATTTAATATATAGAATAAATAAACTTGTGTTTATCTTTCAGGTGCTGGTGTTAAAGTGGCCATATTTGACACTGGTCTGGCCTCTGACCACCCTCATTTCAAGAAAGGTCGAACCAAGGACAGGACCAACTGGACCAACGAGAAAACTCTGGATGATGGTATGTAAGCGGTTGGATGACAAATCATTAACATTGTGGTAAACACTGCTGGAGTTTGTGAACATTACTGCTAATTTGTGCTGTACTTTTGAGCTCATGGCAACAGGAAGTCATGGTGATGATGAGGATGAAGAAGAAGATGTAATTTGTTGATGAGGAGGATGAGGAGGAGGAGGAGCAGCATGTGCTTTGTTGATGGCTTGCTTATTTTTGTATACTTTTAAGGTTTGTTTGTGGGTGCAGGTTTGGGCCATGGAACGTTTGTGGCAGGAGTGATTGCAAGTTACAAAGAGTGCCTGGGATTTGCTCCAGACTCCGACATCTACGTCTTCCGCGTGTTCACCAACAACCAAGTGAGGGCTGCCCCCCACACACACACACAGACACGCATACACACACACATGATAATTCTCTGTGATCTGCACACAGCTCAGTGCTGAATACAATAAATATTGATTTAAATAGGCAAAAGTTGTATTATTACTGTATAACAGTGATGTACAGTTTTCACGAAAAATGGATTTAAATAGGCAGAAGTTGTATTATTACTGTATAACAGTGATGTACAGTTTTCACGAAAAATGGATTTAAATAGGCAAAAGTTGTATTATTACTGTATAACAGTGATGTACAGTTTTCATGAAAAATGGATTTGCACAGCTAAAAGCTGTAATATGGAAGACCTTACAAATTGTGAAAATCCCCCCTCCACAACCAATGACACTCAGAATGTGTAACTTATGAGATCGCAGTAACACAGTTTTTTGTCTTATTTTGTGGCATATTACCTCATTCGTGGATGCTGAAAGCACATGCCCGGTTGCCAAATGTGAGTTCTCCTGTTTGATGCTATCCAGTCCTTCTGTACCCCTGCTACATACTGTACTACACTGTATCATTCTTCTCTCTAGGTATCGTACACCTCATGGTTCCTGGATGCCTTCAACTACGCCATTCTGAAGAAGATCAACGTGCTGAACTTGAGCATCGGGGGACCTGATTTCATGGATCATCCCTTTGTGGACAAAGTGTGGGAGCTGACGGCCAACAAAGTCATCATGGTATCTGCCATCGGCAACGATGGTCCCCTCTATGGGTAAGAGATGAGGAGAAGGAGGAGGAGGAAAATAAGATGATGGTGGCGGTGGTGGAGGAGGTTGAATATGTTTGAAACAAAAGATATTGTTTACTCAGAACCCATAAAAGGTAGTGAAAGTTTACAATGCAAGTTTTCTCAAGAACTTTCCTAAATGTTTTGTTTTATAATGTTGTAAGATGCACAATTTTCAGACAATAATTATACCGTACTTACAACATAGAATTATATTCATCTGGAATACATCGGATGCTGCCGTATGGTGTAAAAGATGATTAACATCAATAAAATGTATATGATGTTTAAAAGTAATAACATTCTCATGAAAAACGTTTTCAACTGGGAACATATATTCTATCTTTCATTGTTATAATTCATTTGAGTTGTTTGTGTGTGTTTCTCAATTATTTTTATGTTTAGCTTTAATTTAGTCAGCATTTACAGATTCCTATACTTAATTTTTTGTGCATGCACTGAATGGTGAACAGTTAACAATTATAACATACTTAGTTCTTTTTGTGAATCCTGCAGAACATTGAACAATCCAGCTGATCAGATGGATGTGATCGGCGTAGGGGGCATCAACTTTGAAAACCAGATCGCCAGGTTCTCCTCCCGCGGTATGACCACTTGGGTGAGTGAGATGACTTTGTGTGCACCTTTTGTATTGGGTTTGAGTTTTGATGGTTCAAACAAGAGTTAAAAAGGAGTAAGAGAAATCACATGCTAGATTAAAGCAGGCATTCCGTCGCATTCCTTATCTTGTCTTTTCTTGCCTTGTGTTGTTTCTTGTTCACATCTTTGGCTTGTTTTTACTTCTATGAAGAGAGTGGCTGTGGGTGACTACCAAGCAAGGGAGACACAAAGTGTTGTTTTTTCACCACAATTAGCGTTTTGCACAACTTATGGTCTCCCTTGATTGTAGTTGCTGGCTGTCACTTTCATCACTAAGAAACCCTTGAACAAGTCAAAACTACCAACACTGCTACCCTAGATTTTACATATGTTTTTCACTTATCAGTTCTTTTTGATCTGCAAGGCCATCTGACATGGTACGCTATAGGAAGATTTTCAAGAGTGTTGGAGAGAGTAGGCATCCTTGTTGCACACCGATTGTTGTTCTGAACCAGTTCCCGACGGTGCTGTTGTGGAGGACTGCACTGGTAGCCTTGTCATACAGGCTTTTGATGACTTCAGTAATGTTAGGACTGATGTTGTACACTCTCATGGTTGCCCACAGAGTTGCATGCCAGACTCTGTCAAACGCTTTCTTGAAGTCTACAAACACATGATATAGGTGTTGTTGGTGCTGTAGGTATTTTTCGCAGATTATTGTGAGGTTGAAAATCTGTTCAGTGGTACTTCGCCCTGCCCTGAATCCTGCTTGTTCTTCAGCTATGATTTGTTCAGCTTGGGGTTTCAACCTGTTGAGTATTATTTTCAGGAGGACCTTGCTGGGATGGCTGATGAGGCTGATGGTGTGGTTGTTTTCATGCTGCTGAAGGTTATCTTTTTTGGGAAGAGTGATGACAAGCGACTGGATCCATGGTGTAGGCCACTCCCCAATCTGCCAGATCTTGTTACAGATAATGGTGAAAGCGTCAATCAGCGCTACTCTTCCTGCTTGCAATTCTGCGGGTATGTTGTCCACTCCCGCTGACTTCCCCTACTTCAGTGATTGCACTGCTGCCTCAACTTCTTCTCGGAGAATTGGGAGGATTTATTCCTCTTCTCTGTTCATGCTCTAATAGAACTGATGGGTCTCCGTTTGGTGTGTGGCAGTACTCTGTCCATCTAACCAAGACCCTTTGTTCTTCTGTAAGGCATATGCTAGACTTGCTTTGGATCTTGGAGACCTTGGGCTGCTTAACACTTGTCAGGCATTTCTCAGTCTGGTAGGCCTTCTTGCTGTTGTTCTTGTTCAGACTGTTCTCTATTTCCTGCCATTGCTCTTCTATCCAGTTCTACTTTTCTTTGCGCATGCCTTTTCGGATGTCTTTGTTGATTTTTGGGTAGGATCTGCTCCCTGTGAGGTGATCTTTTTCTTTTTCATCTCTTTTCGTGTATCACATAGGTCCAAAGTTCAGGTGTGATCCCCATTTCTTCTTTGGGTGATGCTTGCCAAGGATCTCAATGGCTGCATCTGCCACATGATGCTCCCCGCTGGGACTATGCCATGTCCATCGTTTGGATTTTTTGTGGAGACCAAGCATGTTTGCCAGTATCAAATTGTTGTATCTGGCAAACTCAAAGAGTCTCAGACCTCTGTCGTTTGTCTTGTTGTTGCAGTGAGGTCCACATGTGTCTCCCCCGTTGTGGTGCGCATCTTGGCCAACCTTGGCATTCCAGTTGCCTTGCATTATGACTATATCATTCTTCAGCACTTGGTCAAGGACAGCCTGTAGATGTTCATTAAAAATCCTCGACTTCGCTGTCGTTATAGTCTGATGTTGGGGCATAGGCCTGGATCATGGTGATGTTGAAAGGGGCTGCTCTCAGATGGATGGTAATGAGTCTATTGGAGACTGGGCTTCAATCAATGACAGTGGCTAGAAAGTCTTTGTGCCTGTCATCTCTCCCGCTAAAATAAAGCTTGTGGCCTTTGTCGGTTGTTGTTTCACCTAGGCCTTTCGAGTGCCGTTCACTGATACTTAAAATATTCCATCGATAGTTGTCCAGCTCATGGGCCAGTTCTTCTAATTTTCCTCCACAGTTAGGGTCCTGACATTCCAGGTTCCTATGTCGATTCTGCTAAGTTGTCCATCAGTTGCACACTTATCACCTCTGTCCTGATGGCAAACGGAAGAAGCGGTCCTTGGGGACCGATCGGATATGGAGTGAGTGGTTGTTTTTTTCATCATACGGTGTGTGTTTTTGTAAAACGGACAGTGAATGAACGTGTGAGTATGCGCAATGCTTCTTGGTGAGATTTGCGCTATATAAATGTAAATTATTATTATTATTAATTATTATTCAAGGCACAATTTCCATTTTTCTGCAACACAGGAGTTGCCAGGGGGTTATGGCCGTCTAAAGCCAGATATTGTCACCTACGGCTCGGCAGTCCGCGGCTCTGCTCTCAAGTAAGCACCACTGATTTTCCTTTCAATAGACATTTATTTCTATTCATTTTTTTGGCACATAGTATCCAGTCCCATCCCAATACATTTTTTGTCCTATTTTTCTCAAAACAAGATTCAGGGTTGCCAACCACTACGGAATTTCCGTAGTTTACTCCGGAAATGAATACGCGGCTACGTAGCTACGCAAATCGAAAATTTACTACGGAAAGTCAATTTTCGACGATAGTATTACAGTTTTAACGAGTTTTATTGAGCGCCTGTGCCTCCCGTAGCACCTCAAGGTCACGGTCATTCGGTTTACGTGCACGGTGTAATAGATCACGCTCCCAGTGCATGTTAGGAAATTCGACCAATCACCGTGAAGTGGATTTGCAAACGGCCAATCGGTGCACAAAACCTCGACCTTTCTGTGACACTTTCGTTTCCGGGTCACGTGCTACAGCGCGAGAAGAAAAGTTTGTGTGCTGCGTATTTTGAATCCATGATGCCAAAAAGAAAGAAAACTAGCAATGAAAGCCCAGAGAAAAAGAAGAGGACAGCAAATCAAGAGTACAGGAAAGAGCATTCTGAAAAATTTCCGTGCATCACTGCGTCATCGAGATCACACGATGTGACGCGACGCGTGAATGGCAACCGTCACAAAAGTCGTTGCCCTGATCCAGAAAAGTTAGTCCCTGTTCAGTTGGTAGCCACCTTCTTCAAGCCCGATATGGATCTCTCAATAATTAGTGCGGAAACACTCTTCACGACCTTCGTTGCAGACTATGTATGCATGTCTTCGTTTAAAAAAAATGCGAGGACGTATGGCTACGGAAAATGTCATAAAACTACTGAAATTCAGAAATTTTACTACTGAAAACTTTTTGGGGGGTTGGCAACTCTGAAGATTTGAATTTGTTACATTTGAGGTGTGCACTGTAATTACAAATATTATGTTTGGGCACAAGGCATGCAATTGCAGCATTAAGTTTCCTTTGATCTATACTGTTGCTGGAGGGGTCTAACTTAACGTTTGTTTATTGATCCAAGATTTGAGATCGGTTTAATAACAGATGATTACCTTCTTGAACAATGTAGAACATTCTGTGACATGAGGCAGTGCATAATTCCAGTGGCAAGTTTTGTTTTGATTCAGTTTTGATCGCATCATTCATAAACCTTCTGCATATTTCTACATTGTTGATAGACTATCGTTTTTCAGAAAGAGATTTTATATGCAGTTGTTGATGCTATTTGCTGAATAAAGTTGGAGTACTTTATAACAACGACTCCTGCCTTGTTACTAAGTGAACTGGCTGCGTGGATAACGAACTTGGGTTGCCCAAGATTTAAGCATCAGGGCTCAATCGACCATTGTCATGTAACACACTCATTCCACGTGATACCCAAAGAAGAGCGTTGCTGTGCTGCTTTTTTTCCTTTTTATCGTGTTATTTGCTCAACAAAAGTTTTTGCCTTTTGCTTACAGGTCTGGATGTCGTTCTCTGTCTGGGACTAGTGTTGCCTCCCCTGTTGTGGCTGGGGCTGTTACTCTTCTCCTGAGGTAAGGCTACCTCATCTTGTATTTCCATAGGCGCCCACAATCACACTTGTTGATTTTTACATTGGCACTTTTACCTTGGTGTTGATTGTAAATTCTCTTTTGATATAAAACATTGAAAAATCATTATTAAAATAGGATAGACATTATTGAAATCAGATTGGAAAATGAAATGAATAGAACAATATAAATTGAAATAAAATAACAAGAAATTTTAAATAAAAAAATTGGGGGGGGGGGGGGGGGGAGGGGTGTTGATTTTTTTAAATTTTATTTTAAAAATTTATTTCATTTTAGAGTTCTTGTATAGTGCTTTTCCAGTTCTAGAGCTGCTCAAGGCGCTGGCCACTACAGGATCTAACTCAAGCCGTTCCAGGCACTATTTGAAGCTTTTGGGTGCATAGTCTGACGCCCACACAACTGAGCACAATCCGAGGTGAACTGGGGATGGGGGAGAGCTTTTGAGATTTTTAATAGATAACAATGGAAGTGATGGAAAAATTAGGAAGAATTCACCACTTCTTTTGACTTTCTTTAAATTTGTTGTTAAAAATGCATTTCTTACATTTATGTTATTGTTTTCCTTCTTTTGTGTGTGTGGCAGTGCTGTGTTGGATCGCTCGCACGTCATCAACCCCGCTAGCGTGAAGCAGGCGCTGATGTCCTCAGCTCGCCGACTGCCGGACGTTAATATGTTTGAACAGGGCTACGGGAAGCTGGATCTACTCGCTGCCTTCCACACGCTGCGCTCTTACAAACCACAGGCTAGGTTGGTGATGGACAAATTTGACCTTCCCATGGGTGCATGTAGCTTATGCTTGGAATCCTCAATTCTGGCTTTGTGATATGCATTTGTGGAAGATACAGTGATGGGAGAAAGGAGCAGACTGTTGTTAGTGGTGTATGCTGCAACAACACAAAAAGTTCACTTGCCAACCTCACAGGCATCCATCATGCTTTGTTAACTAAGTGAACAACCTTATATTTAGGAGTTCATATCATTTGAAGTTGGACAGTAACATTGTATTTGGGCAATAAAGATGAGTTGTATTTTATAATATTGTATAGAATAGAAGGAAATAGTTGAGGAACAAGGCAGGTGTTGTGTTGTGTTGTGTTGTTTTGAAATAAATAGAATGAAACAGCAGCAAGACAGGGCGGTGTTCTAATATGTCTCTGATGTCTCTCTTAGGTTCTGTCCCAGACAGTTATTAAAAGCAGAATATACTTTTTTTTCTTCTTTTTTTTAAATATCATTTTATTGAAGTTTTGAGACATCAATTAAAATTTTTTTTTAACAAATGTCGACACTAGTAAGTTAAACCATTCATTTTAATGTCATCATGTATTCATTGTGATTATACTTCACAGTGGGAAAATGTCTTTTATACTAGATGGACACTCCAAGGAAAACAAGATATATTATCATTGTCATCGTCATCATAGTGAATGTCAGTGACTGACTCATCATTAACAAATCTACCATTTGTCATCATTAGTTAATATTTGTACAATTTGTTAAAATGTATAGAGGTCAGGTCTTGGCTGTTCACTGATAGACGTATTTACCAACCATAAAAATATACAGGTGTCTGTCAATGGCAAATGCAGTTAGAAATGGCACAATAGTTTAACTGAAATGGTTTTTTTATTTCCGATTCCAGCCTGGTTCCCAGTTATATTGACCTGACGGAAGACCCTTACATGTGGCCGTATTATACACAACCTGTTTACTATGGATCCATGCCAGTTATCGTCAATGTAAGTATCAACTGTACTGTTTCTGCAGTGGGTTTATACGAGCTGACTACCTGTGGGAGGGAGGGGGTGGCTGGAGCTGTCACAAGTCCCGTTCACATCCACTCCCCCCCCCCCCCCCCTGCCTTCTACCTCTACACACACACAATGAACTGCCAGCCTCCCAACTGCTAAATGAAAGTGTCTGTGATGAGACCCAATCCCTTACCTCCAACCTCCACCATGTGGGCTTATGACCGCCCAACCCCTCCACTTCCCTCCTTCCACCCCTCGCCAAACTTCTCTTCTTAGTGGTGGCGCACAATGCAAGTGTCCTAGGATAATGGGGACAGCAGCAAAGGGGTTCATAGATTACACTCGTGGAAAGCGCTTTTTATAAACAATTTCCTGTAAGATCCAAACACATACAGGCACACCCCTTCTTCACATTCTGACTTTCTTTCCGCCCATAAAATTCTCTCTTTTTGTTATGGACTGAAAGCACAGTGATTGGGATTCACTTGTAATCATAATTTATCAGTGTAGCAATGTTCGATGATGCCCAGTATGTAACTAGCTCAAGTGAACATTGCTGATCGTGAATGAAGTAATAGGCCTTATTCAGAAATGGGAAGTAACTTGTCTTTTTGTTTGGATTTTATTTACCTAGAGTAATCCTAGCGGACATCATCAGAGCATGTTGTCTCAGAACACTATGAAAGCTACCCCAAGCTGCAAGCTTTTCTTCAGGAAAGGGGGGGTAGTGGTTGCAGGGCAGTGCAAGGCCGAACTAGCTGAGCTAGCCAGGGTTGCAACTGAAATCATCCTTTCGGTTGATTCATAAGATTTGATTTTGAGGATAAGATTTGGAGGACAGAGCAGAAATCATAGGCAAGAAACTGTGCTCATTTGCAAAGAATGTCTGCCCAACGTAGGACAACTGTGGGTGCAACATGCAGGCAAGCCGGCCAAAGTTATTTCCCCTCATATTTCCGAGCATGGTCTATTGCGAGAGAGAAGAAGAAGACAGGAGTAGCAAAGTAAAGCAAGGTGACCACCTTCAGCAGTAAATGAATCCAGGGTTCGTACAGTCTTTGAAGGTCTTGGAAAGTTTGGGAATAATAAAATACATTTTCCAGGCCCTGGAAAGTCTTTGAAAACTGAGTTTGTGTCTAAAGTTTGGGAAAAGTTTGGGAAATTTGGAAAAGAACACAAAAATAAATAAGAGTGTTGATTTAAAATGTACGTAGTTTGGATTTTTATTTATTTTATTTCCCTGTAATAAACGCAAGCGATCATGACGCGATCGTCGGAGTACAATCGTACTTTCGTTTTCTCGCCAGTAAAGTTGAAATCGATAGTTGCTTCCTCTTGCTCAACATCCGGGAACCGCGAATTTCTTCTTCCTGCGAGTTTGAGGTTGACAAACTGCCGGGCGTTTGTTCATTCAACGAGCTATGTTAGCAAAACCTGAATACAAATGTTGGCTGCGCAAAGGTGCAACGAAACGGTCAGCATTTTGTGCAGAGTGCAGGAAATCAATGGACATATCATCGATGGGCGAAGGTGCTCTCAGCAATCACAACAAAGGTTCACCATCACACAATCTTCAAAATTCATACAACAACAAAGGATACATAATATTTGCAAATAAACTCAGCACTGTACTTATGATTCAACAATTTAAAGTGTTCTTTACACTCGAATTCAAAACAAAGTAATCAACAAATCAGAAATGTTCGTTGAATTGAGAAGAATTGACACTGAACTGTAATATAATAAAGCTTGCAGAACACCTTTGGTAAATTTGTGTAGTTATACCATGTGGTCCATGCTCTTGAGGGAAAACTAAACTGTTTTGTCATTGAATATCAAATATTAAATAGGTAAGTTTGTATCTTACAGGTCTTTGAATTTCTAAAAATATGGTCGGGAAAAGGTTGGGAAAAGTTTGGGAATTTTGAAGTGCTTTTTGGGTAAGAACCCTGGAATGGCTGTACTGCTGATTGTGGCTGCTCAACTGGAAGGAATAAGGAAGAAGAGGAGAATAAGCAAGAGGGAGAGGCAGTGTAGGAAGGTGGAGGATACTTGTTGAATGAAATAGAAATGTATTTCAAACGTTGTGTTGCAGGTGACTATACTGAACGGCATGGGAGTTTCAGGCAGAATTGTGGACAAGGTAAGGCAAAATTGTTTTTTAATAAAAACCCTGCCCCCATCCCAATGCTCTTCCTTCATCTGACTCTTCCCCCATCCCTCTTACCCCCATCCCTCTTACCTAAAGGCTTTCAGACTTCTTCTATCCCACTTCCCTCTCTCCCACAACTTTTCACAAAGGCTTACAGCAGAACTGACAGCACCAAAGCCCTGAAGAGTTTTATATTTTTTGTCTTTGATAAAATCTAAGAAGACATCATAGCATCTAGTGTAAAAGTTTGGAGAAATGTTTTGTTTTTTTAACGCCAGTCTCTGTAAAGAACCTCTTCAGAAAATCTGACCAACACATAATATATCTGGATGCTTGTCCAGAGTCATTGTCCCATGTCTATACCTAATGCGTCCATGCATAAACAACTCTTTGTTTTCTAACGCCATCGTCACGGCAGAAAAATGCAACAAACAACCATTACTTCACACTCGCAAATGAATCAACGCGCTGTTCAACTTAAGATGAAATGCAGCAAACGTTTCAAAGAGCACTTGACACACAGCAGTGAACTCGGCTTCTTCAGATGTTGCATCTCCTGCTACATCCTGCAGCTTTGATTTCAGCCAGTCCCAGCCCTAGTAACCACACAGTGTATTGTAGGCCAACCGAGTCTTCTCTTTATTACCATTCAAGGCATAGGCCTAGCTATAGTGCCTAATACTATATTATTCAAGGCATAGGCCTAGCTACAGTGCCTAATACTATATTGTTCAAGGCATAGGCCTAGCTATAGTGTCTAATACTATTTTGTTCAAGGCATAGGCCTAGCTATAGTGCCTAATATTATATTGTTCAAGGCATAGGTCTAGCTATAGTGCCTAATACTATATTGTTCAAGGCATAGGCCTAGCTATAGTGCCTAATACTATATTGCTCAAAGCACAGGCCTAACTATAGTCTCTAAAACTATAATGTTCAAGGAATATGTCTACCTATATATAGTAATTGTAGATGCGATATAAGAGTATACTTAATTTTTTTTTTTCTAAATGAGACCCAAAAGCTTGGCGATCTGTAACTGACACATATTGTGACATGTTGCACACACTCTTACATACACAGCAAGCACGCGTTCATTACTCAAGTATCTGTGTACACTATACTCAGTATGCTGCATTGCATGGTTTGTCCATCTACAAGGCGTCCTTTGTTTTAGAAGAATGCTGTGTTTACTTCTTAGAGACAGCAGTTACTGCGACACAGGAAGTAATTACACATAGCCAGTTTGGATACGTTATTTCTAGTCACCCAACTGTGCTGGGTTTCGGGTCGTTTTCTCAGCCTTCAAAAAGCATGTCAACTGGAGAACAGAGCCTTCTCGGGGAAAGCCTTTGGGCAGTAGTGCAGTTTGGGATAAATAGGACCATGTGTCCTCATTTCCACCTATATGTAATCTTGTCCACCTTACTATTCAGTGAAATAAGCACCAGATTGAAAAAAGACAGCTGGCCAGTGCTGGGAATTAGTTAAGAATTTTGGGCAATTTAAATCCAACACTTGGCCTCCGGAATACTCTTGCCAGTAATAATGAGGAAGTCCTCTCCAGGATCGCACAAACAACTGCTGCCCTGACAAGGTTGAAGCCCATTTGGAAAGACAGAACCATCAGTCTACATTCCAAAGTAAGACTGCTGCGCTCTCTGGTCATCTCCATCTTCCTATATGCTTGCGAAGCATGGACCCTCACAGCAGATCTCCAACGAAGAATACAAAGCATGGAGATGAGGTGCTACAGAAGACTTCTGTGCATTTCCTATACCCAACACATCACCAACATTGAAGTCCGACAGACCATCACACAAGCCATTGGACAACACGATGACCTGCTCACAGTGGTGAAGAAACGGAAACTCCGATGGTATGGCCACGTCACCAGATCATCAGGCCTTGCAAAGACCATTCTGCAAGGCACAGTGCAAGGAGGTAGAAGAAGGGGGAGACCGAAAAAGAGGTGGGAGGACAACATTCGAGAATGGACTGGTTTGACACTGAGCGAAGCCATGAGGGCTGCTGAGGACAGAGAAAGATGGAGTATGCTGGTTAAGCGATCATCTGTGGTGCCCCTACGACCTTCGGGTTATGGGACAGGATAGGATAGGATAGGATAGTAATAATGAAGTTCATATAAAAGCTCTTTGGGGCTTGACCAATATAATCACCATCTCCCTACCTCTCTCTTTCTCTTTCCTCTCTCCCTCTCTGACTCTCTCCCACTCTCCATATATCTTTCTCTCTTTCAATGTCTCT
Source organism: Oncomelania hupensis (assembly GCA_036898135.1). NCBI lineage: Eukaryota > Metazoa > Mollusca > Gastropoda > Littorinimorpha > Pomatiopsidae > Oncomelania > Oncomelania hupensis. The sequence goes on along the minus strand of CM072519.1, from coordinate 22,745,709 downwards.
TCCTACCTCCCTTTCTCTCTCCATCCCCCCTCATCCCTCCCTCCCTCTCTCTCTCTCTCTCTCTCTCTCTCTCTCTCTCTCTCTCTCTCTTTCTCTTTCTCTTTCATTTCATCCAGATTGTCTTGGTTTAGCAACAAAGACAGCCTTTCTTTGCTGAAAATGTGGACAGTATGTCCTTACTAGAAGAGATAACAGGATCGGTTTTGCCGTAAGTACTCGTAAAAGCTGCACTGCTTGCAAATAAACTAAAAAAAATTGTTCAATGTTTTGAAGGACACAAACATTAGGTTTTCATTTGCAAAATAGTTTCAAAGCACACACTGAACGTTCCAACACACAGCAGTTTTGCATTGCCTCTTGTGTAGTTTGTAATACTGATCCAAACTGAATTTCAATACTTCTAAAGTTACAGTGCAACACTGCTTGCATCTCTCGCTTCTTCAAGATTGTGTTAATGGTTGATATCGAGTGTCCTGATTTGGAGATTTCAAACTGGGCATTGCAATTTCTCACAAAGGTCTGCAGATGTGGCAGAGAATTCGTCACATATGGCACACAGTGGAAGTCTCTCTTGAATTATATTTGAGTACAAGCATGGAGCAATGTGCTGCAGTGGCTCCAGAAACTGACTGTTGAATCCCCAAATTTTAAGTAATCATGAATCTGTGACTTCCCCCAAAATGTGTGAATTTGTAGGAATCACTTTTCAGTCACCTCGCTTGGTTCTTTCTATTCCCTGTTCATTGATCAACAGTAGCATGCTCGGCACAAGTAAAGCAGCAATGAGTGCAGAACTTGATGATTCTAAGGCAGTGCCTCTGAAACAGGGTGCTTCTCTTCATTGAGAGTACCTTGCCCTGAAAAAAGCCACAGGCCGATTGGGTGCACGTGCAAGACTGATGGGTGATGAGGAGTTGTTGGTTGTAGAAATTGGTACTTTCCTTCACCGATAGTAGCGTGCCCTGCAGAAGCAAGGGCAGCAACTGGTGCAGAAATTGCGTAGGATGCGGAGACAGTGGCGCCTGAACTTTGTGCTTTTGTAACCGTAGATGAAAGGGTTGGCTACCACGTTGATGTAAGGGAAGTTGTAGGCCAGGTCTAGCACCACTCGCACGGTTTTGGGGATGGCCTGCCCGGGCTTGTAGATGACTCTCTCCAGCACCAGGCAGATGAGGTGAGGGAGGTAGCTGACCAGGAAGATGATGGTGATGGTCACGAAGATGCGATACATGGTGGCTGTGATGTGGGTCATGTGACTTTCTTGGTCCGACATCGTGCTGCCACAGAAGAAACGGTTCAACACATTTTTGTTATTTTGCTTCTGGGCCTTTTTGGAAACCAAAGAGAAAGTACAAATAATCATCAAGTATGACATGGCACCAACAGCAGAGACTTAAAGGAAAAGAACCAACACTTGGTATAGTAATTGCTTTCTTATTGTTCTAAGACTAACAAGTATTTGTTATAGTGAGATGTTTGGTATATTTGAATATAAACACATGATATCAATAAAACGTCAAAGCAAAAAAGTGTAAATGTTCTGCTTTTAGAAGCAATGGAATTCAGTTTCATGGTTTAAAAGTATGGGTATGTATGTGATGGTTTGCAATAAGTGCAACCCTTGGTTAGGTAACAGTTTAATTTTTCATTGCTTTATTTACAGCATTATTTGTAATAGTTATATTTTTCTTTGTTTTTACAAACTTTCATTATAAACATTAATATTAATTACACATACTGTACCATGACTCAACAAGTGCAATGTTTTGGCGTTGCTAGGTGATAGTGCCCTTTTAGCGGAAGCTGGCAAAATCCAATCAAACATAGAGTTGCTTCCCTTGCACCAAACCGTCCCGTGTCCCACGTGCTACAATACGCGTCTAAGCGCTCACGGCAAAGGACAGCACACCTCATTCCTTTTTTGGCACTTGGTTAGAGTGGTTGTGCCTACTGTAGCTCTTTTTGCTGGCTTACTCCGTTCGCCCGGTAGTTCGTTGTCGCTACTGCCGGCGGAGTTGTAAGGTTTTCTTTATGGTTTATTATCCTGTTATCCTGTTACCGCAGCGGTTCGTCGAGTTCCACCCCGTCGCTGCGTGTCTCTACTTCGTCGACCGTTCCCGCTAGTTGGGTCGGTTTACGGTCCATTCTGTTGCTGTTAGCGCAGCGCCCGCTACGTTCGGGGTTTTCTTCCGTCCCCTCTTCTGCCGTCTTACGACTGCTTCGCTTCGTTGGCTTCGCTGTTTGTCCACTCCTGCGCCCCCTTCTTCGTGGTCCTCTGCCTTTCAGGTCAGTATAGACTGTGGTAGGGAGGTGGGGAGTGGTGGTAGTGAGGTGAGGGGGGCTCCTTGGTCTTGCCAGAAGTGACCTTGGGGCCGTTTCTGGCCAAGGTTACGGCCAGAAACGTATAAGTGGTCGCCCTAGTTTAGGACCACATCATATTTTCCAGCAGGGACGCTCCGGCACGGCCGGGCCAGCTACTTGCTGAAGCCGTTCCCTTCTGTTTCCTACGGGATTCAGACCGGGTCGGGACTTCTGGCTCATATAAGTGGTCGCCCTAGTTTAGGACCACATCAATTTCCGGCGGGGACGCCCCGGCACGGCCGGATACGCTCCCTGCCGAAGCCTTCCCTTCTGTTTCCTGCGGGATTCAGTCCGGGTCGGGCCTTCGGGCTAATGTCAAGCTTGGGACATATTCAACACTGCACGCAGTGTTTCGTCCTGCGGCGACAGGGGGTGTGGCTTCCGGTTCGTCCGGGTTGTCCCTCACCCCCTCGGTCCAGCCCCCATTGCTCTCCACTTCCGCTTGCGGTCGTGGGGCGGGGGCTCTGGTTTCCGGTACGGGGGGTACGGTACACCCGTCACCCTCTTCCGGTTTGGTTTCTCCCTCTCATCCTCCTTTGTACTCCACTTCCGCTTGCGGTCGTGGGGTGGGGGCTCTGGTTTCCGGTACGGGGGGTACGGTGCACCCGTCACCCTCTTTTCCGGTTTGGATTCTCCCTCTCATCCTCCTTTGTACTCCACTTCCGCTTGCGGTCGTGGGGTGGGGGCTCTGGTTTCCGGTACGGGGGGTACGGTACACCCGTCACCCTCTTCCGGTTTGGTTTCTCCCTCTCATCCTCCTTTGTACTCCACTTCCGCTTCCGGTCATGGGGCGGGGGCTCTGGTTTCCGGTACGGGGGGTACGGTGCACCCGTCACCCTCTTTTCCGGTTTGGATTCTCCCTCTCATCCTCCTTTGTACTCCACTTCCGCTTGCGGTCGTGGGGTGGGGGCTCTGGTTTCCGGTACGGGGGGTACGGTACACCCGTCACCCTCTTCCGGTTTGGTTTCTCCCTCTCATCCTCCTTTGTACTCCACTTCCGCTTGCGGTCGTGGGGTGGGGGCTCTGGTTTCCGGTACGGGGGGTACGGTACACCCGTCACCCTCTTCCGGTTTGGTTTCTCCCTCTCGTCCTCCTTTGTACTCCACTTCAGCTTGCGGTCGTGGGGCGGGGGCTCCGGTTTCCGGATCGGGGGTACGGTTTGCCCGTGGCCCCCTTCCGTTTCCGGTTTGAGTCAAGCCTTCCCTGTTCACCCTCCGACCTCTGTCACTTCCGGTTTCGGTTGTGGGTCGGGGGTGCTGGTTTCCGGGGCTGTTGGTTCGGTTTTTTTCGTTACCTTCCTCCGGATTACATGCGAACGCCGCTTTGCCTTTGTGCGCGCCGCCTTCTGGTGGGGGTGGGGCACTCTTGGTTCCTCCTACCCTAGTTTCTGTTTGCTCGGGTGCTGGAGCTTTGTATCCGGCTCTTAACCCTGAGGCTCTTTTTAGAGGCGGTTCAACACGCTGCGGCTTTTTGTCCTCAGGTGATGGAGGAGGTTTCGGTACCCCTACCTCACCTCCATTCCTTCCTAGGCGGGACTCTTGCTTCTGCCGAGTCTGATGAGGCTTGCCTTGTATTCAGGGAGTCTCCTAGTGTTAACGGTTTTGTGGATTGGGCCTTCTCTACGGCTAGAAGACTTTAGAGGGCGAGGCCTCTTCCTCTTCGTTTGAGGAAGTCCCTCGGTTCCCTAGAGCTTCCGCTGTGGGCTCTTTTGTTGAGTTCGTCTTCTTCGACCGGTGTTCCCGGGAAGTTCCTCTCCCGGTCGTTTCTTCCGAGGTATTCGCTCCCGGTTTCCCAGGATGATCTCGCTCTTTTGAGGGGCCTCAAGCCTTTACCTCCTTCGTCGATCCCTGTTCCAGTCGGTGGTCTGGCACGGATAGAGGTGGCTATTGTTAGGTCCCTTGAGTTTATTTCTCTCGCTGACGCGCTATCTGCTGCGCTGTCTTCTGCTTTGCCTTCTGGGCATGTATTCTGCGTCGAGGGTTCGTTGATTTCGGTGAGGTCCTTGTTGCAGGCTCTCTGTACCTCCATCGTTCGGGTTGCGAATCGCAGGCTTTTGCCTATGTCAACCTGCTTCTTGCGCGTCGTGACGCTTTTCTTCAGTCAGCGTCTCCGTTGCCTCCGCTCTTGTCCTCTTCGCTTCGGGTGGGACCCTTGGTGCCCGACTCTCCGTTTGGTCCTTACGTTCGCTCAGCTGTTCGTGAGGAGTCGGAGCGGTCCCACTCAGATGGTTTCGCCTTCTGGGCTCGGGACTCTCCTTCGGCCCCGTCTTTCTTTCCTGACAGTTGTCGAGGTCGCTCGGTCCGTAATCCCTCTCCTCGGGGTGGGCAGTGTGGTACTTCCTCTTCCCGTCGCATGGTTGAGGTACGCCGTAGGCGTTTACGCAGTGGCGCGTTTTTCTCTATCCCTGCCTGTCCACCCTTAGGTGCTCTTCCCTTCCGGGCTGGTGGCTTGGCTCGTCAGTTTCTTGCTGGGTCTTAGCCCTTTTCCAGCAGGGCGCTATAGAGGGGGTCCTTTGCCCTCACTCCCGGGGTTTTACGGCCGCCTTTTCGTTGTTCCCCGAAGGCTTCCGGCTGTTGGCGCCCGGTGGTCGATTTTTCTGACGCCTATTTCCATGTGTCTGTTCATCCTCTTCACAGGCGTTGGATGCGTTTTCGTCTGGAGGGATGGGGTTTTTCTTTCGAGGCCCTTCCCTTTGATTTGTCTCTCAGTCCTTGGGTTTTAACAAGGATTGTCAAAAAAGAAAGAACTCGCTGCCGTAGTCCTCGGACTCGGGGTGCGGTTCTCTGCTTATCTTGTTGACTGGTTGGTCAAGGCTAGTTCTCACGATCTCTGTCTGGTGCACATCAGGCTCGTTCTCCTTTGGACTCGGCGCTTGGGGTTCTCTGTGAGCCCTCTCAAGTCTGAGTTGTCTCCATCTCGGGTTTTCAACTACCTGGGAATGTCGTTCGACACTCGCGATTGGTCGGTCTGCCCTTTGGCTTGTCGGGTGCAGAAGCTTCAGTCCCTTCTGCTACTTTTGGGGAGTCAGGTTATCGTTTCAGCCAGATGTCTGGGCGTCTTTGGTCGGTTGGGGTGCGCTTACGGGCAGCCTTTCAGCTCTCGGGTTTTGGTCTCCGGACCAGCTGTCTTGGCATTTTCGTCGCCTGGAGATGGAAACCGTTTGCCTGGCTCTTCATCGTTTTCTTCCCTCCCTGCCTCGGGGCCTTTTGCTCGTTCGCTCCGTCAGTTCCTCTGTGGTTTCTCTCTTCTACCACTCCGGGGTTACCCATTCCCCTGCTCTCTCCATGATGGTGGAGAGCCTCCTTTTGTGGTTAGCTGATTTCGGTTATACGCTTGTGGCCAAGCATGTCTGCGGCTCTGTCAATGTCTTAGCCGCTCTTCTGGGTCGCCCTCATTGTGTGGTCCACACGGATTGGACGCTGTCCCTCTCTGTTCTTCATCCAGTTTGGGCGGAGTGGTTTAATCCACTGATCGATCGTTTTGCCACTTGTTACTCTTCCAGGCTACCCCTGTTTGTGTCGCCGGGTCCCAGATTGTCTGGCTGGGGCGGTTGTCGCGTTGTCCATTTCTTGGGAGGGGTTGGAGGCTTATGCCTGCCCGCCATTCCCCCTCCTTCCGCGGGTTCTCAGGAAGGCTGGAGAGGAGTCCCCTTCTCTCTTTCTCGTGGCTCCCTTTTGGCCAGCTCAGCCCTGGTTCCCCGATCGCCTTCGTCTTTCCCAGGGGCTGTGCTTCCTCTAGCTCTCGGGGCGCTTTCGCTTCTGCGGCCTCCATCCGGGATTCCACACGGCATTCCAAGCGTTCTCCGTCTTCACGCTTGGCTGTTGTCCGGCCTTCGTTAGGGGCTTCTGGGCTTCAGGAGACCCCGGCCGGTTCCAACTTGCTTCCTGCTTCTGTCCTGCCATTCTCGGGAGGATGGCTTCCTGGAGTCGGTTCTGTGGTCTTAGCCCTGCAGTCCCGGTCCTCTTTTCCCAGCCTGTTCACGGTAAGATTGTGTCAGATAAAGTTGCTTCCCTCCGTCCTTTTCGTGCTAATCTGCACTTGTTGAGTCATGGTACAGTATGTGTAATTAATATTAAAATTTTCTCTCTAAATTTATTATTAATAAGCATACTTACCATGACTCAATTTAATATCCCTCCCACCTCCCCGCAGTTCCAAATAAGGAATGAGGTGTGCTGTCCTTTGCCGTGAGCGCTTAGACGCGTATTGTAGCACGTGGGACACGGGACGGTTTGGTGCAAGGGAAGCAACTCTATGTTTGATTGGATTTTGCCAGCTTCCGCTAAAAGGGCACTATCACCTAGCAACGCCAAGACATTGCACTTGTTGAGTCATGGTAAGTATGCTTATTAATAATAAATTTAGAGAGAAAATTTTAATATAAGTATTATTGCTGGTGTTTATAACCAAAGTTTGTAAAAACTAAAAGATATAATTAATAATTATTATGAATAGTTTTATGAACAATAGTTTTAACTAAACAAACGCAATTTAACCTGAATCTTCTCATGCTGGAGCGCCGTTTCTCGAACTCTGCCACAGACGTGGAGATCTTGCAATGAAGAATGAGAAGAGAGATGAAAATTATGATGAAAGCTGACATCAGTAGAGCTTGCAGTATGTAGTACAACACTGTCCCTTTTTGTGATTCACTTGTACGACAGATGTACACTTCCACCACCTCTTTGACTTTACTGCCAATGGCAGTACCAGCTTTGTTAGTCGCATGCAAAGTATCGTTGCTGTCTGATGGGTCTCCTTTGGCACCACGTTCTGCTGAGTTTGTGGAGATATTTTGTGAAGAGTTGTTGGAAAAAGTGTTTTCGGATTCCGTAGTGTTAAAAATGCCAGCTTGCTGTGGAAGAGTGGTGGGTGATAAATCAGGCGCAGATGTTTGGACGTTGAATAGTCCTGCATCGTTTCGCTGTGGGTTTAGAATGTTGAATAGATCTGTATCGTTTCGCTGTGGGTTTATTGCAAACTCGCCAGGTATTGTAGCAGGGGATGCGTTCTGATTTGTCCCGTTGTAATAAGCTATCTCCCGCTCCCCAACAATTAACCTGACTTTTTCCGTTCCATTGATGATGAAGGTGACGGAGCAGAGGAATGCTGCACAGACAACGATGACGGCGCATGATAATCTTGCTTTGTTCAAGGTTAGGCCTGGTTGTAAGGGCTTGCAGACTTTTTTGTAGCGAGTGAGGGTGATCAGAAGTAACACACTCCCACTTGCAAGGCTGGTGGTGTACACTTCAAAATGGGCGACCTGCAGACGTATAAAATGATAAGTAGAAATAATAGGAATTATGAAGTGAAAATAATAGGAATTATGAAGTACACACGATCTCATGACAACAAAGGAGGATGAAGCGAAGGCACAGAGGGACAGCACAAGACATAACCAAAGCAAGAGTGGAGGAACTGATGCTACATGGTTTACTAATGCCATTGTCTGCCGTTATTCCCCCGTTGGGGTGCCGGGGGTTTCAGTATAAATAGTATCTCCACTTTCTGGAAATTTAGTGCTTTAAATTCCCACTGTCGCTGTCTTTCTCATTTGCTCTTTCTCATTCCTGCTCTGTTCTATCAATCTGCTATACTATCGTCTTCTTCGCTAGACCAGTCTCCTACCTTTTTTCTTGAAAACTCTTCCGGGACAAGACTCCTTATTTGTGTATGAGGTCTGTTGGATCAGCTTGGGAATATTGGACGCTTTCTGCCAGGTGGTCACTAGGGCTTCCTATGATGTTATTATTTAGCAATGTAGGCATTTTATATGTATGTGTTTTGTTGATAATTTATAATGATGTTTGTATTCTATTTTGTTTTTGTAAACCGGGGGTTCGATAAGTTGGGGTGAAGCCTCAGCCGTCCCCTGCGTGGGATGTCTTTATTGTAAAGTGACTGGCTGGTGGAGGGCATTCAGTTTTCCCACTAGGGTTGTTTCAGCAGATCTTTTATGCGGATTGGGGGTTGTCCGGTCCTGATTTGGCTCGGAAGAGTCCGCTGGACCTAAAGCAACAATAATGTAATGTAATGTCTGCCGTTATTTGGCTGTGTTTTGGGAACCCTTGGCTTATCACAGTCTTGTTCACTTAGTAAGAGTTAATTTGATGTATTTGTTGGTTATGCCAAATTAACATTTATAAAGACTGTCATCTTTTATTCCATCAGTTATTAAATTACTAAACTAAATTTGTTTTGCAAAGGATAGAAAAAAAAGATTGCTCTTATATAGCACAGCTCAGATAGCTTCTCAAGGTGCTGACCACTGATATTATGCTAATAGTTTGTTAAGTCAGGATTCGAACCCACTTTACTCGAGACGCATGTACACAAGTCGTGCGCTCTGACCACTGAGCTATCCCTTCCGCATGTATAAAGTATTGGAGACTTTTTTTTGTTTTTTTGGGGGGGGGTTGTAAATCGATATGTCAGAGCGCTCGACTTGTGTACATGCGTCTCAGGCGACGTGGATTCTAATGTTGACTTCAGCAAACTATTTTGTGATTGCTGGATATTAGTGGCCAGTGCTCATTATCTGAGCTTGTAAGTGCGCTATATAAGTGTAATCTCTTTCTGTCTCTCTTTGTTTATTATACACAATCTTTAGCGCTGTTAGCACACATACGGGTGTGGACGTTTTTTTAAAAAAAAGGTGGTAAAGGTGGTTCCATAGCCTTGTGGCCATAGGGGAGCGTGATGTTGGAGATCACACTTATCTTGAATCAGCGTAATCTCTTTCCATCTCTTTCCCTCGCTGCTTTACCTTCCCCACCCTTAAGAGAGTAGGTACTCAGTCACACTTGAGTCAACTGGGGGCGTTGTTATTTGTCGCTTCACGTTTTGCGGTCACCCATCCAAGTGCTAACCGCACTGGACGGTGCTTAACTTGCGACACAATAGCGAGTGCTCCAACCACTGCGCTATCCGACACCCCTGGTGGTTTTAATGTGCTGTATAAGTTGTATCAGTTGACATTCATTAAGTAATTCATTCGTTTATTTGCAAATCCCACAAGTCTTGCAAAGGTTAAAATTTAGGGAACACACAGCAAAAGTTCAAATTTTGGGAGCATATTCATCTCCGAAATATCATTGGTGCTAGACCTCCTACCTTGCAGATAGCATCCAACGCTTGTTCTTTTCCAAACAGTATGGACTTCAAGGCCACATCAATGGGCATGCCGAGCAACGTGGTGGATACATCTAGCATTGCCAGTACAATCACGAACGTGGAAAACACCGTCCGTTCCATCTTGAAGTGGTACACGTACAGAACCAGTGCGTTCCCTAATAACCCCACCACCATTAGGACAGCCACGACGATTCCGTTGGGCAGTCGCGGGTTGTAGTCTGGTTCGACGATGATGACATTGTCATTGTTGAAGTCGCTGTGATCGTAAATGCCTGGGAAAGCCAGAATGCTTGCCGGAGAAGGATCTGCCAAGGTCGTTGAAGACAAAGTAGAGGTTAATGTCTCTGTGTTGTTTGAAATTGCCATGTTGACTGTTGTAGCCACTAATGAAAATGTCGTTCAACCGCACATTACACTCTGCTTCTGTTTGCAGACAGTTTAAATCTCAGCTCTTTGAGCTTGAGGTCTTAATTAATCTGCGTTTGATTTTTTTTTTTGTTGCTTGACTGTTAAAAAAACAACAAAAATACCAAAGAAAAACGTTTGATTTCTGTCTTCTTGTCATAGGCTACAAAAATACAAGTTGAAAAGTTGATGTTTTCAACAGTAAATAACTTGCAAACAAAGGCAAGCAACAAAGCCAGACACCAAGCATTGACACAAGTCTCTCAACCTTAGTCATAGGCTGATACAATAAGAAAGGTGTAATAGTGTAAGGTCCTGCTTCATAGCTGATACAATACGAAAGGTGTAATAGTGTAAGGTCCTGCTTTTTCAAATGTCCAAACAACACTTGCAGACTTATCCAAAGCAGCTGCGTTGAGTTTTGGTATTCTCACTGGGAGAGTTCATTATATGTACATTTGTTATTTTCCACAAATGTCACCATCTAATGACGATGGTTATTGCTTTGATCATTAGCCTATTGTATAGTCTTACAGTTGATTACGTGCTTTTACCATACAGGCTGGTTGCTGTACAATATGTCACTGAAACAAACACAGCACAACAAACAATTATTAATATGGAAATTTGATCTCAGATAATAGTAATGATAATGATCACTAATAATAGTCTCTATAGGGCAAGCTATAACGATCACTAATAATAGTCTGTATGGGGCAAGCACACTCCCCAGCACACAAAAAAAGGACACTGAAACTTGTTAAAGTCACACCTCCAATCACTGTATCTTGTGAGATGCATGAGCATTTTAAATTCTTGTATTACTGTAATTATAATAATTATTATTATTATTAAGAACATATACTGTTACAGTGGCCACTTCAGCATGGAGACATCAACCACTCTTGACATGCATCTTGACAGTTTCACATCCCAAACATTACAACTGACTTATAGTTTAGAGACCAGTGTTCCTTTCAGTCAGTGAGCTACGCTGCATTTTCATTGTTCTGCTGTAGGGGATGTTGTTGTTAACGTAAGGCTGCTCAGCTTGAAAGCAGTCGTTGTGCTTGTGTGTGTGTGTGTGTTAATCAGTCTTATCTATAGACGCTTTTCTAGCTCAGAGATGAGAATCTTCCGCCTTTTAGCGGAAATCCGCTCTTTCGGAAGGTCCCAGGGTCATTTTTTAGATCGGTTTAAATCCGGTGAGAAAATTTTAGTGTATATGACTAGGGTGAGTTGTTGATTTCGAATGCAGAGGCATTGATGCAGAGGAATTGAATTGAATTGAATTGAATGCAGAGGCAGAGAAACCAGCCAGACTGGCTCATAAGAAAGCTCTGACTGCCTGACTTCAGGTTTTGGTGAGGAAGAGAAGTGAGATTAGAAGTCAAAAGCCATCAGCCAAGAAAGCAAGAACTGGATAGTTGCCTGGCTTCAGTTATAAAATACATGCGTACATAGTTCATTCAATAATTGTGTGTGTGCAGACTGTATAGCATGTTGGTAGCATGTTGGTATCTGCCAATTCTTTAAAAAAAAACACATAAGAATGTTGTATACACAAAGAACTGTAATCCTAGTGCATGACGTAATTGTAAACTTCAGCCTGACTTCAGTGCCTGACTACGACTTCAAGGCTGAAGTTGTTCATAATGTATATATATGATTATAGCATCAGAACTGTTTTAGGAACTACTGCCTGAAACCATCCGTATTTCTGCTTTCCTTGTTGTAGTTTTTCCAAGATATTATCTTGAAATTGTAAACCTTGTTTGAACAGTCAATTGAGGTATTTGTGATTTTATTGTTTGGTGTTGACTGTAAGAGTGTCGGTGAGGCTTCATACTGATTCTATGTATAAATGTACAACTCTGTTTTGGACAGTAATTATGTGCATTGGTAAAGCCTTGTCTTGTCATTGGTATTTAAACCAATCTTGTCTGCAGTCAAAAGGAATGTTTGTTTAATACAAGGCTTAACTGATGTTTGAAATAAATTCATTAGGCCTATGTGTTGAACTGTGGAGAGCTAACAACAGCATTTTAGTACCACAAAAACAACTGATCTGACCCCATAAAATAAGGCTCAGAATGCATAGATTTTAACCATCTTTTCAAAAATTTTCCGGGGGAGCATGCCCCCGGACCCCCCTAGCATCGCGTACCTGCTTCGCAGGTACGCGCACTCGTGGCTTCGCCACTCGACAGACTTTGGAATTTTTCCTCCTTTTTGTCATTTTAGGATTCTCATCTCTGCTAGCTGAAAGAGCAGCTCAAGGCGCTGGCCAGTATAGGATCTAACTTGAGCCACCCCAGGCGCCCACCTGCAACCTTTGAACTCATAGTGTGATGCCCAGATGACTGAGCACAATCCTGGCTGACCGGGGATGGGGAGAAGGGACCTAGTGCATATTGGGTGCATTCGTGTAGCTAGGACACGCCCGTCTTGGACATGAGTGTCAGATCTTTACTTAACTGATTATTTCTCAGATTCTTTATTTTTAACTCTCCTAACATTGAAGACAAGATACAGCAATTTCCTCTCAAGGACTACTGAAATCCGTTCTTCTTATGGTGCGTTTTTCTAGCTCAAGAGCTGCTTAAAATGGTTTGTAATTCAAACTCTGGTAACGATGGAGATGCATGTACGTACCAAAGAACATCCTCACTGGATGGACCATTTGCCAGTTATTCATGTCCAAATAATGACTGACCGATTCGCTGACTGATGCCCTCCTTCTATTAGTAATAGGTTTATGATAAACTAAGTGGCGAGCAGTCCAGAAAAAAAAAAGGAGAGACTATTAAAACAGCCCAATAGGTTTCACATAAAAACCAAGCTTTTGAGTTTAACAAACATGCTTTCTGAAGGTAAAACAAGGCTAAAATGCTGTTGCGCCTTCATCACTGCTCTTTTAACTCTTAAGTATTCCAACAGTCCTGGCTGCTGTCTTCTCTAGTGTAACTGAGCAGACCCATTAGTACAGTGGCATGCCATTGTGCAAAAATGGTGCGCATGTTCCTCCAGACTGGATTGGCACCCTGGGATAATGTCACTGGCTGCATAATTATAACCATATTATTACGGAGTGATATTTTAAGGGTTATGTAATATAGTAGTAATTGGGGACAGCGACAGACTTTTTAGAAAATTAGTCTTCTTTGGAAATTGTGCAACGATTTTGCTTTAACCTCAAGTATTACCATTCTCTACACTTGAAGTGTGTAGCGTCTCTTTATCAATAGCTTAATTGGGGATAGGAAATGATATTTGCGTGTGCATTTCCATTATTCATAGGAGTAAAGATTGAAGTTCAGAGTCCAATCTTATGTTATATGAAGGGCAGAGGGCCCAGGGTTAATTGTTTTTCTCAGCTGACACTATTTATAGTTCATTTCAGACAAGCAGGGCCCTGCATCATTATGCTGCTTTCAGCTTCTTCTGGGGTGTCGGATAGTGCAGTGGTTGGAGCACTCGCTACTGTGTCGAAAGTGAAGCACCGTCCGGTGCGGTTAGCACTTGGATGGGTGACCGCTAAGGTGTGAAGCGACAAACAACAACGCCCCCAGTTGACTCAACTGTGATTGAGTACCTACTCTCTTGAGGGTGGGGAAGGTAAAGCAGCGAGGGAGAGAGTTGGGCATCACCCTCATTACGCTGGCCCAAGATAAGTGTGATCTCCAACATCACGCTCCCCTACGGCCACAAGGCTATGGGACTACCTTTACCTTTTTTTTTTTTTACCAGCTTCTTCTATGGTTCAGACAGCCAACTTCAGTCTGTTGAAGAAACTTGCTGCACTTTTCTCAGTTCTTTTGTCATAGCATTTGTGCTTGATTAGCTTTATCTCCAAAACTATGGCTGTATATGTATAATGGTGTGACATGTCTTATGTTTTATAAATAATAATAATAATAATAATAACAGGCAATTTATACAGCACTTTCCAAAATCACAAAGCGCTTTACACAAACAGATGTAAAGACAACATGCATACATTAGTCAATAACACGCAACCACATACGCATCCCAACACACACACACACACCCACACACCCACCCTCCCCCCCCCAAAAAAAAATATATATATATTTTCATTGCCATCTGCGAATGTAGATGTCTTTGCCATCCTAAAAATCATTCAGCACCAGCTCATGTTGGTACTGAGGTTTCCTTATCCCTTTTCTGACATCAAAGAGTGAAAAAATAAACCCTATCAGTGTTTCAATTGCTGACAACACGTTTTCATGTTAAACTGATCCAGAACCAATTTGTTAAACTTTAAACAAAAAAAAAAAAAACTAGTTTTGTCGCTCTTCATTCTGGTACCCTTCACTTCTGGAATGGGTTAGCCTAATCACTTGGTGCTTGTGACTGCTCACATGCTTTAGAGTGAATGCTTGGAGCAGAAATAGTTCACATGCCTGAACGCAATGGGAGCTCGTATCTTGATAGTGATATCAGCAGTATGTGCTGTCCCAGAAATCAAGTTAATTGCAATTTAAAATTAATCAATCCTTGGTCTTCTTCTTCTTCTTCTTCTTCTTCTTCTTCTTCTTCTTCTTCTTCTTCTTCTTCTTCTTCTTCTTCTTCATTTTACTGTACAGTGCCTTCACATGTTTGCAAAGTCTGTGGTGAAATAATAGTGGATGGCATTAGGGTGCTGATTTATAATATTTAGTAGTCTTTCAGCGGTTTGTTAAGGTATAATAAATTGTCCAAAATACATTAGGGTCTCACATTACCTCTTTGGTTTCATAACCACTCAGCCGGAGGAGCCTTCGGAGCAACTAAATAAGGTTTGTTTTATGGCAAATTGTACATGTTGTGACGTAGGTAGGTGTCGTTATGAGACTGCCTCTTGGTTTCTCTCATAGGTGTGTTCCTTGAGATGAGTCTTCAGAGGGGCTAGGGTGTTCCAGAATGTACATTTGTAGTGTACGTTTGTGACCAGACAGTTATTATCGGGCTTTCACAATGACTCTTACAGAGCTGCTGGAGAGTGCGGTTTATGGTGCAATGTTAATCTTAGATAACACAGCATTGCCTAACACAATCTTTATGGTTACAGGAGATGCTCCCTGCTTCCTCCCCCCCCCCCCCCCCAACGTACATCCACCTTTCCTCCCTCCCCCTCTCTCCTCCCTCCCTCCATCTCTCTCATTCCTCCCCCTCTCATTTTCTTTTTAAGGACTATGTAGATACATGCACCTGCTCATTTCCAGTTGCATGATACACTCAAGATCCCCCATCTTCCAAAGAAGAAATACACATAACGTCACCTCCTCCCACCCATCTCCCCCTTCACACACACACACCATTATGCCCAATGTAGACACATGCACTTTTTTTTTACACTTTAGCAGGCAAAGATATACACCCTACATCTTGCTGTGCACAAGTTTGGCCTAAATAAAGTGAAATGATGTAAGTTTTACTCTTATCCTGGGGCACAAAACGCTTTGGCTATGACCCTGGGCTTGAGTCACGAACATCCAACATGCAGGATGTGGAAGTATCACCCAGAAGCCTTACACTAAAAATAACATCTTTTAAATGTTGGGAGATTAAAAATGAGAAGACTAAAGACATGCTAGCACACAAATAGCTGTAACAAAATACAAATTTTGGTTTATTTTAAAGTGCGAACGGTGATACCTACAGATGAGATTATGTTCATTTTTAAAACTCCTTCATGTATTTCCTGTACATATTCTTAATTTTTCTTAATATTCACGCGTTGTCCGTGAATGGAATCTAATAATGATGTGAACAATTTTGTAAAAGATAGAATGTTTAAATATATTTTTGTCCCCCCTTGGCATATATTATTTTATAATACTTGCAAAAGCATTGTGACATTATTAAATGTCATGGCGTGTATCACTTTATAATACTTGCAGATGCATTTTGACATACTGTTACGTTGAAACGCGTACGAAAGTATGTCGAAAGCGTGTACGATAGATCTAATCGTTTCGATTTGCAAAGTATTCAATAATGGAGTTTATTTACCTTTGATTTGAGTTTGCATTGTTGTTTGGAGAGGTTTTGTATAACGTTGATAATTTTTGTTGGTCGATATTGATGTAGAATATTCTGGATCTGCGTGTTTACTCTTGATAGAAATTTCCGGATGGATATCGAAGGTCGTGAATGTTCCCGGAAGTAGAGAAAATGTGAATGACGTAAGTCAGTGATGACGATCTTTAGTTCGATTGGTGGCAGTGCGTCATTTCTACCACGTACCAAGTTGTTCGAGAAAAGAGAGAGGTTATTTAATCGTGTGCCGAGTTGCTGTTGAGAGAGAGTGAAGTTGTTGATAGTGACTTGGAGAGTTGCTGTGAAAGTTGTTGAGTTGAGTTGAGAATTGTATGCAGTTGTTGGTGTGTGCTGAATAAAAGTGGAAAACTTCATACGTCGACTTTGTGACTTGTATGCTGTTTGGACGGGCTGTGTGAATAAACGAATCTGAGTTACACAACTATCAGGAATTCAAGCATCGGGGCTGAATCAGATACTGATAGAAAACACCATCATCAAACTGAGTGTAACATTTTGGGGGTCAAGCCGCGATTCACGCCATAGCCAAGGGTTCAACTGCTACAACAAGCGAGTCAACGTTACGAGAGGCAGTCATCGAGGGTAGCCGCCAACGAGTTGCGTCGAGAGGGGCCAACATACTGGGACTACATCACCGATAGGTTCGGGTTGACTGCAAGGGCGTGTAGTCGCTGAAGAGTTGCTTCGTGAGCGAACAACAAATCGGGACTACGTGGCTGCCGTAAGACTACGTCGAGGGACAGTCTCGGAGCTACATCGCCAGTTTTACAGGGAGCGACGAGCGGACGTCGCGTCTACTTCAGCACAGGAGCGTATACATCAACACCAGCGTGGTGCAGCGTCGCATACGACGAGGACAGCGGTGCCTGCGTCAGCGAAGGCGACTAGTGACAAGCATCAGCGCTACTGCAGAAAGCGTGCTGTTCTAGAACAGTCTAGAAAGATACAGCACAGTCAAGAACTTTCTAGAAAAAGAACTTTCCAGAAAAGAACTTTCCAGAAGCATCAAGATGGCTGACTTCTGGCAGAAAGGGGTTGAACTAAATCTAAAAGGCAAACAGCTGACGGAGTACGTCAAATGCCAGGAGAGAATATTGCGTGAAGAAAGAGAAGAACAGCGAAGGCGCGAAGAAAGAGAATTGGAAGAGAAGCGTCTAGAAAAAGAAATAGAACTAGAACAGAAGCGTCTAGAAGTAGAAGAGCAGCGTCGCCGTGAAGAACGAGAATTAGAAGAGCAGCGTCGCCGTGAAGAAAGAGAATTAGAACAGAAGCGTCTAGAAATTGAACAGCAGCGGCAAGAAAAAGACAGAGAATTCGAGCTGAAGCGTCTTGAGTTCCAGCTAGAAATGGCGCGTATCCAGCAACAGCAGAATGCGCCACAAGTTATCAGTGACAACAAAGCTCCAAAATTGCCAGCATTCGTCGACGGGAAGGACCAGATCGACAGCTATCTGGCGAGATTCGAAAGGTTCGCCGAAAGCTCCAATTGGCAACCTCGAGACTGGGCGATTCGACTAAGTGCACTTTTGACAGGGCAAGCGCTCGAAGTTTACACCAGACTGTCGAACGATGACGCCAAAAACTACGACGTCTTGAAAGAGGCCCTATTGCAGTGCTACAACTTTACAGAGAAGGGCTACCGTAAACGCTTCCGTGAATGCCGGCCTAAGTCAGACGAGACGCCAAAGCAGTTTGTGGAGCGCCTGTCGTCATATCTACACAAGTGGGTGGAGTTATCAGGCGAAACGAAGTCTTACGACAGTCTCCATGACCTGATCGTGAAGGAACAATTTCTCAATGCCTGTCACAAGGACCTAGCGACCCACTTAGAAGAACAAAAGCTGCAGACGCTTAAAGATGTGACTGAGGCTGCTGAAAGATATCTCATCGCTCATGGGAAAACCCTGGGGCCACCCAGCGCGACGAAACATTTTCAGAAGACTGGAAACCATGTGAACCAGATCCAGGGAAGCCAGACGAGCCAGAGACAGACGGACTCCACGCCTCCTCCCAGGGAAGGGCATTCAAGAGGCTGTTTCACCTGCAATGCTACAGACCACAGGGCGGCTAATTGTCCTCAAAACAAAAGTAGCGGACAGCGGAGCACAACAGACAATGCAGCGGCGGGCAACCGGCAGAGGCGGTTTTCCAATCAACGGCAAACCAGTAGATCTGACCATCAGGTGTGCGGCGGGAGCGTCATTCTTCCGAGTGAGACCGAGCGCACAGCTACCCCTGCGGACGTGCAAGAGTGCATGACTGATGGCCAACTCCTCCTTGCCAACGGGAAATCCATCCCCGTCGTCGCCAGCGCAGCTGTGACCGTACAGAACATGCCTGTTTCCAAGGGACGCGTCTGAAATCATGAAGTGACTGTTTTAAGAGACTCTGGCTGCAGTGGGGTCATCGTCAGAGAAGACCTAATCGCTAAAGAACAGTTCACTGGCGATTCAAAATGGACACTTATGGCCGACAGCAAATGTGTGAAAGCGCCAGTTGCAAAAATTCAAGTCAGCACACCTTTCTACATAGGCGAAGTCGAAGCGGTTTGCCTGAAGAAGCCGCTGTATGATTTGATGATTGGGAATATCGACGGCGCGAGACGACCCGACGACCCCGATCCAGAGTGGAGTCCTGCCTCAACCCAACGCGTCGAAGTTGTGGAGGAGGATCCATTGCCATTTCCCGATGGAGACCTTACAGAGCTGCTACGGGACAATGTGGTTACTCCGGCTCAGCCCTGCCGACCAGAGATCGTCGGTGCTGTTACTACCAGGGCCCAGGCCAAGAGAGACAAGACGTCTACGCCACTGAAGGTCGCCGACAACTCTAAAGCTGCCATCGTGGACAGAGATAAGCTGATTCAGCTCCAGGAAGCTGATAGCACTTTAAACAAGTACAGGAACCGCCAAGATCACGTGACCAAACGCAGTGGCACGGTCTATTTTGAGGTGAAGGCCAAGATCCTGTACCAAATCTTCCAGCACCCGAGGGTCAACGGAGGGAAACCACTACGTCAGGTATTGGTACCGTTACCCCTAAGGCGCCAGGTGATGGAAGTAGCGCATGACTCAATCATGGGAGGTCACCTGGGCATCAAGAAGACGTCGGACAGAATCCAGGCGGTGTTCTACTGGCCAGGACTTCATGCGGACGTCAGCCGTTTCTGCCGATCATGTGACATTTGCCAGAAGACCATACCTCGAGGAAGGGTCCCGAAAGTGCCTATGCAGAGGATGCCTCTGATCGACCGACCTTTCAAGAGGGTGGCCTTAGACTTAATCGGCGAAATAAGACCTCCGAGTGAAGAAGGTCATCGATGGGTACTGACTTTAGTAGACTATGCGACTCGGTACCCAGAAGCAGTGCCACTGAAGAAGATTGACACTGAAACTGTAGCAGAGGCACTAGTGGACATGTTCAGTAGACTTGGAGTGCCTGAAGAAATTCTGACAGACCTCGGGACGCAGTTCGTCTCTGACTGCATGAAGGAGGTCAACAGACTGCTGAGCATCCGGCATTCGACTACGACACCCTACCATCCGATGTGCAACGGGCTTGTCGAGAAGTTCAATGCTACGCTGAAGTCCACCCTGAAGAAACTGTGCAGCGAGCAGCCCAGACAATGGCATCGCTATATCAACGCCTTACTTTTCGCCTACAGAGAAGTACCGCAGGAGTCCACCGGCTTTCTCCGTTCGAGCTGCTGTACGGAAGAACCATCCGAGGGCCGATGCACATCCTGAAAGAACTGTGGACGAAGGAAGTGGACACCCCAGAGGTGAAGAACAGCTACCAGTACGTGTTTGAGCTACGGGAGAAGCTGGAGCAGACTCTCGAGATAGCCAGAGAAAACCTGAAGAAGTCCCAAGACTGTGGAAAGCACTACTATGATCGTAGGGCTGTGAACAGGAAGTTCAAACCTGGCAACAAAGTGCTGGTGCTGCTACCTACCGATCATAATAAGTTGCTGATGCAGTGGAAAGGCCCGTACGAAGTGGAGACCGTGGTGGGGATCAACGACTATAAGGTGAAGGTCGGCCAGCATTCCAAAATATACCACGCCAACCTCCTTAAGCTGTACGTGGAGAGGCCGCCAGAGACTGTACATGCAGCAACAGCAGCTGTGACCGACGACAGCTTTGACAGCGAAGAACTGTTGGAACTTGGAGACTTCCACAGCAAAGAAGGCATCGATGACGTTAAGCTAGGACCAGGCTTGACGGAAGGTCAAAAGTTGGAGCTCAAGGACCTTATGGGCGAATTTCCCCATAGCTTCAGCGATGTCCCAGGCTCTACGACTTTGGTCGAACATGAAGTCTACACCCAGACCTTGAGGGAGCTGTTCCACCGTCCCGCAGAAGCCAACCTGACCGTGAGACCCAGCGAATGCATTCTGGGAGCTGACAACGTCGACTGCGTCGGACATCCGACGGAAGAAAAAGACAACGGAGGACGCAATGATTCCAGGGAAGCCCACGTGATCATCGTCTTTGACCCTGGGCCGATGACGACCGCAACTGACGAGGGCGTCGATTCCTTGCGAACGAAAGAACATTGACTGTGTGGACGAACTAAGAATATTGGTAATGACAGACTTGAAAATGAAAAACGTTGACTGGGTAAATGATCTGTGAACATTGACAGTATCCAGAAAGATTTGCAGATGAGAAACATTGACTCTGTGTGAATGAACTGTGAACATTGACAATATCCAGATAGACTTGCGGATGGAAGAACATTGACTCTGTGTATATAAACTGAGAACATTGACAGTAAATGAGACAGTCTGAAGTAAGTTTTAATTCTGTACATTGTTTGTGCATTACGTTTCAACGTTGTTGAAAGAAATTGGGTAAATTTCTTCTTGAGTGGGGGGTTATGTTACGTTGAAACGCGTACGAAAGTATGTCGAAAGCGTGTACGATAGATCTAATCGTTTCGATTTGCAAAGTATTCAATAATGGAGTTTATTTACCTTTGATTTGAGTTTGCATTGTTGTTTGGAGAGGTTTTGTATAACGTTGATAATTTTTGTTGGTCGATATTGATGTAGAATATTCTGGATCTGCGTGTTTACTCTTGATAGAAATTTCCGGATGGATATCGAAGGTCGTGAATGTTCCCGGAAGTAGAGAAAATGTGAATGACGTAAGTCAGTGATGACGATCTTTAGTTCGATTGGTGGCAGTGCGTCATTTCTACCACGTACCAAGTTGTTCGAGAAAAGAGAGAGGTTATTTAATCGTGTGCCGAGTTGCTGTTGAGAGAGAGTGAAGTTGTTGATAGTGACTTGGAGAGTTGCTGTGAAAGTTGTTGAGTTGAGTTGAGAATTGTATGCAGTTGTTGGTGTGTGCTGAATAAAAGTGGAAAACTTCATACGTCGACTTTGTGACTTGTATGCTGTTTGGACGGGCTGTGTGAATAAACGAATCTGAGTTACACAACTATCAGGAATTCAAGCATCGGGGCTGAATCAGATACTGATAGAAAACACCATCATCAAACTGAGTGTAACACATACAATGTGGCAGGGAGTTCCAAGCGGACAAAAAATGACCTGAATAATTACTGTGTACCAAATTGCATTACATAAGTAAGATAACGTCCCATCTCTTGAAAGTTTCGTTTCGGTATTTAGTATGTGCTATGGCCACATAGATAAAAATGAGAAGACTTAGATATGAGCATCGCCCTCATGAAGCTGGCTGTGAGAAATGAAAGGTCTCTATGCCTCTCATATGGAAACACCTTAACCGTGTACTAATACTTAACTGCAGAGTTGAAAATTCCTCTATTAATTAATAATAATAATAATATAGGGTGCTATAACAGGCCTTTTTCTTTAATCGAACTCAAAAGTGCGGTGACCTTGTTACAGAAGCCAGGATAGAAATAAATTTTATTTTTGAAAATTTTAGATTGACTGCATCAAATGCAAGGTTGTAACACCCCAGAAAATAAAAATGGTTGTGTGTTAATTTTAATATTGGGGAACTTGTTTATTATGAAAGCTCTTCATTTTGACATATTTATTACTTACCCCTGTTGCCTCTTCATCGTTGTACAGGATTTATGTTTGTTCCCAGTCCTCCTTTTTACGACTCTTAATTGCCTTTTAGGTTTGTGATAACCATGATAATACTGCGTAAGTTAACAATCAGATTCTTTATTGTCCCAACAAACCACAGCAAGGAAAATCTTTTTTCAGCGTACAACAGTCATAGACAATAACATTGACACAACACAGCGTAAAACATCTCAGTCATTTAAAGCCAGAAGCATCTAAATACACCAGTATGCGGTCAGCATAGAGAAAAACACCAACCCTCCAGTCAACCATTCTCTCAAGCTCCCCATGGAACAATAATTGAATCTAATATTTATATAATAAACTGAAAGACAGTATAACTTGAACCTATATAATTATGTGATCTCATAAATACGCTATGATAAATATGAAAAGACTGTATGCTTAAATTTATAAACATTTGAACTCGGATATTATAATGTTATTCTTGAATCTCACCAATTACACGAATTGGTGTGTGTTTAGTTTGTTTCTAACTGAAAACACAGAACTTAGTTATTCCAATTTTAAATTTCATTAGAATAGAAAACAACAGGAAACTAGTCCTATTGTCTCTGCCGCATACATAACAAATGATAAAAGCAAGTTGTCAAAATCTTTGTTGTTTGGTTTTTATTTAAGGGGCTTTTGTGTCTAGCTAGCTGCCTGAAGTTTTTGAAGCATGAAATATAGAAGATCCTGTTGCACTTATTTCACAGTGTCATCATACTATATTTCACAGTGAAATAACCCTGACTCACCCCTTGAGGCTTCAGATGGATTGTCTAGTACGGTACAAGATCATGATCATGTTTTATGTTCAATAAGTTGTTGTTTAGCAGTAAACCTCTTCTTGTTGTGGTCCCTGTGGTAATCCATGCACAGGGCAAATTGTCCACCAAAGCTTGAAATAAAGTGTCTATATATCTGTATTGTTGTCCACTTCCATTTTACCAGAGAAAATAATATTACCATGATATTACGATAATGAGTAATTGACTACTAATTCACTAGTTTGATTTTTGATAAGTTAAAGGTCTGAATTAAGAGAACTCCTGGCAGCTCAACTCTTATTAAGATAGCTTGGTACTGTTGTTGTTGTTTCCACAGTCTGGACTTCACAACATTTTTATGTTTGCCCAGAAGTGTAGGCTTATGAGTTTAGTTACAGAACTAGATATTTATATAATTTAGCATACTTGTATACCAAAAGGCTAAAGCATACTCACAGTGATCATGCTCTATCCATCGAGTTGCCGAGGGTACAGTAAGGTTCCTCTGGGTTTTGTCTGAGAGACACAATGGCTTGTATGGGAAAGAGAAAGGACACGCAGGCCAACAGAAAAATAGGATATATGGTGACTGCCCCTCTAGCTCGCTTGCTCTTGCTCTCTCTCTCTCTCTCTCTCTCTCTCTCTCTCTCTCTCTCCATTGACTGTTGAGCTCTCTAGCGTGACGCTTGGAAATGTGTCTGACAAGCTAAGGAGAAACTTTGATATTCGTTTCAGCAGGCTTATATCCCATATCTAACCCACCCATCCCTCCAGGTTGATTTTATCATAATAAATTCAAGAAATGGGTGCCAAGATAAAATGATGGAAGTGTGGAATATAAAAGCTTATGTTTAGTGTTTAAGGTGTATTATTTCAGCCAAACTAACCCTAAACCAAACCCTTGAACCAACCCTAGCCAGTCTTTGGGTTAGGGTTGGGGGTTATGATTTGGGTTATGGATAAGGATAGGATAAGTGAATTCTTAGGGCTTAAAGTGTGTGGCATAAAACAATAAACCTTAACCAAAGGGTGTGTTGTTTTCCCAGGATGATTATACAAGACTTTAGTGTCACACAGTCATAAATTACAGCTCCTACCCTTGTGTCCTTCTTTACATGTACACATTATGATGTAACCATAAAAGAGGTGACACTTTGAAGGTTGACTGGTAGCAAAATCATGAAGAAACGTTTTCTCTCTATTGGAGGGTGTCCGACAGTCAGGAGGAAAGTATAGCTCCTATCCTGTACGTCCTGTCTTGGCAGGGGCTGGGTACAGCAAGGGCTACATGAAACCATTAGCCAGAAATACCCACATCTTGACTTCTTCAGGACAAATACAC
The DNA here is from genome assembly GCA_036898135.1 of Oncomelania hupensis. Taxonomy (NCBI): domain Eukaryota; kingdom Metazoa; phylum Mollusca; class Gastropoda; order Littorinimorpha; family Pomatiopsidae; genus Oncomelania; species Oncomelania hupensis. The sequence continues at coordinate 22,721,555 of CM072519.1, read as the reverse complement.
ATTAATTAAGGTACAGCTATTTACAGCGACTTTCTAGGATATGATAGAGTATACTATTACTAGATGTCGTGACTATACTGTACCATTGTTTGTGATTGTACTTAACTATCACGTCTAGAGCACAAACTACCCAATCTTACTGCTGCATCCATACATTACTTCAGATACTATCATGAATGGATGAAAATTTACTAAGCTTGTAAATTTGTGACCATCTGCTTAACATTTAAAATATACTCATAAATATTTCCACACATAAAGCAGAATTACAGAGCTTGGGAACAAAGACAACAATAACAATAATAAAATACAATACAAATATTAACACAAAAAAACTGACATTGAACATCCAACAGTGGAACATTTAAAACAAATTGAGCTATCATGTGCGTTGACTTCTAAGAGGTCAAAGAGCATTGCTTTGAGCCTTGAGAAGCTCTGAGCTTGCCAGAACAATCTACTACTGCCATTCCAATTACTACCACCACCATCACGTACACCACTCCCATTACCACCACCACTACCACTTTTCCCATCCACAACAACACTGTCACTTTTTTTTTTTAGCCTACCACATAATCTTTCTTTTTCAGGACACGCACCCATTCAGATACACCTAATGTACAATGACTTCAAGGATATGGTCTGCATAGTAAATAACAATCGCCTCTACAATAAACGGCAGTCTCGTAAACAATCTGAATTACAGTCCGTTAAAATATAGACAAGGAAGGGTATTTAGCAAGGCTTGACCTGTTTTGCCCCCTACTACTGCTAGTATTGCTACTACTACTACTACTACTACTACTACTACTACTACTACTGCTGCTGCTGCTGCTGCTGCTGCTACTACTACTACTACTACTACTACTACTACTACTACTACTACTACTACTACTACTACTATACTACTACTACCACCACCACCTCCACCACTACCAGTGTGTGTGTGTGTTTGAGTGAGTGTGTGTACACAAATTACTAAGAGTGTATGATGAAGGTACAATTTTAATTATTTACTTCTTTTATAGTTTGACAATTTTCTGCTTTAGTCATTTATCTGTTTTAAGAATGTGTTTCATAAGTGGATTATGTTTTCACTAATTTACCTTTTGGTTTTGATTGTGATATAAATAATTGTTTGCAATGTTGAATGTTTTGTTACCCACAAGTTTTTTTTAAAACAGTTTCTATGTATTATCATTATGTGTATTTTGTGTATTTTTAAGGAATTGTGTGTACTGTGTTAGCACCACACAGAAATGTGTCCTTTCAGTTAGTAAAATATTCATGTTCATACCACTACTACCCCTACCAATATCCTTACCACTATTACTGCTGCTACTACTCCTTCTTCTTCTGTTGTTTGCTTATTGAGCTTCAAGGAAAACCGGGTTTATTTATTATATAACAGACAGTCCAAAAACCAGTCTGGTACATAGGCTTCTTCTTCAGAAGCTAGAGGACAGAGGGGCCGGGTAGCTCAGTTGGTAAGAGCGTCTTGCTAGTAACCGAAAGGTCGCTGTTTCGAATCCGGGATTGGTCAACGTGTGATCATATTATTTTCCCCTTTACCAACAACTGGCCCGCTGGTGTCAGTATAAGTATAAATCGGTCCAGTAGTCACCTATATGCGAAAGTGTCCTGTGATTATAATCTACAAACAACAACAGCTAGAGGACTATGCTGTATAATGGAAACATTTCCAACTGCATAAGACATTTGTTCCATGACATAGAGCAAGTGGTGAAAGTTGGAAATGCAATATCTGACAAAATACAGGTGCTGGGTGCTATACCTCAAGGAAAGCAATTTAGGCCCTATATTATTTACAATTTTCATAAATGACTTATCAGATTGTTTTAGTAGCATGTGCAAATGTTCTCAGATGATACTCAAATCTAAAATGAATCAAGCAATAAAGACGTGTTGCAGCTTGATTTGGATTGCTTGCAAAAGTGGTCTGACACATGGGATTTGCATTTTAATGTAGAGACACGTACAGTTTTGCATTCTGGAAGAAATAACCCTGAGCATGATTATTTGATGAAGGTTAGCAGTGACATTAAGCAGGTGGCATCTTATGAGAAAGAGTGAGACGTAGGTGTTGTATTTGATACATTTTTTAAAATCTTTTGACCCTCATAATCAGAATTGTATTAACAAGGCCAACAAAATGGTTGGAGTAGTTAAGAAAGCCTTTAAGCATTTGGATAAGGATATTTTTAGTAAATTGTATAAATCTCTAGTCAGACCACATTTAGAATATGCAAACACTGCGTTGTGCTTATTTGTTCTCTGTCTTTTCACTATATGACACTTCAGGATATTGTCCTTTGTACACATTTTCCCATATATCTTGTGGTTTTCCCTGACATTGATAAAATCTGATCCTGGTAACAACATTTCATGATCTGTTTACAGTTAGTTTTGATTGGACTATAGTAGTAGTAAGTGGAAGACGAAACCGGCCCTGAAGCCTTTCTAAACATCACTTCTGCTTAAACTTTACATATGCATGGAAGCCTTTCTAAACATCACTTCTCCTTAAACTTAACATATGCATGCAATTTACTGAACAGATTATTCATCAAAATAATTTTTTAATCTCTCTGAATAAAAGCAATAAAAAATTAATAGGGTCGGATTTGGTTATTACAACTAGTTATGCTTTGCTTATTTTGTTGTTGTCAGTGAATGAGAACAATGAGAACAAACATTTTCTTAAATTTGTGTTGCAGTGCTGTCTGAATTCCTGGTTACCCAAGTTACTATATTTGATAAATATCACTAGCAGCTTTAAATTATTATCCTCTACATAGACTAGAATATGTTATACTAATGTGTGAGCGTGAGTTATGGTATAAACATGCGCATGTTGTCAGCTAATAATGCCATTTGTTGGGTCTTTGAGAATAGACTGACAGACAGCATGGGACAATCAGTTGATATCTGGGAAGCTGAGTGAGACTTAATAGTTTGTTGTTTTTTTTAATTGGAGAGGGGGGAGGAGGGAGAAAAAGGAGGAGCTTGGGCGGAGTAATGTTTATTTTGGTGTTGTTGGTCGTCATTTTGGCCTTCTCTGCACTTATTTCCATTCCATAAGCTCTGGAGGTGGTGTCAAGCCTCTGTACAAGCTGTTCAAGTTCTTGTTTCTCTCCAGCCAATCCAATGTCATCTGCAAAATGGAGGTTGGAGATTGCTTTACCCCCTATGCTGACTGTGCCTTCGTGATCTGCAAGGGCGTCTGACATGATGCGCTCTAGGAAGATGTTAAAGAGACCATCACACAAGCCGTTGGACAACATGGTGGCATGCTTACAGTGGTGAAGAAACGGAAACTCCGATGGCATGGCCACAGAACATCAGGCCTTGCAAAGACTATCCTGCAAGGCACGGTGCAAGTTGGCAAAAGAAGAGGGAGACAGAAAAAGAGGTGGGAGAACAATATTCGAGAATGGACTGGCTTGACACCGAGCGAAGCCACGAGGACAGAGAAAGATGGGGTATGCTGGTTAAAAACGATCATCGGTGGTACTCAACGACCTTCGAGTTACGGGATAGGATAGTGTTTATTTCTTGGAAGCGGGCATGGAGAGGTCGTTTATCAGTTGTTGTAGTTTTTTTTATTGAGGGTGAGGAAAGCTGAGCTTATGGTATCGCCACAAGGAGCACCTGCCAAAGTATTACTTTCCAGTGGGTTCAGTTAACAACTTTGAATGTAGGCATGCTCCCCAAGGAGGAAATGCATGGAAAAGTGGTGGGGGAGGTGAACATGAGATATTTGTGGAGAGGGTGGTGACGAGCTGTTGGGTGAATTGATTTAACAAAGGTTGAACCCTTTTGGGGGTGGGGGAAGAGGGGAGGGGTTATGTGTGTGTGCGTGTGTGTGTGTGTGTGTGTGTGTGTGTATTCAAGCAAGTGCTTATGTTTGGAACACTATATTATATTAGCCAAATCCTTTTTTTTTTAAGTGTGTTTTTATTTTTTTTTAAATTTTTATTAATCAAATTTGGTATTTTAAGACTTTTATTACAATTCAAACCAATGTCTAGCACTCGGTGATCTGCATTGGAGAGATGCCATTGCCTATAAAAAATTTAAAAAACCATTTCTGCTTAGATAGGACGGGCAGTTTGATTTTGTATGTTTTATTTGAAAACGATAACACATCCCTTAAGTGTTTAAAGATATTTTCCAAGAGCTGTGTATTCCAAGAAAGTAGGAGCAGTGCAGCCTTTCTGAATTATCCTACCCATTCTGTTTTTCAGATTCTCAGCAGGGTGTTTGTGATAATAAAACTACCCTGTGCTGATACAGTCATCGTGTATGAAATCTGAAGTGCAGAGTTGTTAATGTTGTGATGGCTGGCTGAAACATCAGGCAATGTTTCTGATATTTTCTGTGATTCACAAGAGTTGGGAAGGGCTACTTCTTTTCATCTTCGTCCTCAATTTCTTTCTTCTTCTCCTCTCCCTTTCCTTCCTCCTCCTCCTTCCTCTTCTTCTTCTTCTTCTTCTTCTTCTTCTTCTTCTTCTTCTTCTTCTTCTTCTTCTTCTTCTTCTTCTTCTTCTTCTTCTTCTTCTTCTTCTTCTTCTTCTTTCTCCTCCTTTTCTTCTTCTTCTTCCTCCTTTTCTTCTTCATCTTCTTCTTTCTCATCCTCACTCTCATTCCCTCACACACACACATACAACCGTGTAGAAACGCCATTGTGATGACTGTCATGAAACTCTACATACACTATTTTGACACACTTAACATTATTTTGACATTTTTCCTTTTTTTGAAGCTATCCCTAACTCAAACCCAAACCCTAACCCTTAACCTAACACTAAGCTTAACACAGCCTTAACCCTAACGGAACACTGTTTTGACGTCAAAATAACGGGGCCGTCAAAGGAAAGTACGTAGAGTTTCAAGTGTATGTCAGAGTAACGTCGTTTCTACCTAGCCACCCACACACATACACACACACACACACATACACATACAGAGATCTGGAACATGTAATATTCTTATTTCTATGTTTTACAGTAACTGGGGTGATAAGTGGCAATGCGTTTCTGAGTAGGACTAATGTTAGCCATCTTTAGTGTTCACTTTCAACAAAAAGTATCTTTTTGTTGAGACATTCGTCATGATCGAACATTGCAAATTTCAACTTTTGGGTCAGAAATTAATTCCGATGTTGTTATCAAAAACCATTTTAAAGTTTTATGCAGTGAAATGCTTTTGAATTTGTACAGTTCAACTGAACTAATTTGAATGTCTTTTCCTCTGTTGTGTTGTAGCCCAGATGGGAGCCGTTCATACCAGAGTTTGGTGCCTATATAGAAGTGGCGTTTTCATACTCTACACATCTGTGGCCATGGTCTGGCTATCTGGCTGTATCCATCACCGCTTCCAAGGCCGCAGATTCATGGGAAGGCATCGCTAAAGGGCAGGTCACTGTCACCATTGAGTCACCTCCTGATGGCGTGAGTGATCGATCTTTGAACTTACTGTAGATTTACTGTAGAAGGTGGCTTTGGGATGACTTTGACATTTCAGCCTGTTTTGGTACAAGAAACTCAAGCATTTTTACTGAGGCCAAGCCCACTTCTTACCGAATAACAACATATGAATGACTTTTGAATTATTGATCTTTGATAGTATAGACTGGTGGGAAAGGATGAAAATATATTCTTTCTTGGTGTAAATATAATAGATCGGGGGTTGCATGTTTTAGGAACTGTTGTGTATGGGGTACACTTATTGTTTTTAACTGGGCGTTATATTTCATTACATGTACACAGTTTTTGACTCACATGCAGAGCAATGGGAGTCTTTCAATTCACCCAATAAATAAAAAATTTCCAGATTTTTGCAAATCTGTGTGAGACGAGTCCTAAATAGTCTAAAAATGACCGTTAAAAAAGTGTCCATATGTCCGTCTGTCTGTTCGCTGTGCGTCCGCCATCTGTTTGTGCAAAACTTGCAAGTGGATTAATATCTTAGAACCTATTTCATCTACCACAACCAAAGTTGCTAAGATGGTGTATCTAATAAATGGTCAGTGAATTAATGATTTCACTTCAAGATAAAGGTCTAAGTTATTAATATTGAACTTACGATTCTTTGGTGCATGATAGATATCAATATGAAACACATACTATACAAATTTGATCAACCTCACTCCAAGGTCAATGACCCTGGAGCTTTCCAAAGTCAGTTTAGGTACTTTAAGTGACCTTGATCCTAAACTATTAGGGATATAAAGTCCATACTTGTTTTATTTAGAGATAATAGATTGATATTTCTATGTTCCGCTTTTGCATTGGTCTTGAAGGTCAAGGTCATTTTAGGCCTTGCAAAAAAATACAAAAAATGTGTCATTGTACAGTGTAATGACTGTTTATTTAACCCATAGTATGTAACAACATTGGGTTATTTGATCAGACATGCATGAGAGGTCATGTGAAAGGCATGGTCATCCCAAAGTCAAGGTCGCTGACAGTCAAGGTCATCCCAAGGTCACCAGTTCTTTTTTTTTTAATAATACGTTTGCTTTACTTTATTTGATAATATATGAATGTATTTGGAGCCGGAGGTCAAGGTCATCTCAAGGTCAAGAGCATAGAAAATTCAAAGTCGGTATTACTTTGCATTTTAATGCCACAGTTTCATTTTCTTTTTTTCTGTTCACTTTTCAGGGTTCGCACGCACCTTAAAAGTACTTAAAAGTACTTAGGTTTTGACACCCCCTTTTTAAGGCCTTAAAAGTCCTTCGAAATTAAAGTTTTCTATCAGTTTACTAGCAAGGTGCTTAAAAGTCCTTCGAAAATGGGATTTTTGTTGAAAGAATTTCAAAGCAGTACTTTAGTTCAAGAAAAACTGAGAAAGAAATGAAATTTCATTTCGATGTCGCTAACAAAACGTGTCGTCTGCTACCAGCATTTTTTGCAAAAGGGAAACGACTCTGACCCCCTGATAATTATGCAGGAGTGACCTCCCCTGATAATTTTCCCTCTTGCTAGTATGCCAGAGTCTCGTTCCAATACACGCAAGGAAGCAAGAAGGCTAGGATCTCTCGAGGTGGTAGCGTTCCGCTGACATTGGCTTGCGGCAAGGGAAAGAAAAAATTCTCGCGAGGAAAGGCTAGATTGCTTCTCAAGTCCCTCGCTTGGCTAGCGTCACCTAACTTCCTAGCGTGCATCAGAACGGGACTCAGTGGTGGCTTGTGCCGGTGAAGCGTGCACCATTTTTGAAACTGTGAAAGATGCCTGGAAAGTGTTTATTCAATGATAAGTGGTTGGAATCGGCCACATTTAGAGAGTGGCTGCAACGTGATCCAAAGAGAAACACCCGGAAAGCCTATTGATCAGTGTGCAAAAAAACTTTTTATGTTGCTGCTCGCGGTCATTCTTCTGTACTGGCGCACCACAAGGGGGCAAAACATGAACGTTTGCAGGGTTCGTACGCGGTTGGGAAAGTTTGGGAAAATTGAGGTACCCTTTTCCCAGTTGGGAAAGTCTGGGAGAATTGGCATCAGGTTGGGAAAGTTTGGGAAAATTCGTTTTGGCTGGCATTTCGTTGGGTAAAATTTACGTCCCCAACACATTATGGCATATTGGGGACGAAATTGGCTGGCAACAAGGGATTTTTTTTTTCATAAATGTCAAACACATGCACTGACCATAAAATTTTGCATAAAGAAAAACGTATTTTTCTATCCAAATCCATAAGAAATTTTCATAATACTTGATTTTGACCATTTTTAAAATTGTTATAATTATTTGTTAACATTCATTATTCAATTTATTATAGCATACAATTTTGAAAATAAAGAAAACTATCTTTGAAATCTTAATTTTTTAGGGGACGGTTTTTGAATTACCTCCCTTTTCTGGCAGATTTTTTTTTTCACAGTTATCTTCCTAAAGACCTTTAAAGATTTTAGTATTTTTTTAATTTTTTAAAATAATATTTTATTTACTTTCTTAAATTCAAAGCTATTAAATATTTTCTTTCTTATTCTCTCGGAATCTTTAATGTCTCATTTACAATTACATGCTCAAAAACCACCATCAAGAATGGGGCAACTGAAAAGGCTTGTCAAACTTTTAAGATGGAATGCCGTGATTTTCTCCTGGCTATAGTTAAAAAGATCATGGACAAAGCCCCAATTAAATATCAAATTGTTAGAAATTTAGCATGGATGAGTCCTAAGCTGCTTCTGTCAGAAGAAGGCTTGTCTAAATTTGAAACAACTGGAGCTGTCACTAAGAATTCTCTGTGATGCTGGAAGAGTAAAAGAAGTCAACTGCGATCAAATCAAGTCCCAGTTCAGGCGATTTCGTGAAAGTGTGCTGTCAGAAAACAGCATACTACAGTTTCAAAACTTCGACCGAAGCAATGACCGAGTAGATGAACTGTTTTTCAAACATCTGGCTGGTCGAAAGGAGTTCTCTCTTCTCTGGGATGTAGTCCAGGAGCTGCTGATCCTCAGCCATGGCCAGGCGACAGTAGAGAGGGGGTTCAGCATTAACAAGATGACCATGGTGGAGAACCTAAAGAAAAATAATCTAGTTGCCAGGCGGCTGGTGTTAGATAAAATAAGGAGAGCTGGTGGCCCTGACAAAGTTGCAGTAACTAAAGAAATGCTGGTATATGCATCTTCATCTAGGAGTAAGTACCATGCCTATCTGGAGGACGAGAGGGAGAAACATGCCACAGAGATGAGAGCACAAAAAAGAAAGGCTGCGACTGAGGAGGTGGATATGCTTAAGGCTAAGAGACAGCGCCTTCAAGAGGACATCACTAGTTTGGAGGCTGCAGCTAAGGCTGATGAAGCGGAACGACTTAGTGCTCTATCTCTGCTCTCTCAATCTAATGCCCTGACGGGCAACTAAAAAGAAGGCTGAAATAGCCAGTGTAAATAAAGACATAGCGGAAAAGAGCCAGGCTCTCCTACATGAGTATGATGTTGACTATGTAAATTGCTTTTATAATTTTAAGCTTACTGCAAATAACACAAGACATTTTTCTTAAGCTTTTTTAAAAAGATTTTTTTTTAATCAATAATGTTTTGGATGAAATGAAAGTTTCTATCTAATATAACCATGACTTTCATTGTGATTGTGATCTTGTAAATTTTAAGCTTACAGTATATAAAACTAGACATTTTTATAATTATTTTTTTTAAAATTTGTTTGAATGTTTTGGATTAACTCATTAAGTGAAAGTTTGGTGTATTTTAAGCTTACTGCAAATAAAAAAAAGAAATTTCCTAAAGCTTTTTTTTAAAAATTAATTTGTTTCGATATCTGATCTTTATTATATGCCGACTATGGTTGGGAAATTTTACTCATGGGTTGGGAAAAGGTTGGGAATTTTGTTTTGTTGATTCAGTACGAACCCTGGTTTGGTAAAAGCTTCAAGACCTACCGTGCCCATGTCCGCATTTCTCGAAAAGACTGTGTCTTCAACTTCACTGTAACCCATGCTGCGACTAGTAGTTCTACTGTCAGTACCAGGCCTTCTTCTGCTCAGCCATTTTCCAGCACAGATACTTTGAAAGCTGAAATAATCTGGACATTGAAAGCGGTCAGCAGCCATTACAGCTATAAATCATGTGAAGACAACGGCAAAGTGTTTGCAGCAATGTTTCCTGACAGCCAGATTGCGGCCAGTTACAAGTGTGGAGAAAGGAAGTCGTCATACTTGTCAACATTTGGAATCGTTCGCCATTTCTTTAATGAACTGAAGGACAGAGTGAAATCTGAGACATCCTACGTCTTGTTATTTGACGAGAGCCTGAATGATGATCTGCATCAAAAGCAGCTGGATATCCATGTGAGGGTGTGGGAGAATGATGTGGTGGTGACGAACTACCTTCGTTTAGAATTCATGAGGCATGCGGCAGCAGAAGTCACTAGAAAGTAAATGTGGGGCCACCTGTCCGTTTTCAATGATTTCATATTTAGTAAGCATCAATATACTATCAAATCAAGTTTGCTAAAGTTCGTAAAATGTTTAAAGTCCTTAAAAAGTCCTTAAAAAGTCCTTAAAAAGTCCTTACTTTTTCTGGCCTGAAACCTGTATGAACCCTGCTTTTTCATGTTAAATATTGCAAGTTCCATAAGGAGCATGTGAGTCATATGGGCTTTGCCCTTCAAGTTCTGTATGCCAGTATGCAGTGATGCAAAAATGGAAGTGCCTACACGACTCCTGATAGATTATATTATATAGAGATTATATAGAGAATATTGGACTATATATAAATTCAAACTTATACGGAAAGATCTGCCTAACCCTCACAAAGCTGGCCTATTGTTAACATGTTGTTCTGTTAGTCTCACTTTTTAAAGGCTGAAATGTGTCTATATTGACAGTCTTCATTTAGTAAGTTGGCAGGTTTTTAGACCGCTTTTAAAATGTCTTTCTGTACGTTGGCTGTTATAAATATTTTGTCTCTCTCAAATTTGCAGGAAGAGAAAGATCCGAGGCAGTCCACAGTTACTCTCCCTATACGTATCAAAATTGTGCCAACGCCACCCAGAAAGTACGCTACTCACATTTGTTTTGAAGCTGTAGTAGTTTGATACGAAATGATTTGTTTTGCTTATGTGTGTAAGCCTTCAGGACTGTTTTATTTGTTGGTAATTTTGTGACCTGCATGTGTGCAGCACTGTGTGATTGTTGGATGTTTAGTGTATCTACATTCCTCCAGTTGTGTTGCACTTTTAGTAATCTGTGGCCTGTGGAGGAAGGGGGTTTAGGTTTTTTCACAGTTCATATAATAATTCTGGGTTCTATATACCTGTGCTTTTGCTTTATTTAAACCCAAAACCTGTTAATTTAAGGACATTGCTCTTATAGATAACAGACAAATGTCAATTTGTGTTTGGAAATCAGAGATTCTTTTGAGTTCAATTTGCATCAAGGAAATAAGTTTTTATTTTGAAGTTGGGGATTCTTTTAATATGTTAAATTTGTATCAGCCTCCAGAATAGACCATTTGCCACTATGGGGCTGCTACTAAACTTATAGAGGCAGGTGGTGCAAAAGCAGAGCTGCCAAGTGCTACGCTTTGGGCGTAGTTTGCAACGCTAGAGTTGACTTGGCTACGCTGTTACGCCCGGTCTCGATTTGCTACGCCCGGTCACATTTTGTCTAGCGTACCACTTTTTGACAAGAAAGTGGCTGTGTAAAACTCGCACAGCAACAGCAAGTCGCCATGTGACCGTTTTGTATCTGCCGCACGCACGCACACTGCGTCTGTGTTAGCCAGTCGGAAAGCGCAGTACAAAATTACCTGAAACGCTTAACCGCCATCTTAGTTCTTCATGGTTTTGGTTTTAGACCGTGTCAGAGTGTGCAGATTTTTACCATTTTCATTTCAACATGTCGAAGCGACCTGCTGGAGCGAGTACAACGAATCCAAGTCCAAAATGCGTCATGCTTGTCAGAAATACCGAACGAAATACAGTGAAACACATCCGTGCATCACTTCTTCAAAAGTCAGTACCCAGCACGTGTTTTGTAGCATTTGCTACATGGACATTAAAATAAGCCATGGTGGAATGCATGCTGTAGAAAAGCACGGTACTGTACTGCGGATGACCTTGTTCAGGGTTAACATTTTGTTGAAATGCTACTCCCAAACGCCATTTTGCTACTCCCAAGTTGCTTTTTGTTACTCCCGACCAACAATAGCAGTTGGCAGCTCTGCAAAAGTGACTCTTGACCCAATCTGAGTATCAGAGACTGCTGAGATCATACACATACACTCAGCCTATGGTTCATAGATCTATGACACTCAGTTAACGGTAAAGTCTCAGGTTTCATGGAAACGGGCCTTGCTGCTATTGATTTGGATGACAACAAGAACAAAGTTTCAATCTTGTTTTCTTTCCAGCAAGAGGATTCTCTGGGATCAGTATCACAACCTCAGATATCCTCCAGGGTACTTCCCACGGGATAACCTGCGCATGAAGAATGATCCACTGGATTGGTGAGTTGAGGCAGACATTACATTATGAACAAAATCGTTCTAGTACCTTTAGTATGCTACCGGCGGTACAACCTGCCAAGCCCTCTTTCTCCTCATTCACTGCTGGCAGCATATTCTGCCATGAGATACCTTCTATAAACTCTCCCTTAGCAACTATGGTTACAAACATCTGGGCACGCTCACAACTTCACTTCCTGTTTGCAAATGGCGGCCGAATCTTTCAGTGCATGTATAAGAATTTTAGGCTTGTTTTATGCAGAGAAATACAAATCTTTATGAGAAATTTGCGATTGGATTTTGCAAAATAACCGACGAGGATGCTATCCTTGAAATCATTATGACTTCAGACTCTGAAGACAAATTTTTATCTTTTTTTTTTCCTGCACAAAATATATTCAACATTATTCAATATGATCATAGGAAATGATATACAAAACGTTCATCCACCCACACTCAAAATTTCATGAAGATAGAGTTTCATTTAGCTCAGCAAGTGAAGTGAGTCATGCTAAAAATATGCATTATTAATAGAAAAAAAGTGGCAAGGGAAGGAAATGCGCAGAAAAGTCAGCATGCTAAAGGTTAAGTTAATCAACATTATAGTAAAATAATTACCATTTTTTATGGGGTACAAGGTGCATCTGCTTTTTTACTAAACACTTATGTTATGAATCGATAGCGCCTTTTCTGCATTGAAAAATAGGACAAATATGTAGATTGTGTCTAACTGCTGAAACAAGAAAAAACTGAAACTGAAAGCAGTTGAAATGGCAAAATGGAAAGGAATGACTGATTTTACAAGCAACGTGATTCCACGTTTCCTATTAATTTAAAACACACAAAAAAACTGGACGCAAACAAAAACACACTGTGTCAACAAATACTATCTGATTTGGTTGAGAAAGTCAACAAATACCAACAACAATGAACTTTTTTTTTTCTTCTCGGGGCATGTGCGCCTTATCAGATGGGTGGGTCTTATCTCTGACCACAGTTTTTGTGGTGGGTACTCCTTAAGCGCTATGCGTTGCCATGTACTGTAGGTCACAAAATATGGTAGTCTCAATGGGTGTCACTTGCGGACATACAGAACCCACGGCAATTCATGATGGAAATAAAAATGGACTGCCTGACTACTCCCATGCCCCTCAGTTCCCATTTATTTCGGCTGCTACTTGCATTCCAGGCAGCGTTGGCCACGGTGTCAGACCTCTTTCAACACCATCCCAGCATAGCATGTAGCGTCAAATGTTTTTTAAAAATTAAAATAAAATGTTCTTTAAGATTCAGTCTGACAATACTTATCAAACAGCACATTTTTACACTTCAAAGATTTGATTCTTATATGAAATAAGCCTCAAAGAATTCTAGAACCTTCTAAACAGGTTAAAAAAAGCAAGGGAACTGACACAGGCAAAATACTATAAAACAAAGAGGAGAATCTCAAACAAGTACTATCTCATTCAACATAATATATACAATTTTAAACAACTTGTTCATTCACAATTAACAAAAAACCACAACATAGAGATTGATTAGCTAACTAAACACACAAAGCAAAAATGCTGAGAGACATTCATATTTTTTTCTCTTTCATCACAATGCCATTAAGGCAAGCTGGGACCAATGGCGCAGAGTGCTCGTTATCCGAAGTCAAAACAGGCTATTTTTAGGAATCAGACACAGTGCTATAACGCCTAAAATTTAAGAGCAGCCTGTATGGTGTGAGCCATGTTCTTGACCAAATCCTTTTTCTGTTGTAAGTTAGTTTTTACTGTGTTTGCCTGTGTATTTTTTCTACGGAAATGGAGACACAAGTTTTGATTTGCCCGTTTTATGTTTTGTTTTCATCAGGAATGGAGACCACATTCACACCAACTTCAGAGATATGTACCAGCAGCTTCGCAGCAGCGGTTACTTTGTGGAAGTTTTGGGTCAGTTTTAATAATAATCATAATAAAAATAATAGTAATGTTAATAATAATACAGTAAAACCTCCGTTTTACGACCCTTAAATTGCCATTAAAACGAGGTCTTAAATTGGAGGGGTCTTAAAAAGGAGGTAGGACATTTTCGAAAAAGACATTTAGAAAATTAATTAAGTAAAATAAATACATGTACAAAAAGTACACATACCATTAAGTATAGGTGTTACGTTGAAACGCGAACGAAAGTATGTGGGAAACGCGCACGATAGATCTAATCGTTTCGTTTTGCAAAGTATTCAATAATGGAGTTTATTTACCTTTGATTTGAGTTTGCATTGTTGTTAGGAGAGGCTTTGTATAACGTTGATGATTTGCGTTAGTCGATATTACTGGAGAATTTTCTGGATCTGCGTGTTTACTCTCGATAGAAATTTCCCGATACATGTCGAAGCAAGAGGACGTTCCGGAAGGAGAAGAAATATGTATGACGTAAGACAGTAATGACGAAGTTAGAAGCGATTGGTTAAATTGCGTCATACGAGATTGATCCAGGTTATTCGGGAGTATCAAGAGACTATTTAAGTGCCGTGCTGTTTCAAAAATGAGAGAGTGTTGTTGTTGATAGTAAGTTGGAAAGTAAATTTGAGAGTGGAAAGGCGATTGAGCGATTGTATGCAGTTGTTGATGTGTGCTGAATAAAAGTGGAAAACTTCATACGTCGACTTTGTGACTTGTATGCTGCTTGAGCAGGCTGCGTGGATAAACGAATCTGAGTTACACCCTATCAGGAATTCAGCATTGGGGCTGAATCAGATACTGATAGAAAACACCAACATCAAACCGAGTGTAACAATAGGGAACATCTACCATCTTTCAGAAATATAGATTAAACTCTGTCTCACAACCAATACAGTCAATATCTTCCTTTTCCTCATTATTTACAAAATAAAAAATCAATGTTGGTATGATAGTTGTTTAAAAGTGTATGTTAGTGCTGGGTGCATGTTTGGAGTTATAACTATTTATAAGATAACCCCATTAATATTGTTGTAATTATTTTTATTCAATCATTGAATAGTTTGTTGTGTTTTTTTAAAGAAAGCGGTTATATCTGTTTGTTTGCATGATCACCCCACTCTGCATGTTCTCTTAGTATGTCACTTTGAACACCAGACATGGTGTTGGCAAGATCTAACAGGCCCCTGCTCAGGGCAAATCTGGCCAGCTCCTTAGAGTATTTCAAGCTGCTTCAATGTATCGTCTGCTGTTAAAAGTTGTAAACGAAACTGTTTTCTTCAAGCGCACAAATATAGTATTGCTTTGGAATATGAATTTTTTCACATGCTAGGTCGTAAAATTTAATTATGTGAAGGTCGCAAGTCGCGTTTTAGAGGTAGTCGTTTAAGAGAGGTCTTTTATAAGTACAAAGCATCGGTGAATTTTTTTCCGGTCGTATGTTGGAGGAAGTCGTTTAAGAGAGGGTCTCAAAACGGAGGTTTTATTATATTAATAATAATATTAAGTATATTTATATAGAGCTTTTTCCTAAGTATAAATCAGTTCAAAGAGTATTTATCATGAATTCATGCATAAACGTTAACGTCTCCAACAATTTGGAAAAAACATAGTCTAACAAAACACTTTACTTATTGTTACTTTGTTGTTGTTTTTATTACAGTCCAAATCCCCTTTCTGGTAGTTGTAGGTTGGTTAATCTTCAGAAGCTCCTTGAGCTGTGCCAGGGTTCGTACGCATCCCTAAAAACCCCTAAAAGCCCCTGATTTTTGGATCCTCATTTTAGGGCCCCTAAAAGCCCCTAATTTTCGGATGAAAAGACCCAGAGGCCCTAAAAGCCCCTAAAAGTGGAACTTACAGCTGTTGAAGAAATGAACGCGAAGGTTTGAAGCTGAAGCGAAAATAAAGAAGGTGGAAAAATATAATTTTTGGGGGTGGAAATCGAACATGGAGTACGACGCTAAATTGTCGTCTGCTGTGTTCAAGGGAGAGTACCCCCTAGCATCGTTTCGGTTACATCCCTTGACAGTACCTGGACGTGTTTGTTGTTGTGAGTTACGTTCGGCTCCGCTTCATCTTGAGTTGTGATTGAATCATTGACGCCTGAGTGTTATGCCGGGATGGGCAAGTGTACATTTAACGACTCTTGGCTGAGCCATGAAACATTTAAAACGTGGGTTCGTCATGGCGAGAACAAATATAGGATTTTTGTTCTGTTTATACAGCTGAGCTCAAGGCAATTCATCTAGCTCTGAAACAAGTTTATCAATCCAAAAGAACCTCGTTTTTAATCATGTCCGATTCACTGTCAGCACTCCAGGCTCTTTCCACGACACACCAACTCAACCAAAGCTTTTAGGTTTTGAAGTTAGTTCAGCCAGGCTAGCTATAAATAGCTTCGCCAGTGCTCTTCTTTCCTTTCCTTTCACTGAAAGGGAGGGTGTAGGCAAGCTATAAATAGCCCGCAGCCAGCAAAATGTGGGAGAACCTAAGAGCGCTGTTCACATAGGCATTGAGCTGGTGTGACGAGAAAGATATCACACCCTTTTCTGGCAGAGATCCATGACCTCCATACACAACTTGTTTCTGAGGGTAAAAAGATAGTTTTTAAGTGGGTCCCTGGTCACATGGGCATCCGCGGCAATATTGCAGTGGACAAAGCGGCTAAAGATGCTCTGCATCTCGATTTCCCTCCAGAGATTTTCCAGTTTGTGCCCTACTCTGACCTACGTTGTATGACGAGTTGAGTTGGTTAGTGCCTTTTAGGATTTAATTTCTTCTTTTATTGCACGAAAAGTGGCCCTTTTTTTTTAAATTTTGGCCTTAAAAAGGCCTTAAAAAGACCCTAAATTCTGTCCCTGGGAAGGTGTAAGAACCCTGGAAGGCCCTTGCTCCACTCTTTTAACTGATAAGTACACTATTGTAAATAATAATAATAATAATAATAATAATAATAATAATAATAATGTTCGTCATTTGTAAGGCGCCTTAGCCTAAGGATCAAGGCGCTAGCCGATACAGGATCTAACTCAAACCGCCCGAGACGCCCACCCGTACCCCTTGGGCGCATGGTCTGACGCCCGGACAACTGAGCACAATCCTGTGCAGCCAGGAAATTGGGTTCTTTAGTTTAGTATTTTTCTTTTTTCCAACTATCTCCATCAACTCCATCCCAAAGGATAGGAAATTTTCATTTGAGAACTTAAGGAACAATCTAATTCCAATTCTGTTTACTTTCTTTTTCTACTTTATTTTGATCGCTTTGAATAGCTTTCATTTACAATGGATTTTAACTTCTTTTTTTCAGTTAATGTACTTTCCAGACTAAAAAGGGCATCAGAATATTATTTGTACCCCAATATTATTATAGTTTAAAATCTTGTGTGAGCCTCAGTGGATTATGTAACTCTCACCCCATTTTCCAATAGATTAACCCTTAGCCTGCTGACATGTTTTTCCTGCTGTGTGCTAAAGAAAATTTTGACTTACGATTAAAAACACACATGACTTATTATATATGCCATTGTTGCTAAACTATTACACCTATATATATAAAAGTATACAACAAATGAAAGGAAATTGAATAAAGATTCCAAAGGACACAAAAAAGTGTAAGATTGTTGGTTTGTACAATTATGGGATGGAAAGTTAGGGGCATGAGCAAACAAATTCACGCTCACTCAACTGCACACCCATTCTTGAAGTCATACGCAAAGAATTGCAGAATAGAAATAAGATTTATTACCAAAAATTATGAGAACCAAAATGGACTGTAATCAAAGCCTGATAAATACAGAAATAGTCTGTGTAAAAGGCAAATAATATTATTATAGATCTAGTGAAAATAAAGTTTTTTTTCACCTACCGTCGTCTGCTAAAGATTGTAGACGGCGATCTTCTTCTTCGTCCGAATCGTAGGCCCCTAATCCCTCCCTCCAGCCTCCGTCAAATAAACATCATCACCCGCATCAAAATCTTCATCCCCACTATAATTATCATCAAAGTTTTCTTCCTGAAACATTTGCGCCACCTCTTCTGCCGTGTAGATCTATGTTCTGCGTGCCATAATAGCGACGAACGAGGCGGAAAATTTCGCCAGCAACCCGCAAAAAGTGCTTCGACTGTGGCTTCTTGTTTGAAAATTACCTCTAAAGCGAAAGATTTTTCTTTCCAAAACATTACAGTTGAAGGGAAACAACTTTTGTTTCATAATCATGACCAAGGATTTATTTTATAAACGCTTTTACCTCCCTTCCGTACAACGTACGGATACATCACATTACGATGGCGCTAGACACCCCGTGCTACGTACGTTGACAGCGCAGCCTAAAGGTTAATAAGTGCTAGATTAATAGTGATGATAATGATGATAATAATAATAATAATAATAATAATAATAATAATAATAATAATAATAATAATAATAATTATAATTATAATAATTATAATAATACGCATCAGTTTATATTGCGCACATATCTCACACAGAAAAAGAGCATATCAAGGTTTCTTTAGGTTAAGATTCAGATTTAAGAATATGCTTGATCCACTCTGGATGATAAGCCCCAGGGATTTTGGTTTAAGAAAGTAGTGGCTTGTATGCCAGAAAGTACAGCAGATTTGTAGATGAGTAATAAGATGAAGGCCGAATCTTGAAGTATTGATGAGGCAGAAGCATTTGTATGCAAAAGACTAGGAAGACGTGGAAAATAATTGACGTTTCATATCGTAGAAATTATCTATCGTCTGAAATGTCAGTTATTTTCCTGTCTTTGATTTTTTTGGGGGTACAGTTACTTCTGTCATATAATTACTGTAGATGTGTATTAGAGCATGACTGCATTGCTAATATCCTAAAAGCTGCCTATCCTATCCTATCTATCCCGTAACTTGGAGGTCGTATGGGCACCACAGATAATTGTTTACCAGCGTACTCCATCTTTCCCTGTCCTCAGCAACCCTGATGCGTTAGCTCATCATCAAACCAGTCCATTCTCGAATGTTGTCCTCCCATCTCTTTTCTGGTCTCCCTCTTCTTCTACCTTCTTGCACTGTGCCTTGCGGGATGGTCTTTGCAAGACCTGATGATCTGGTGACGTGGACATAACATCGGAGTAGCTGCACCGGAGGATAATTTGCAAGGGATTTGAGTGCACGTGAACAAGTTACAGCTTATAGCCTGAAAAGTACTGTAGAATTTGAACTGGAGCAGGACTGCATTTATCATTGTCCTTTTGCAGGGTCTCCGTTCACCTGCTTTGATGCGAGCCAGTATGGAACGCTGTTGATTGTGGATGCGGAGGAAGAGTATTTCCCAGAGGAGGTGACCAAGCTCAAGCGAGACGTGGACAGCGGCTTGTCCATTATCATCTTTGCTGACTGGTATAACGTCTCCGTCATGAAGAAAGTCAAGTTTTATGACGAGAACACGCGGTAAGTTATTGTTACATTGTATAGGTTTTTTTATATTTACTTGCAACCTGTGGTGTTTTGTACCTTCAGTTTTGCTGACTTATACAACCTGTCGACCATCATGATGGAAGTCCAGTTCTGTGACGAGAACTTACACCAGAGTTTTGTTACATTGTATAGTTCTTGCGGTGTGTATTTTACTGTACTGCCTTTCTATCAATGTCAAAATCAGAATTAAGACATCTAGAATATTCTTCGTTTAAAATATGTGTGTTTGCAGGCAGTTCGTCCAGGACACATACAGTCCAACACGCTTACAACAAAGTCCAGGGGTAGTGTGTTCCCCTTCATTATTTCATTATACCCAAAGTTTGTTGTAGCCGTAGTGGATGGATAGTGTGTCCGGTCACTCTCCCCACCCCTCCCCCCCTTCACTTCCATTCCCTCTCCCCTAGTTTCTTCCTCCCCGGACATTTCCCCCTGGTTATTCCCCCCTCCCCACAACCCACTTCCATCCCGGCAACCTTCACCTCTCCCCCTATCCCCGTCAACTTCCCCACAGTATTATCCCCCCTGTCATTACCCCCTCCCTCATCCCCCAGGAAGAGAAATATTGTTCATTATTTATGTTGTTGTTTAATTATCATCCCCTCCTAGTTTATTACTTGTGTAATAAAAGGTTGATACATTTTTTAGTGACTTATATGAATGTAATAACTGTATGAAATGTGACATACTGTTATGGTGTGACTTGTATAATTTGTAACTGAATGTGAATTGATGAGATGTAATTGTGCGTACCTTTACATGCCCAGTTGCTTTAAATTTCATTTCGCGATTGTACTCACATTTACATCTCTGTCCGTGTTGTTAAATTTTTTTGGTAGGAAATCAAAATACTGGGACCTGATTCCACTAACCATTTTAGTTGTTGTGGTTGCTTCAACTACTTAAGAAACTAAAGTAACGTTTTCAGTGAACATTTGTTTAAAGTAAATGTGGCGAAGAAAACTGAACAACGGTTCACATATTTCAAAACTGATTTCATGATCAATAATCAAACATCTGTAGTCTTGAAGAAACTACTGTAACATTCTCAGTAGTCATTATCAAACATCGGTAGTATACTTTCTGGCTGCAAGTGTCTTAATACTTGAGTTTCCTCATAGGCATAGTCTTACAAACAAAACACGATGTTAGAAACTAGAAATTTTAAGATTGCATCTGTGCTTTGCCAGGGAGAAGTGACCAGGGGGGATAATACAGGGGAAAGTGACCACAGGGGGAAGTGGTCGGGGAAGCGGAGGATGTAGCCAGGCAGGAAGTGGGCTAGGGCAAAATGTCTGGGGTGGAAGAGACCGATGAGGGGGGAAGTGACCGGTAATCGATGGTTAGTGACTAAATTGTGTGTTTAGCATAGCATAGTTTGGCATGTAGGCTAACAGCCTTTGGCCCTCATATTATGTCTTAATGAGGGTCTCAAACCCAGACCCTTGGCCCCAGTGCCTAACAATTTAGAACATTTTTGACTCCAAATTAGTGGGGTAGATGCTATCTCTATATATCTTCACTATACATTTGTTGAACACATTAAAGTCAGATCCCCCCCTCTCCCCTTCCCACACACATGCTCTCACTCATCCCCTTTCCCACCAACCTCCACAAAGTAATTAAGATGTTCAAATTTTCTTGTAAAAAAAATCTTTTTCATGTGAAAAATGAGTAGAATAATATAAAAGGCATTCAATACGCAAAGGATAGATTTTGGACACTAGCTGAAAATGTGTTCAAATGTACCAACAAGTAGCAAAGCTGATATAGCATCGATAGCCTCTGAAGGCAAATTATTCCATGACGTTAGAACTCTGTTAATTATGAATTAAAAACTGCTTAAATGGGTATTATGAAATTTTGTTTAGAGTTAAAATGTATGGCCTCTGTGATACCAACATTATTTATGTTTGAGAGAGGAGAAGTAGTTAAAGGATCATAAAAATTGTGCACCACTTTAAACATTTCCATTAAATCACCCCTCCCTTTCCTGTGATTCCAAACTGGGCAGTCTTAGTGACGTCAGTCTCTCTCTTCATAGGAGAGTCTGTTACACTCGGTTTGATGATGGTGTTTTTCTTTATCAGTAGTGGATTCAGCCCCAATGCTGAAGTACTGATGAGTGTAGCTCAGATTCGTTTATTCACGCAACCCGCTCAAGCAGCATACAAGTCACTAAGTCGACGTATGAAGTTTTCCACTTTTTATTCAGCACACACCAACAACTGCATACAATTCTCAACTCAACTCAACAACTTTCACAGCAACTCAACTCTCTTTTTAACAACACACAAAGCATCGAATATATAATTTTTTCTATCCTTCGAGATGACGACAGTTTGTTCTAGAAATGACGCATTACAACTAACCAATCAGAATTAAAGATCGTCATCACTGACTTACGTCATTCATCTCTCCACACATACCCCGAACCTTCTCTTACTTCGACAATCATCCCGAAACTTCGATCGATAGTAAACAAGGAGATCCAGAGTATTCTCTAACAATATCGACCAACGAAAATTATCCACGTTATACAAAGCCTCTCCTAACAACAATGCAAACTCAAATCAAAGGTAAATAAACTCCATTATTGAATACTTTGCAAAACGAAACGATTAGATCTATCGTGCGCGCTTCCGACATACTTTCGTTCGCGTTTCAACGTAACATAACCCCCCACTCAAGAAGAAATTTACCCAATTTCTTTCAACAACGTTGAAACGTAATGCACAAACAAAGTCCTCAATTGAAACTAATTTAAGACTTTCTGAATACTGTAATTGCGCTCAGCTTATCTACACAGAGTCAATGGTTTTCATCTTCAAATCTGCCTGGATAATGTCAATGTTCACAGTTCATTCACACAGAGTCAAAGTTTCTCATCTGCAAGTCTTTCTGGATACTGTCAATGTTCACAGATCATTTACCCAGTCAACGTTTTTCATTTTCAAGTCTGTCATTACCAATATTCTTAGTTCGTCCACACAGTCAATGTTCTTTCGTTCGCAAGGAATCGACGCCCTCGTCAGTTGCGGTCGTCATCGGCCCAGGGTCAAAAACGATGATCACGTGGGCTTCCCTGGAATCAGTGCGTCCTCCGTTGTCTCTTTCTTCCATCGGATGTCCGACGCAGTCGACGTTGTCAGCTCCCAGAATGCATTTGCTGGGTCTCACGGTCAGGTTGGCTTCTGCGAGACGGTGGAACAGCTCCCTCAAAGTCTGCAGATGCTCCTTCCAGGTCTGGGTGTGTACTTCATGTTCGACCAAAGTCGTAGGGCCTGGGACATCATTGAAGCTATGTGGAAACTCGCCCATAAGGTCCTTGAGCTCCACCTTTTGACCTTCCGTCAAGCTCGGTCCTAGCTTAACATCATCGATGCCTTCTTTGCTGTGGAAGTCTCCCAGTTCCAACAGTTCTTCGCTGCCAAAGCTGTTGTCGATCTCAGCTGCTGTTGCCACATGCACAGTCTCTGATGGCCTTTCCACGTACAGCTTAAGGAGGTTGGCGTGGTATATCTTGGAATGCTGGCCGACCTTCACTTTGTAGTCGTTGATCCCCACCACAGTCTCCACTTCGTACGGGCCTTTCCACTGCATCAGCAACTTATTGTGATCAGTAGGTAGCAGCACCAGCACTTTGTTGCCAGGTTTAAACTTCCTTCTCACAGCCCTACGATCATAGTAGTGCTTTCCACAGTCTTGGGACTTCTTCAGGTTTTCTCTGGCTATCTCGAGAGTCTGCTCCAGCTTCTCCCGTAGCTCAAACACGTACTGGTAACTGTTCTTCACCTCTGGGGTCTCTACTTCTTTCGTCCACAGTTCTTTTAGGATGTGCATCGGCCCTCGGATGGTTCTTCCGTACAGCAGCTCGAACGGAGAGAAGCCGGTGGACTCCTGCGGTACTTCTCTGTAGGCGAAAAGTAAGGCGTTGATGTAGCGATGCCATTGTCTGGGCTGCTCGCTGCACAGTTTCTTCAGGGTGGACTTCAGCGTAGCATTGAACTTTTCGACAAGCCCGTTGCACATTGGATGGTAGGGTGTCGTAGTTAAATGCCGGATGCTCAGCAGTCTGTTGACCTCCTTCATGCAGTCAGAGACGAACTGCGTCCCGAGGTCTGTCAGAATTTCTTCAGGCACTCCAAGTCTACTGAACATGTCCACTAGTGCCTCTGCTACAGTTTCAGTGTCAATCTTCTTCAGTGGCACTGCTTCTGGGTACCGAGTCGCATAGTCTACTAAAGTCAGTACCCATCGATGACCTTCTTCACTCGGAGGTCTTATTTCGCCGATTAAGTCTAAGGCCACCCTCTTGAAAGGTCGGTCGATCAGAGGCATTCTCTGCATAGGCACTTTCGGGACCCTTCCTCGAGGTATGGTCTTCTGGCAAATGTCACATGATCGGCAGAAACGGCTAACGTCCGCATGAAGTCCTGGCCAGTAGAACACCGCCTGGATTCTGTCTGACGTCTTCTTGATGCCTAGGTGGCCTCCCATGATTGAGTCATGCGCTACTTCCATCACCTGGCGCCTTAGGGGTAACGGTACCAATACTTGACGTAGTGGTTTCCCTCCGTTGACCCTCGGGTGCTGGAAGATTCGGTACAAGATCTTGGCCTTCACCTCAAAGTAGACCGTACCACTGCCTTTGGTCACGTGGTCTTGGCGGTTCGTGTACTTGTTTAAAGTACTATCAGCTTCCTGGAGTTGGATCAGCTTATCTCTGTCCACGATGGCAGCTTTAGAGTTGTCGGCGACCTTCAGTGGCGTAGACATCTTGTCTCTCTTGGCCTGGGCCCTGGTAGTAACAGCACCGACGATCTCTGGTCGGCAGGGCTGAGCCGGAGTAACCACATTGTCCCGTAGCAGCTCTGTAAGGTCTCCATCGGGAAATGGCAACGGATCCTCCTCCACAACTTCGACGCGTTGGGTTGAGGCAGGACTCCACTCTGGATCGGGGTCGTCGGGTCGTCTCACGCCGTCGATATTCCCGATCATCAAATCATACAGCGGCTTCTTCAGGCAAACCGCTTCGACTTCGCCTATGTAGAAAGGGGTGCTGACTTGAATCTTTGCAACTGGCGCTCTCACACATTTGCTGTCGGCCATAAGTGTCCATTTAGAATCGCCAGTGAATTGTTCTTTGGCGATTAAATCTTCTCTGACGATGACCCCACTACAGCCAGAGTCTCTTAAGACAGTCACTTCATGATTTCCGACTCGTCCCTTTGAAACAGGCATGTTCTGGACGGTCACAGCTGCGCTGGCGACGACGGGGATGGATTTTCCGTTGGCAAGGAGAAGTTGGCCATCGGTCATGCACTCTTGCACGTCGGCAGGGGTAGCTGTGCGCTTGGTCTCACTCAGAAGAATGACGCTCCCGCCGCACACTTGATGGTCAGATCTACTGTTTTGCCGTCGATTGGAGAACCGCCTCTGCCGGTTGCCCGCCGCTGAATTGTCCGTACTGCTCCGCTGTCCGCTACTTTTGTTTTGAGGACAATTAGCCGCCCTGTGGTCTGTAGCGTTGCAGGTGAAACAGCCTCTTGAATGCCCTTCCCTGGGAGGAGGCGTGGAGTCCGTCTGTCTCTGGCTCGTCTGGCTCCCTTGGATCTGGTTCCCATGGTTTGCAGTCTTCTGAAAATGTTTCGTCGCGCTGGGTGGCCCCAGGGTTTTCCCATGAGCGATAAGATATCTTTCAGCAGCCTCAGTCACATCTTTAAGCGTCTGCAGCTTTTGTTCTTCTAAGTGGGTCGCTAGGTCCTTGTGACAGGCATTGAGAAATTGTTCCTTCACGATCAGGTCATGGAGACTGTCGTAAGACTTCCTTTCGCCTGATAACTCCACCCACTTGTGTAGATATGACGACAGGCGCTCCACAAACTGCTTTGGCGTCTCGTCTGACTTAGGCCGGCATTCACGGAAGCGTTTACGGTAGCCCTTCTCTGTAAAGTTGTAGCACTGCAATAGGGCCTCTTTCAAGACGTCATAGTCTTTAGCGTCATCGTCCGACAATCTGGTGTAGACGTCGAGTGCTTGCCCCGTCAGAAGTGCACTTAGTCGAATCGCCCAGTCTTGAGGTTGCCAGTTAGAGCTTTTGGCAAACCTTTCAAATCTCGCCAAATAACTGTCGATCTGGTCCTTCCCGTCGACAAACGCTGGCAATTTTGGAGCTTTGTTGTCACTGATAACTTGTGGCGCATGCTGATTGTTTTGGATACGCGCCAACTCTAGCTGGTACTGACGCTCAGCCTCTCTTTCCTCTTTTTCTTCTTGGCGACGCTGCGCTTCGAGCTCTCTTTCTTCTCGGCGTCGTTGCTCTTCTTTTTCTTGCCGCTGCTGTTCAATTTCTAGACGCTTCTGTTCTAATTCTATTTCTTTTTCTAGACGCTTCTCTTCCAATTCTCTTTCTTTTCGGCGACGCTGCTCTTCTAATTCTCGTTCTTGCATTCTCTCCTGGGATTTGACGTACTCCGTCAACTGTTTCCCTTTTAGATTCAGTTGAATCCCTTTCTGCCAGAAGTCAGCCATCTTGATGCTTCTGGAAAGTTCTTGACTGGAAAAGTTCTTTTTCTGGAAAGTTCTTGACTGTGCTGTACCTTTCTAGACTGTTCTAGAACAGCACTCTTTCTGCAGTAGCGCTGATGCTTGTCACTAGTCGCTTTCGCTGACGCAGGCCCCGCGGTCCTCGTCGTATGCGACGCTGCACCACGCTGGTGTTGATGTACACGCTCCTGTGCTGAAATAGACGCGACGTCCGCTCGCCGCTCTCTGTAACACTGGCGATGTAGCTCCGAGACTGTCCCTCGACGTAGTCCTGCGGCAGCCACGTAGTCCCGCTCTGTTGTTCGCTCACGAAGCAACTCTTCGGCGACCACACGCCCTTGCAGTCAACCCGAACCTATCGGTGATGTAGTCCCAGTATGTTGGCCCCTCTCGACGCAACTCGTTGGCGGCTACCCTCGATGACTGCCTCTCGTAACGTTGACTCGCTTGTTGTAGCAGTTGAACCCTTGGCTATGGCGTGAATCGCGGCTTGACCCCCAAAATGTTACACTCGGTTTGATGATGGTGTTTTTCTTTATCAGTAGTGGATTCAGCCCCAATGCTGAAGTACTGATGAGTGTAGCTCAGATTCGTTTATTCACGCAACCCGCTCAAGCAGCATACAAGTCACTAAGTCGACGTATGAAGTTTTCCACTTTTTATTCAGCACACACCAACAACTGCATACAATTCTCAACTCAACTCAACAACTTTCACAGCAACTCAACTCTCTTTTTAACAACACACAAAGCATCGAATATATAATTTTTTCTATCCTTCGAGATGACGACAGTTTGTTCTAGAAATGACGCATTACAACTAACCAATCAGAATTAAAGATCGTCATCACTGACTTACGTCATTCATCTCTCCACACATACCCCGAACCTTCTCTTACTTCGACAATCATCCCGAAACTTCGATCGATAGTAAACAAGGAGATCCAGAGTATTCTCTAACAATATCGACCAACGAAAATTATCCACGTTATACAAAGCCTCTCCTAACAACAATGCAAACTCAAATCAAAGGTAAATAAACTCCATTATTGAATACTTTGCAAAACGAAACGATTAGATCTATCGTGCGCGCTTCCGACATACTTTCGTTCGCGTTTCAACGTAACAGAGTCCTTACATGCCACATATCTTCCTGGTGAAGTGTTTGTATACGTTATATCCATACCCAGCTAACCACAATTTCGGGGCCCGATCGGGCAAATGGAAATTGGAACGATTGGGCAATTGGAAATTGGAACCGACTTGGGCCCGATTCGGGCAAAGATCGGGCGATCGTCGGGCTACCCGAAACTTACCCGATCGTAACCCAACGTTCGCCGAACGGTAACCAGATTCCGGCAAATATTGGGCATACGTCAGGATACCCAAAACCCACCCTATTGTAACCCATCTTAAACCAGAAACACCCCCCTCCCCCCCCCCCCCCGATAATGCCCATCTCTGGCCAATGCTGATTTACCCTAAAATCATATCCCACATATGCCTATTGTTTATGATATGCGATTGCATGAAGAAAGAATTGAGGTGTCTGGTGTTAATAGGGACTGTCAGCACAGGCGTTTTTGTTTTCAGAAGTCCTTGGTGTGTCCCCACTGAAGTATTTACACACCATTTCGATAACGATATGTATTAACGTGATCTTCATCGCTATCGAAATCGTGTGTAAATACATAAACGAAAGGCAAAGCCCCAAAAAACAACCACAGCGGAATAGGTTTTCGCAGGCAAACACAATATCCGAGCACATGCAACTGTAGAAGAAAATAACGGTAGAAAATTGGCGCCTAAGGACAACCAGAAAAGACCAGCAGTAATGGGCACGGAAATTTACCCTTGGCTTATAATGTATAAATAAATATAATAGTTAAAAGAAACACTTTAACTAGGTACTCCAAGCCCTTCATTGGCTCTTGTCCGCTCGGCAGTTTTGACTCAGTTTTCACTTCACTTTCAACACTTATTATTAATGTAAAACTGCATCAAAACGAACAGTGGCTGTATTCAAATAAAAATTGAAAGCTTTATCTTTACATCTGTGTTGTTTTTAATGCATGTTTATGCGAAAGATTCCGAGAAAACAGCTTTTGAATACGCCCCTATCCGAATGCTGAATGCCGCTGCGAAAAAATTGTCACCGTCGTTTGCTGAGAGGTGACTCGTTTCAAAGTCTTAGCGCTTTGCGATACTTCATTGGATGGCCTAAAAATAAGAACCAATGAGAAGTTCGGATACTTAGCTTCATTTACATATAAGTATGGTAGGCTCTCGTGTGTAAACGTTTTGTTACGAGCCGAACAAAGTGGATAAAGCGGTTTTGATGTAAGTTTGATTTTAACTAGAAGTTTAAAACTTAGCAAGAAATAAAGAGCAGACTTTCCTTTATAAAACTAGGGTATTTATTAATTTGTGCATTACTGTATCGCGGAGCGCTTTGCCGTAGAAAAGTCTACCCAAACGGTGTTCGGGTTTTCTTGCGGCCATTTCGAACTCGTAGGCCTATTCAGCGACACGAGTGCTGAGCGTAGTAGCACACCAGTAGGCCTATAATTTGCCGTCACGCACTGCGAATTTGATGATTTCCCAACTTTGAAGCACCAAAACGGCTGAACATTACATGGGATAGGCCTGAAGAAAATTGGGCTTGGAGTATAACATATGAAGGGGTTACCTGTCAAAAATCAGCTTTCTGGTATCAATATTGGCTTCACTTTGAGACTCCAAAGTTGTCAATTTCTTCAATTCCAAAACGTTGCCAAAAAAACACCAACATTCGGCATTTTCAAACATTAATAACTTTTTACCTATTTGTCCTATGGGGGAAAAAAATATACCACTGTGTTCAGAATGAAAAGCTCTTTAAATCTATGTCAGTTTTGTGATGAGGAAATCATTTTTTAAAAATGGCTTTTGACTACCTACTTTAACAATATTTTACATATTGTATGATAAAAATTAAGAAATATAAGCACAATTAAATAATGATATCTTGCTGAATTGATTTTGTATACATATTTTTCACATACATACGCCGCAGCCAATGTGAAGCAGACGAAACATTCCACAGACAGTTTAGCCAGTGAGAAGCGAGAATAGGCCTATGTTAGCATTTGCGCAGCGTGGCTTTGTGGTGGGGCAGAATCGGGCGGCACATGGGAGGACGAATCGTTACGCATCCACATTTCTGGACTCCGCTATGCATCGGGTTTTTGTAGGGCTATGTGGGTCCCTACTACAGCCAGACAAAAGTCGGGATGCCCTACGCGGCACGAGTGGGGTCCAGATCGGGCTGGTTTGCTGGGTTGTGTCTCTAAAATTAGTCTTTAATTGTATGATTTACAGCCGGCACATGTCCAACTTTATTCTTGTCATCATGTTATTGTGGGGTTGATTTTTGAACAGTTTTGGCCAGGTCATGACACATGAAGGTGAGAGAGAGAGAGAGAGAGAGAGAGAGAGAGAGAGAGAGAGAGAGAGAGAGAGAGAGAGAGAGTACTCCATCTCTCTTATCAGATTGTACTAATTTACACATTGAAAATAGCGAACACCTATTTCTTTTTGTTTCAAACAAACACAATGAAAACAACACATTGGAAAATCATTTGCATAGAAATATGCTTTTTATGTTTTTGTGGCCACACACACACACACACACACAAACACCCACATGTTAGCACACACGCTCTCAATCATGCACTCGTTCACTTATTAACACACACACACATATATGCACCTACACATATGCGCACACACGCACACACACACACACACACACACACACACGCAAATCCCAATTGGAATTAATAACCAGCCAGATGAGCTCTCTTTGTAACCTGAGAGAGAATGAACATGAATACCCACATACCCACATACCCACACTCCCACTCAGTCACCCATTCAAATATATATGCATGTGCACCAAACCCATCCACAATTGCCACGCATACTAAAGCTCATGCACACATATGCTCTTCAAGCAATTGTACATATCTATGTGCATAAATTTTAATGGTAATCACGCGCACCATAATTATCTTAGAAATAAAACATATGTGCCGTAATAATTAGAGAAAAACAATAATTGCACAAAAGCTAACTAATACCCTCATTCACAAGCAGGTAAACACACGCAAGCACACACACACACAGAAAAACACACGCCATATTTATTATTAACGCTTTCATAAGTCTTCTTACTTTTTTTAAGAAGGGGCTTAGTGTTGGGGATGGAATTTTACATTCCTTGGCTGTATAAACTTTTTTCTTGTGTGGATGTGCTTTCACTTGCAATATTATTTCAAGTTCTCTATCAGAGTGAGCTGAATTCTTTTTCCGTTTTGCCACCATTTTTTCCATGACATAAGAAGAAACATGAATAAAGTATGCACATCATTCTACGTGTACCTGAATGATGCCAGAATTTCTGCATGATGAACAAGAAATGCTTGGTTTAACTTCATTTGCACAAAGTTACTTCATTTGCGATGTTTTCATACTTCTAATTCGTTATATCTGTTGAACTTTGTTATCTGAGATGGGGTATTACATTCAATGTTAGCAAAACTATGTTGTAATGGTGTTCGTTGTATCCAGAAAGTTCTAAGTACTAAATAAAAACAACTCTGGCATGGGATTTATCTTAAGCATTTTGTCTTGATTTGCAACATTTTTTTTTCTTTAAGACAATGGTGGATGCCTGATACAGGGGGTGCCAACATCCCAGCCATCAACGATCTTCTCATGCCTTACAACATGGCTTTCAGGTACAACTTTGACAACTTTAACAATGGTTTGAATTACGTTCTGTTAGCTTTGTTGTTCAAACTCTAAAACGATCTTGTTTCTAATTCCATGTCAACCTCGGCTCAAAACCAAAGTTAGTTACATTAGAAGGGTTTATTGTTATCAGCACAAAACTGAATATTTTTTTTTTATTTTATTTTATTTTATTTTATTTTATTTTATTTTATTTTATTTTATTTTATTTTATTTTATTTTATTTTACCTTACTGTCCCTTTCTCCATAGGGAAATTCTGGGCCGCCTCCCCTGTGGAAAGCATAGTCGCAGCCTGTGGCGCGCCCAAACCCAACCTACCTAACATTAGTTGTGATTTTTGAAAATTTGCTGGGGGAGCAAACCGGAGTACCCGGAGAAAACCCCCAGAGACGTTGCCCGAGATGAAAGTAAATAATATTTGGAGAAACATAACGCCCAGATGCTGGATTGAACCCACACCTGTCAGGCGCCATTGGTTTCTGGCTTGTGGACAAGGCAAGTTAGTCCCGCCTTAGCCCACTTGGCCACAACGCTCGCTTGGGGGTAGTTAGGACATTAGGTCACATTAGAATAATTGGATGTATAACCTTGATGATGCCTTATATTCTTTGGCAGTGATGATGTGTTTGAGGGCGATTTCACCATTGGAGATCATGAAAGTAAGTGTACTTTCATTATAGAATTCATGCTTTCAGTTCCATTGTTGGGTTTTTAAAAAATGCTTAATAGGCCTTAAGAATGCATATTGCTTAAGTATAATTTAGATTTTGATCATTATTATTCTGACCTTATATGAACCATGTATTTCCACCAAAAATTTTTTTAAAATGTATTTAAAATGTGTGTGTGTGTGTGTGCGCGCGCTTGTGTATGGAAACAATGATTTGTGAATATTCTTATCTTTTCATGCAAATTTATCTGCAGAACAAATATACAAGTTACTTTCCGGTTTTGACCAAATTCCAAAGCTCTTCATTTTTAGCAAAGTACCAGCTGTGAGCTATTGGGAAGATGTAAGAATATTATCAAATGTAGAAATCTCCACTTACACTTTGTGTTTGGAAAAAAGTATCCAAATTCGGATTCTTTCAAAATAAAAATAGCATTTAAAAAAATGCTTGCTGAATCTCTGTGTTAAATTGATACTTTTTTTTTTCTTCAAATAAATTTGATTAGAATTTCTTGTGTACCTTGTTGTGGGGTTGTTTTGCAGTGCACTATGCCTCTGGTACCAGTATTGCAAAGTTTCCTAAAGACGGTCTTCTTCTGACTCAGACTCTCAAAAATCAAGGTATACTTGATGATGATGATGATGATGATGATGATGATGATGATGATGATGATGATGATGATGATGATGATGATGATGATGATGATGATTGATTGATGATGATGATGTATTTCATTATTTGTTATTTCGTTTGTTTGCATTTGAATTTGCTATATGTGTGAACAGCAAGCTAAAGGCAAATTTCTTTCATTTGTGTGTGTTAAACTCTTGTTTATGATATTAAAGTTGAGTTGTGTTGGTGTAGTGCTGTGTTGTGTAGTTTTGTGTTGTGTTGTGTAGTTTAGTGCTGTGTTGTGTAGTTTTGTGCTGTGTTGTGTAGTTTAATGCTGTGTTGTGTAGTGTAATTTAGTGCTGTGTTGTGTAGTGTAGTTTAGTGTTGTGTAGTGTAGTTTAGTGCTGTGTAGTGTAGTTTAGTGTTGTTTTGTGTAGTTTAGTGCTGTGTTGTGTAGTGTATTTTAGTGCTGTGTAGTGTAGTTTAGTGTTGTGTAGTGTAGTTTAGTGCTGTGTAGTGTAGTTTAGTGCTGTGTTGTGTAGTGTAGTGCTTTGTAGTGTAGTCTAGTGCTGTGTTGTGTAGTGTAGTTTAGTGCTGTGTAGTGTAGTTTAGTGCTGTGTTGTGTAGTGTAGTGCTTTGTAGTGTAGTCTAGTGCTGTGTTGTGTAGTGTAGTTTAGTGCTGTGTTGTTTAGTTTAGTGTTGTGTAGTTTAGTTCTGTGGTGTGTAGTGTAGTTTAGTGTTGTGTTGTGTAGTTTAGTGCCATGTTGTGTAGTGTAGTTTAGTGCTGTTTAGTGTTGTGTTGTGTAGTTTAGTGCTGTGTAGTGTAGTTTAGTGCTGTGTTGTGTAGTGTAGTGTAGTGCTGTGTAGTGTAGTCTAGTGCTGTGCTGTGTTGTGTAGTGTAGTTTAGTGCTGTGTTGTTTAGTTTAGTGTTGTGTAGTTTAGTTCTGTGGTTTGTAGTGTAGTTTAGTGTTGTGTTGTGTAGTTTAGTGCTGTGGTGTGTAGTGTAGTTTAGTGCTGTGTTGTGTTGTATTGTCAGGGTGGAGAATTCTCCGCGAATCCGCGGATTTCCGCGAAAGGCATTTGCATTTCCAAGAAAAAAATATTGAGTTCCGAGTGTGAGAAGCTGAGGGGCTACACTTTACTGGGAATAGCGGCCAAAAGCGGCCAAAGGTCTAAACAGGCAAAACGTCCAAAAGCGTCCCTACCAACCATGTGGTTATATTCTCGCGTTGTTTGAAAGATTGCGAGACTTCCGGCAATTGACTTCCGGTTTATTCTGTTAAGAAAACATTCGACTGCATTTCCACAAGTTTTCTCTGTGATGCATTCGTTTTTTCGATTTTATTTTTAAATTTTATTGTGTGTGTGTCTAAAATGGATGGTTTGGATTCTTCAACTGATGAAGGGGAGTTTACAGGCTTCCATTTATCAGACATTAAAGTGAGAGAAATGGACTTGGAGTCGGAGGAAGAGATCGGTACTGACGTTAGTGTCAGTAGTGTGCATGCATACGATCTTTCAGACTGGCATGAAAGTGAAGAAGAGAAGGGGGCTTGTTTGGACTTTTTAAAACTTTTTTTTTTTATACACATGGAGTAATAAAAGAACAAGACATGACAAGAGAAGTAGAAAAAGGTAGATAATCAAAAGAGAATTTATTTATGTTCAATTTGCATTTTATTTCATTTAAATCTATACACTTAACACTAATACCTAAGATGTGGTGTTTTTACTAACGTACCCCTAAATATCTCTAAAATTATAAAAATTCTTGCCTGTTTACAGCTAAAAAATAGACAACCGTGTGCCCAGTAAAATTGAAAATGTGGAGTTTGTGTGTAACAGTGGTGGACCTCAAACTTTGTTAGGCCTACAAATCAAGATTCTTAACTTTTTTGAAAGACATGTGCATAAAACATTCTTTTCTTTGTTGTTGTTTCTATTCATGTTTACTTTGTGCTTTTTGCTTTCAGGAGAGGCCCTAAATTACTTTCAAAATTGCATACATTCATTTTCTTCCAGGGGGCGAATACCGGGGCTTGGCCCCTGGGCCCCGGCCGGATTTCAGAGATTTCTTGATTCAGTTGTTCTCCACCCTGTATTGTGTTATGTTGTGTTGAGTATTGCATTGCATTGCATAGTATAAGGTATTGCATTAAAACCCAAATATGGTTGTCTTTACTGAGCCTCTGCCAAGTTACGATAAAGAAAGTGTGAACTTTTCTAGAGTTGCGTGCTTTAGTGTTCATATTGTCACCTTGTTACAGGCCATGAGGTATTAAAGGGCGAAACGCAGTCAAAGAAAGGGGTTCCGATACTAGGGATGTATCAGACCACGTTTAATCCAGGGGGCGGCCGTATTGCACTGTACGGCGATTCCAACTGCCTTGACACCAGTCATTTGCAGAAAGGTAAGTGTGTACATGTGCATCAGTGCATATGTTTATACACATGCATGTGGAAAATGTATGTGAATGAGTGTGGGTGTGAATGTACATGGGTATGTGTGTGTGTGTGTGCATCATTACATGCATGTGTATACATGAGGATGGTAACGGGTCAATGTTAATGACGTTTGAGAGTAAGAGAGTGTGAACTGTTTGATTGCTAAATGTGTGGACTGTTTGATTTTTGGGGTGTCCTGGTAGCTCAGTGGGTAGTGAGCTGGTTTTCTATACCACAGGTCGCAGGTTAAAACCCCACTTGGGACGAACTTACATGACTTAGGTACGACACTTTTCAGAACACTGAGGGTTTTCTCTGGGTACTCGGTTTCCTCCCTCCCTTCAATAATGGTATTGGTTGCAGTCAGCCTAAACTAAAAATGTATTTTTATTGTGACATCTGTGATAGCCATCTCTTCAGATCGCTGCACTTTGAGTTCACAGGGTTCGTACACGCCCTAAAAACCCCTAAAAATCCCTAATTGTTGACAATTCGTTTTAGGGGCCCCTAAAAGTCTCTAAATTTGCAGGTTAATCATTTTAGGCCCTAAAAGATCCTAAAAATCGAGATTGTGGTACGTGAAAATTATCGTCTGCCGTTAGAAAGTCCGCTATCTTTTTTCTCTATTTAGCAATAGTGGTGTCCCTTTGATAAACTTCCGGCAAAAACCAGTCTCTTTTCCGCTATTAGCATCTCGGTCTGCAGGCTGCACATGTCAGTAAAGTGAAGTTAGTTCATTCTGAGCCGGCGCCATGGGAGAATGCGTTTTCCACGATGGATGATTGAGGCACAAAGACTATAAAGACTGTATATGACGTGACAGTGACAAATAGAAGCCCTTTTGTCATCTGTGCAAAAAAAACCTGCATTTCTTGCTGGAAGCAGGAGAGTGCGAGAATCTTCCTGTGACATGGTTGTTAGTCATTTCTTCAATTTGATCGATGTCATTACCAGAACCCATACCTGTCAAGGGTTTTTGGGGTTGTGGTGTAGCAATTTATCAGAAATACCATAGCAAATGGAGGTTTGGTGTAGCACTAATGTGAATCACGCGATTCGCAACAAAACTGGAAACTTCTGCATCCAATATAAACACACACATCCAATGTGTTTACACATTTATTGTAAAATCTTGTTAATGCACAACACTTTAGCTATTACCATTATCATTATCATTATAAACATTTTCAAATTTCATGTACGTTTTTCAAAATAAAAGTGAAAATGCAAAAAAAAAAAAAAAGAAAAGAAAAGAAATCGGTAGGAAAATTTCCTATTTTGTCTCAAGACCAGGTTCAGCATCACATCATTTACATGGCTTCCATGTAGATCTAAACTTTCCTAGCACTGGTAAGGAAAACAATTTTTTAATGCATCAGTAGACTCAATAAAGTTTAGTAATAGCATATGAGTAAAACTAACTCAACTCATATGCTATTACTAAACTTTATTGAGTCTACTTTCTTTGGACTTCTCCACTAGGCCTTCAAAATCCTTATCGGTTTCCCATTTAGGCAGGTGCCTTCCTGGTCGTTTGAGTTTTTTAGGTGGAGGCTTTGCCATTTTCTTTGTTCAACTCCGTCTGTCTCTCCCTCACAAAGACTGATCGTAGACTGAAGTTCTGAACGAACACGTGTTGCGGAAGTTCGGTGCTTTTACTAAGTGTCTTTAAACCGGACTCGACCGGAACAGACTACTTTCGCGCGAAAACCCCCTTGGTTAAAAAATATTATCGTCACTTTTGAAAAATTGCGTAGCAGCTTTGTGATACGCCGTAGCAATGGGAAAATGTTTAAAATGCGTAGCGCTACGCAAAAATCCGTAGCACTTGACAGGTATGAGAACCATCGAGTTCGGACCAGGTGAAGACAGAGTTTACACACTACTACTCTCTTGTGTAGCTGGTCAGAAACAATATGAAAAACTTTGGGTGGGGATGAAGCAGTTGCTACTGTTATCTCGTCGGCAAGAATCAGTTGAGAAAGGCTTTTCTGTTAACGAGGAATTGACTTTAGAGAAGATGTCACAGAAAGCTTTTGTTGCTGAGAGGCTAATTGTGGAGTATGTTCACAGAGCTGGCGGTGTAGAGAAAGCAGCAGTGACCAATGAATGGCTTCTCTCTGCATCATCTGCAAGAAGCAAATTCCAGCAGCACCTTGATGATGACAAAAATTCAGAAGCAGAATTGCAAGGGGACCGAAAAGTAAAGATGTTGAGGACAAGCTATCTGGCTTAAAAACTGAAAAGGCCAGAGCTGAGGAAGATATCAGACATCTAAGAATGAGGGCAGACAAGCTATCTGAAGAAACCGAGCGCAAGAGTGAGCTAGCACTTTTAAGAGAAAGCAACACTGTTAGAAAAAAATGGAAAGACATTGAACCAAGTCTTCCACAACTGAAAAAAGAAATTGAAGATGAGATGAGCCGTCTTAAAGATCTGAAGTAAAGGTTGCGATGCTGGTTGTATTTATTGTCATTCTTTTGTTAGAAGTCTTGACCCTTTAGAAAAAAATCAAGTCACAAGATGTTTCATTGTCAAAGTGTACATTGGTGAGGTGATTCTTTATCTGTTGTTATTGTAAGTGACATGAACTGACATGCAGCTTGACCTGTTTTAAGTCATGTCACACGATGTGAAAGAATGAACACTGGTGTGTAATGTCTGCACCCACCATGGGCCATACGCCCAAAGAATGTACAGCTTCACAAAGAATTATCTTAACGTCACACCGCTATGTAAAAAGTGATGACAGATGCGCTTGGTGCACACCAAGCGGCGAGTTTGAGCCCTCGATGCAAGGGACGTAATCCTCTGCTTAACAATACGTAAACAAACCTTGCCGCAGGATGTTTTTTACCCCTAAATATTAACCTTTTGTAGTAAAACGAACTAAAAATGAATTCACATTAATTACCAAAGCTGTTCGATTCATGATCTTATGCAGACCTATCACACAGTAACTGACCAGCAAAAAAGTGTGAAATTAAAAACAAACACGGTGCTTGCCTTCATTATAGATTCATTAGTGCGCAACCACTTGGCAATAAACCAGTTAATTAATGCAATGCAATGATGGTAATCTATTCAGTATTAATGAATTGCTCTTTTTGTGCAGTTATTGCCTTGTTTTCTCATTTATATGAAAGTGTGAATCTGCCTATTAATTGAGTGCATGACTGCGTGTGTATTAATTTGTTAGTGCTATACACATGCAACAGTTTTTTTTTCTTCTGAGAAGGCTTGAGTGCATTTATAACTTTTGTCTGAACTTGTTATGAAATAACTTCATAGTGCATTCCTGTGTAGGCTTGTACACGTAGCAACAAATTAGTTGAACAGTAACGTTACTGTAGACGAATCGACCGGTTCAAGATGCATTGTTTACACATTATAATTTGCGGCACTCACCTTTTGGGATCCTTCGGAAACCTGAAGAATGACAGTCCAGGACACTTGAATCTGTTATTCATACAGTTGATTGCACTGCAGTGAGTGCCATATTTGCGTTTTTTCACATGATTGCAACCTCCTCCAGCTTCACACATGCTGTCGGCCATTTTCCCAACGCTAGCCGGCTAGCAAACAGGCTGGGGAACAGTCAAAAGCAAAAATATCTGAAATCCGGCCGAGGTCAGGTCCAGGGGCGAAGCCCCGGTGGGGGAATCTGGGGGGCTTCGCCCCCAAGAAGTTGAACGTTTCATAGCATGTACACCCAAAAAGAATGCTTTTTGTGAGAGATAAACGTGGATGTTTTTCATAATATTCATCATGTGTTCATAAGGACATTATCATTAGTAGTAGTATAAGTAGTAGTAGTAGTTACCCATGACATGGAGTGCAATTACACTTTCGCCATCTTTTCAAGCCATTCCCATTTCCACTTGTTGATTTCCCCTTCTTCAAAAGGGTCTCCGCGGTTAATAATACATGAAGCACACGACTTGACCATGATAGTATAGTGATTATAAACTAACAATGGCGGACAGTGACAAAGGACTGAACTTCACGTGAACCGCCAAACGTTCAACATCGCCCCGCTGTAGTCAAGTGATGCTAGTAAGCCTTATTGGGCAGTGAATTCGATGTAACAATAGCGGGCGCGGGCGGCACTTTTAGTGACGAGAAAAAAAAGCTGGACACGGACATGGATCAAGACTTGGACTTGAATAGATTGTGTTTTGTGAATTTTTTTTTTTCTCGGAGCAATTTTTGTTCTTGGACCTCTATTTAATTTTCTCGGGAGTGACGGTACCTTTTCTCGGAAAATCGCGGATCTGAGGAGAGTTCCCCAGCCTGAGCAAAGTCTCTCACTTGCCGCTTAGGGGCGCTGGTTACTTTCCATTTTGCACACTTTTGTGAAGCTGTACATTCTTTGATACGGCAGACAGGGTTACAACATGTTTCATTTTTAAGTGATGGTGGTTCTTTATTTTGTAGAAAATTTCCATGATCTGATGAATTTGTGATTCCTTATGTTTTGTTATTGTGGCGTGTATGTGTGTGTAATCTTTAATTTTTCCTTTTGATGGCCCTAAAAAAAAACTAAATTTTGATGTTGGAGGTTTGCATGAACCCTGGTTCAGTTGAAGACAAAGCGCATGATAGCATCCTGCGTTGTTTTTTTTTATTTAACCAGGACCGATTTTTTGTGACGCCATAATGAAACCAAGGGCATGTCGAACGGCAAACATCGAATGGATTTTATATAATTTGGGGGAAACATCTGGTAGTGATTAATCATTTGACAGTTTTCATATCGATTTGAAATTGCAGTATTATCTTTTTTGAGTCGTAGACGGTTGTTGTAAACCGTGAAATGTGACATCTGCATTGACTGAAGTGATCTCTGAAAATCTCTTTGGCGCGTGACATTATTCTTGTACTATCTGCAGCCGATGTTTTTAGTTGTTGTTATCGCCAGTCATATGCCCATCTATTGTCATACCTAACAGAAACTATTGGAAGATTAACTTCGTTGTTTTTAATAAAGGAACCTTCGTCCTATCGATCTAAATATGTTACACATGTTTGACGTCGCCGTGTTCTAAGACTTCTACGTCATTTAGTCAGAACCTTTACGTCATTTAAGGAAGATTGTGTGATTTTCGACCTTCGGACAATTCCTTCACTAGTAACACGTCATCAAAAGATTCTTATCCTTAAAGGCGCAAGAAGTTGTTCTTTTTATAGCAACCTTCTACAACATATTTCCAGTGACCAGCTGTTGGCATGACTATTAATTTTGATTATATTACTTGATGTTTTGCTGAGAAAATCGCATAAACTCGATACGGGCAACCAGCGGATTTTGCTACTACTAAACTTTAATCAAAAAATTTCTAGCGTTTTGGGATCTAGTCGTTTTGAACATTTTGGGTGTGGACTTGTTCTACAGAAATGTTACGTCATCTAATGGAAACCTTCCGATCATTCATTCACTAGTAGCACATCTTCGATGATTCTCTGTCATTAACAAAGGTGCTGGAAGTTGTTATTATTACAATTAACTTTTTCAACATATATGGAGTGATCAGCTGATTGTGTGATTATTATTTCTGGATGTATTAATTGATGTTCTGCCGAAGAAGACGTACACATTATACTCGACTTTACCAATTTGATGCGGGCGACCAGCGGAGTATTGACTAATAACTTAAACATTTGATATTTGCACATGACATTTCTGCAATTGATGGCACAACAACATCGGTGTTTTTTGTTTTTTTTCCATCTAACTAAAATAGTATTATACTTCTACTGATCGAATTCTTATTCATTACATTTTATTTTGAAAATTTGATCAGTCGTCATATCAGAATATAATATTTTCTTAATTACAAGAAATATTTATTTTCTGGGTTTTTATGACTAGGAATAATAGCTTGTTCAGTATTTTTCTATTTAGGATTATTATATTTGTATATTTCTGTAGGCGTGATTGTGTTTTGGTGTGGGTGTGTGTATGTGGGTAACTCTGATTTCTAAATACCTACATAAATATGAAGAGTGAGAGGCAAATGAGAAGTGAGAGACGAGACAAAATGAGAGAAAGTGAGTGTGTGAAAGGGGAAAGCAATGGGGAGGAGGATTTTTTAGATGGTCGTTATCATAATTCAAGGAAGCAGGGAGGGAGGAGGCGTTTATCCTTTAGGGACGAAAATCTGTCCTCAGTTAGTGGAGATGACAGTAGACATCACTTTCCTGTCATCGTTACAGATCATGGCTCTGGTTCCAAACGAATTTGGAACCTAGGTCCATGGTTCACCTCCTCATTTGAGAAGATGGGAGTAGGAAAACCGATTGCGGTGAAGAACGTAGGTGGTAGCCGTTGGCTTGTTTCTTGCGCGTCTTCGTCGCAACAAAAACGTGTTGAACAGCTTGAAAATCTATGTGGTGTGCCAATTAAGGGGGCTATTCCTAAAGCAACCTTGGTTGGTGTTATCACTCCGATTCCCTTGGGTGATGACAGCTGCATGCAAAAAATTATCACAGAACTAAAAGAAGCTGGAGCAGTTGAGGCTGAAAGATTAAAAAACCGAAAAGGTGAATTATCAACATCAATCAAGGTCACCTTCATGACAACTGTCTTACCAAAAACGGTTAAACTTGGCGATGTGATTTTGTCTGTTAAACCTTTTGTCTGGCCTGTTCTGAGATGCACCAAATGTCAACGTTTTGGTCATACCGTGAAACACTGCAGATCAAAATTGGTTGTTTGCTCAAGATGTGGTGATCATCACTCACGAGCTGAGTGTAACAAACCCCTCGCTTGCATCAATTGTGGGGGCAATCACAGCGCAGCATGGTCAAAATGCCCCGAGATGCTCCTTAGAATTGAGGTCAATAAAATAAAAGCATCAAAATCTTCAACATCATACATACAAATTTTAACAGAAACAAGACAAAAGATTTCACAGAAACCAATAGATCACGATAACAAGAGATTCCCTGAAGACTTTTGGATTAAAGACCTTATCATTCCTTCAGAGCCATCTTTACCAAAAACGTACAGCCAAGCTCTGAAATCAAATCAAATGAAAAACACCACAAATGACACAAAGCAAAATGCACCTCAAGTTGTCCAAAAGGATAATACATCAGACACCATTTTGTCTTTGGAAACAAAATCGAATGGTAAATCAGAAGCTCACATTTCACCACAAAATTTGTCGCAAAAAGAGTCAACAAGATTGTCAACCTCAGAGCACGAGATCACAGAGCAATCACCTGGAACAAAATCTAAATCAACAAATGCATCGCAATACATGGAAAGCCCCCGCCCGGAACATACACAACAAAATAGTCAGCTCTTTGAACAACTGCAAAAAGAAATTGACTCAGAAATAAGGAACAATCAACATGAGAAAATTGAAGGAAGTGATAATCTTGTCTATTCTGCCTTTGTCACCAGGTTTCTACGTCTTATAGCTTTCTCCCTGCAGCTCAATAAACCTGATTTCTTGATTGATGAAATTACAAGATGGTTTAATTTGATGTTCTTTACAAATGTTAAACCAAGTAAACAGTGTGATCAAAACTGGTCTATTCCACTTACCATTCTGGGCTTTAAATAATTTAATCATGCTAATGATTACTGGAAAAAGGTTGAAGATAAATTCCGTGTATATAATATTAATACTGCTAATGTTTTGCAATTTTGCAATGCAGTCCAAGAATAGTCAGAATAACAATTTGAAAATTCTGCAATGGAATTGCAGGAGTAAAATACATATTGATTTGTTACAAGATTTTATTAGGTCACGTTCATTTTCTGTTTTGGCTTTACAATCTTTAAACTGCAAGAAATCTGATCTACCAAAAATTGATGGTTATTATTATCCACCCATATTAAGTTATCCTCATACTGAAAATAAAATTAAAGTTGCTTTATATATTTCTACTTCAATTTCTTATAAAACAAAACAATCACCAGGACCCAATCTTAATAATAGAATCTTTACATGTTGCGTTGAAATTAATGTTAAAAATAGTTGTGTTAATATTATAAACTGTTATTATCCTGATGGTGTTTCTAAAGGAGATGCTGACTGGATTCTAAATTTAAATTCTAGTGATAATTGGATTGTGCTAGGCGATTTCAATGCACAACATAACCTTTGGGTGAAAGGTTGCGATAACACTAGAAATAATGAGTATCTAGCAGACATTATAACTAATTCTGATCTTTCTTTATTAAATGATGGCTCTTTTACAAGAATTCCAGATCGAGAAAATCATAAGTGGTCTGCGATAGATCTATCACTCGTTTCTTCTAACATACTTTTATCGTGTATTTGGGCAGTACATGACGATCCATTGGGCAGTGATCATTTACCTATTTTAATTGATTGTTTTGTTGAACCAGAACTTACTGAGCGAGATAAAAGCATTTTCTATAATATTAAAAAGGCAAATTGGGAATTGTTTCAATCTAATTTAAGCTTAGCAGCATCAAATCTTAATTTTCAAACTAGTCAGCATATGGATATCGAACTGTCATATAATTTGTTAAGAAGTACAATTTTAGATGCTGCAGACAAATCAATTCCTAAAATTAAAACAAAGAAAACATCATTACAAAACATAAAAGCAAGTCCTTGGTGGAACGAAGAATGCAAACAAGCAGTTAAATTTAAACAACAAGCTTTCAAAAAATGGATGAAAAATAGAAACATAAATAACCCAGTGTTAACAGCGGTACTGCACAAAGATTATAAAGAAAAAAACATTTTGTGTAATAGGCAGGTAGCAAAAGCAAAAAAAGGATTACTTTAATAATTTTGTTCAGGAAAATATAAAAAAATCCAACGGACACGTCTCAGCTGTGGAAAGAAGTAAGAAAAATGAAAAACAATTATTATTTGCCTGAGCCACCATTATTACTAAATAATAAAACGTATAAGACAAATAAAGATAAAGCTGAATTATTAGCTGAGACGTTCGCTGCAACTAGTAGGACAGATTCTTTGTCTGTATCAGAGCAAGAAAGAAGAGAATTATACGAACAGGAACATAAAAATGAAATTAGTACTGATGATAATGACATAGCTACTGATACTTCTGCTATAAACCAACCATTAACATTAAATGAATTACTTCAAGCTATTAAAAGCGTTGGTAAATTAAAAGTATCTACAGGCATTGATCCAATTTCATATATCATGGTAGAACACTTTCCTACTGATTTTATGCAAAAACTTGTAGATTTTTACCAGATATGTTGGGAACAGGGAGCTATTCCTTCTGAATGGAAGCATGCTACCATTAGACCAATATTAAAACATGGAAAACCAAAATCTAAGCCTGAAAGTTACCGACCTATCTCATTAACTCCTCATCTTGCTAAATTATATGAAAGAGTGATAAAGTTTCGATTAGAATATTATTGTGAAAGTAAAAATATTTTTCCAGTTTTTCAAGCGGGATTTAGAAAAG
Source organism: Oncomelania hupensis (assembly GCA_036898135.1). Classification (NCBI taxonomy): domain Eukaryota; kingdom Metazoa; phylum Mollusca; class Gastropoda; order Littorinimorpha; family Pomatiopsidae; genus Oncomelania; species Oncomelania hupensis. The sequence goes on along the minus strand of CM072519.1, from coordinate 22,677,650 downwards.
GTCGAAGTACAACTGATCATTCTGTTCGATTATCATCACATATTAAAAAAGCATTTGCTAAGCGAAAATCAGTCTTAGCTACTTTCTTTGATATACATAGAGCATATGATTCAGTTTGGCACTTCAAGTTATTGTTGAAATTAAAACAAATCGGTGTTAAAGGTAATTTATATATGTTCATTAAAAGCTTTTTATCAAACAGAACTTTTCAAGTACGCGTCAAAGGTTCATTATCAGAGTCAAAAACAGTAAATATGGGTGTTCCACAAGGAAGTGTTATAGCTCCTATTTTATTTTCTATCATGATTAATGATATGAAAAATATTGATTTCAAAGAATTTATAATATCGCTTTTTGCTGATGATATTGCAGTATGGAAAACCGTTTCATGTAAGTTTCATAAACAAAATAGAAGAACAAAATTTATATTAAAGGAATATCAGTACATGGTTGATAATATTATAAAATATATGTTTGAAAATGGATTTTGTTTATCGGGAGACAAAACAGTTTTTATGATATTTACCAAAAAATGTATTGATTTTAATAATAATACATTTTTATCAATCAAGGTAAACAATATAAATGTTTATCCAAGTAAATCTGTTAAATTTCTTGGAATTGTTTTTCATTACAAACTTTTGTGGAATTGTCATATTAAACACTTAATTGACAAAGCAAGAAAGAAAATAAGTTTATTAAAAGTGCTATCTAAACAACCTTGGGCAAACACCTCTTCATGTTTGATCTACATAGCTATTGCTACTATTAGATCTATATTAAATTATGGAAAAGAAGTCTATTTTACAGCATCAAAATCAGCTTTAAATAGGTTGACTAGCATTGATTCCATGTCTTTAAAAATAGCTCTTGGCATACCTCAGTGGTCTTATTATTATTCTTGTTGTTGTTATTTCAGACTGTTTCTGGATGCTGAAGGCTATACTAGAGTACACGGCTCACAAAGTTCTGCCGTCCAATCTCTATATGCAGGACCCCGTTGAGCTGCCCCCTATGCTGGAACTGCCTGAAAGAATGGAAGGTAATGCTAGATGTCATTTCAATTTTGATTTTGATTTAGTTTTTGCTATGGTGGTACGTGGTGGGAATTGGGAGATAATAGACACAAAGCAAGTGAAGTAATGTAGTTGTTTTATGATACTGCTATTGTAGTGCTATTTCTGATTGATTTTTTGCCAGCTGCCACAACACCTTATCCCATGCCCCTACCTCGCCATTGAGTTCATCCTTCTAATTGAAATTGGAGTTGTATAATTATGTTGAAGTATAACTGTGCAGTGAGGCCTTTTTTTTCACAGATGTATTTGTTAGATTTGTTTTTAGTGAAAATATTTAGACTGTTGTTCAAGTATTCTAGCAACAGTTTTCTGGTTTAGTTGATATTCCATATATAATAATATATTGAGCTTGCTTTATTCATGCCATTTTAAATGAGTAATATTCTCCTGCAGGCAACCACCTTCATCGCTACTCCAAGGTCATCGAGGGCAACCTGGGCAAATCAAGGTCACGACCTTTGCCCCCTTGCCCCAGCCTAAACTGGGCCAAGCCACACCCTTTGAACATATCTGCCTCCAGGTAGGGATTTTCAGGCTGTACTCTTTTAGAAGAATGTAGTATTTGAAGTACAGGCTTAGAAGGTTTGAGAATTGTTCAGTGGTACATGAAGAATGTTGAAGATGAGAGAGACATTTTATTTTCAAGTGTTGAATACAGTTGATGAGTAAATTTAAGGGGGATAGGGGTGAAGGAGAGGGGGAGGGGGCTGAAAGCCAGATATTTAAACTTTATAACCCAAGCCAGCCGTATGGCACAATGTTTTGAGCCAGTTTCTGACAAAATTAACCTGAAACATGTCTGCCCATGATGAGAGACAGTGCATGATTCAGTGGAACTTGGAAACATATCGTCAGCTATGGGGAAAAAACAAACACCAAGGGGATTAGTGAGGGAAAAGGTCGCCTACTATTCGAGGGAGCTGCAAGTTTTTGGTTGCCTTCACATATGGCTACCAGAGTGAGTGCTGTCAGCAATGAACATTGAGGCTTAACGTCTACACCCAACATTGGCAATATGGGAGACGGGGATAACCATCCCAGGGAAAGAGGGGTAGGGACCTGAATCAACACTGAACCACCAAAGCAACCATACTGCTAAAATGGACAGTGAAAATTGCCGCATTTCATATCATCCACGATGGGGTTCGAACTTGGGTCATGGGTATGCCAGGCGAATGCTCTACCACTTGAGCTACGGCGGTGGGGCAGTGTCAGCAAGGGACAACATTGGTGAATAATGACAAAGAGGAGGAGGAAGATGACCTTGATTCTAATATTTACATGTAACGAAAATGTTAACAGTATTGTTGACAAATGATGATGAAAACGATGATAATAATGAATGATGATGGCATGGTGCCATGATGATGATAGTGATTGTTAATGATGATGATGATGTTGATGATTTTATTAACAACAAAATCAACACAGTCTTACTTCAGTTTTGTTACTTTGTACCTTTCAGTGACCTGTACCAGCCACAAAAGTTGATGTCCATTGACCTTGATGCTGCGCCAATGCTTCCTGTCAGACATGACCCCAACGACCCACTGAATGGCCAGGGTATTGGTGGCATCAGAGATAATCCAAGTATGCTAATGGATTTTGTTTTGGCTGAGCGATTGAACAAAATCTAGGCCCTCATTTTCCACTTAGATCAGTTAGAACAAGCACTTAGGTAGACTTAGTAACAGTGCAATGTGGTTATTTATATCCATGGTAATAAATACTTGCTTGGTAAAATAGCACTGCATAGGCCATCACCATATAAAGTACCGTAAAAATCTGAGTACTGAGCGCAATGGTATGCAAGCTGCATCCTCTAAATAAAGTTTTAAAAAACACAGGGATTTATTCACCAAAGTTGCAGTGGTTTATAAGCCGCAAAAGCCCAATTTCTACGTAATTTTACCTGAACCGTGTCATTGTGAAAACAACATGGGGGAAAATCCACAAGGCACAGAGGTCATAGTTTAGGGACAAGGTTGCGGCAAATAACCTAAATTTTAAAGATAGGTTGAAATCTGTTGTTGTTATTTTTATTAAGGCTGATCCCTAGAACTGATTGGAAATAAGAAAGAACAGTAAATTTGCTCCGTTTTTTAAAAAAAAACAAACAAAGGAATTAAGGGGGCAGTGCAGAGGAAGGCAGATATTTGTTTTTTAAAATTAAAACACACACAAATGTCACCCCTGTCCAGCGCTTAAAGGTGTTAAAGCTGTTTTATGTATAAGAACAATTCAGTGTATGTGTGCAGCCATGCAAAGCTGTGTTAAAAACACCAATATATTTTAATGATTTTCTTACCAGGTGACTTGCAGTTCAAACACGAAGGTGGAGGAAGCTATGTGACAGATAACCCTACGTTCCTGTCCTGGCTGGCGTTTGTTAGCACAGGCCTGGTAGTGCTGTTCCTTATCAACCAGTATTATCGGCGCCGCTCCAGGCCCAAACGAAGAAAGCCCAAACCGTCCAGCAGATCCAAGCACTCCATTGGAATCAGCAGCGGCGGCATTAAAAATCAACCCACCTCCTCTTTTGGAGTGCGAGTGCCCAGTGTATGATGACAGTAGCGTGGAGTGTGTGCAAGACACAGAGAGAGTGTGTGCGCGCGCATGAGGGAAATGGCTGAAGAATGTGAGGGATGTCAGTAGTGTGATGATGGTAGATTGGTTGTTGGTGTAAGAGAGAGCGAGGGAGAGAGTGTGCGTGTTTGAGAGAAAGAATGTTGACGAGCTGCTGTTTGCATGAGGATCTGAGGAAGTTAAAAGGGTTGGAGGTGTGTAGCAAGACAGAATTGGAGAGAGTGAGTGAATGTATGGCATGTCGAAGACGAGAGAGAGAGTGTGCACACGTTATAATATAACATGAGAGAGATTGGTTGTATTTGTATTAGGAAGTTGGGCTGCAATACAGAGAGTGGGTGTGTGGATATGTGTATGACATCAGTGAGTGAGATAGAGTGTGTGCATGCACAACGATGCCACATAGGGAAAGAGGGTGGGTGTGTATATGACAGTACTCGAGAGTATGTATGCATATTTGTCAGCTGCCATTAGCAGTAAGCTTGACGCTGTGAAGTACTAGTATAGAGGCTGCAAGAAAGGCGTGTAAGTGTGTGAATATGAATCAGCATAAAGCAATCAAACTGTTATCTGCATGTGGTGTAGTATGTAGGCGGTAGTACAAATCATCCAGTAAGGAAAATCATACTCAGTTAGGAGATACTTACGTGATAGTTGGTTTAAATAAATATTCTTATTCAACGGAACGAGCAGTGTAGTACAGGGTTGGCAACAAGTAAGCGTATGAGGTAGTGGATGTTACAACTGAACAATGTAGTAGTTTTGAATGGTGGTACAGTGGAACCTCCGGTATCCGGCTCTCTGGTATACGACTCCCTCCGTTATGTGACCTGAAAACTTCTGACGGATTTACTTCCAATAATAAATGACCTCTGGTATGTGACAACCTCGTTTATGCGACCAGCGAACGTGTCTTAAGCTTTTTATACGACCGTCTTAGGGCAATTTAAAAGAGATATCAGTTAATTTGCTGTCTGTACCTTTCGTTTTTTCTCTCATGTTAGTGTACGCCTGCTGTTGTCTGCTATTTCCGGTTCGCAAATAAGGGATATTACTCGCCTACACTGGCTGTCAAAATGGCGTCGCGCAAGAGGAACGTTTTCAGTTTGGCAGAGAGAATAAAAGTGATTGAAAGAAGTGAAAATGGGGAGAGTTGTTTGTCTATTGCAAGAAGTTTAGACGTTGGGAAGACCCAAATTCAGCTCATCATAAAGGATAAGGAATCTGTGAAACTACGATGGAAGAGTGGAGAAAGTGGCGAAAAGGGAAACATCGAAACTGAGAGCTTCTGCACTGACAGACTTGGATGAACGCCTCTGGCAGTGGTTCGACTGTTTTCTATTTTTGAAGTTGTGAATAAAAGACAAAGCTAAAAATGAAACATGTTTGACAGTTTCCGTTGGTGAGTGTGAAAATTATGACTACATACCCCTCCGAGCCTGACCCCCCTCCCCCCACCCCACCCCTTGTTTCTGGTATAAGACCACCTCTATTATAAGACCGTTTTTTCTCAGATTTTGGACGGTCGTATACCGGAGGTTCCACTGTATTTATTTTACTCTGAGAATGAATGTAACAGCCAGAACATAAAGTTAAACTTAGGTGCCATGAAAGATTGCAAAGCTTGTCTGCTGAATCGGTTGGATTTATGCAGCCTATATTTAACACCATCGTGATATTACATAATATTCAGGAGCTGAAAGATGTATTAAAAGATGTTTATGGTTGCTAAATAAAGTAAAATGCAGAGTTTTGCGCTTGCCAAATAAGTTAAAATGCAGATTGTCTCCTAATCATATTATTGTAAGTTGAAAAAGCAGATGGTCTCATTATCACAATTGTAAATGACATCCATCTGCCATGTCGCCAATGGAGAGTGTGAATGTAAAACTTAAATGTTCATTCATGCAAATGATATGGGTCAGTTTTGAGTTTTGAATAATGAGCGAGGTGGAGTTCAAGATTATTGCGGACATCAAAACTCACATTCTGTTCTGTGTCCGAGAGGGAGCACTGTCAGTGTGTTGTGTGAGAGTTTGTGCCTATGATTGTTCATGTTTGGGTGGTGTGTGAGAGCATGCAAGGATCCGTGTGTGTGTGTTCACAATAATTAATGCGTGCAAGGGTCTTAGTGTGTGCGTTCACAATAATTAATGCATCAAGGGTCCTAGTGTGTGTGTGTGCAATAATGTAAAAAAAAAAAATGTTATCTTGTGTTTGCAGAACTGAGTTTTTACTATCATACTCAAAACTTAAAATTTGTAATAAACGCATGTTGTTGTGGTTTTTTTTCTCCTGTGTGCAAAAAAAGTATAACATTATTTATATGAACAATTTTACATTTGAGGGTTTTCATAAAGGCATCAGTTGTGCGAGTTGGTGCGAATGAAAATACCTAATATCACAGAGTTGATACAGTAAATAAATCTAAAGAATATATATTCATGTAGCAGGCTGTGTTAAAAATAATGCATTTGTAGCTCATTATGTTGATTGTAATAATGGTTTGAATGTGATGTAAGCACAATGTAAATAATTCAAATCGACTTTTGAAAAAGATCTGAACAAGTACACTAAAACCTATGTAACCCATTTAACATGCTCAGCGTGGTGTAATTTGTCATGAAGATGAGAAGAGTCTTGCAATTTAGTGCATATTTGCCTATCAGAATGTTTTCATAGCTGTTAGCTTTACTTCAAATGCATTTACTAAATTGGCGAGCGTATTTCTTTCTGTGAAATATTTCTGGCCTAATACTGCTATATCTATTACGTAAATGGTAACTTCGATGTGGCACTATCATTTCTGGGCAGTGAGAGGACAATGAATTTTTTGCTATAAACTTCAGGTATAACCATTCTTTTGTATGAAAATGTTAATGTTGAATTTACTTTGCATCTTGTGACCTGTGTTAGATAAACAAACATCTATTTTGCAGATGGTGGTATTTAACATCAGTGATCACATTTTCATTTCAGTGGGACCATTTTATTATCAGAATTTTAATTTCAGTTCTTCAGTAAAAATATTCTAGTTTTTGACAGCTGCCTGATAAATTCTAGTTGTGGTGTAGTTGAAAACCGTTTAGGCAAAAATGTGGGTTTGCTAATGAGTTTTATTAAAAGGTTTGATGCAGGTACATTTTTAAAAAAAATTTAGTTTGGAATGCATCTGCATGAGTGTGTGTGTGTGTGTGTGTGTGAGAGAGAGAGAGAGAAAGAGAATGGGGAAGATCATTGTATTTTAAAAAAAAAATATTTGCTTGAAGTTGAAAGTACCATTAGGAGCAAGAAAGGCAAGTCTTTTCTTCTCCTTTTTCAACAGTCATATTTGAGTTTATTCTTATTGTATTTATATATTTGTCCCACCAATAAACTATGAAGCTGTCGAGTTTATCATTGTAATGTTAGTCGCTGTATTCACGCATTTTATGATTGTTTCCAGTTGCAACAAGGAAGTGGAACATTTTTACTTCATTATGGAAAGAAGAAAAGTGTTATCAAAAATAATTTGCAGTGCATTTGAATTTTTTGAATATACTTTATACTTGTAAAAATTCATTTCAATGCAATAAACATGACAATCTGTGCCGTCATGGTTTGAATGTGAAGACTATAACACGATGATATGAATGACTGCCGAAACATCCGGTATTCTGAATAAATGCAGCTTCAATTCTCACTTGTAAATTATATGCGTTTGTTGTTTGCCATTACTTGGGTGTGACATTACCTATGCAATGCATTCCACAGAAGGAAAAAACCCACAGTATACATGTAGGGAAAGGACACTTATTCAGTACAACACATATCACAGATACATGACAATGAACAGGTTCGAATCCTATGATGGGCAAGGTAGAAGTGTCAATTTTTCACTGTTGATCTTAGCAGTAGGATTGCTCTGGAGGTTCAGGGTTGATTTAGGTACTTTTATCCATTTCCCCCATCTGAAATATCGCCTTTGGTGGGTGTAGAAAAACTTCAATGTTAATTTCTTCACAGGTAATGAGGTACAAACAGTTCTGACAATAATAAAATTTCATCTTTTTTTTAAACATAGTTTACTTACTTTGGTCACATTTTCAGACAGAAAAATGTTGTCACATTACTTCACCATACATTGTCAGTACAAAAATACATCTAAGGTTTGTTCACAACTTTGAATAGATTTGTTAATAATAATAATATTATTTAAATATTAAAAACAATATTCAATGTCAATTCAAAATAACGTTCATTCGTTCAAGAAAACTCCTTGAAAGCAACAACAACAACAAAAACACAAAAGTGGCAGTAACTAAAGTAATATTACTGGCAAAAACAACAACAAAACCCCTTGTAGTTTGCACAGAGTAAACAACAAAAAAAGTAAATGCATTATATATCACTACAACACCAACTAATGGGAACTTTAATAGAGGAGTTGGGGCTGTAGAACAGAAGAAAAAAAAATGTTCTGCAATATTTTATTTTATATATTATATCATGTATGTAATTGTGTAAAAAATGATATTGGTTAAACAAATGTTTTATTCAAAGAAAGCACATAATGACAAACAAACAATGATTTACAGGATAGGGTTAAAAGCAAGCTTATATAAGCCTACCCTGTATAAAGAACGGTTCATATTATATTAACCCTTCCACCGCCAGCTGTCTGGAATTGCCGACATTCCCAGCACCAGCTGTCCGGAACCACAGACAAAGTGTTTGCGCACGCACCTACAAACAATTACTAAATTAGACAACACAAAATCAAATTTTCACTAGAGTCTGTGCAGAGCCAACGTCACATTTCTGCAGCAGACAACCCATGGGAGACTCGGCACTAGTGGGTCATCTTTCACATGGCCCTACAGTCGCATAAATGAGACATTAGCGGTGTAAGGGTTAACATTTCCACAACAGTTATAATAAATAAATATATAGACTAGAGAGAGCAAAATAATAATATGATTATGAAACAACAAATTAAATCATTTTAATTAAAATAAAATTATATTTTAAAAAATGTGTTTAATATCATTTACAATACATACATTACACATATATTTATACATATATGTATACATAGCATACATAGATGTATATATGTTTATAACATACAAGTTTTAAAAAATAATCTAAATTAAATGCACTAAACAATAAATACACAAATATTTTGTTTACCTAGTAAAACATAACATAATCATGATGCTAATATAACCAAACAACAAACACCATAAAACTTAGTAAAAGCAATTAGTGTAGTGCCATGAGGGTTGCATGTTGCTGAGGACAGGGAAAGATGGAGTACGCTAATTAAATGATCATCTATGATGGTGCCCCAACGACTTTTGAGTTGGATAGGATAGCAACTGACAGGAATTAGCATAATAACAATTTCTCAGGGACATCCATGCATATTTTCTAAAATAAAATCTGTACCCACTGTCAATGGAAATGACAGCTGAATGACAGCTATAATACGTGTATAACTATACAAAAGAAAGATCTGCTGCATCATGCTTGGTTTTGGCGTTGGTGTTGTTTCAATTACCTCCCATTACCATGTCTTTCGGACAGCAGTTTTATTAATATTAAATCTGCACCAGTTTATGAAAGCAATACTTCAGCAAATATAATCTGAACAAAACCTGTTCCAGATTTTCAGCTTTACTCGCACAACACAAAATGCAAAAATTTGTGCCACATGTGGCTGTAGCAAAACAAAATTCACAAACGTATACTATAACACATGCTCAATACATTGCGTTGAAACATGATAATGCACATGTATACATGTATACATGCAATTGTTGCTTAGAATCTTCTATACTCATCAACTGTTGCTCAGAACATTCTCGACTTAAATGTCATAAAAATTTAGAGGTAGTTTAGTTTCACATACTCTTTCATGCATGGCGGCAAGGGCAGCTGCCCTATCTCATGCAGTCTCTGAATGCCAGCTAGATGTGACCTAATGCTTAGCTTTGACAAATGCACAAGTTTGGGGGGTCTGGACACTTGGTACTTGTCCCAGAACACATACACTTCATCCAGAAGCTGATGCAGTTTGGAGAACTTTGTGTAACACTTGCCACGCTGCCTGGCAGACATTTCAGACCCAGCCAGCACCAGAAGACGAACAACACCAGCGTACGGTGAAAAGCGTGCACTGTTATCATCGGTGGCTGGTGCCGCTGACTCGCATTTGCCAAGTTCTTCTAGAGACTGGATTGTCTTACAAGAGACCAGATTGAACGTGCTAGACAACTGCTGAGGGTCCAGTTCAATTTCGAAGCCTTGCGTTTCATCAAGATCACACAAGCGTAAGGCGTACTCCAGCGGACTGTGATCCTCTACATAAAAATGTGCAGGATGACAGCACGCGGCATTGACATCTGCACCAGCCATGACCAGCGCTTCTACAATGGCTACTGCATTCTGCTGGAAAATTTTCAACTGCTCGCACATGGACTTTCTGGCTGCTTCTTGCTGCTTGGTACTATAGGGATTGTCAAGATCGTCTCTTGCAGCGTTTAAGTACTGCAGGCTGTGCAGCATGGATTTCAGTGCCAGATGTAGAGCCGTGTTGAATGATGAATCTTTCAGGTTCATGTGTTTATGAGGTTTATGCAACAGCAGTTCCCGCACGCACTCAAAGTCTCCACGCATGGCAGACATGTGGAGGGGTGTGTAGCTATTCCCTGAGCAGTGGAAGTAGAGCTGCTTGCTGGAGCATTTGGACAACACCATCTTCATAATCTCTCCATCCCCAATTTGTGCACATAGCATCAAGGGAGTAATACCATTTCGATCTTTGATGTCCAAGTCACAACCTGAGTTGATCAAACTTCTCACGACTCTCCTGCCTGTCACAATGCTCTCTGGGTGTGACTTGAGAGACTCGAGCACTGTGTGAAGGAGCTTGCCCTCTGACGTAGGAAGATTTGGGCTGCAGCCATTATTTAACAGCATTTCTACTATATCTAAGTATCCGAGTGAAGAGGCTAATTCCACTGGACTGTATTTTCTAGGCACTTTGGTAGATGAAAGAAAAACGAATGCATCACCACTTTGGCTCAGCAGCTGTAGAAGCTGGTCAGTATTACGGTTTCTAATAGCTTTCTCTATCGACTGCTCTAATGTGCAAGTTGACGGTGCGACACCAGTAAAATCTGGCAGGGTAGGTTGTATTGTTTGCTTTTCATTCCGCCTGGATTTTCTTGACAACATGTTCCTCAGTCTGCTTATATGTCCCACCTGATTACCACTGCCAGTCTTTCCATACACAATCTGTGAGTCACTATCTTGTTTTAAGATGTCAGAATCTGAGGAAAGTCGTTTTCTGGCAGGTTTTGATCGCCAGTATTCGATGGACAATAAAGATATGTCACACCCCATTTTACCTACAAATAACTTTTGAAAAGTTCCACAAGTTTTTGACAAACCATCGCATTGCTGATCACTTCGTTCCAAAATAGCAACAGACTCATTGCCTTCTTTTGGGTGTGTGTAGACAGGAACTCTTTACTTTAGGAAACACGTTTAACTACTCTAAAGCAACAAAATAAACCTTTAAAAGTCTTTTTTTTTTTTTCAAAAATTGATACCGTAAAAATATGAACGTAGTTAAACCACGATAATGCAAGCCTGTATGTACAAAATATTAGGTAAATATTTATTTAATTTTTTTTTAAAGGCAGGAATCTTATTTTTGGGACAACCTGATCAAACGCGCCATGTTGAAACATGTCTGCGCACAGAGTGTGAACTTTCCATTTCTTGAGTTCGACTTTGTGTTTGTTTGACATAAAAGCTGTTAATGGAAATACTTATAATCATATTTTCCCTGTAATATCTCAGTCAAAGAAATTTATACGGTTTAGTTGTGCAGTAACCATGTCTTAGTGTTTGAACGAAATGGCGTCTGTGGTTACCATCTTCACTTCAAACTCATAACATGCTCAACTGTAACCCGTCTGTTTTATTTCTGTTGCTTTGAAAAGAAGTGAACATTTGCTTCTTGCAAATTTTAACATATCATGATGAACATCGTTGATGTCTGCAAAGCAACTGGAGGGAAAATCTGGCACAGAAAACCCACACCTTCCTCTGATGATGGGTGAGAATTCTCTAAACTTGCTGGAACTTGGCTCGGGAACCTTAAATTAATGCCATTGAGTATATGTATTAAATTACCCACCGCCCACCTCTCCCCCTTTCCCGACTGCTAATGATGACTTATCTAGTCATACAATAGTGGGCATGCGAAGCTGATCTAAACGCTAAATTTGAAATAGACAAAAGGGACACAATACAGTGCAACCACTGTACTGTCTATACAAAAGACAAAAGGGACGCAATAATGTGCACCTAGACATAAAAAGTACAACAAAGACGATGTGATTGCCTCTCTCTCTCTCTCTCTCTCTCTCTCTCTCTCTCTCTCTCTCTCTCTCTCTCTCTCTCTCTCTCTCTCATATATATATTTCTCATTTAGAATTAGACTGTAGTATAAATAAAAAGTAAAAGTTAAAAAAAAACTTTGCATTTTTTAATTAGTTGATAACATATTTTCATGTAGAAATATTTTTTTCTTCAGAAATGTATAATTTATGTTACTTTGTTATTCCTAATACTGTTGAAGCTAGGTTTATTTGGTGTACATTTGTACAATCGTGAGCTAAATTTGCCTGGCAAATAGTGGTAACTCCAAGAGAAAGGTAATGGTTTTTGCCTTACCAACATTTCAGAGAACCACTGAATTATGAACCAATGAATTATAACTTTAAAAATATTTCTTCTTTGTGATCTTAAAAGTATTAAATGATATGGAGGTGACTGGTTTAATACTTTTAAGATCACAAAGAAGAAATATTTTTAAAGTTATAATTCATTCCGCTAAATTCTTTGTATACATGTGCAAACCTCACGTTGTAAGTGGATATTCAGTAAGTGAAACTTCAGTGAGTGGAAACATTCTTTGTTGACAAAGAACAACATTGTAGAGAAAATATAAGCAGCAATAATAACAAGATTATTTTTTTTTTAACCGAAGGTCATATTTGATGTTAAAAATCAAATTGTGTGTATTGTTTTAATTTCAGGTTAATGTTCACAGTTACACACAGTGTGCCCAGCTCGGTAGTTACCAGCACTCGCAATGTACGCTTTCAGCATGCTGCCTTCGATAAATCTGGAGACTGTTTTATTGCTGGAGACCATCAGGGAAATATCTTTGCTTTTGATCTTGTCAAAAACAGGTGAGTTCCATTAATGTTTTTGTATACGTGGTGAGCTTCATTCATTCTAGGTGGTTTTCTGTTGAATTGTCCTTTGATTGTAGCCATCTAATTAGGTACTCCAAGCCCTTCATTGGCTCTTGTCCGCTCGGCAGTTTTGACCCAGTTTTGACTTCACTTTCAACACTTATTATTAATGTAAAACTGCATTAAAACGAACAGTGGCTGTATTCAAATAAAAATTGAAAGCTTTATCTTTACATCTGTGTTGTTTTTAATGCATGTTTATGCGAAAGATTCCGAGAAAACAGCTTTTGAATACGCCCCTATCTGAGCGCTGAATGCCGGTGCGAAAAAATTGTCAGCGTCGTTTGCTGAGAGGTGGCTCGTTTCAAACTGTAAGCGCTTTGAGATAGTTCATTGGATGGCCTAAAAATAAGAACCAATGAGAAGTTCGGATACTTAGCTTCATTTACATATCAAATATGGTGGACTTTCATGTGTAAAAGTGTTGTTACGAACCGAAAAAAGTGGATAAAGCGGTTTTGATGTAAGTTTGATTTTAACTAGAAGTTTAAAAATTAGCAAGAAATAAAGAGCAGACTTTCTTTTATAAAACTAGGGTATTTATTAATTTGTGCATTACTCTATAGCGGAGCGCTTTGCCGTAGAAAAGTGTACCCAAACGGTGTTCGGGTTTTCTTGCGGCCATGGCCAACTCGTAGGCCTATTCAGCGACACGAGTGCTGAGCGTAGTAGCACACTAGTAGGCCTATAATTTGCCGGCACGCACTGCGAATTTGATGATTTCCCAACTTTGAAGCACCAAAACGGCTGAACATTACATGGGATAGGCCTGAAGAAAATTGGGCTTGGAGTATAACATATGAAGGGGTTACCTGTCAAAAATCAGCTTTCTGGTATCAATATTGGCTTCACTTTGAGACTCCAAAGTTGTCAATTTCTTCAATTCCAAAACGTTGCCAAAAAAACCACCAACATTCGGCATTTTCAAACATTAATAACTTTTTACCTATTTGTCCTATGGGGGAAAAAATATACAACTGTGTTCAGAATGAAAAGCTCTTTAAATCTATGTCAGTTTTGTGATGAGGAAATCATTTTTTAAAAATGGCTTTTGACTACCTAATCTAATGAAGAAGAAGAAGGTCCAGTGCCCTGTGGCCTTTGTGTTTGTTGATTATTTGAAGAACAAGATTGTCTCCCTTGATTTTCGTTTATATAAGGATTTCTACAAGTTGGCATCATGCAGTTTAAGACTATTTCACTTGCACTTGCCTTAGCTTGTAGATTTCCTATGTATTGCAATTAATTTTTTGACTTTGATGTTGTATTCACTCAAAGAATAAGGATTCCATGCCTCTTTAAGGTTTTTAGATAATTAAATGTGTATACATTTTATTTCAGTATTATTATATTCATAAGGTCAGTAACTCAGTTCCATGCTTTGTTCAGAACTTTGGCCTTATGCGTTTGATTTCAGATTTTCCTTGAGTCAGAAAACAGGGCATCCATGTACAGCCTTGGCTTTCAGTTTGAGGAGGCCAACTGAATACTTGGTGGCTCTGGCGGATTACTCCCTCAAGTGTTTTGACACAGGTGAGAGGGTTCTAAAATAAATTTTAAAAAGAATTATTCGTTCAGTTTGCCTCTGACTTAGGTTGATTTGTTGACAATGCGATGATTTGAGTATTCACTATTGTGGTGTAGCTAACTTTAATTAAGTTCAAATTAGGTTTGCTTCTGCCAAAGCAGCTATTTACGCAGTTTTTAATGTTTATAATATTATTGTGGGTTTAGAGTTTCATGTTTCTGAACTGAAATTTGTCTGTGTTTATGTTTGGAAAATATGTATGTGAGTGCATGCATATCTGCTGTTTTTATAGAGTTAAGTTCTTATAAATTCTTGGGTGTATGTGTGCAAAACAGTAATGCAGCATTTTTTTCTTTTACTGGTACAATGTTTAGGACTTTTTTTTGTAATTATTTTATATAGGAGTGGTATTTATTGAATGGCAGACTGTGTTTATTATTATAATTTCAATGTGTTCCTTTGCTTCACAGAGTCCAAGGAAATGGTAGCCTGGATGAAGGGGCATGAGTCCGCCATCCACAGCGTGTCGATCCACAGCGCTGGCCGCTATGCACTGACCACCTCACTGGAGACGGCACACTTGTGGGACTTGGACACTTTTCAACGCAAACGCAAGCTCAACAACAAGGAAGAAGTTGGTCTGCTAAGAGTGAGTTTATCGCCAACTGTAAACTTTGCAGAATCATGAGGGGGAAAGTGATCAGAGGAAACTATACTGTTGGTTTTTTCTTAAGAAAATATTTATTTACTAATACTTACCAGAAATGGGCAGGTGCATTTTAGCTCATTCAGCACAAACTGTCGCAAAATTTATTCAGAATGTTATTGTGAAGTGTGGAATAAAAAGATATTATTTTCTTTTACAATTCTCTTTCCCAGGTGTTCTTTTTGCCCATGAGCAACCTGATTATGACATGTTTCCGGGATGATTCCATCTTCGCTTGGGAGTGCGAGACGCTCAACTGCAAATACCAGCTGCCTGTCCCACCTGGCAGCAGCCCTCAGTACCGTGCTTTTGCTGCTTCCAGGTTAGTATCATTTGTTAGCTTTTGTTTTGGTGAAGTGTGGGGTAGGCAAAGACTGGTAGCACGAAGACATCCAAATGCTGTGAAAGGGCGCAGGAGATACTTTTTAGTGGTGTGTTATTCAGCATCTAAAACTATGGAGCGAGATAGGTTGAATAGAGGCATCTCTTTGCCTTGTATGATTTACAGTGGGTGGCCAGTGTAACCCTGTGGCAGTTGTTTGTTTTTGTCAGTAAGCTTGGTTTTCTGATCTAAGAGATTGCTCGGGTCTTGCCTCTGTGTGTGGGTGCAGGCTAGCATGAGGCGGGTTCTATACTTTTTTTGTATCTCCACGCTGTTTTTGTATATTTACATGTATCTTGGCCTCCCGGTGGGGTGTCAAGGTCGAACAGAAAGTTCTGCCGTTGTTGTAGTGAGTTTAAAAATATCATCAGTCTATCGGGTGAATATTCACTCAGATTGGACGATTTAAGAGTTTGCTATTTTGTTTGGTGTTATTGTAAAGTTGTTTCTTTTGTTAATAGCTAAAGTTTTTCTCTGAAATTTTCTGTCATGTTTAAAGGATTCATTCCAGTTTGTTTGGCTTATATTATGTATAAATAGATATATAATATATATATGCGTTTTGCTTCTTGGAATTGTGTTTAGGGTTTCTTCTAGCCCAATGTAAGTTAAAGGGGGTTTCTATGCCTGAAGTTTGGGATTTGGTTTCGCTATCTGTACCATAAAGTCAAAGTTGGATGTAGTCATAATGTACTGCCGAATGACTCATGGCTTAAGTGAATAAACATATTTGTAGCAAGTGGCGCGTTATGCCATGTACAAGCGAATTGATGCATGTTGGATGAATCTGAAAACACACAAGCAGCAACTTTGACTTTATGGTAGAGGTAGCGAAAGCGGTAAAGTACTAAAATACAGAACATAATAGCAACACCATTACAACTAAAACAATCGACATTGCAACACATCATCATCCAACAATTATATCATAAGCAGAAATGACGACCAGCACATGCCAGAAACAAACATCTTTAGAAACCTGTGAACCACAATAGTTCATTACACATTAACCCAAACTTCATGCATAGAAACCCCCTTTAAATTACATCGGGCTAGAAGAAACTCTAAACATAATTCGAAGAGACAAAACAAATAACTTGATACAAGCAGTGCCAAATGAACTGGAATGAATTCTTCTTTAAACACGACAGAACACTTCAGAGAAAAACTATAGCTATTAAAAAAACCAAACTTTACAATAACATCGAACGAAACAGCAAACTGAACGCATCCGATCTGAGCGAATATACCAGATAGGCTCCGGTGATATTCCCGCTAAACAATTACCATATGCTAAGAAATAATTCCGCAATCTAATAACCAAAAATTACCAAAAGAATAATATACAAGTGAGAACAATTCACCCAATGCTTACTGTGCCACAGCACAGATTCGGTCGCTGCGTGCAATAAGACCAATCTTACTATAACAACGGCAGAATTTTCTGCTCGACCTTGACACCTCACCAGGAGACCAAAATACATGTATATATATACAAAAACATCGAGGAGATACAAAAAAGTATAGAACCCGCCTCATGCTAACCTGCACCCACACACAGAGGCAAGACCAGAGCAATCTCTTAGATCAAAAACACAAACTTGCTGACAAAAACAAACAGCTGCCACCGGGCGGCAGTTACAGCTAGAGTTTGTAAGTGATGCACAGGATTTGTTTCTTCCAGCTTACTTCACACAGTCAAAAGGTAAAAGTCTAGTGTTGTGGAGAGAGGCGTTTTGGGCCCTCTATTTTTCTCAGGGCAAGCTTCATGAGAATGGTGGCCATCCCCTCCCTCTTGCTGCTTGTAACTTCCCTGACTCTAAACAGAGCCATGGACCCATTCACAGCTGGGTGGACAGGGGTGTGTAGTGCGCTGTTTAGTTCCTTGTTTCATTCGGTGCATGGTGTCATCCATGTACTAATTGTGTACCCGTCAAAATATTAACCAGACTTGATCTAGCTTTATGAAATAATGTTAGCCTGTGCCCGAAACATTATGTTACCCATCCACACAGCATTGAATGCCTCAAAACCATGATCTCATAAGAGCAAGATGATAAAGAGACAGAGGCGTTTCTTGGTGTTCTTAAGTCATCTAAAGGTTTGAATAGTACTTTCCCAAAATGTAGGTAAAAGGTAAAGGTAGTCCCATAGCCTCATGGCCATAGGGGAGCGTGATGTTTGGAGATCACACTTATCTTGGGCCAGCGTAATGAGGGTGATGCCCATCTCTCTCCCTCGCTGCTTTACCTTCCCCACCCTTAAGAGAGTAGGTACTCAGTCACAGTTGAGTCAACTGGGGGCGTTGTTATTTGTCGTTTCACGTTTTGCGGTCACCCTTCCAAGTGCTAACCGCACTGGATGGTGCTTAACTTGAGACACAGTAGCGAGTGCTCCAAGCACTGCGCTATCCGACACCCCCAAAATGAAAATCACTGTTTTATTACAGAGACGGGCGTTTGCTGGCTGCCGGCGGTCGGTCACGCTTCATCCACTTGTGGTCCCTGGACACGCGTCATTTGCTGCGAATAATTGAAATGCCAACTAAGGTCGTTGCCATTAGGCAGCTTGAGTTTCTGCCAGACAGTTTTCAAGATGGCTTTGATCAGGTGAGAATTGCCGGAACACAACTTTTTTAAAATTAAATTTTCTTGTCAGACTGGCTTATCTTTTCAGAGATGGCCAAAGGTGTGAAGGGAGTCCATCTCAGTGTGGTAGTTATAACAGTGTCAACGCATTTGCTGCTAATATTCTTTTGTGCGTGCAGATTTTGGGCGTGCTGTCTCAGGATGGCATCATGCGTTTCATCAACATTGACAGCTGCCGCCTGCTGTTTGACATTGGCACGGTGGACGGCCGCTTGAACAACGTGGCAGTCAGTGCCAATGGCCGGTATGTTGTGGGTGTCATGGAAGACGGCAATCTCAGGATCTTCAGTCTGCAAGCCTTGTGTGCTGACATAAATAAGGTGATTTGTTTGTACAGTTGTGAAATCTCAGCATTATATAGTGTTTTTTTTTAAATGTAATAAATGAATGTAAACAGATCAGTTTGAATTCTATAGACATATATATAGTTATTATCATTTTTGTCTTTTATTTCCATTTTAGCCTCCGGCTCCTTTGGTGAAGGTTGTGAAGAGCAATAAGATGTCGGACACCGCATCCACGGACAGCATGGTCCGAACGTTGCAGACGTCCAAATCTTCGGTCACCTCAGCCGAAGCTGCTGAGGCTGCCCGAGTGCTGAGCAGAGTGGCGGACAGCATCGCTAGAGATGAGGTGGATAATAGTTATTGTAGGAAAAGTGTTATCAGTTTGTTAAGTGAATATTGTTGAGTTTTCCCCCTCCCGTCTGAATTGGAAAGCTTGTGGAGCAAGAATTCTATGCAGGGTGGTTCACAGAATCGATTACGCTGGTAGGGTCTCCCTCCTCTTGTTTTGTTGTAAAGTTCAGCTGGTAGAGAAAGAGAAGAAGAGTCTGGCTGGTTGGTTGTGAACAAGTAGTAGTAGTAGTGTGGGGGCAAAACAGGCAGTGAAGCCTTTCTAAGTACCCCTTCCTCAACTTGGCAATAAATCAGTGGCTCTGTTGAGCATGTCATTTTCCTATGCGTTTCATTCGTCATAGCAATAAAAACGTTTTTAAACTCTGGAAGTATGTCTAATTGGTTTTTAAACGTATTTATGCTTGGTGTATTCTTAAGTGAGATAGGTAGATTATTCCAGTTAGTAGCAACTCTGTTAGAAAAGAAAAACTTCCTTATGTTAGTGTTATGATTGAGAAACACACAATAGATCCGATCATTTTGTTTTGCAAAGCATGCAGTGATAGCATGTATTTACCTTTGATTTGATTTTGCGGTGTTGCTAGAAGAAGCTTTGTATAATGTAGATAATTTTTGTCGGTCGATATTGTTAAGAATTTTCTGGAATTGTTTATTATTGACTGAAGCTTCCAAATAGATCTGGTAATAGCTAAGCCATTCTTCTAACCTAAATAAGGTTATGTGATGTAAGACGGTGCATAGTTCCGGTGATGAGTTTTATTTTGATTAATATTGCGTCTTGCTGGAATGTTCGCATTTGTTCTCGATTGCAGAGAGGCTATATAAGTAACGCACTGTCTGCTTGTGAGAATGATCTTTGAAGTGATTTTCGGAAAAGCGATCTTGTACACAGTTGTTAATGTTTGCTGAATAAAGTTGTAAAACTTTATACGACGATTTCTGCCTTGTTGCTGAGTGAACAGGCTGCATGGATAAACGAATTCAAGTGACACTTATCAAGATTCAAGTATCGGAGCTGAACCTGCTATTAACAAATAAACGTGTAACATTTGGGGGCCTAGCCGATATTCACGCCATAGCCAAGGGTTCAACTGCGACAACAAGCGAGTCAATGTTACGAGAGGCAGCCATCGAGGGTAGCCGCCAACGAGTTGCGTCGGGAGGGACCAACATACTGGGACTACATCCTGAAGGATTTGGTTTGACTGCAAGGGTGTGTAGTCGCCGAAGAGTTGCTTGTGGCGAACAACAGACAGGGACTATGTGGATGCCACAAGACTATGTCTAGGGACAGTCTCGGAGGTACATCGCCATTATTACAGCACAGGAGCTTATGCATCAACACCAGCGTGGGGCAGCATTGCACACAATGTGGACAGCAAGGCCTGTGTCACAGAAGGCGACTAGTGACAACCATCTGCGCTATTGCAGACAATGTGCTGCTCTAGAACAGTCTAGAAAGTGCAACACAGTCAAGAACTTTGATGGCTGACTTCTGGCAGAAAGGACTTGAACTGAATCTAAAAGGCAAGCAGCTGACTGAGTACGTCAAGTCTTAGGAGATAATTGTCGGCATGAATAAAGAGAATTAGAAGAGCAATGTCAGCATGAAGAAAGAGAATTAGAAGAGCAGCGTCAAGAAAGAGAAGAGCAGCGTCGCCGTAAAGAAAGAGAAATTGAATAGCAATGGCAAGAAAGAAAAGAGCACCGTCAGCGTGAAGAAAGAGAGTACGAGTTGAAGGGTCTTGAAACTGAGCGTCAGTTCCAGCTAGAAATGGCACGTTTCCAACAATTGCAGTACATGCCACACATTATCAACTCAGTGCACTTCTGATGGGGCAAGCACTCAAAGTTTACACTAGACTGTCGAACGCTGACGCCAAAGACTACGATCTTTTGAAAGAGGCCCTGTTGCAGTGCTATAGCTTTACAAAGAAGAGTTACCATAGACACTTCCATGATTGCCGGCCTCTGTCAGACGAGACACCAAGAAGTTTATGGAGCGCACGTCATCATATCTACAAAAGTGGGTGCAATTATCAGAAAAATGGGAGACTTACGAACTGAATATAAAAGGCAAGCAGCTGACTGAGTACGTCAAGTCTCAGGAGAGAATACAAGAAAGAGTACTCGAAGAGCAACGTCGGCGTGAAAAAAGAGAATTAGAAGAGCAGTGACAGTATGAAGAAAGAGAATTAGAAGAGCAACATCAAGATAGTGAAGAGCAGCGTCGCCGTAAAGAAAGAGAAATTTACCAGCAGTGGATAAACGAATTCGAGTTACACATATCAAGATTTAAGTATCGGGGCTGAATCAGCTATTGATAAATAACCGTGTAACAATTAGTATTGGAATGCTGAATACATACTTTCCCTTCGGACATGCGTGCAATATTGCAAATGAAATGATTGCTTTCCAGAATGTTGGAAGAAACAAAAGCAAAATCAGTTATTTTCATACTTTCTACCCCTACTTGCAAATAGTTTTAGGCAGGAAATGTGTTCAAGTTTCCCATTTCTATTTTTGTGATAAGGATTTTTTTAAAAAATCCAGATTCAGTTTTGAAAATGCATAGTGATTGGTTTGTCATGACATTCTCCTCACAGATCCGACCTCAATGCAGTCTCAACGTTGACAAGCTCCTGGCTATTTTGAAGGGCTACGGTGAATACCCATCAAAGTACAGGTATTTATTTGTTCCATTGTTTATTTGTTTTTTTGTCTGCACTATTTTTGTTCTCTCTTTCTTGCACTTCTCCCGTCTACTTGCCCTCACTCTCTCCTACAGCTTCAGTATATTGAAACTTCCATCCACCATCACCGACTCTGGAGATGTAGAATTCTTTTACTTCAGTTTCACAATTTTGTCTCTCTGTTTTCTACATCTTGATATGATCACATGTTGTTTTGTTCATGTTCAGTTCTCAGTTGCAGGTAGTATATTTTTTATGGACTTTTTGTTTAATACAGTTCACGACTACGTTCAAGTGTTGTTCAGTGTAATTCGTCCTTCATGTTGTCTTATTGTTCTTGTTGACTTTGTGTTTGATGTTGGTTGTGTTGTTGGTGTTTTGACAGAATGTTCATCTGGCGAAAGATCCTGTGCTTGCCGGAAAATCACGCCGCCTATGGAGCTCTGGTTGACAAGGGAGTGCACTCTGCTTACGATAACCTGCACAAGGCCTACCCCATCAAGAGCAGCAAGCTCTTGCGTATACTGCAGAGGTATGGAGCAACAATTATTCCTCTTTGTTTAAAAAAAAAAAAAAATTTAAACCACCTTTTCCACAAATGGCTGTCATTTGTCTCAGCTATGAAGAGAGACTCCACAGTGAAGATGCCAGATTTTGATTTTGTTTGATTTTGATGTTGTATAGCATTCTTTTCTATGAAGCCATGCTCAAGGAGTGTCATCAGTTTAGCCTGAAAATGGAGAGGATAGCAACAGTAAGTAGGCCGATATTTGTCATTCATAATCCAGTGGCAAGAACCTGATTACTTGAATATAAATAATTAGGAAGTGGTGTGATTGAGAGCAAGATATGAATCTTATATGAAATAAAACAATTTTAGACAATCTTTGGTGCAGAATTTTATAAGTGTAGGCCCAAGGAGCCCCCACACATCATTCCTTCTCGCCTTCCCCCCCCCCCTCCCCACTCCTGCCCTATCTTTAAAAAGACACAGTATTTTCTGTCAAGAGAAAGAAGTGTAGTTTAAATGCAACAAAATAACGTTTCTATGTAAAACTGTATCATCGGTCCATGGACACCTTCCACCCCACCTCTCACCCTCACCCACCCCCCCCCACCCCTATCTTTGGAGAGACACAGCACTTTCTGTCACATAAGAGAAAGCTGTGCATTGTACAAGCAATAAGATAATGTTGACAATGGTCTGTGCAGAATTTTGTCGGCGTTGGCGCACTGGGCCCCCATCTTTGGGGAAACGCAGTACCTTCCTTCTCTGGCGTTTCCTTTTGTCAAGCTGTTCCAGAACAACCATCTGGTCTGCTTTGAAATGGTCGCCACTGTCCTGGGTGAGTTGATTTTTGTTTCTCCGCTTTTGACGAATTGTCCACCTGTTGGAATCGTCTTTGTATGCTGACTAATTGACATGGTGTACATTCCCTTGCATATTGCTGACCTGTTTGCAATAAAAGCCTTTTCAAAATTGGAAGTAAAATATTAAATACCAAATGTTGACACATGTTAGAGAGCATAGCCTTCTTCATTTCTGCTCTAAGATTTTTTGAATGATTTGCTCTGTATTTCAGTAAACTGGTGTCAACACTGGTTTGAATACTTCCCTAACCCTCCAATCAACGTGCTAGGGATGGTGGAGAACATGCTGGGGCATCATGATCGCTACCTTCTGCAACATTTTGTCACCTATGGCGTCACTGCACAGGTAAAATTGTTACTATTTTTTGCGCTGCGCTCCTGGTAGATGTAAGGCTCTGTGTAATTTTGATTGTAAGAAAATGCTTGCAAGTAATTTAGTAATGTATTTGTGTGTATGTGGGGAGAGGGGTTTTGTATTTTTACCAGTCTGTTTCTTTGATTGACCTTGATAGGTTGGTGTGAGCACGTCGACATTTTGTCCTACTCCCTTGCGCATTTGTTCTTTGCTGCGATCTTCTGTACTATTATAATGGGGAAGCAGATACAATTATCTCGTTGAAAGCTCCCTAAATTTTGGTTGGTGGTTGATGATAGTGATGGTCACATTGCCTTCTCTTGTTTTATAAGCTGTATGCCTGGCCGCTGCTGGAGACGGCATTCTCTGAGGTGCTTACGAGGGATGAGTGGTTGACGCTATGGGATCACACGGTCAGCAACCCTCCTTCATTCCTGCTCATGCTGGCAACAGCATACTCCATCTGTGCCCGTGGCCCCCTCATGCAGTGCACAGAGTTGGATGATTTTCAGGTATCGTAGCATACATACAACGTTTTGGTTGTTGATTAATTATTTAATTTTTTATTTTAAATGTATACCTCTAAAAGTGGTGCGGTAGTATGGTTTTTATTGGGACATTATACCCCCAACCATTCACTCATTTTACCATTTTCTTTTCCTGTTCTCAATTTGATGCATCTTGTCGTCTAAAAAATCAGATTCAGTAAAGTGTGAAAGAAGAACAACTGGTGTTTAAATGTCACCCCATATATCTCAAATTTTCATAAGGTTTAGGACAGAGCAATTGTAGTGTAAGGAGATTTTCTGCAGCAGCATGACAGCATTCAAAAACCAAAACTTTCACAGTGCCACCCTCTTACTAGTGTGTGCTATGGTTTTGAAAATGTCTCAATTGTGTTTGTAAGCCATCCTGACCAGACAGTTGTTTCTACTCTGTAAAAGTCTTCAGTGGTCACGGGGCTGGTGAGACCCAGAAAACTTGGCTCATATGCCACCACAAGACAATCTTGACCGCCTCTGAAACAAACGAGACAGCATGCCTGCCAAAGTTTCCCCTAGTATGCTGCTGAGTAACCATGCTGGAACTGGAGGAAGATAGGTAGCGATGAATTGTCGTATTGAGGTTTGGAAGCCGCTCGTTTGTGAATCCAAAGTCCAAAATCAGATTCAGTATCGCATTTTCATTCTTTATTTTCAGTACTTCTTTCACCATCGCAACGCTGTGGATGTACGCCAGGTGATCAAGGAGGCATACCGTCTGAATGAAGCCACTCCCCCAGAACTGCACCCTGTCAACAAGCTTCAGCCTTTCACTCCACTCACCCAGGGCCAATACCCTGTTTTCAACAAGTACCCCAAGTTTATTGTGGACTATCAGGTAATGCAATAATTCTGTATTTTCCATTTTGGTCTTGTCTGATGTGAAGACTTTGCACTTTTTGATTGCACAGATGGATAAGATTTAACAATGTAGTCTTATTTTATGTTTCAGCCGCTTGCAATTTTGAAGAATATTCCATATTCTCCCTCCTTTTTTTTTCTTCTTTATGTCTTTTTACGAAAGTACAACTTCATAGTTTTAAACTATATTTCATGCTCACGTTGTCTTTGGTTCATTTTGGAACAAATTACCAAAAATTCTTTTATGCTATCTTTATTATTGGCTTCAGGTGCAAGAACGTGAAAGGATACGTCAAGAGGAATCTGAATACCTGAGGAAAAAGTAAGTATCTGATTTATGTTTCACTGTCATGTAGAGGCCCACAATTGCGGTCCGTTTGGTTTACCTCGTAGTTCTAATGGCTTGATAAAGATTTGAATAAAAATCGAAATATTGCCTCGGACCTCAACTTGAGTGTTGCTGTTTGTTTTGTTCACCTCGAAGTTCTAATCTACATTATTCCATTGTTACTGCTTATACATTACTAATATTTTTGTATGCACTCAACCATTAGAATTTGTCTCTAAATGTTTCCTTTTTTAAAGAGTACAGTTTGTCTGAGACATGATTGTGTTGCCCTGTGTGCACAGGCAGCTGTCCCTGGACACTCAACGCATGACGCTACGTCGGCAGCAGGAGGAGGAACAGTGGTACCACCAGCAGCAGCTGTTGCTAGAGGCGGAAGAGAAGCGCAGACAGATGATTGCCCAGGAGGAGCAGAAATTGGCTGACCAGCGACAGAGGTGTGGCTATTTCCTTCTCTGTCTTTTTTACAGTTTTTATTGTATTGTATAAAATGAAACTTCTTGTATTGTATTGTATTAAAAAATACAGGCATGCTACTTTTCCGGGAATTCCCAGAATTCCGGGAGATCGATTTTTGGGTTCCGGTGTCTTTCCGGGTGTTTGAAAAATTTCCGGGAGTATTAAAAAAATCTGTGTCGAAAAGAAAGAATTACCAGCGTTCTTATCACGGTAGGCGATATCAGTGGGATTCGTCTGCTAGACCGCCATGACAGTCAATTTTAACGATCATATCAAAGCGGCGTTGTGATTGGGTAGCTAAATTTATCTCACCAATCAGATTGCTTCTCTCTTACGTGATTCGCTGTGTTTTAGCGTAGGCGGCCAGTTGTTTCCGTTTGATTTTTAAGATACAGATACAGATACAGACTCTTTATTGACTGTCTTCACCATGTTTTGTGCACGATTCTCTGTTTTTTTAAGTTTGATAATGTATGGAAGCGTTTTTGTAATGATAAATACTACTAATGGTAGCATAACATCAAAATGTTTCGAACCGAAATTGTGATAAGAAACACTGTAGGAGACTGGGACAAAGGTCTCAAAAACTAAACTAAATGACGGACTATAATAAAATAATGTTAACAGACATGTAGACCTACCAGTGTCACTTCTTGTATATAGTTTAAACTAAAATGTGTTGGTTTTTTTTCGTCTTTGTTGATTGATGTTTCGTCTCTCAAAAAGTGCTCAGAATGTGCCAGATTGCACGGATTTTAACCTTTTTCTTCTTTTTTTATAAATTTTCCGGGGGAGCATGCCCTCGGACCCCCCTAGAGGGCTCGCCTGCTTTTCAGGCTTGCTCTCGGGGCTCTGCTAATCCTTGCAACATTTTCCGGGAAAACTAAATTTTCAGAGTAGCATGCCTGAAATAGTAATATTAATATTCCTTTCTGTCTTCTAATAGCGATCTCCATGCCTTTACACCACAGGTTTGAGTGATATGTATGTGTGTTGTCTATGTGATAGTGGGTGAAACATGTGAGCCTGTATGTTGGTACAGATAGCAGCGCTTTGAGCCTGATTAGTGATTTAGGGGAAAGCGTTATGTTAATTGTCTGTAAGTGTATAGGAGATGTAACCGACACATTTCCCTTTGAGGTAAGGTGACTGACTAAAGCATGGGTGCATGTGGCAATGTCAATGGCCATGAGTTGCATTCTGGCAGGAATAATGCTGGAAGAAAATACACGTCTGATACGGAGTGGAGGGACAAACAATTGATAGCAATATGTACTATGAAAGAAGTTCTGGCAGACCCTGGGGACCCCACATGCACCCATAATAATGGATTGGTTATTGCTTTATTACTGTTCTGAGTGCAGGCTGGTAGCAGACTGTACACAGACTCAGCTGAAGTAGCTGCAATTGCCTTTCACTAATTTACACAGCACATACCTTGTAGTTGTAGAGAAATTTTTTTTAAATAATTAACATTTTAAAAACGTCTAAAATCACTTTCATTATTATTGATTGCTTTGTAACTAGTGGACATGCACAGTGAGAGACTCCAAGTTCAAATAACTGCTGCATTATCTTTACCTCATTTATACCACCTCCTATCATGGAAAGCCTAATGTTATTAAAAATTAATAATTAATAATCACGTTTACCGTTGTTATTGTATTCATATTACAGGCTGGTGGCGATGCACAGAGAGACTAAGCTGAAAGAACTGCAGCTGTTGGATGCAGCACGTCGCAAGTTCCTACACTTCCAGAAACAGCAGAGAGAAGCTGAGCTCAGACGTCTGGATGATGAAATGCAGAGGAAGGTGTGCGCCGTTCTTTATTCCCTCAGAAATGTCACTCGTTTTCTTTGAAAGCAGGCTTGGCTGTGGCTATCTTTACGGTGGGATAGAGAACGGTCATATCACAAGTATGGTTATGCCCCGGAATTCTAGCTGCGTAATTTAGCCTTTAGCATCCTTGCGTCACCACGGCAAAGTTTTGTTCGTTTACTGTTGTCGCCAAACGTCGCCAGCGCTGGGTGCTCTTGTTTAGAGCCATAGTACACATGCACTGTTGCTATTTTTTTATGCCGCAAATGACTTTGAATTTCGGGTATAAGGCAGCGTTACTTCTGGAGCTATTTGTACTGCTGTACTTTCAAAAGAAAGGGTACTGTGATTTTTTAAAGTTGAGCTTTGATTTTCAAGTCTGTTCGATCTCAAAATGCTGGAGTTTGGCGATGAAGCCCTCTTTCATGAACTTTTCATAGATTCAGGCTCTGATGATGAGTCATTTCACGGCTTTGATTTACGTAAAGTGACAGCATGGGGGAGGGGAGAGGGAGGGTGTATCTGAAGGGAAAGAACACGAGGTTGCCGATATTAGTGGTTTATAGAGTGTTTCATGTGATGAAAGTATCGGACAAGTACTGGATGGTTACTGTTGGCAGTGGCTGATTGATTTTGCGAATTTACCAAACCAAACCATATTGATAACATTTCAGAGGCACAGATGTTTCCGTTTTTCATCACTGATGGAAGTGTTAAGAGTTCTTTGTCACTGAAATAAAGGTAGATTGTACTGTAGAGTGCAAGTAGTTCATTCTGTTATTTTGTGTGAATCGTGTTTTTATTAATTTTTTTTTAGGTACAAAAGCATTTTTTACAGGCTTATACATGATTTCATCACATTCTACATTCCTTTCTTTATTTTCCAAAATCATGATGATGCATCATTAAATAAAAAAGTAATAAGCTTTTTAAATAGATAGGGTAGTGTGTGTAGATTGATGCCCATCAACATAATGCAGAGAAGAACTGTAGGAAAAATGCAGGGTGCTAAAGGTTTAAAACAAAAGGCAGCGTGCAATCAGTGAAGTCAAAGTGTTTCAAATATTGGTTTGGATTTTACTAGGATTACAGAGTGAGTGTGGTCTAAGAAAGTAAAGCAGAATGCTAGCTGTGAAATAAAAGAAAGAGAATTATGAAAGTAATAAAGTCAAACTGATTTAAGTATGTGATTTGAAGAATTGGATCTTAGTAGATAAATTGTGAGGTTGGTCAAGAAAAAAAATAAGGCAGGCGTTCATGGATATTTTCAGGCGTTGCTCAGAGACCAGGAGACCCAGGGTGCCATCGAGGAAGCGGAGATAAAAAATCTGGAACTCCAACTGCAGAAGAAGATGTTTGAACAGGTTAGCCATAAATATTTGAAATTTTTTTTTTAATATTGGCTTGTGTGTGTACCGTGTTAGTTTGTACTGAAAAAAACAATGATTTCAAGTTTTAATTTTGGTGTGCTAATCTTTTCCGAGTTATAAAATTCAACGAGGGTTGAGTGTCTTTTTTTGTCTTTTTCGTGTATTAGTTGGCAATGAAATTTGGGGAGAGGGGAGGGGGGGAGAAGGGATGGACATGTCACAACAGCAACAAAATGATCTTGGCAAAAGTATATGACAGCAGTATTCTTTCATTTCATGATAAGTATAAGTGTATTTACATAGAGATTTTTCCTAAATAAATCGGTTCAAAAGCACAAACTATCAGTTTATGGTTGGAGAAATATTAGTTTGAGGATCCTAAAGCTAGGTGAAGTCCAGTCTTTAGTATAATATCTCTCTCTGGGTTTGTTTGTTCACAGGAGCTGCAGAGGGAGTTTGCCATGTCGTCTGTGGGCCTGCGATCTGAAGTGGACACTGAGAGGAAACAGGAAGAGCTGGAACACCGCATCCAAAGTCGCATGCAGGAAGCAGAACGCGAGAGGGAGCTGGAGGCAAGCCGGGAATTACATAATTGTTGAAACCTTTTTTACATAACCTGTGCGGATTTAATTTTTTCCTCCGTATCTGCCTTAAGAGGATTATGTCCTGGATGCTATGCTTGCTGCAGTCCCATCTCTCGAGCCCAGACCACTCAATTCCAATGTTTTGTTTCCATAACAACATAATGTTCAAGTCTTTATTTTTGGTTACAATGATTTCAAAGATTTCAGTAGCTCTACTTTTAGATGAATACTAACTGAAGTTTTCATGCATGTTTGACAAATGTTTATTTACTGCGTCACGTTAATTAATTGGTTTCTGTTTGTTTGCTTGCAGGTACGCAAGATGATGCAGCAGCAGCTGGCAGGGGCCACACAGCGCAATGTTGACATGTGGGCCGGCAAGGAGTTAGAACAGCGCTTCAAGAGGGACCAGCTAGAGCGAGAGGCCAGGAACTTGCAGGTATTGCTACATAAGAATAGTAATAATACATGAATTTATAAAGCACACACATATATCTCCTTGAGAAAAGGTGATTCAAGGTTCTCTCTCTCTCTCTCTCTCTCTCTCTCTCTCTCTCTCTCTCTCTCTCTCTCTCTCTCTGTCTCTCTGTCTCTCTCTCTCTCTCTCTCTCTCTCTCTCTCTCTCTCTCTCTTTCTCTGTCTCTCTGTCTGTCTGAAGGCTGACTTGTGGTGTATATTGTCTCCATTTTGTTTCCAGATCCCCAAGCATGTCTTCTTTGCATGGAGTTACATGCTATAAATGTTGACATTGAATTGATTGTAAGTTAATGCAGATTTTAATTTATTTTAATTTTGTTTGCTAGTTGCACATCTCCAGCTCCTGTTGCTGTGTGTTTTGCAGTTGGCCAAGCTACACACTCAGAACCGCATGCTGGAAAAAGAAGTCCACGACTTGATGGGCAAATGTAGAGAGGACAAGGTAACTACATTATTTAAATTATTTATATGCCTAATTTTGTATGAACGTCTCCATGTTTTAGAGAAACGTCAAAGTCAGGAATAGCAAGTTAGCTGAGAATTTACAGACAATACACTCTGTTTAGCATGACTTTTGGGGAAAATTGTAATGATGGGTTGTTTAACACCCTGCATGTTGGACCAGCTGTTCCATAGGCATAGGCAGTGCCTGCCTTTGATTTGATGAATATTTGAGGACATGTTCTTTCATGTTTCGTATTCCTCAGGATCATGAAACAGAAGCAGGGTTGGCAGAAACTGCTCTGGAGAGAGACGAACGTAACACAGACACTACTCGCAGACTACTGGGACTGGAAACTGAAATACGCATAGGAGGGCAGCACACTCGGGGTCTAGCCTCCAAAACTGCCGACAGTCAGTTTTTACTTTTTCTTCACTAATTAGCGCCTTATTTTTTCGTTTTAATTCCCTAAATGTTTTCAATAAATGTGTGGGGCCGTTGTTTTTTAGATTAAATCATTTATTGACTATAACATTTTGTTATGCGTTGTACCTTTTCTTGTGACTTTTGCAGCATTTTGTTGTGTTGTGTGTTGGCTTTTGATGTATTATGTTGCAGGATTCATTGCACGGATTAACCTGGCCTTTTCACAAGCTCAGTCAAGATCCACTCCAACTATTGGGGTCTTCTCGAGTTTAGTTTTTGAAAGTGTTTTATTATGTGGAGCAGATATTAGATGTTTGGAATTTGTATATTTTTTTCCTTCGGTATTGTTTTGCCGAAGTTTTCTTGTGAGGCATATTTTTTCAAGTGGAAGATTCACAGTAACCTCACAATAACCAAATTAAGCTTAGGTTTGCTTGGCATAATGCATGGTGTAGATTTGTGTTTTTTCATGAATTTAGTTTAAGGTTTATCTTCTTCAATTTTCAGGTCATAAACTGTATGGACAAGATTCCACTATAGATAGCAACCTCACTGCTGAAGACGATGATGAGCGACCATCCAGAGGTAATGTTTGTCAGTTTTGTTTGTTTGTTTGGGGATGCGTGCATGCATGCATGTGGGTGTTGATTTTAGCCAAGAGTATAAATGCTTCATTAAATCAAACTGTTTTGTCTGAATTTCTTTACTGGTGATGCTTAGATTTGTGTTGAAAGTTGCACATGTTTATTGTTACTGCTTTATGGAATAAATGCTTATTGTGTTTGTTTGTTAATTGTTAAATTGAACCCTTTTGAGTGTTTGATGTTTTGCAAAATGTTATGAGAAACATTTTTTTTCTTTAATTGCTGTATACAAATACAAATGAATTTACTTTTTAAAGTTGTCTCAAAATGAACTTACTTAATTTGTGTTGTATAGTGCTAGTTGAGTGCTTGTCTTGAATTTATTAACTAAATGCACCTTTCTTATCGTTTTATCTTTTTTCAGGGCCTTGCTATGCTTATCTGCAAGTTCTCGTTCTCTCTATGTCATTGTTTAAAATCAGAATTCCACAAACGTTTCTATTCTTTGTTGTTTTTTTGCAGTGAAGTTTGAGCGAGATCGCGAGACGTTTGATCAGAGAGAGATGGAGCTGCTGAAAGAGGTACGAAGGTTGAGACAGAAACTGGCCACTGACAACCGCAACAAGCGCCCACCTCCCCTGACTGCTTCCGGGGACTACTGAACCCTCTCCTCCTTAGGTGATGTTGACTTGTGATTGGGTGCATCTCTTACCAACAAAGGACTAAAAAGATGAAAGATAAAGCAGGTCATTCTCTCACGATGTTGCTGAGTAGACAGTTTCTTTCATTCATACCAAATAGTCTTGTGCCTTTCACCGAGCAATCTCAAAAGACATCTATCTGTCATAGGAGACTGGCGTTGCACATCTAGTGTGTTGCAGTGTTGGGTACGGTTTGGACAGGCTAATAACCAAGATCTTAATCTTTAAATTGCTCCCTGCCTGTCCTTGAATAGTGCACTTCTTCGCTTATTTTCTGACATAAAACATAATCATGCATCTTTAAAACCGCTGGCTAAAAGGTCCAAGCTGAAGAAACTTCTGTGTCTGGGGAAAAAGGTTAATCTTGGACTGGGTGGTGGACTGGATTCAATCCACAGCATCGGGAGTTTTTTAAGGGTTGCACCCATGAAGAGACTTGTCAGTCGGCGGTACTTGAACACGCTGTTGATGACTGATTCTCCTAAATTATTTTATTTGTTGTAATTGATTCAGCCTCTGTCTAAAAACCAAGTGTCATTAGTTTTTAATTATTATGACTATGTATTACATTGTATATGCAATCATTGCTATATGCAATTAGTAAGTTGTGGTTTTATGCTTTTAATATGTACATCCTTTTTTTTTTTTTACTAGTGATTGTGAATTAGAAAAACAACACTGCATTTGGTTATTTGTGGGTCATTAAATATGGACCAAGGAAACTACAAGTTTGATTTTACTGTAATTTTTTAAAGATTATCAATGTGTTTTTTTTTTTTACTTTGCCGCTTTTGGGGATTTTTTGAATTGACTATTCCCCCAAAAATGTTTTTCAAGATTTTTGCAAATCTGTGCAAGATGAGTCCCGAAATAGTCCAAAAATTAAATTAAAAATTTTATTTTGGTCACTCTGTCTGTCTGTGCAAAACTTGCAAGTGGATTAATATCTCAGAACCTAATTCAGCTATCACAACCAAAGTTGGTAAGATGGTAAAATGTTAGTTAAAAAATTTCCGTTTTTTAAAACAAAATTTCACTTAAAAAAAATTATGTTATTAATATTGAACTTATGATTCTTTGATGCAGATAAATATGAATGAGACATATATATTATACAAATTTGGTCAACTTCACTCCAAGGTCAAGATCACTGGAGCTGCTCAAAGTCTGTTAGTATAGGTACTTTGAAGTGACCTTGACTCTAAACTATAAAAGATATAAAGCCCAAACTTGTTGTATTTAGAGATGATAGATTGATCTTTCATATATGTTCCATTTTTTGCGTTGATGTTGAAGGTCAAGGTCATTGTAGGCCCTGCAAAAACATTTTAAAAATAGGTCATCATACAGTAGAATGGCTGTATATTTATGCAACAACATTGGGTTATTTGATAGACATGTGTGAGAGGTCATGTGAAGGTAAGGTCATCGCAAGGTCATGGTCACCGAAGGCGAAGTTCATCCTTTTTTTTGTGTGTGTGTTTTTTTTTGGAGGGTGGGGGGAAGGATCGGGGAGGGGGGGGGGGGGGGGGGGGGATAATACAACTTTTGCTGAAGTTTATGTGATAGTACAAGAGTATATTTGGAGCCGGAGACCAAGGTCATCTCAAGGTCAAGAGAATAGAAAGATCAAAGTCGGTATTACTTTGCATTGTAATGCCACAGTTTCATTTTTTTATTTTCTGAGCAATAATTTTCATGTTTAATATTGTGAGTTCCATAAGGAGAATGTGAGTCATATGGGCTTTGCCCTTCTAGTTATTTTTATTTTATTTTATAGGTTGAGGACTTTTTCTTGAATCATCTGCTTTTATTTTATTATTGTGGACATGTATGTTACAAAAGAACAGTTTAGTTAGTATTGTCACCATTTATTTATTGTTTTTTTAATTAGAACATATTTTCATGACAAAACACCACTGCAAACATAAAAGTCATCATTTTCATTTGTGTCATTAATAAAATTATGATGTTTGCCACATATGTAATTTATATATAGATAAACAAACCCAATAGTCATTATTTCGTGTTTGTGTGAAAAAAAAAATTGTTTTTGGATTATGTTCATCACAAATGTACAATGTTTGTAATGTATGTATAAATAAAGCAACTGAGGACAACGATTTTCAAGGTTCTTGTATTTTTTGTATTGGATTACAGAATAAACTACGAGGCACAAAGCGTGAATTTCAAAACCACAAGTTCCAAAATTTCAAGAATGAGAACGCACGAAAAGTACAAATACAAACTCACAAAATTCCAAGTTTTCCATCATGATGTTGATTATTTGTAAGGAGACGACCAACACTGGTGTCCTTGCATGTTGAGCCATGGATGTGACCTACTGCCGTAGCTCGGTGGTAGAGCGTTTAGCTGGAACACTGATGACCCAGGTTCCAATTCCATGGTGTGCAAGATAAAAGTGGCCATTTTTCACTTTCCATATTATCAGTATGATTGGTTCAGTGTTGATTTAGGTCCATGTCCCTTCTTCCCTGGGATCACATATAGCCAATGGTGGTTGTAGACTTTGAATTTCATTAGCGAAGGGTGTAGACTTTGAACTTGAATGGTCATTTATTCAATTCAGGAGTGATAGAAAACAGTGTGTATGTGTGTAGAGGTGTGCCTGGTATATGCATGAATCAGAGATGGGATTTTTCCGTCAATTGACGGACTTCCGTCGATTTAGGGGCCTCAGGGGTCATTCTTGAGATTCGTGCAAATCCGGTGAGAAAAAAATGGGGTATATTAGGTATATGTTAGGTTTGTTTTGCCGTGCTTTCGGTTTCGATTCCTAAAAGGTTTATCCTAGAAATCAGTCTTCATTTGGTTTGTTCAAACTGAACTGAACTGCGTGAATATCAAACCATTCGGGAATATTTTGTTCGGTCTTTCGCTACTGTTACCTTATTCTCACTTGGTTTCGTTACTAAGCAGCTTACTTGAAATTCTTCATGTTTTATGACGGAGACGCCATTGTTCCCTCGGTTCAACAGAACGATGTTTCGCAAAATTCCTCAAAGCGAAAAGTGTAATCCTATCCTATCCTGTCCCATAACCCGAAGGTCGTAGGGGCACCACAGATGATCGCTTAACCAGCATACTCCATCTTTCTCTGTCCTCAGCAGCCCTCATGGCTTCGCTCAGTGTCAAACCAGTCCATTCTCGAATGTTGTCCTCCCACCTCTTTTTCGGTCTCCCCCTTCTTCTACCTCCTTGCACTGTGCCTTGCAGAATGGTCTTTGCAAGGCCTGATGATCTGGTGACGTGGCCATACCATCGGAGTTTCCGTTTCTTCACCACTGTGAGCAGGTCATCGTGTTGTCCAATGGCTTGTGTGATGGTCTGTCGGACTTCAACGTTGGTGATGTGTTGGGTATAGGAAATGCACAGAAGTCTTCTGTAGCACCTCATCTCCATGCTTTGTATTCTTCGTTGGAGATCTGCTGTGAGGGTCCATGCTTCGCAAGCATATAGGAAGATGGAGATGACCAGAGATCGCAGCAGTCTTACTTTGGAATGTAGACTGATGGTTCTGTCTTTCCAAATGGGCTTCAACCTTGTCAGGGCAGCAGTTGTTTGTGCGATCCTGGAGAGGACTTCCTGTCGAGACCCATTGTCTGACACAATGGCTCCTAAATATTTGAAGCTGTGCACTGTGTTGAGGGATTGGCCTTGTACTTTGATGTCCGTGTTGATGCCATTGGTGTTGTTGGTCATCATTTTGGTCTTCTCTGCACTTATTTCCATTCCATAAGCTCTGGAGGTGGTGTCAAGCCTCTGTACAAGCTGTTCAAGTTCTTGTTCCTCTCCAGCCAATCCATCAATATCATCCGCAAAACGAAGATTGGAGATTGCTCTGCCCCCTATGCTGACTGTGCCTTCGTGATCTGCAAGAGCATCTGACATGATGCGCTCTAGGAAGATGTTGAAGAGTGTTGGAGAGAGTAGGCATCCTTGACGCACACCGATTGTTGTTCTGAACCAGTTCCCGATGACGCTGTTATGGAGGACTGCACTGGTAGCCTTGTCATACAGGCTTTTGATGACTTCTATGATTTTAGGGCTGATGTTGTACACTTTCATGGTTGCCCATAGAGCTGCATGCCAGACTCGGTCAAATGCCTTCTTGAAGTCTATGAACACATGATATAGATGTTGTTGGTGCTGTAGGTATTTCTCACAGATTATTCTGAGGTTGAAAATCTGTTCAGTGGTACTTCGCCCTGCCATGAATCCTGCTTGTTCTTCAGCTATGATTTGTTCAGCTTGTGGTTTCAACCTGTTGAGTATTATTTTCAGGAGGACCTTGCTGGGATGGCTGATGAGGCTGATGGTGCGGTAATTTTCACACTCCTGAAGGTTACCTTTTTTAGGAAGAGTGATGACAAGCGACTGGGTCCATGGTGTAGGCCATTCCCCACTCTGCCAGATCTTGTTACAGATAGTG
This sequence comes from Oncomelania hupensis, assembly GCA_036898135.1. NCBI lineage: Eukaryota > Metazoa > Mollusca > Gastropoda > Littorinimorpha > Pomatiopsidae > Oncomelania > Oncomelania hupensis. The sequence goes on along the minus strand of CM072519.1, from coordinate 22,641,283 downwards.
GTGAGAGCATCAGTCATCGCTTCTCCTCCTGCTTGTAGCAGTTCCGCTGGTATGTTGTCCACTCCCGCTGACTTCCCTTTCTTCAGCGATTGCACTGCTGCCTCAACTTCTTCCCGGAGAATTGGGAGGATTTCTTCTTCTTCTCTGCTCTCGGGACATGCTAGAACTGATGGGTCTCCATTTGGTGTATGGTTGTAAAGGTCAGAGCAGTACTCTGTCCATCTGTCCAAGACTTCTTGTTCTTCTGTAAGGCAAATGCCAGACTTGCTTTGGATAGTGGAGACTTTGGGCTGTTTAACACTTGTCAGCCGCTTCACAGTCTGGTAGGCCTTCTTGCTGTTGTTCTTGTTCAGATTGTTCTCTATTTCCTGGCATTGATCTTCTATCCAGTTCTCCTTTGCTGTGCGCATGCCTTTTCGGATGTCATTGTTGATTTTTCGGTAGACATCAGCTCCCTGTGAGGTGTTCTTTTTCTTTTTTAACTCTCTTCGTTTATCACACAGATCCAAAAGTTCAGGTGTGATCCACGGCTTCTTCTTTTGTCGGTGCTTGCCAAGGATCTCAGTGGCGGCATCTGTTACAGCTGAGTTGAAGGTATTGGTCATGGTGTTGAAAAGTGTAATGCTCGTCAGATTGACAAGGATGGTGGAGCTAAAAACTGTTGGAATTTCAAGTGTAAAGCGCTGCAAGAATTACTGATGAACTGTATGAAGACTGGAGATGAACATCTTCCACATATACATAATGTATAGTACTGCAGAATAAACTTTGGAGATTTATTATGAATAGTTTTTTTTTGTTAATAGTTTTGTTTCTGGACGTGATCCATATTTAGCTCTTGGACTTGCCTGGTATTCAACATCTTCATCATGTTAAAAAAAAGGTATGAATTGTAGCCAAAGAGGTCTTTTACATCTTTTGTGTTTATAACTAAATGTAGCCTCTCAAATGCTTGGAAATGTCAGTTTTGTGGTTCTATAAACTGTAGTTTGTTTCAGCTTCAGGGGGGCGAAGCCCCCCTAACCCCCCACAGAGATGGGACTTTTCCGTGAAAGACTCAAAGTTGGCAGCAAGAGAAAGAACAATGCAGACATCAGGTCTTTCTTGAAGAAATCTAAACTTCAGTAACTTGCTGCATTTCCAGCTTTTCCAGTATGTCCCCAAAGTAAAAGAATAATCAATGTGTAATCTGTAAAATTAGAAGTTTTTGTTCAACATAATAACACTTTAAAGGCACTAGGAGAGGCCAGATTTGTGTCTCAGAATGCAGGAAATGTGTTGGCGGCCGGGGCTCCGCCCCGGACCCCGCTGGGGGAGCTTACGGCGCTCCCCCAGACCCCCTAGACCGCAAGGTGCTTCGGCCCTTCGGGCCTCGCAATGCGTCACTCCGAAACAGATTTTCCGGACCCCCACAAACTTTTCAGTCAATTTCAACTTTTCCCAATCCCATCTCTGATGAATCTAAAGTATGTGTGTGTGAGAGAGGAATAGAGGGAGAGATGGTAACTGAATGTGTATGTATGCACAGAAGATTCATATCATGTCAGTGCAAGTTTTTAATCAAGAGCTGTGGAAAAACTGCAAGATCTGGAAGTGGCAAAAATATTCCAAACCACAATTGGAGGGAAATTTGCACATCTGCTCATTGTGGGAGCATGACCACCACCTTCAACTCAGCTGTGACAGATGCCGCCACTGAGATCCTTGGCAAGCACCACCCAAAGAAGAAACCGTGCCTCCCACCTGAACTTTTAATGAAGAGAGATGAAAAAGAAAAAGAACACATCACAGGGAGCTGATGCCTACCGAAAAATCAACAATGACATCAGAAAAGGCATGCGCACAGTAAAAGAACTGGATAGAAGATCAATGTCAGGAAAAAGTAAACGGTCTAGACAAGAACAACAGCGAGAAGGCCTACCAGACTGCGAAGTGGCTGACAAGTGTTAAACAGCCCACGATCCAAAGCAAGTATGCTTTAATGAAGAACAAGAAGTCTTAGATGGCCAGAGTACTGCTCTGACCTTTACAACCACAGACCAAATGGAGACACATCAATGTGTCTTGAGAACAGGATTCAGGGCAGGGCGAAGTACCACTGAGCAGATTTTCAACCTCAGAATAATCAGAGAAATACCTACATCACCAACAACATCTATATCATGTGTTTGTAGACTTCAAGAAAATGTTTGACCGAGTCTGGCAACCATAAGAATGTACAACATCTGCCCTAACATTATTGAAGTCATCAAAAGCTTGTATAACAAGGCTACCAGTGCAGTCCTCCACCAAAGCACCATTGGGAACTGGTTCATAACAACAATCGGTGTGCGTCAAAGATGCCTGCTCTCTCCAACACTCTCTTCAACATCTTCCTGGAGTGCATCATGTCAGATGCCCTTGCAGATCACGAAGGCACAGTCAGCATATGGGGGTATAGCAATCTCCAATCTTCGTTTTGCGGATGACATTGATGGATTGGCTGGAGAGGAACAAGAACTTGAGCAGCTGGTACAGAGGCTTGACACCACCTACAGAGCCTTTGGAATGAAAATAAATGCAGAGAAGACCGAAATGATGACCAACAACACCAATGGCATCAACACGGGCATCAAAGTCCAAGGCCAATCCCTCAACACAATGCCTAGCTTCAAATATTTAGGAGCCATTGTATCAGACTATGGGTCCTCGTAGGAAGTCATCTCCAGGATTGCACAAACAACTGCTGCCCTGGCAAGGTTGAAGCCCATTTGGAAAGACAAGACTATCAGTCTACACTCCAAGGTAAGGCTGCTGCACTCCCTTGTCATCTCCATCTTCCTATACGCTTGTGAAACATGGACCCTCACAGCAGACCTGCAACAAAGAATACAAAGCATGGAGATGAGGTGCTACAGAAGACTTCTGGGCATTTCCAATACCCAGCACATCACCAACGACGAAATCTGACAGACCATCACACAAGCCATTGGGCAACACGATGACCTGCTCACAGTGGTGAAGAAGCAGAAACTCCAGTGTTATGGCCACGTCACCAGAGCATCAGGCCTTGCAAAGACCATCCTGCAAGGTATGTTGCAAGGAGGCAGAATAAAAGGGAGACAGAAAAAGAGGTGAAAGGACATTCGAGAATTCAATTCAACACATCTTTATTACCACAGGAATGGAAATATTGTACAAGTCTCATCACATTATGTTATATAATGGCTCCACACATCAAGACAGTTATAATGAACAATAATAAGACACAGACTAATATAAGAGGTTCAGAAAGCATAGAATCCGTACGCACATCATCCGTACATAATTTAACTATGCATTGATTGAGCGAACGCCTCTTGCAGGTAAAAATATTACAGATAAGAAGTAGGACTACAGAATAGGCACTATTATTTCAGTCATAAAAGCCTCACGCAGTTACAACACACTCACGCCCTACATTTGCCCACTCATCACTGCAGCCGTGCACTCATCCACACAGAACACATAAGCAACTATAACAACGAGATAAAAAATACCAAACAGTCCTTGACAAATAAGATAATACACTCACACTTACAAACACAATAATTATCAATGGACATCTGGGTAGTAGAGTAAAGTAAAACATACAAGTTTGATTGTAAAAGCAATTAATCAGATAAAAATAAATGATGGGGTTATTAATTTGAGGGTGGTGAGGTGTCCTGAGCAGAGCCATCAGCGTTTGTTGGTTGAATTGAAAAGGGTAATTGCAGTAGGGATGAAAGTGGAACTAAAGCGAACTGTTCGGCATTGCATTGTCCTGAGTCGAACCCCGGACGTAAGACACTGGAAGAGGGGGCACAGGGGGTGGGTGGGGTCTTTAATGATGCACATGGCCTTGCTCAGGGCCTTTGTTTGGAACAAATCGCAGAGACGGGGGAGATTTCTGCCTACAATCTTGCTACATGTTCTGGAGATACTGTTAAGAGAATTTTGGTTTTTGAGATTAAGAGACTGATAGAAACAGATGAATGAGAATGTTAACACAGACTCAATGAAAGCAGTATAGCACTGCTGCAAAATTCTTTGCGACACCATCAGTGAACGCAGTTTGTACAACATATACATCCTGTCTGCACTTCTTGAACACTGCCTCAGCGTTAGCTGTGAACTTTAACTTATCGTCAATGAGAATGCCAAGATATCTATAGGTGTCTACTCTTTCTACCTCTTCTCCCTTTAACAAGAGTGCCGGCAAATCTGTCCCATTCCGCCTAAAGTCCACAACCATTTCTTTAGACTGGCTTGACACTGAGCGAAGCCATGAGGGTTGCTGAGGACAGAGAAAGATGGAGTATGCTGGTTAAATGATCATCTGTGGTGCCCAAACGACTTTCAAGTTACGGGATAGGATAGGATAGGATGTATTTTTATAATGGTGTGGAGCAGTTGTGAGAGGAAGGATGATGGATTGTGTGCCTATAGTTTGTGTGTTTACAATGGTGAATTCCTTGCGTAAAGTCACTATGTGGATTGTTGCAGTTAAATCAGAATTTTGTATTCATGCAGTACTGGATGCGTCGGGTTTTAAACAAAGACTCTCTGTGGATAAATGTATTACCTTGCTGGTATCATAGTTAAAACCTCCTTGCTACAACTTCTGTGTGAATGCATGGATTGTGGTGTAGTATGATGATTTTGCTTTAATTATGAACGCCAACACTTTGTTTTATGCTTCTTACTAGTAAACATTAATTAATACTTTGTAATAATATCACAGAGTCTGTTAGTTCTCCTTCTACTTGTCCTTGATTCTGTTTGTCATTCATACGGGTACTTCAGCTGCATGCCTTTTCAGCAAAAGAGCAGAGCCACCGAAATGGGGAGTGGGAGGGCTAGGGGGAAGTCCTATAGTAGTGTAAGTCTGGGTGTACAGGTGTTTCTGGCCCTTGCCCATCTAGGACATTAGCATCAGGATCTTTAAAGTCTGTTGTGCTGCGAAATGTATGCGTACACACAAATTAGACCTTGGTTTATATTTTCATCACTGCTTTTATACATACATGTGGGCATTGTGATTTGAGTTGTTCTTTGATAAATTGTATATGGACATTGTGATTTGAGTTGTTCTTATATGAAATGTATGTGCAAGGCAAGACTATTAATATTCCTACATTTTCTTATCCTCATTCAGTTCAGTGTACTGTAGGGTGCTATTTATAGTGTGCATCACCGTTCCTCAAGACACTGCAGCGAAAGACGTATAGTAGGCTGCTGTGGTGTTTGTTGTTGTTTTATTCCGGCAAGTTACCCTTGCCAAGGTTGTTATTATAGATAGTACTTTACCAGCCCTTAAAGAGCTGCTTAATGTGCTGGTCGAATGCAGGCTCTAACTTGAGGCGCCAGCTTGAAGCATACCCCAGACAACATCGCAGTCCTGTTCCCATATTCATATATAATTTCTATGTCCCGCCAGGTCCAACTTCCCCCAGATGTATTTTCTCATAGGCCAATGTTCCCCCAGGTCTGTATTCCCCCAGGTCTATATATTCCCACAGGCCTATTTTTTTCTCACATGTTTGTGACAGATCTGGTAGGGACATGCCTAAGGGAACATGGATGTGTGGAACACAGCGGATTGACATCGTAAAAAGAAGTTAGTGGCTAATTATGTGGAAACTTTGGTATGTGTTACAGTGTTGACTAAAAACCAATAGTATACATTTCCTTGCACCACAGCAGTTCCATTCTTTCCACCTTTTGATCAAAGCTTTTGCACTTTTTCTTGATGGACCCCTTGGGGTCATGAGCAGTCTTGCCACTGTAGATTGTTCTAACCTATAAAGGGAAAAGTGAAAGCCCCAGTTGAAAACCTGTCTTTCCTTTATAGGTATGACAGATTCACTGCGGCAACAGTACCCCCGTTGGAGTGCCGGGGGTTTCAGTATAAATAGTACCCCCACTTTCTGGAAATTTAGTGCTTTAAATTCCCACTGTCGCTGTCTTTCTCATTTGCTCTTTCTCATTCCTGCTCTGTCCTATCAATCTGCTATACTATCTTCTTCTTCGCTAGATCAGTGACCTACCTTTTTTCTTGAAAACTCTTCCTGGACAAGACTCCTTGTTTGTGTATGAGGTCTGTTGGATCAGCTTGGGAATGTTGGACGCTTTCTGCCGGGTGGTCACTAGGGCTTCCTATGATGTTACTATTTAGCAATATAGGCATTTTATATGTATGTGTTTTGTTGATAATTTATAATGATGTTTGTATTCTATTTTGTTTTTGTAATCGGGGGTATGAGTAGTTGGGGTAAAGCCTCAGCCGTCCCCTGCGTTGGATGTCTTTATTGTAAAGTGACTGGCCCGGTGGAGGGCATTCAATTTTCCCACTAGGGTTGTTTCAGCAGATCTTTTATGCGGATCGGGGGTTGTCCGGTCCTGATTTGGCTCGGAAGAGTCCGCTGGACCTAAAGCAACAATCAATCAATCAATTTTCTTGATGGTGTGCTGTTTTGTAATGGTGTCATTGATTGATTGCTGATTGTACGTTAGTTGTTAATCATAGTCATGATTTACTGATTGATTGCTGATTAGGAATAGATCATCGATCATTGCCTTTCATGCTTACTGTTCTTGCAAATGTCCCCAGAGAGAATTCTAAAATAATTTTTGGCATATTCAGTGCATCTTACCTTAGCATTTTTTTCGATGCATATGATATGTCACCCAGGATTGTGCTCGGTCCTCTGAGTGTCAGACTATGCACCCAAACGTTGCAAGTGGGCGCCTGGGGAGGCTTGTATTAGATCCTGTATTGGCCAGTGCCTTGAGCAGCTCTTGAGCTGGAAAAGCGCTATATAAGAATGATTAAATAATAATGCATTTTAATAATAATAATAGTGATAATAATAATAATAATAATAATAATAATAATAATAATAATAATAATAATAATAATAATAATAATAATAAAATAATATAATTATTAAAAAAATTTAAATATATATTTGCTACACGAAAAAAGCTGCGTGCGCATCTAGTTATCTGAATGTCACGTGATGACACGACGCATGCTCTCTGACGCACACGCATCAACAAGCGAGATGGTCGTCGCTGTGGTAACAGGGACAGGACAGTGGACAGGAGGCATGGCTGTAGCCAGGTGATGCTGTTTTGATGCTGGAATGGGCTACACAGCTCGGGACATAAGCCTGCAATGATAGGAGGAATAATAAATATTGTGCCTATAAAAAGGCTGCGATAAATAAAAACAGGTTTGAAAACTGTAGATAGAGGCTGGCCTTCGCACAAAAAATCCTTCTGTGGGTTAAGTTGTTGGTCAGTAAAAGGTTTACAGACAAGTCACAACAGCTGGAGCAAAGCAAAACAGCTCAAAGTAAAACAAGTAACGTCTTGTCCAGATTTTTATTGTTATTAACAAAGCCCCTTGAAAGTGATGAAATTATATACATAGATAGATAGATAGATATAGATATATTGATTGATTGATTGTTGCTTTAGGTCCAGCGGACTCTTCCGAGCCAAATCACGACCGGACAACCCCCGATCCGCATAAAAGATCTGCTGAAACAACCCTAGTGGGAAAACTGAATGCCCTCCACCGGCCAGTCACTTTACAATAAAGACATCCCACGCAGGGGACGGCTGAGGCTTTACCCCAACTAATCGAACCCCCGGTTACAAAAACAAAATAGAATACAAACATCATTATAAATTATCAACAAAACACATACATATAAAATGCCTATATTGCTAAATAATAACATCATACTTGATAGGAAGCCCTTGTGACCACCCGGCAGAAAGCGTCCAACACTCCCAAGCTGATCCAACAGACCTCATACACAAACAAGGAGTCTTGTCCAGGAAGAGTTTTCAAGAAAAAAGGTAGGTCATTGATCTAGCGAAGAAGAAGATAGTATAGCAGAGTGATAGGACAGAGCAGGAATGGGAAAGAGCAAATGAGGAAGACAGCGACAGTGGGAATTTAAAGCACTAAATTTCCAGAAAGTGGGGATACTATTTATACTGAAAACCCCGGCACTCCAACGGGGGTACTGTTGCCGCAGTGAATCGGTCATGCCTACAAAGTCAAGACAGGTTTTCAGCTGGGGCTTTCACTGTTCCCTTTATAGGTTAGAACAATCTACAGTGGCAAGATTGCTCATGACCCCAAGGGGTATATATATAGATATATACAGGGTGGCCCAAAAGTAGATTTACAGTTATTAAACTACCTTTTATATGGTTGAAGTTACTTGCTTAGTAATACTAATATAAAACATTCCTCACAGTATAAATCTAACTTACATAAACAGCTTTTTTCTTGCTGTTTGTAATTTATTTTATGATGTAAAGCTAACTTTTTACTTGATAATATTTTCAAATAAATAGTCTCTGTGATAACTGTAAACCTACTTTTGGGCCACCCTGTGTGTGTGTATATATATATATATATATATATATATATATATAATACAGTACATTTGTATCGCGCGGTACCTCGCAAACGGTAAGGAAAGCGAGCTCGCCGCGCTTGACAACACACGTGCAATCACACACACACACACCGAACACGTATACACTTATGAAATGGTTAAGTAATTTCAGTAAAACATGAATACCAAGAACCGAGCCGGTGCCGCCACCATCCATGAACAGATGTCGTGACTTGGTAAAAAGATTACATATGGGGATGGAAGGGAGAGGGGGGGTGAAAATTATTGAGTTTGCATGTTAAAAAGATGGGTCTTTAATTGGCGTTTGAAGGAAGAAAGTGATGGAGCATGTCGGAGTTGCATCGGTAGTGAGTTCCAGGCAGTTGCAGCAGAGAAAGAGAAAGATCGTTCACCATAGGTCTTTGAGTGAACACGGGGGATAGAAAGCAGTCTTGTATCAGAAGAAGAGCGGAGTTGTCTTGCAGGAGAGTAGACAGAAAGAAGGTCAGTAAAGTATGAAGGGGCAGAACCAGTGAAGAATTTGAAAACAATAGTTGAGAGCTTGTACAAGATGCGAGCTCGGACAGGGAGCCAATGAAGAGATCGGAGTAGAGGGGTGGCATGGTCTCGTTTTTTAGCTTTAAGAACAAGGCGGGCGGCAGAGTTTTGGACTTTCTGAAGTTTTTCAAGAAGGTAGAGAGGGGAGCCAGAGAGGAGAGAGTTGCAGTATCAAGTTTAGATAGAACAAATGCACAGACAAGAGTGTTGGTTGTTTCGGTTGTAAGATATTGTCGGATGGAGCTGATATATAGAGCTGATATATAGATATATAGAGAGAGATATAGAGCTGCTAGAGAGAGAGAGAGAGAGAGAGAGAGAGAGAGAGAATTTTAAAAAATACATTACTCAGGCCACACAAAAAATATCTTTACGGTAACTTAGAAAAAAAGGGGGTCAGTAGTTATGTTTCTTTTTTTAAAATTCTTTTTCTAAACCTTTTTCACCATGTTTGCGATTTTTTTGGCTTTTTTCAATTTTTTACTCCAGACGATCGACAAAACAAAGTTTAGGATTGGACCAAAAAATTAGGGATACCGTAAACAGATTTTTTTGTTTTGGAGAGGGGTGGGGGTGGGATGGAGGGCGGGGCCGTACACATTACACATTTTTCTGTCAAGCAGTTTCAACTTTATTCTGTGAAGGATGATATACGAAAGTTATCACTTTCACGTCTTACAGTTACACATTGTTTTGTTGTTGGTGGGGGAGGAAAAGGGCAAAGCACACACACACACACACACACACACACACACACACACACACACACATATATATATATATATATATATATATATATATATATTTTTTTTTTTTTTAAATGAAAAGATAATACCCAAGCAACTTCAAGCTGAACAAATCATAGCTGAAGAACAAGCAGGATTTAGGGCAGGGCGAAGTACCACTGAACAGATTTTCAACCTCAGAATAATCTGCGAGAGATACCTACAGCAACAAAAACATCTATATCATGTGTTCGTAGACTTCAAGAAGACGTTTGACCGAGTCTGGCATGCAGCTCTGTGGGCAGCCATGAGAGTGTGCAACATCAGCCCTAAAATTACTAAAGTCAGCAGAAGCCTGTATGACAAGGTTACCAATGCAGTCATCCACAACAGCGCCATCAGGAACTGGTTCAGAACAACAATCTGTGTGCGTCAAGGATGCATATTCTCTCCAACACTCTTCAGCATCTAATTCCTAGATCGCATCATGTCATAAGCCCTTGCAGATCATGAAGGCACAGTCAGCATAGGGGGTAGAGCAATCTCCAACCTTCTTTTGCGGATGACATTGATAGATTGGCTGGAGAGTAACAAGAACTTGAACAGCTGGTACAGAGGCTTGACACCACCTCCAGAGCCTATGGAATAAAAATAAGTGCAGAGAAGATCTATATGATGATCAATGGCTTCAACACAGACATCCAAGGCCAAGGCCAATCCCTCAACACGGTGCACGGCTTCAAATATTTAGTAGCAATTGTATCAGGCAATGAGTCCGACAGGAAGTCCTCTACAGGATAGCACAAACAATTGCTGTCCTGACAAGGTTGAAGCCCATTTGGAAAGAGAAGACCAGCAGCATACATTCCAAGGTAAGACTGCTGCGCTCTCTTGTCATCTCCATCATCCTATTTCCTTGCGAAACATGGACCCTCACAGCAGATCTACAACGAAGAATACAAATACAAAGCACGGAGATGAGGTGCTACAGAAGACTTCTGGGTATTTCCTATACCCAACACATCACCAACGACGAAGTCCGACATACCATCACACAAGCCATTGGGCAACACGATGACCTGCTCACAGTGGTGAAGAAACTGAAACTTTGGTGATATGGCCACATCACCAGATCATCAGACTTTGCAAAGGCCATCCTCCAAGGCACAGTGCAAGGAGGTAGAAGAAGAGGCATACCGAAAAAGAGGTGGGATGACAACATTTGAGAATGGACTGGTTTGACACTGAGCGAAGCCATCAGGGCTGCTGATGACAGAGATAGATGGAGAACGCTGGTTTAACGATTATCTGTGGTGCCCCTACGACCTCCGAGTTACGGGATAGGATAGTAATGAAAAGAAAAAAGAACGAATTAAAAATAAATTAATATAAATAATAAGTAAACAAATAAATAAATAAAATTAAACAAGATGGCAAGACATTCAAATGTACGTCCAGTAACTGACACACATAGCCGAAAGCTGTACGTTCTTTGGTTCAAGCATCTTAACATGCCCGTGACCGTCAGAGCTTAATCTTTCCCCCTTGTGATAAAAGCTTTTGCACATTTTCTTCATGGGGTGCTGCATGTGCTCTTATTTTTTGATGGTGTCGTTGATTAGCCACTGATTGTACATTAGTTGTTACCTATAGCCATGATTGATTGATTGCTAATTGTACGTTAGTTGTTAATCATAGCCATGATTGACTGTTAATTAGGCTTTGATTATTGATCACTGCCTTTCATGCTTATTGTGTTTGCTTCCCCAGAGAGCTTGTTTTAACTTAAATAATAATAACAAAATTCCATTCAATTGCATTTCCAGATAATACAGGAAGACTAATCTGGAGCTACTTTGAAATGGTCGGGATCAGAATGGGCTAAATGTCAGTTCATCGGTCGGTGCGTTGTTTGTCTTATGTATTTTGTTTTTAATCAAGATGGCCAGCGATTCCAATGTATTTGTATTGTGATGTCCACCAAAGCGCATTGTCCCGACTTGTCCCTCGATGCAAACGTCGTTGTGGTGCCGGAGGTTTCAGTATAAATAGTATCCCCACTTTCTGGAAATTTAGTGCTTTAAATTCCCACTGTCGCTGTCTTTCTCATTTGCTCTTTCTCATTCCTGCTCTTTTCTATCAATCTGCTATACTATCGTCTTCTTCGCTAGACCAGTCTCCTACTTTTTTTCTTGAAAACTCTTCCGGGACAAGACTCCTTAATTGTTTGTGTATGAGGAGCTGTTGGATCAGCTTGGGAATATTGGACTCTTTCTGCCAGGTGGTCACTAGGGCTTCCTATGATGTTATTATTTAGCAATGTAGGTTTTGTTGATAATTTATAATGATGTTTATATTCTATTTTGTTTTTGTAAACGGGGGTTCGATAAGTTGGGGTGAAGCCTCAGCCGTCCCCTGCGTGGGATGTCTTTATTGTAAAGTGACTGGCTGGTGGAGAGCTTTCGGTTTTACCACTAGGGTTGTTTCAGCAGATCTTTTATGAGGATCGGGGGTTGTCCGGTCCTGATTTGGCTCGGAGGAGTCCGCTGGACCTAAAGCAATAATAATGTAATGTAATGTGATGCAAACGTACGCCACGTCATTTTCTTCTCCTTTTCACTTACCGCAGCGATTGGTTGGAAGTCGCGGCGGTCATCACACGCTCGCGCCTTATGATCGTTCTTTGGTATCAACTGCGCGAAAAATAAACAAATATTCTCCAGATCCAGGCCTTTTAAGGGAACTTTAATTCAGTTGAAAATAATGCTATATCAGTGGTTAGAGCGTACGACTTGTGTAAGTGCGTCATGGCCGACGTGGGTTCAAACTCCTATTTAAAATATACCAAAAAAGAGGACGAATAAATTAAAACTAAAAAATACAAATAATAATTATAAAATAGTAAACAAAAATTGTAAAATAGTAATAAATAAATATGGGAAATTATTTTCTAAATACCTCCTGAAACAAATTATTACAATCGCGTTTCATACTCTTGGCTTGACGCTCTGGAATGGAATAAATCAATGATCGTTAGATCGATAATTCTTGCGTGCAATACGTACATCAGTCATTGGTGCCTTGACGGCTCGCAACGGTGAAAACTGGCAATATGTCGTTTCTCACTTTCTGCTTTCTTATGTGTTGGGATAGTTACAGTCCCGTGGATCCTTCACTCTTCATCCAGCCATCCTCTCAGAAGTTATAATACATAATAATTGTTACGTTCCTGTGTCACTAAGTTAAAGAGCCAGGGATCATATATTTCAACATCACAACTCCTTTTCGAATTCACAATGAAAATAAGATTAAGAAAAACAAGCCTTTCAAATGTACAGTTTTGATTTTATAGATCGATTAATGCATTAGTTTATGTGCCTATTAAAAGCGTCAAGGTTGATTCTAAAAATAGCACCCCTTTTAAAAAAAAAAGTGTGCATTAGGCACAGTTTGTTTGTTTACATAGCAGGGAAGAGATTACTAAAATTCAAAGCTTAGGTCGCCTTCGGTTTGAGCAACGATTAGACATGAAATCATGCTGGCTGATCTACTGTGCGTTTGGGAGAGGTTGTAGTTTATATATTGGTGGTTTAATATTGCAGATTAGAACGGCTGTGTCTAATGTTAGGGAGTCCCTGCAGCCTTCATGATAACGTCTTGCAAAGGAACCGTCAAGTACGGATTACAGCAGACAATTATTTTAGATTCAAATTTTGTAAAATACCAGATTAAAAAATGCATGATTATATTAACAAAATACTCATTAGCGCAAATGAGACATGTTAGATGCGTCGTTGTTGTTGTTTTGCATTATGTTCAATGGTTCAAACCCACTTTAAGGTAATAGAGCCTGATGAACTGCTTTCTAATAGTGCATGCCAAGTGCAGTATTGATACTTTCCTGGATGGATAATCAGCTTGACGCTCACATTTATTCCAGAGCTCTGGTGCATGATTGAAGGTAGCCACCCTGTTCACGGGTCGATAGTCTACCTAAAGTTAGTGTAACCGATCAAAAAACCAAATAATGATTCTACATTTAAGTCATCCCAGTTTAGAAGGCGTTCATAATACACGATGGCGTTGTTCCAGGTTTATGGCTGTTTCGATCTCACACGGCATAGCTGAGACTGGCCGATCGAGTACCTCTCACAAGACAAGACTAATGGAGAGGCCAACGTAAGCCTCTGCTAGTATCTTCTTCGCCGTGTGTTTCAGTTCATGGTTGGCAGTGTAGGTTTATAAAGGGCCAGGGTAACAAGGTTGTTGTTGTCCCCTATACGCACTGTGTCCGGGGACGTTAATCTACCCAAAGAAAGAAAGAAAGGTTGTTGCTAGTGGGGCCGGGTAGCTCAGTTGGTAGAGCGGCTTACTAGTAACCGAAAGGTACCTGGTTCGAATCCCGGATTGGCCAATGTGTGACCATATTATTTTCCCCTTACCCTCAACTGGTTCGCTGGTGTCAGAATAATGTGACCAGTAGTCGCCTATACGCTTCGGTGTCGTGTGACTATAATCTACAGTTACGTTGTTGCTGTTGGATGAAGCCGGCTCTGATTCCCGCAAGATGTTCTCCATTGTGAATAGGCAAGGATTCTACTTTCTTTATTTCTTTGTGGACACGATTGAAGCTATCAGACATTAATTTTCTGACGAGTCGCCACAAGTGATTAGTTCGTTTGTTGGTCAACTATTGACACATTTTTTGCCCATCACCAAAGAACAGTTGTCGAATATCATTTCAACTTCTAGACCCATTTCATCTGCAGTCGATCCCATTGCTACAAAGCTGGTGTTAATGTGTCTGGACATTTTGTTTCCTGTTCTGACTCTGATTGTCTGCTGTCTGGCACAGTGCCACGTCCCTTGAACACTGCAGTAGTGAAACCGCTATTGAAGAAGAAAAGTTTGGATCCCAATGAATGTGTAAGAACTTCAGGTCTATCTCCAATCTTCGGTACATCTCCAAATTGGTGGAGAGAGCTGTATGTGCTCAATTGGTTGACCACTTGAATACATATGACTTGATAGACAAGTTCCAGTCAGCGCATCGATCTGGCCAGAGTTGTGAGATTGCCCTACTCCGTCTCTTGAATGATGTACTGTGTAGTGCTGATTTGGTGACTTGGTTCTGCTTGTTCTTTTGGATGTGAGTGCCGCATTTGATGTCATCGACCATGTACCACGGCCTTTTGCTCACTCTACTTCAGCTCGAATTTGGAGTCTCTGGAACTGCTCTACTGTGGTTCCACTCCTATCTCAGTGATAGAACCCAGCGAGTTCAAGTTGGCTGTTCTTTCTCTCAGACCTCTCATCTGATTTGTGGTGTTCCACAAGGATCCACTTTGGGCCCAATCCTGTCCTCCATGTATTCACGTCAACTAGGCAAGCTTATTGAGAACGTGGAGGTGCCGATGGTTTCAGTAAAAATAGTATCCCCACTTTCTGGAAATTTAGTGCTTTAAATTCTCATTGTCGCTGTCTTTCTGCTTTCTCGTTCCTACTCTTTTCTATAAATCTACTATACTATCTTCTTCTTCGATAGACCAGTCACCTACCTTATTTCTTGAAAACTCTTCCGGGACAAAACTCCTTATTTGTGTGTGAGGTCTGTTGGATCAGGGTAGGAATATTGGACGCTTTCTGCCAAATTGTAACTGGAGCTTCCTATGATGTTATTATTTGGCAATGTAGGTATACAACTTTTGCTGAAGTTTATGTGATAGTACAAGAGTATATTTGGAGCCGGAGACCAAGGTCATCTCAAGGTCAAGAGAATAGAAAGATCAAAGTCGGTATTACTTTGCATTGTAATGCCACAGTTTCATTTTTTTATTTTCTGAGCACTAATTTTCATGTTTAATATTGTGAGTTCCATAAGGAGAATGTGAGTCATATGGGCTTTTCCCTTCTAGTTATTTTTATTTTATTTTAAAGGTTGAGGACCTTTTCTTGAATCATCTGCTTTTATTTTATTATTGTTGACATGTATGTTACAAAAGAACAGTTTAGTTAGTATTGTCGCCATTTATTTATTGTTTTTTTTTAATTAGAACATATTTTCATGACAAAACACCACTGCAAACATAAAAGTCATCATTTTCATTTGTGTCATTAATAAAATTATGATGTTTGCCAAATATGTAATTTATATATAGATAAACAAACCCAATAGTCATTATTTCGTATTTGTGTGAAAACAAAATTTGTTTTTGGATTATGTTCATCACAAATTTACAATGTTTGTAATGTATGTATAAATAAAGCAACTGAGGACAACGATTTTCAAGTGTTTTTTTTTTTAAATTGGATTACAGAATAAACTACGAGGCACAATTAAAGCGTGAATTTCAAAACCACAAGTTCCAAAATTTCAAGAATGAGAACGCACGAAAAGTACAAATACAAACTCACAAAATTCGAAGTTTTCCATCATGATGTTGATTATTTGTAAGGCGACGATCAACACTGGTGTCCTTGCATGTTGAGCCATGGATGTGACCTACTGCTGTAGTTCGGTGGTAGAGCGTTTAGCTGGAACACTGATGACCCAGGTTCCAATTCCATGGTGGACAAGATAAAAGTGGCCATTTTTCACTGTCCATATTATCAGTATGATTGGTTCAGTGTTGATTTAGGTCCATGTCCCTTCTTCCCTGGGATCACATTATAGCCAATGGTGGTTGTAGACTTTGAACTTCATTAGCGAAGGGTGTAGACTTTGAACTTGAATGGTCATTTATTCAATTCAGGAGTGATAGAAAACAGTGTGTATGTGTGTAGAGGTGTGCCTGGTATATGCATGAATCTAAAGTACGTGTGTGTGAGAGAGGAATAGAGAGAGAGATGGTAACTGAATGTGTATGTAGGCACAGAAGATTCATACCATGTCCGTGCAAGTTTTTAATCAAGAGCTGTGGAAAAACTGCAAGATCTGGAAGTGGCAAAAATATTCCAAGCCACAATTGGAGGGAAATTTGCACATCTGCTCATTGTGGGAGCATGACCACCACCTTCAACTCAGCTGTGACAGATGCCGCCACTTGAGATCCTTGGCAAGCACCACCCAAAGAAGAAACCGTGCCTCACACCTGAACTTTTGGACTCGTGTGACAAATGAAGAGAGATGAAAAAGAAAAAGAACACATCACAGGGAGCTGATGCCTACCGAAAAATCAACAATGACATCAGAAAAGGCATGCGCACAGTAAAAGAACTGGATAGAAGATCAATGTCAGGAAAAAGTAAACTGTCTAGACAAGAACAACAGCGAGAAGGCCTACCAGACTGCAAAGTGGCTGACAAGTGTTAAACAGCCCACGATCCAAAGCAAGTATGCTTTAATGAAGAACAAGAAGTCTTAGATGGCCAGAGTACTGCTCTGACCTTTACAACCACAGACCAAACGGAGACACATCAATGTGTCTTGAGAACAGGATTCAGGGCAGGGCGAAGTACCACTGAGCAGATTTGAGAGAAATACCTACATCACCAACAACATCTATATCATGTGTTTGTAGACTTCAAGAAAATGTTTGACCGAGTCTGGCAACCATGAGAATGTACAACATCTGCCCTAACATTATTGAAGTCATCCAAAGCTTGTATAACAAGGCTACCAGTGCAGTCCTCCGCCAAAGCACCATCGGGGGGAACTGGTTCAGAACAACAATCGGTGTGTGTCAAAGATGCCTACTCTCTCCAACACTCTCTTCAACATCTTCCTGGAGTGCATCATGTCAGATGCCCTTGCAGATCACGAAGGCACAGTCAGCACATGGGGGTAGAGCAATCTCCAATCTTCGTTTTGCGGATGACATTGATGGATTGGCTGGAGAGGAACAAGAACTTGAGCAGC
Organism: Oncomelania hupensis; assembly: GCA_036898135.1. Lineage (NCBI taxonomy): Eukaryota > Metazoa > Mollusca > Gastropoda > Littorinimorpha > Pomatiopsidae > Oncomelania > Oncomelania hupensis. Next base: position 22,623,719 of record CM072519.1, on the reverse strand, counting down.
TGGTACAGAGGCTTGACACCACCTACAGAGCCTTTGGGATGAAAATAAATGCAGAGAAGACTGAAATGATGACCAACAACACCAATGGCATCAACACGGGCATCAAAGTCCAAGGCCAATCCCTCAACACAGTGCCTAGCTTCAAATATTTAGGAACCATTGTATCAGACTATGGGTCCTCACAGGAAGTCATCTACAGGATTGCACAAACAACTGCTGCCCTGGCAAGGTTGAAGCCCATTTGGAAAGACAAGACTATCAGTCTACACTCCAAGGTAAGGCTGCTGCACTCCCTTGTCATCTCCATCTTCCTATACGCTTGTAAAACATGGACCCTCACAGCAGACCTACAACAAAGAACACAAAGCATGGAGATGAGGTGCTACAGAAGACTTCTGGGCATTTCCAATACCCAGCACATCACCAACGACGAAGTCTGACAGACCATCACACAAGCCATTGGGCAACACGTTGACCTGCTCACAGTGGTGAAGAAGCGGAAACTCCAGTGTTATGGCCACGTCACCAGAGCATCAGGCCTTGCAAAGACCATCCTGCAAGGTATATGTTGCAAGGAGGCAGAATAAAAGGGAGACAGAAAAAGAGGTGAAAGGACATTTGAGAATGGACACTGACACTGAGCGAAGCCATGAGGGTTGCTGAGGACAGAGAAAGATGGAGTATGCTGGTTAAATGATCATCTGTGGTGCCCCAACGACTTTCGAGTTACGGGATAGGATAGGATAGGATGTATTTTATAATGGTGTGGGGCAATTGTGAGAGGAAGGATGATGGGTTGTGTGCCTATGGTTTGTGTGTTTACAAGCATTAGTAAATTCCTTGCGTAATGTCACTATGTGGGTTGTTGCAGTTAAATCAGAATTTCTTATTCATGCAGTACTGGATGCGTTGGGTTATAAACAAAGACTCTCTGTGGATAAATGTATTACCTTGTTGGTATCGTAGTTAAAACCTCCTTGCTACAACTTCTGTGTGAATGCATTGATTGTGGTGTAGTGTTTTTACCTAGACAGATGATGATTTCGCTTTAATTATGAACGCCTACACTTTGTTTTATGCTTCTTACTAGTAAACATTAATACTTTATAATAATATCACAGAGTCTGTTAGTTCTTCTTCTACTTGTCCTGGATTCTATTTGTCATCCATACGGGTACTTGAGCTGCATGCCTTTTCAGCAAAAGAGCAGAGCCACCAAAATGGGGGGTGGGAGGGGGAAGTCCTATAGTAGTGTAAGGCTGGGTGTATGGGTGTTTCTGGCCCAGGGTTCCCAGCGGTCAGTGAAGTTTGGGAAAACTGAGGTGGTGTTTTCCAGTCAGTGAAAGTTTGTAAAAATCAACCAAACTTGATCGGGTCTGTGAAAGTTTGTGAAAACTGGATATAACAGTTGGTCTGAGCCAACATAAACAGTATGATCTTCTCTGGCTGGTGATCCAGCAAATCTTGCTGTTGTCCCATGGCCAGGCCACGGTTGAACGTGGTTTTAGTGTCAACAAGGAAACAACTGTTGTGAACATCAAACATGAAAGTCTTAAAGCTAGACGGCATGTACTCCAAGCAGTAAGTCAGGCTGGTGAGTGCAATTCAGTAAAGATCACTAAAGAACTACTGTCCTATGCTGGCAGTGCATACAACAAGTATCTGTGTCATCTGGAAAAACTAAGGAGGACGAGGCGAAAACAGGTGGCATCACAAAAGAAAAGGCAGAAGAGGATGAGATTGCAGAAATGAAAATCAAAAGAACCCATCTCCTTGCAGATGCCTTGGCTCTGGAAAAATCAGCTAACGAAAAGGCTGAAGAAGCAGAAAAGAAGGGCAAGCTGATCTTATTTGCTGAGTCAAATGCCTTCAGAAAAAGGAGCCAGGAGAAGAGGGCAGCTATTGATGAACTGGACAAAGCTCTTGGGTGTGTTCCAGCTTGTACTCTGTTGCTAGGCGCTCAAACCTAGTTAGATAGAGATCTAGACCTTCTTCTCTTTCATTGAATGTCCCAAGTGGAAACGACATACATAATACGGGGTTGGGGGCTACATCTAGTTGATCTGAGCGGGGAGGGGTTGTGGTGGAACTTGACACAAAGGAAAGAACGAGACACAAAGGAAATCCCAAATTAAATAGCTGGAATGCGCTGTAATGCACTGTGACGTGTAAATTTGTATATAACTTTTATAGCTGACATGGTATTAAAACAGTGACCATCAGTGCAGGCGAACTCTTAATTTTCAAGTTAATGTATTGGTGTGTTTGAGGATTCACAGACTGTGAACTGTCAGTGCTCACGACTTGTCGTAGTGTACATAGTCCAGAACATAAATACTTTTTTTTTCCATTCCCACCATTAGAATACCCCCCTTAGTTTGGGTTATACGGTCTTTGAAATTTGTAGCAAGCGGTACTTGAAAGTTTTTGAAAAGTTTGTGAATTTTGTAATGTTTTTGTGCTGGGAACCCTGTGGCCCTTGCCCATCTAGGACATTAGCGTCAGAATCTTTAAAGTCTGTGCTGCGAAATGTATGCGTACACACAAATTAGACCTTGGTTTATATTCTCATCACTGCTTTTATACATACATGTGGGCATTGTGATTTGAGTTGTTCTTTGATAAATTTTATGTGGACATTGTGATTTGAGTTGTTCTTATATGAAATTATATGTGGATATGGTGATGTGAGTTGTTCTTATATGAAATGTATGTGCAAGGCAAGACTATAATAATTCCTACATTTCCTTATCCTCATTCAGTTCAGTGTATTGTAGAGTGCTATTCATAGTCTGCATCACCGTTCCTCAAGACACTGCAGCGAAAGACGTATAGTAGGCTGCTGTGGTGTTTGTTGTTGTTTTATTCCGGCAAGTTACCCTTGCCAAGGTTGTTATTATAGATAGTACTTTACCAGCCCTTAAAGAGCTGCTTAATGTGCTGGTCGAATGCAGACTCTAACTTGAGGCGCCAGCTTGAAGCATACCCCAGACATCCTCGCAGTCCTTTTCCCATATTCATATCTATATATGTCTATGTCCCGCAGCGTGCGCGCCAGATCCAACTTCCCCCAGATGTATTTTCTCACAGGCCAATGTTCCCCCAGGTCTGTATTCCCCCAGGTCTATATATTCCCACAGGCCTATTTCTTCTCACATATGTTTGTGACAGATCTGCTGGGGACAGGCCTGAGGGAATACAAACTTAAGTTAACATGGATGTAGGGAACACAGCGGATTGACATCGTAAAAAGAAGTTAGTGGCTAATTATGTGGAAACTTTGGTAGGTGTTACAGTGTGGACTAAAAACCAATAGTATACATTTCCTTGCACCGCAGCAGTTCCATTCTTTCCACCTTGTGATCAAAGCTTTTGCACTTTTTCTTGATGGTGTGCTGTTTTGTGATGGTGTCATTGATCGATTGATTGCTGATTGTACGTTAGTTGTTAATCATAGTCATGATTGACTGATTCATTGGTGATTAGGCATAGATCATCGATCACTGCCTTTCATGCTTACTGTTCTTGCAAATGTCCCCAGAGAGAATTCTAAAATAATTTTTGGCATATTCAGTGCATCTTACCTTAGCATATTTTCCGATGCATATGTCACCCAGGTTTGTGCTCGGTCCTCTGAGTGTCAAACTATGCGCCCAAACGTTGCAAGTGGGCGCCTCGGGAGGCTTGAGTTAGATCCTGTATTGGCCAGTGCCTTGAGCAGCTCTTGAGCTGGAAAATCACTATATAAGAATGATTAAATAATATAATGCATTTTTGATAATAATAATAATAATAATAATAATAATAATAATAATAATAATAATAATAATAATAATAATAATAATAGTGATAATAATAATAATAATAATAATAATAATAATAATAATAATAATAATAATAATAATAATAATAATAATAATAATAATAGCAGTGAAATAATATAATGAAATTTTTTTTAAAAATATATATTTGCTACACGTAAAAAGCTGCGTGCGCATCTAGTTATCTGAATGTCATGTGATGGCACGAAGCATGCTCTCTGACGCACACGCATCAGCAAGCGAGATGGTCATCGCTGTGGTAACAGGGGAAGCAGTGGACAGGAGGCATGGCTGTAACCAGATGATGCTGTTTTGATGCTGGAATGGGCTGCACAGCTCAGGACATAAGCCAGCAATGATAGGAGGAATAATAAATATTGTGCCTATAAAAGGCTGCAATAAATAAAACAGGTTTGAAAACTGTAGATAGAGGCTGGCCTTCGCTGTGGGTCAAGATGTTGGTCAGTAAAAGGTTTACAGACAAGTCACAACAGCTGGAGCAAAGCAAAACAGCTCAAAGCAAAACAAGTAACGTCTTGTCCAGATTTTTATTGTTATTAACAAAGCCCCTTGAAAGTGATGTATATACATATATAGATAGATAGATAAATATAGATATATATATAGGGTGGCCCAAAAGTAGGTTTACAGTTATTAAACTACCTTTTATATGGTTGACGTTACTTGCTTAGTAATACTAATATAAAACATTCCTCAGAGTATAAATATAACTTACATAAACAGCTTTTTTCTTGCTGTTTGTAATTTATTTTATGATGTAAAGCTAACTTTTTACTTGATAATATTTTCAAATAAATAGTCTCCGTGATAACTGTAAACCTACTTTTGGGCCACCCTGTGTGTGTATATATATATATATATATATATATATATATATATATATATATATATATAGAGAGAGAGAGAGAGAGAGAGAGAGAGAGAGAGAGAGAGAGAGAGAGAGAGAGAGAGAGAGAGAGAGAGAGATTAAAAAAAATACATTACTCAGGCCACAAAAAAAATATCTTTACGGTAACATAGAAAAAAAAGGGTCAGTAGTTATGTTTCTTTTTTTTTTAAATTCTTTTTCTAAACCTTTTTCACCATGTGTGCGATTTTTTTGGCTTTTTTCAATTTTTCACTCCAGACGATCGACAAAAGAAAGTTTAGGATTGGACAAAAAAAATTAGGGATACCGTAAACAGATTTTTTTGTTTTGGAGAGGGGTGGGGGTGGGATGGAGGGCGGGGCTGTACACATTACACATTTTTCTGTCAAGCAGTTTCAACTTTATTCTGTGAAGGATGATATACAAAAGTTATCACTTTCACGTCTTACAGTTACACATCGTTTTGTTGTTGGTGGGGGAGGAAAAAGGCAAAGAATATGTATATATATATATATATATATATATATATATATATATATATATATATATATATATATATATATATATATATATTTTTTTTTTTTTTTTTTTTTTTTTTTTTAAGTGAAAAGATAATACCCAAGCAACTTCAAGCTGAACACATCATAGCTGAAGAACAAGCAGGATTTAGGGCAGGGTGAAGTACCACTGAACAGATTTTCAACCTCAGAATAATCTGTGAGAGATACCTACAGCAACAAAAACATCTATATCATGTGTTCCTAGACTTCAAGAAGACGTTTGACCGAGTCTGGCATGCAGCTCTGTGGGCAGCCATGAGAGTGTACAACATCAGCCCTAAAATTATTAAAGTCATCAGAAGCTTGTATGACAAGGTTACCAATGCAGTCATCCACAACAGCGCCATCAGGAACTGGTTCAGAGCAACAATCTGTGTGCGTCAATGATGCCTATTCTCTCCAACACTCTTCAACATCTTCCTAGATCGCATCATGTCAGAAGCCCTTGCAGATCATGAAGGCACAGTCAGCATAGGGGGTAGAGCAATCTCCAACCTTCTTTTGCGGATGACATTAATAGATTGGCTGGAGAGTAACAAGAACTTGAACAGCTGGTACAGAGGCTTGACACCACCTCCAGAGCCTATGGAATAAAAATAAGTGCAGAGAAGACCTATATGATGATCAATGGCTTCAACACAGACATCAAAGGCCAAGGCCAATCCCTCAACACGGTGCACGGCTTCAAATATTTAGTAGCAGTTGTATCAGGCAATGAGTCCGGCAGGAAGTCCTCTACAGGATCGCACAAACAATTGCTGTCCTGACAAGGTTGAAGCCCATTTGGAAAGAGAAGACCAGCAGCATACATTCCAAGGTAAGACTGCTGTGCTCTCTTGTCATCTCCATCATCCTATTTCCTTGCGAAACATGGACCCTCACAGCAGATCTACAACGAAGAATACAAATACAAAGCACGGAGATGAGGTGCTACAGAAGACTTCTGGGTATTTCCTATACCCAACACATCACCAACGACGAAGTCCGACATACCATCACACAAGCCATTGGGCAACACGATGACCTGCTCACAGTGGTGAAGAAACTGAAACTTTGGTGATATGGCCACATCACCAGATCATCAGACTTTGCAAAGGCCATCCTGCAAGGCACAGTGCAATGAGGTAGAAGAAGAGGCATACCGAAAAAGAGGTGGGATGACAACATTTGAGAATGGACTGGTTTGACACTGAGCGAAGCCATCAGGGCTGCTGATGACAGAGATAGATGGAGAACGCTGGTTTAACGATTATCTGTGGTGCCCCTACGACCTCCGAGTTACGGAATAGGATAGTAATGAAAAGAAAAAAGAACGAATCAAAAATAAATTAATATAAATAATAAGTAAACAAATAAATAAATAAAATTAAACAAGATGGCATGACATTCAAATGTATGTCCAGTCACTGACACACATAGCCGAAAGCTGTACGTTCTTTGGTTCAAGAGAGCCCTCAAGCCTCTTAACATGCCCGTGACCGTCAGAGCTTAATCTTTCCCCCTTGTGATAAAAGCTTTTGCACATTTTCTTCATGGGGTGCTGCATGTGCTCTTATTTTGTGATGGTGTCATTGATTAGCCACTGATTGTACATTAGTTGTTACCTATAGCCATGATTGATTGATTGCTAATTGTACGTTAGTTGTTAATCATAGCCATGATTGACTGTTAATTAGGCTTTGATTATTGATCACTGCCTTTCATGCTTATTGTGTTTGCTTCCCCAGAGAGCTTGTTTTAACTTAAATAATAATAACAAAATTCCATTCAATTGCATTTCCAGATAATACAGGAAGACTAATCTGGAGCTGCTTTGAAATGGTCGGGATCAGAATGGGCTAAATGTCAGTTCATCGGTCGGTGCGCTGTTTGTCATATGTATTTTGTTTTTAAATCAAGATGGCCAGCGATTCCAATATATTTGTATTGTGATGTCCGCCAAAGCGCATTGTCCCGACTTGTCCCTCGATGTAAACGTACGCCACGTCATTTTCTTCTCCTTTTCACTTACCGCAGCGATTGGTTGGAAGTCGCGGCGGCCATCACACGCTTACGCCTTATGATCGTTCTTTGGTATCAACTGCGCGAAAAATAAACAAATATTCTCCAGATCCAGGCCTTTTAAGGGAACTTTAATTCAGTTGAAAATAATGCTATATCAGTGGTTAGAGCGTACGACTTGTGTAAGTGCGTCATGGCCGACGTGGGTTCAAACTCCTATTTAAAATATACCAAAAAAGAGGACAAATAAATTAAAGCTAAAAAAAATGCAAATAATAATTATACAATAGTAAACAAAAATTGTAAAATAGTAATAAATAAATATGGGAAATTATTTTCTAAATACCTCCTGAAACAAATTATTACAATCGCGTCTCATACTCTTGGCTTGACGCTCTGGAATGGAATAAATCAATGATCGTTGGATCGATAATTCTTGCGTGCAATACGTACATCAGTCATTGGTGCCTTGACGGCTCGCAACGGTGAAAACTGGCAATATGTCGTTTCTCACTTTCTGCTTTCTTATGTGTTGGGATAGTTACAGTCCCGTGGATCCTTCACTCTTCATCCAGCCATCCTCTCAGAAGTTATAATACATAATATTGTTACGTTCCTGTTTCACTAAGTTAAAGAGCCACATGATCATATATTTCAACATCACAAATCCTTTTCGAATTCACAAGGAAAATAAGATTAAGAAAAACAAGTCTTTCAAATGTACAGTTTTGATTGTATAGATCGATTAATTCATTAGTTTATGTGCCTGTTAATAGCGTCAAGGTTGATTCTAAAAATAGCACCCCCTTGAAAAAAGTGTGCATTAGGCACAGTTTGTTTGTTTACATAGCAAGGAAGAGATTCCTAAAATTCAAAGCTTAGGTCGCCTTCGGTTTGAGCAACGATTAGACATGAAATCATGCTGGCTGATCTACCGTGCGTTTGGTTTGTATGTAGATTATAGTCACACGACACTTTCGCATATAGGTGACTACTGGACCGATTTATACTGACACCAGCGGGCCAGTTGTTGGTAAAGGGGAAAATAATATGATCACACATTGACCAATCCGGGATTCGAACCAGCGACCTTTCGGTTACTAGCAAGACGCTCTTACCAACTGAGCTACCCGGCCCCTCTGTGCGTTTGGGAGAGGTTGTATAGTTTATATAGTTGGTGGTTTAATAGGCCTACTGCATTCATAGCACTGCTGAACAGCGACAGGCAAGCCCGGGTCTGTCGGCTGATGCGTCTGCGTTGGCTGGCAGTTACACCGGTGTCTGTCAACTTTCTGAGCTCCAGCGCTGTCCACTCGCTGAGGTGTTGGACACTTTACCATCGCCAACCTGCATTTTACACTGCGGCGGTTTACTGTTCAGCTAGCCTGGCCAACCTGCTTTTACTACTGCGGCGGTTGCCGACCTGCATTTTCCATTGCGGCGGTCTACAGGCATTCATCAGTCCACACCTGCTCTCAGCGGCGCTCTGTCCCGCAGCGGTACATCGTGCCTTGATGTTGGGGATGCGCTGTCGACTTGTACGGGGACCTGTCCGGCGGTGCGTCTCCGGTCGTCGAGGCGGTTGCCTCCGACTGTGGGAGATTCCGATGCGCTTTGCTACCTCAACCTCCAACCTTCATCTTCACCTCGTTTGGGCTACGGCGGTTTTGGCGACGGTGGTGTTGCGTTGAGGGCCCGCTTCGCTTTGCCTCCGCTCGCCTTGCCTACGGAAGCCCACCATCTTCTTTTACTACGATTGGGCGGCGCAGGGTCCCCTGTGGAGAGTGGCGACCTCCGGACAGCAGGTTTTATACCGCCAGCGGCCTCCTGCGTTTGCCTACCCACTCTCCTACGGCCTTCTTGGATATCTTTTGGCGGATCTCCATGCGAACCATGGCGGCATTTCAGGAATGACTCCGCGTCCTGTTCGGCGCTCTTATTTGCTCTTCGCGCTTCCATGCGCCCATCAACTTAGACATTACTATTTTTACGGCCATGATCTTCACATCCGACTGTCGTAGCTGCCTCGGCGCTCCTTATCTGCAACAAGACTTTTTTCTTCACTGACTTCGTCTTATTTTGAGAGATTTCTTATATCATCGAAACGTTGTCTTCACGTCCCCTATACGCCAATGTGTCCGGGGACACTAATCTACCCAACAACAACAAGGCCTACTGCAGATTAGAACGGCTGTGTCTAATGTTAGGTAGTCCCTGCAGCCTTCATGATAACGTCTTGCAAAGGAACCGTCAAGTACGGATTACAGCAGACAATTATTTTAGATTCAAATTTTGTAAAATACCAGATTAAAAAATGCATGACTATATTAACAAAATACTCATTAGCGCAAATGAGACATGTTAGATGCGTCGTTGTCGTTGTTTTGCATTATATTCAATGGTTCAAACCCACTTTAAGGTAATAGAGCCTGATGAACTGCTTTCTAATAGTGCATGCCAAGTGCAGTATCGATACTTTCCTGGATGGATAATCAGCTTGACGCTCACATTTATTCCAGAGCTCTGGTGCATGAATGAAGGTAGCCACCCTGTTCACGGGTCGATAGTCTACCTAAAGTTAGTGTAACCGATCAAAAAAAACAAATAATGATTCTGCATTTAAGTCATCCCAGTTTAGAACGCGTTGATAATACGCGATGGCGTTGTTCCAGGTTTATGGCTGTTTCCATCTCACACGGCATAGCTGAGACTGTCCAAGTACCTCTCACAAGACTAATGGAGAGGCAAACGTAAGCCTCTACTAGTATCTTCCACGCCGTGTGTTTCAGTTCATGGTTGGCAATGTAGGTTTATAAAGGGCTAGGGTAACAAGGTTAAAGATCTTTGAAGTGGTGTTTCACCCGTCCCCTATACGCTTAATGTGTCCGGGGACGTAAATTTACTCCAAAAAAAAAAAAAAAAAAGGTTAAACCCCTTGAGGGGCCGGGTAACTCAGTTGGTAAGAGCGTCTTGCTAGTAACCGAAAGGTCGCTGGTTCGAATCCCGGATTGGTCAATGTGTGATCATATTATTTTCCCCTTTACCAACAACTGGCCCGCTGGTGTCAGTATAAATCGGTCTAGTAGTCACCTATATATGCGAAAGTGTCGTGTGACTATAATCTACATACAAACAGGTTAAACCCGGGGGCCGGGTAGCTCAGTTGGTAAGAGCGTCTTGCTAGTAACCGAAAGGTCGCTGGTTCGAATCCCGGATTGGTCAACGTGTGATCATATTTTCCCCTTTACCAACAACTGGCCCGCTGGTGTCAGTATAAATCGGTCCAGTAGTCACCTATATGCGAAAGTGTCGTGTGACTATAATCTACAAACAACAACAGGTTAAACCTTTAATAGGTTGTTGCTAGTGGGGCCGGGTAGCTCAGTTGGTAGAGCGGCTTACTAGTAACCGAAAGGTACCTGGTTCGAATTCCGGATTGGCCAATGTGTGACCATATTATTTTCCCCTTACCCTCAACTGGTTCGCTGGTGTCAGAATAATGTGACCAGTAGTCGCCTATACGCTTCGGTGTCGTGAGACTATAATCTACAGTTACGTTGTTGCTGATGCCCGCAAGGTGTTCTCCATTGTGAATAGGCAAGGATTCTACTTTCTTTATTTCTTTGTGGACACGATTGAAGCTATCAGATTTGAATTTTCTGACGAGCCGCCACAAGTGATTAGTTCGTTTGTTGGTCAACCATTGACAAATTTTTTGCCCATCACCAAAGAACAGTTGTCGAATATCATTTCAACTTCTAGACCCACTTCATCTGCAGTTGATCCCATTGCTACAAAGCTGGTGTTAATGTGTCTGGACATTTTGTTTCCTGTTCTAATACTGATTGTCTGCTGTCTGGCACAGTGTCACGTCCCTTGAACATTGCAGTAGTGAAACCGCTATTGAAGAAGAAAAGTTTGGATCCCAATGAATGTGTAAGAACTTCAGGTCTATCTCCAATCTTCGGTACATCTCCAAATTGGTGGAGAGAACTTTATGTGTTCAATTGGTTGACCACTTGAATACATATGACTTGATAGACAAGTTCCAGTCAGCGCATCGGTCTGGCCATAGTTGTGAGACTGCCCTACTCCGTCTCTTGAATGATGTACTGTGTAGTGCTGATTTAGCGACTTGGTTCTGCTTGTTCTTTTGGATCTGAGTGCCGCATTTGATGTCATCGACCATGTACCACGGCCCTTTGCTCACTCTACTTCAGCTCGAATTTGGAGTCTCTGGGACTGCTCTACTGTGGTTCCACTCTTATCTTAGTGATAGAACCCAGCGAGTTCAAGTTGGCTGTTCTTTCTCTCAGACCTCTCATCTGATTTGTGGTGTTCCACAAGGATCCACTGTGGGCCCAATCCTGTCCTCCATGTATACACGTCAACTAGGCAAGCTTATTGAGAACGTGGAGGTGCCGATGGTTTCAGTAAAAAATAGTATCCCCTCTTTCTGGAAATTTAGTGCTTTAAATTCCCATTGTCGCTGTCTTTCTGCTTTCTCATTCCTACTCTTTTCTATAAATCTACTATACTATCTTCTTCTTCGCTAGACCAGTCACCTACCTTATTTCTTGAAAACTCTTCCGGGACAAAACTCCTAATTTGTTTGTGAGGTCTGTTGGATCAGCGTAGGAATATTGGACGCTTTCTGCCAAATAAAATTGTAACTGGGGCTTCCTATGATGTTATTATTTGGCAATGTAGGCATTTAATATGTATGTGTTTTGTTGATATTTGATAATGATGTTTGTATTCTATTTTGTGTTTTTTTTTTTTTTTTGTAAACGGGGGTTCAATAAATTAGAGTATAGCCTCAGCGTCCCCTGCGTGGGATGTCTTTATTGTAAAGTGACCGACTGGTGGAGAGCCTTCAGTTTGACCACTAGGGTTGTTTCGGCAGATCTTTTATGCGGATTAGGGGTGAGTCCTCTTTCAGCGAAGTTGTGGTCTTGATTTTGTGGTCCTGATTCGGCTCTTTGCAATCCGCTGGACCCTGTAAGCAATGAATAACTAACTAACTACGGCTTGTGTCGTAACCTCTTTGCTGATGACACAGAGGTCTACAAGAGCTTTCATCCTGACCCTGAGTCGGCTGCAGCTGCTGTACATTCCATAGAGGGGTGTTGCCAGGATATAAAGTCTTGGGTGAATCAGAACAGACTGAGAATGAATGATGAGAAAACCGAGATCATTCTCTGTGGCTCTGATGCTAGTCGTGGCAAAGTTGCCATTGAATCCATCCAAGTGGGAGCCTCTGAAATAGTTTATCAGGCACAGGTCGGAATCTTGGGCTCATTGTTGACAGTTCACTTTCAATGACTTCTCACCTTAATTCGTGGTTATGACATAATACTGCCATCTCAGGTCTTTGTGTCCGCTTAGACCACAGCTCAATAGAGAGACAGCTAATGCAGTTGCTGTCAAATTGATTCAATCCAGACTGAACTTCTGCAATAGCTGCCTTTCGGGGTCCCCAAGTAGGAGTATAAACAGTATCCCCACTTTCTGGAAATTTAGTGCTTTAAATTCCCACTGTGGCTGTCCTTTTCTTTGTTCTTCCTCATTCCTACTCTGTTTTATCAATCTACTATACTATCTTATTCGCTAGTCACCTACCTTTTTCCTTGAAAACTCTTCCAAAACTCCTCATTTGTGTATTGGGTCTATTGGGTCAGCTTGTGAATATTGGACTCTTTCCGCCAAATGGTCTCTAGGGTTTCCTATGATATTATTATTTAGCAATGTAGGCCTTTTATATGTATGTGTTTTGTTGATATTTTATGATGATGTTTATATTCTATTTTGTTTTTGTAAACGGGGGTTCGATAAATTAGAGTATGGCCTCAGCGTCCTCCTTGTAAAGTGACCGGCTGGTGGAGTGGCATCAGTGTTACCACTAGGGTTGTTTCAGCAGATCTTTCAACGAAGTTGTCCTGATTTTGTGGTCCTGATTCGGCTTTTCGCAGTCCGCTGGACCCAGTAAGCAATGAATAACTAACTGCCTTTCGGGCATTCGTCAGTTTCAGCTTCAAAGACTGCAGAAGGTCCAGAACACCCCCCCCCCACCCCCCCGTTGGGGTGCCGAGGGTTTCAGTATAAATAGTATCCCCACTTTCTGGAAATTTAGTGCTTTAAATTCCCACTGTCGCTGTCTTTCTCATTTGCTCTTTCTCATTCCTGCTCTGTTCTATCAATCTGCTATACTATCGTCTTCTTCGCTAGACCAGTCTCCTACCTTTTTTCTTGAAAACTCTTCCGGGACAAGACTCCTTGTTTGTGTATGAGGTCTGTTGGATCAGCTTGGGAATATTGGACGCTTTCTGCCAGGTGGTCACTAGGGCTTCTTATGGTGTTATTATTTAGCAATGTAGGCATTTTATATGTATGTGTTTTGTTGATAATTTATAATGATGTTTGTATTCTATTTTGTTTTTGTAAACGGGGGTTCGATAAGTTGGGGTGAAGCCTCAGCCGTCCCCTGCGTGGGATGTCTTTATTGTAAAGTGACTGGCTGGTGGAGAGCTTTCGGTTTTACCACTAGGGTTGTTTCAGCAGATCTTTTATGCGGATCGGGGGTTGTCCGGTCCTGATTTGGCTCGGAAGAGTCCGCTGGACCTAAAGCAATAATAATGTAATGTAATGTAATGTCCAGAACACTGCAGCCCGTATTGTGTCCAGTAACGTATGTAGAGTTTCATGAAAGTCATCACAACGGCGTTTCTACACGGTTGTGTGTGTGGGTGGCTAGGTAGAAACGCCTTTATTCTGACATACACTTGAACCTCTACGTACTTTCTTTTGACGGACCCCGTTATTTTGACCTCAAAACAGTGTTCCGTTAGGGTTAGGGCTATGTTAGGGTTAGGTTAAGGGTTAGGATTTGGGTTAGAGTTAGGGTTAGGGATATCTTCAAAAAATGGACACATTTGTAAAAATGTCAAAGTAACTTATGTAGAGTTTCATGAAAGTCATCACAACGGCGTTTCTACACGGGGGTGTGTGTATGTGTGTGAGGGAGATATATTTTGCGTGTGTATGTGTGTGTAGGTCTGCCTAGTTGTGAGTGTGTAGACATCGGTGTGTGTGTGTGGGTGTGTGTGTGTGTGTATGTGTGTGTGAAAATTGTAGTGACCGGTAGCCTTTTTCCTTGGAGAGTGTTGTCACTGTGCAGTGTTCGATCGGTTGTTATCTCATTTATTTCTATTTCCAGCTTTTCCTGTTTATGTGTGTGGCAACATGGTAACGTCCTTGTTTTATATTTTACTTGCAGAACCCTCGCAGCAGCCCACTCTTACTTCTTAAGTCTCAGGTCATTGTATAGACCACTTTTACATTAGATTGTATGAACATAGAAGAGTTTATTAATCCATATTATTAAGGTGAAATCACTCCAATGGGCGGGCAAGTAGCTTAAAACCTCGGTGGGGATCCTAATAAGTTAGCTTCTCATGACCGTATCGCACTCACATCCAACAAGCAACATTAATTCCAAGCTTGTTGATTCATTAATCTCGTTAACCTTAAATCTGTTCCGAGGTTACCTGGATGTGTTGCTGTTGTCGCTGTACCATTGTGTGTGTGCGTGCGTGTGTGCGTGTGTGTGTGTGTGTGTCCCCGAAGTATTAGGGTGGAGGCGGAGTGCCTTTACGTGAAACATTCTTGTTGCTGGCGGGTCCATTTGTCATGTAAATAAAACTTCCAATGTTGTTTTTCTTGTGTGTGTGTTTTTTTTTTACCCCACACTTACTTGTATTGGTTACATTTGGTGAATTGGTCACACAAAGTAACTGTTCGCTCGTGATAACCTTTTTTCCTGAATAACTGATCCATTAAGTACTTCTGTTGAAAGAAGGTCAATGGATAATCTTGTAAAGTTTAGTTTTGCCTTTCAGTGCAGTTTGGGACCGACTGTATTGGTTTAAGTTGATGAATAATGCTAAACAACTATAGGCTGTTAGGGCCTATTTACTTCTTTTTTTTTTAAATTGAAAGAACAGTCTTGTACTTTTTGTTGTCGTTGTATTGAATTTAATGTAAAGACTTCAAATGAATCCTCCTACATTATTAGTGTTGTGTTACTTTGGACGCCATTGTAAATCCACCGGAGACTATTTTAGTCATTAAATGACCCATTAACTACCATTTTGGTTTGAATTAAGACCGTTGACATATTAAAACAGATATTGTTTAATTATCTTGCGCTTAAAACCTCCAATTCCTTTTTGGGACATTTGAGGTATGGCCCGTGGCAGTATGAACCTTCGGGGACCCTAATAATAATAATAATAATAATAATAATAATAATAATAATAATAATAATAATAATAATAATAATAATAATAATAATAATACAGTAACTCCTCTTTTTTGTGGCAAGTATTGTTAGGTTTTGGACTGTAATGATGCATTAACTACTATTTTTTAACGGTCTCTGGGAGACTGAACAAGGCAGTGTTAGTTTCTCGAACGTGTTTAGACTCTTTTGTTGCGACCAACTTGCAAGATACCTTTTACCTTGCATGTGGTGTGGCTTGACGAGTTGTCAAACAAAACCTTCATACTGCGATCGTTGAACCAATCCACAGCTCCTATATTCGATCCCAGTGAAGTGCAACTAACACGCTTCGTTGCGTTTCAAATGACTTTTTCTGTGTATTTTCTGGCGCGAATAAATATGCAATGAGATCTGGCCTAGGTAAGGTCTCAATGATTGTTTAACTGTAGTCAGTAATTTAATTTTGGACAAACTAGGCAGTCATGCGACTGTCTGAGAATTAGGTCCTGTTATTGAGCAGAAATAAAAGCGGACGGACGGGAGAACAGATGCACGCACCCCCCCCCCTCCTCTCTCTCTCTCTCTCTCTCTCTCTTTCTCTCTCTCTGTCCCTCTCTCTGTCTCTCTCTCTCTCTCTCTCTCTCTCTCTCTCTCTCTCTCTCTCTCTCTCTCTCTCTATCTCTCCCCATCAATATCTTTCTCTCTCCCTCTGCCACACACACACCATTTCACTTGCCGCTGGACCCTGTAAGCAATGAATAACTAACTTCACCCTGATGAGAAAAAGTCAGAGGCGGAAGAATAAGAGATATACGTCATTTCGTAATTATGGTTGTCAGGTACGTTGAAATAAAAGTGGATAGAATTTCCTCAAAAAGAGGTTTATTTTAATGCAAACATCCTGAGAGTACATAAAATGCAAGAGAAAAGTAATTACGCCGCGCAACTTTTCAAGTTAGAGCAAAATTTCTTAATTGAAGAGTGGCAAACTTGACAGAAATATAGTAAATAGCTGCACATATGGAAACAAAACGAACATTTGAGCATGACAACTACCAGCACGGTAAAAGTGTGGTTTGTAAGTAAATTTCGAACATTTTTGTGATTGAAATTTAAATTTCAGTGAGACAGTAAGGTTTTTTTAAGATTAAAAAGATTTTACAAATTGCGGTTTTGACTTTCATCAGAATAATGAAATAGTAGATAGAATTGCATGGAACTTTGCAGACATAGTCAATATTATCATATAGTTATTCACGCAAAAAATGAACTTGGGTCACTGAACTAAATTTTGATCTATAGAGGTCATACTTAGTGCACCCCTTAGTCAAAACTAGCAACGTTTAGCTAACATCACAGTTTACAGGTAAAGGTAATCAAAATGTTTTTGAAACTTTGCAGACATTATCTTCATTATTATATTGTTACACTCTATCTTTTATAGCAAAATCTGTCTGCTTGAATGTCTGTCTCAATGTGTCTGTGTGCTTGCCTGTTACTTTATTTATATCCGGTGTTACGGTTTAATTGAGCTTAAACTTGGTACTCACGTGTCCAATATATATAAAGGAAGTGTTAGTGGGTAAGTCACTTCTATCAGAGTTGGAACATCTTTCTTTCTTTTCTTTCTTTCTCTCTTTATTTTGTCCCCTGTGTCCTTTTCTTTGTGAGGTTTAAATAACTTTAATCAGCATCGACGTTTTATTTTTTTCATAGCCGGATATAGGTTTCTACAGTCGACAGGACCATCAGTCTACATTCGAACGTAAGACTGCTGCGCTCTCTTGTCATCTCCATCTTCCTATATGCTTGCGAAGCATGGACCCTCACAGCAGATCGCCAACGAAGAATACAAAGCATGGAGATGAGGTGCTACAGAAGACTTCTGGGCATTTCCTATACCCAACACATCACCAACGACGAAGTCCGACAGACCATCACACAAGCCATTGGACAACACGATGACATGCTCACAGTGGTGAAGAAACGGAAACTCCGATGGTATGGCCACGTCACCAGATCATCAGGTCTTGCAAAGACTATTCTGCAAGGCACAGTGCAAGGAGGTAGAAGAAGGGTGAGACCGAAAAAGAGGTGGGAGGACAACATTCGAGAATGGACTGGTTTGACACTGAGCGAAGCCATCAGGGCTGCTGAGGACATAGAAAGATGGAGTATGCTGGTTAAACGATCATCTGTGGTGCCCCTACGACCTACGGGTTACGAGATGAAAATTTTACTGGGTCTTCGCAAGGGAGGTGAAGAGTAAATGCACGTGCATTTTTATTTCTCTGTGAATGTGAGAATGTGGAATGTGCGTGGTGGGTTGGGGTGTGTTTGCAAGCGCTTGAGCGTGTATGTTTAAATAATAATTTAGGTAAACTTGGCGGGTTGTTACGGCTTGGTGAGAGATTTTACGATTTGTCCCTTGAGATCTTCTTGGTCGGAAGGGAATAAAAGGCAACCAGCGGTAAAACACACTATTACAAATTCAAGCGCTACCGTCAATAAATTGACCACGCTGAAGATACATTTTCACGTACATTGACCTCAGTGAAAAGTAAAACAATATACAGGTCTCTTCTCTCCCTCCCCCCCCACCCCACACCCCTCCTACACTTTAGTTTGTAGAGGGGAGAGTCGCTAAGGCCCTGTCTTTTCTCAGGGTTAACATTGTGAAGCGGTGCCTATCTCCTCTACATAATAGTAGGCCTCCGTGCTATATAAAATCGTAGATCGCCGCGCTTTGAGTTCAATTCAAGAAAACCCGCGCCTATGCACTAGCATTCCTGTAGTGCTATTAACCACTATATAAGAGACACATTTTCTAGGAAATGAGCACGTCCTATCATATCCTGTTCTATCACGTAACTCGAAGGTCCAGGGGCGTCGCACACGGGGGGGCAGGGGGGGCACCTGCCCCCCCAATAATTTGGCCAAAAAAAAAAGAAAGAGAGAGAGAAAGAAGAAGAAGAAGAAGAAGAAGAAGAAGAAGAAGAAGAAGAAGAAGAAGAAGAAGAAGAAGAAGAAGATTTCAAACGATAGAGGAAGGCAGGAAGAATCAATAATTTAAAAAATCACCATATTTTTAAACCGTAGTGTAAAGGGCTAACGTACGAAATAATATTACAATAATCTATTAGCATGTGCCTGTGTTTCACAACAAAATATTTCGTGGCGCTAACGCAACGGGCAGCAGAGCTGGCTTTCGCTGTTTGAAAGAAATGTCATTTCATCACGCAAAGAGCAAAATTAACAAAACAATGGAATCGTCTGTTTTCCAGGTTTGTTGATATCAATTATTTACTTTAGTCTGTAAAATGAGTAAGGCAAGGGTGAATGTGCAAGTGTCAATAAATAGTTGAGGTGCGCGATATTTTTTAATTTAGATTTAGTTTGTTGATAGGCCTACACGTGCACGTGCTTTGATCGCAAAAGGGGAAAAAAAAAGGACCCGTTCGCTTTTCTGGGGTCTTGACTGCTTTGATTATTACACCACCACCCCCACCCCCCACCCCCCCATTATAGGTTTCACTTGGTTTGTTTGTTTGTTTGTTTTGTTTGTTTATGTGTCCGCGAATAGATCTCCGATGTTTGTGGACTGAACTAGCTGAGATTTTGTTCATGGACTACTAGTAAGATCATCTCGATCCTTCCCAAAATTCAAGGTCACAGCTAGGTCAAAACCTGACCTTTGGCTCCTTTTTTGGTCTGTAAAAAGATCTCTGGTGTTTGTAGACCGAATGACATCCCGCTTGTCAGCCCCCCCCCCCCCCCCCCCACCTCCCCGTCGACAGGGTTGCCCCCCCAATATTTTGGACCGTGCGACGCCCCTGAGGTCGTTAGGGCACCACAGATGAACCAGCGTTTAACCAGCGTACACCATCTTTCTCTGTCCTCAGTAATACCCATGGCTTCGCTCAGTGTCAAGCTAGTCCATTCTAGAATGTTGTCCTCCCACCTCTTTTTCGGTCTCCCTTTTCTTCTGCCTCCTTGTACCATGCCTTGCAAGATGGTCTTTCCAAGGTTTGATGCTCTGGTGACGTGACCATGCTATCGGAGTTTCCGTTTTTTTTACCACTGTGAGCAGGTCATCGTGTTGTCCAATGACTTGTGTGATGGTCTGTCGGACTTCGTTGTTGGTCATGTGCTGGGCATAGGAAATGCCCAGAAGTCTTCTGTAGCACCTCATCTCCATGCTTTGTGTTTTTTGTTGTAGATCTGCTGTGAGGGTCGATGTTTCGCAAGCGTATAGGAAGGTAAAGATGACAAGGGAGCGCAGCAGACTTACCTTTGATTGTAGACTGATGGTCCTGTCTTTACAAATGGGCATCAGCATTGTTAGGGCAGCAGTTGTTTGTACGATCTTGGAGAGGACTTCCTGTCGGGACTCCTTGTCTGATACAATGGTTCCTAAATAGTTGACGCTATGCACTGTGTTGAGGGATTGGCCTTGGACTTTGATGTCCGTGTTGATGCCATTGGTGTTGTTGGTCATCAGTTTGGTCTTCTCTGCATTTATTTCCATTCCATAGGCTCTGGAGGTGGTGTCAAGCCTCTGTACCAGCTTTTCAAGTTCTTGTTCCTCTCCAACCAATCCAACAACGTCATCCGCAAAACGGAGGTTGGAGATTGCTCTACCCCTTATGCTGACTGTGCCTTCGTGATCTGCAATGGCATCTGACATGATGCACTCTAGGAAGATGTTGAAGAGTGTTGGAGAGAGTAGGCATCCTTGATGCACGCCGATTGTTGTTCTGAACCAGTTCCCGATGGCGCTGTTGTGGAGGACTGCACTGGATGCATTGTCATACAGGCTTTTGATGACTTCTATGATTTGTTCAGCTTGGGGTTTCAACCTGTTGAGCATTATTTTTAGGAAGACCTTGCTGGGATGGCTGATGAGGCTGATGCGGTAATTTTCACACTCCTGAAGGTTAAACTTTTTGGGAAGAGTGATGAGAAGCGACTAGTTTCATGGTGTAGGGCACTCCCCACTCTGCCAGATCTTGTTACAGATAATGGTGAGGGCGTCAATCATCGCTTCTCCTCCTTCCTGCTGGAAGCAATTCCGCGGGTATATTGTCCCGCTGACTTCCCCTTCTTCAATGACTGCATTGCTGCCTCAACGCAAACTTCTTCTTGGAGAATTGGGAGGATTTATTCCTCTTCTCTGTTCTGGGTACATGCTAAAACTGATGTGTCTCCGTTTGGTCTGTGGTTGTAAAGGTCAGAGCAGTACTCTGTCCATCTATCCAAGACTTCTAGTTCTTCGCTAACTCATGCACCTCGCCGAAAAATAAGCATTTTCAAAAGTGTTCATTTTCTTGGCCGACTGGTGACTCGGGTTTATCCTAACGAAGCAAAGGGAAACCAAGGACTTACGTGCCATGTTCCACGTTCTGAACTATCTGCATGCAAACAATGACCAAAATCGGATCACTCAATTTCTAGATACGCGCTAAACGTTGAAAGTGGTAAAGCACAGTTACACTGGCCTTTGAGAAAGTACCAATAACAATGATCTAACAAGCTTAGCAGTAGGTAAAGTATCCGGCGAAAATTTTTTTTATAAGGAATTTTGGTTCTCTCATTCTTGAGACAAGGCAAATAGTGTGTTTGAACAAAAAAAGTTAAATTTGGAGCGACGCACTGACTGTAAAGCGGACTGCTATTGAAGGATGGCTCATGGTGTGAAGTAACTGTAGTACCTGCATACCAAAACTCAGCAAAATTGCTTCAGACGTTTTGGATATATTGAGCAAAACGTTTTGACCGACAAAATGATTCTAGTGATACTTTCCTTTGCGGTAGATCGACTATGATGGTGCTGGAAGCATGCCACTAACCCAGGTCATGTGTCTATGAAGTTTGCTCAAAATCCGCTCAATGGTTCTGAAAATATGGGGACCAACGGACCGACAGACCGACATTTTGGCTCGTTCTGATTCCCGACTATTTCAAAGTATTTCCAGATTAATATGGAAATACAAAAAGGAGTAAGTATTCATTGGAAACGAAACATTGTGTTTTTTTATTTTATTTTACTTCATTTATTTCACAAAGAAACACAGTTCAGGCAGTCATAGTCTATAAAGTAAGAATGTACATTGTACACCCAGCACATGTATAAATCATTTAGTAGATGAAAGATGGGACACATATTATTCAAAGGAACCAAATCACAGACCATCAATAACAATTATCTTAGTAGAGATTATATAATACACAGGATGATGATGTACACAAGCGTTTTCTTCGATCGAATTCAAAAACGCGGCGATCTAAAGAGATTGCTATTAATGAAGGCTGAAATGAACTAAGTTTTTGTTTATTATTGTGAATTTTATATTTGGTGTACCCAGTGCTATCAATAAGGGACTTTAGATTATAGATAGGCTATCTTTGGTTCCCAAAGCACACGGACAAATAAAAGAGTTGTATTTTTACAAACAACGAAAAGTAGGCCTAACAGATATTTTCCTTTAACCGTACCTTACAATTTCCATCCATATATTATTCAGCCATATATTATTAAACCGTGTATTATTAAACCATACATTATTAAACTTAATAAATTAAAACCATGACATGTGAGCTAAATGTTATTTAATTATACAACTGTACACAATCAGCAGTTGGATATGGACAATGTATTTACAAACGCCGATATAATAATAATAATAATAATAATAATAATAATAATAATAATAATAATAATAATAATAATAATAATAATAATAATAATGGGTGCTATATGCACCTTATTTCTAAATCAGATCCAAAGAGTGGCGATCTGTAACCAACATATACGCTCGCATCTGAAAGACACTCCTACATACACAACAAACATATATTCATGACTCAAACATGTGGTGTTAAGGCAAGTAGCTGTTAGAAGATGAAAATCAAAATCGAAATATTTTTTTTTAAATGTTAGATAGACTGCATCAAGTATCATTATAAGATACCGATTCAAGATGAAATAGCAGTTAAAAGATGTTTACTTATGGTGGCATTCACGCAGAATCGTAATAAAGTTCAATTTATTGAAAGTCTCTTAACAAATTAAGTGACAACGAAGCCCCGAAACACACAAAAATGGAACTTATACAATTATTTATTAGATTACCATGGTAGCTGAAAATCAACTTTTCAAATGTCAGTATACTAATTGATGCAATGGATTGAGACCATGACTGCCCCTAACAAAAATTACAGTAGCACTATTAGAAGGGAAAAAGTCAATATTTTATTTCATCACTTTTACATAGCGCTTTTCCAGTTCAGCAAATGCTCAAGGCGTTGGAAGAAAAATTATGTTAACCCCCGTCGTACAAACATTTGCAGGCATTATTATTATTATTATTATTATTATTATTATTATTATTATTATTATTATTATTATTATTATTATTGTTATTGTTATTATTATTATTATTATTATTATTATTATTATTATTATTATTATTGTTGTTGTTGTTGTTATTAAATGTGAAATAAAGAAACACATTGTATATTCCCAAACATACAATGGGAAGACTGTTGTGTGCTGACATGATAATAGGCCTTAATCAGAAATGGGAAGTAACTTTTCTTTTTGTGTAGTTTTTCGTTATGTAGAGTTATCCGGGCTGACATCTAGTCTCAGAGCAATATGAAAGCTACTTCAAAGTGCAAGTTTTTCTTCAGGAAAGAGGGGTAGTGGTTGCAGGGCAGTGCAAGGCCGAACGAGCGGAGCTACCCGGATTGCAACTGAAATCGACATTTTGGTTGGTCCGGAAGGTTTGATGGAGGACAGAGTAGAAATTGTAGGCGAGAAACTGTGTTCGTTTTTAAAGAATGTCCGCCTAACGTGAGACAACTGTGGGCGCAACATGCGGGCAAGTGACCAAAGTTGCTTCCCCTCGCATTTCCGAGCATGGTCTATTGAGCTTTATTGCAGTAGATGTACTAAATCCACTGTTCGCACTTTGTAGCTCCTAGAGATGCGAAGGCGCTTGCCCCTTAAGATGTGGCTAAGTATAAACACACTAGTTCAATAAAATAAATACATTGGGCGCACAGCTGCTGCAGATTTGCGCGCTGTGCGACGCTTATCGACCACTGAGCAACTCTAACCAGCTAAACATTATAATACTGTAGTTGGGACTTGCTTCATGGTGCATGGTTGAGAAGGTTGTGCTAAAAAAACAAACCACCAAGCTAAAATCGGTTTCGAATACTGTCATTGTTAAGATGGGAAAGCCATAGAATAAAATTTAGCTTCTTTGTCTCTGTTACATTTATCATGTTAGCTTAACGAACTTTTTGTTTTTTTAATTATTGAAAGTAAAAATCGTCAACGAAATGATGTTGGCCGCCCAGAAGGAAGAAAAAAATCAATTTTAATTGTCTGTCAATGTTTCAAAACACAAAATAATGGTGTTTTGTTGTTCTTAGTTATTCATTGCTTACATGGTCCAGCGGACTGCAAAGAGCCGACTTAGGACCACAACGTGGTTGAAAGAGGACTCACCCTTGATCCGTATAAAAGATCTGCTAAAACAACCCTAGTGGTAACACTGAAGGCACTCCACCAGCCGGTCACTTTACAATAAAGGCATCCTACGCAGGGGACGCTGAGGCAATACCAATATCAACTATCAATATCAAACCGCCGTTTACAAATGCAAAATAGAATATAAACATCCTTATAAAATATTTATTTTTAAAAAAACCGCATACACATAAAATGCCTACATTGCTAAATAATATCATAGGAAGCCCTAGTGACCATTTGGCAGAAAGCGTCCAATATTCCCAAGCTGACACAACAAACCTCATACACAAATAAGAACTTTGGGAAGAGTTTTCAAGAAAAAAAAGTAGGTGACTGGTCTAGCGAAGAAGATACTATAGTAGATTGATAGAACAGAGTAGGAATGAGGAAGAACAAAGGAGAAATCTATACAGACAGATACAGTGGGAATTAAAAGCACTAAATTTCCAAAAAGTGGGGATACTATTTGTAAAGAAACCCCCGGCTACCCCCCACGTGGGTTTGTTGTTGTTGCTGTTGTTTTGTAGCGATAAATAATAAATATAATAAATATTACAGACGTGTTGGTGGGACTGCTAGCTAGCTAGTTAGTTAGTCAATGTGTATTGGGTCCAACGTACTGCTAAGAGCCGAATCGGGACCACAACTTGGTTGAAAGAGAGCTCACCCCCTATCCGTATAAAAGATCTGCAGAAACAACCCTAATGGTAACACAGAAGGTACTCCACCAACTGGTCACTTTACAATAAATGCATCCCATGCATGGGACACTGAGGCTGTACTTTATCGAACCCCCGTTTACAAAAACAAATTAGATTATGAACATCATTATAAAATATTAACAAAACACATTCATATAAAATGCCTATATTGCTAAATAATAATACCATAAAAAGCCCTAGTGATCATTTGACAAAAAGCGTCCACTATTCCCAAGCTGACACAACAGACTCCATAAACAAACGAGGAGTTTTGAGAGAGTTTTCAATGTTAAAAAAAGAAGGTATAGATAGATAGATCGATTGATAGATTGATTGATTCAATGCAAAATTGAGGTTTAGACTTCCAAATAGATCTACACACATTAAAAAACACTCAAATTGGTAGTAACTTCATTCCAAATAGATCTACACACAATTAAAAAAAAACTCAAAATGGTAGTAACTTCATAATAACGACTTGTACTTAAAACTGACCAGCGGGAAGGCCGTGCTTACAAATCATGCGGGAAACAGTGCGGACTGAATGATCACGGACTCATTGTTTGTTTAAAACCGAAGAATATAATTTCCTTGATTGGTTGATTAGATATTTTTTTCCCCTTCTAAATATTTAAACAAAAACACACCAAAAAAAAATTAGCGAAAAATAATGGTCAGCAATACCAGAATATTAAATTAAATGAAGCCTGGGTTTGGTTCAATTTGATTATTTTACGGAAATAGGCGAATAAGTGTATACATGTGTGAACATTCATAGGCCAATGTCCGGTCTTGAATAAACTGTAGTCTTAGAATATTTAGGTCTTCTATTTGATTTTGATATTGGAACATCCAAAATACGTGAAAGGGGCGATAAACAGTAATATTGGACTGAACTTCATTGCAAATGTTATGCCAAAGGTTTAAACACATAGCCTACTTTATTGATTTGGGGAGTTTGATTTCCAACTATGGATAATGGTACGAATAAACTAAACTATCCAACATTTTCTGTAGGCGTAGTGGACATTGTATTGCGGAGATAACCACAGGTGCGGAATATGCTGTTAATTTACTGTGGAATGCCATGTAAAGAGTCTGTCGTGGTTTACGCTGGTGAAGTGCCACCACCCTTGCCGTCGACGATGAGGAGGATGCCGGCGATGAAAGCTAAGATGAAACCGACGATGACGAGAGCAAAAGAGAAGCCGAACTTGTAAACGACGTTGACACTTAGGAACTCCGGGTAAATGGCCCCAAAAATGATGACGGATATCAACCAGCATACCACTGTGGACAACAAAGACTTTTGAATAACGATTAAGTCAATAAAACATGTTAGAGCGACCCTACACTTATCAACGCTTGGGCATTGACAGATCTTTAATGGCAGGATCCACGATGAATGACTCCAACGCTTTGGAGGAGTGGGGGAAGGGAAATGGAACGCTAATCCGTTCTGCGAACAGCTTTCATGCATCAATTTTGAGGTTGCTCACCGTTGATCCTCGAAACAACGATAGGCCTACGTGTAATTCAGCCCATAGGACACCCGTAGGACATTCCTGTGTCAACTCACATGCACGCACACCCACACCCACACACACACACACACACACCCACACACACACACACACACACACAGGTGCGCGCGCTATGGTGCTTGATGGATAAAAACAACTGTGAGGATCTGGAGAGAGAAAAAAAACAACCTTCATCGGTGCCGTGAGTTTTCGGTTCTTTTGTAACTATCATGATCATCACCATGATGATGATCATCATCACTATCATCATCATCCTCATCATCATCATCATCGTCGTCGTCGTAATCCATTAAATTCAGACGCACCAGCGACGAAGCAGAGTATGATGGCGCCCATCTTGACCTCTCCGTTGCCCTTGCAGGCTTCGACCATCAGGAAGAGGACGACCAACAGGAAAGCTGCATTGATGGACGAGAACCCGAAGATGCCGAACGTTTGCACTGCGGCGTACCAGTCTGCACCACACAAGAGGAAAGGAAATAAAATTAAGTTTTAGACCAGCTTCCCGGATTTCATCATCATCATCATCATCATCATCATCATCATCATCATCATCATCATCATCATCATCATCATCATCATCACTGTCATCGTCGTTGTCGATCGTCTTCTCCTTTCTTTCTTTCGTTCGTTCGTTCGTTCTTTCTTTCTTTCTTTCTTTCTTTCTTTTTCTTTCTTTTTCTTTCTTTTTCGGTACCGCCGACACAGACAAGCTGTAGCTCTTTCGAATTTTAAACGCAATATCCTGAGGTAAACGTTAATTTTATGCTTTTTCAAGGGGTGATTCGGCCTGTAAGGCAATACCAGACAAAACGTGGATTGCAATTTGATAAAAACAGCGCAATAGAAGATGGCCATGTGTGGAAATTGTTTTGCATGGGTGGTACTCAACAGATTTATTCTGTATTGACAAAAACTGATGTCCAGTTAAAAAGCATCGAGAAGTGGTCCACAGCATTAGATCTTGAGATCGAAACTGATAACTGTTTCTTTTTCCTCATGTTATAAAACCACAAAAGATATCCAGCTTAGATGGTTTCAGTTTAGACTTTTAGACAGGGCTTATTGCCACCAAGGTTTTCTTTTCTTAGGTAAAATGTCATATTCATCTATATATGTACCTTTTGTCATCATGATGAAGAAACATTAAACATTTATTGCGGGACTGCCCAATAGCACGCAACTTCTCGTTTGATGTACACATGTGGATAAATATTAATATTAAAAACTTTGCTAATTTTGCTTGGTCGAAAACACTAGTTCTTCTGGGTTACGATAAT
This sequence comes from Oncomelania hupensis, assembly GCA_036898135.1. NCBI lineage: Eukaryota > Metazoa > Mollusca > Gastropoda > Littorinimorpha > Pomatiopsidae > Oncomelania > Oncomelania hupensis. Next base: position 22,596,100 of record CM072519.1, on the reverse strand, counting down.
CCTATGAAATCTGATAGAATTCTTGATGTGTTTATCCTTATTGCTATATACCATATCTTCTCTTCAGTTAAGACAGTCATTCCCCAAATTCAGGTGTTTCCAAAGGGCGCTATACTAATGAGAAAAACATTGCATTCAAAAACCGCATTTTCGATAACAAATTTCCAATGATTGGAGTCATAACGATCTTTTTTTTGAATGGAGCCATTTACAGAAGTAAGCTGCCTTGTTTGCTTTTGGTGGTGATTTTGCCATTGGTCCACGCATGGTTTACAATGTGAGTTTGGTTTGCTTTTTAGGTCTATGTATATGTATTGCTATGCTTACTGCCTGTTTGGCTACCCACCACTTTAATATCGTATTTTGCTGCTTCATTCCCTGTTCTTCTTTATCTTTTCTCTTTCGTATAAAAGTATGTATGATTGATTATTAGTGTACAGCGTTGTTTGTTTCTTGCATAGCAATTTATTGTAACGTACTGTTTTGTTTTTGAACTATAATGTGATGTAAGAATTATTTTTAAAAAGCGGTTACTCATCCAAGGAAACGGGAGAGAGAGAGAGAGAGAGACATAGAGAAAGAGAAGCTCACCAGATCGAGTGCCTTCCAACAAGCCGCATGAGGATTTTTCGCCAAAATCGCTACAGCTCCTCCACAGGCCTACCCCAGGCTGACCGCCAACGTTCTTCTCATAGCCCCAGGACGAGGTGCAGAATCCCATCCAGTTGAACAGGTTGGCCACCGCAAGCAGGATCAACGCCACCTTCATTAACACGGAGGCGTTCATGAACCCATCCTTCACTCCCATCTTGCTGACTGAGTAGCTTGATCCTTCCGAGATTCAATACAACGCCTGCAGAGATTGAGGGTAATTTAACGTCTTCTTCGTCAAAATGATAAGCTAGGCAAAGCGGATTCAATACAATACAACTGCATACAACACAATACAGCTGCATACAACACAATACAACTGTATATCCGATAAAGAAACGGGATGGCAAGCCATTCAAATGTATTTCCAGGCAGTGACACACATAGCCGAAAAATAAGCGTTTTCAAAATAGTTAATTTTCTTTGCCGCTGTTGTGACTGGGCGTTATCCTAACATAGCAAAAGAAAAACAGAATGATAGGTCACTATCTGAACTATCTGCAAGCAAAGAAATCATCGAGATCGGTTGAGCCAATGTTTAGATACAGTAAAAAGCGTGTTTAAAAAAATGTGGAAGCACAATGACCATGACCTTGTAGAAAGTACAACTACGAATGATCTAAGATGGGGAGCAGTAGTTAAAGTATTCGCTAAGTAGATCTAAATCTGAAGAATTTCGGTTCAGTTATTTTCGAGACAAGGCAAAAAGTGTTTTGAACAACAACAACAACAACAATCGAAATTTGGAACGACGGATTGATCGGATTCCTTTTGAAGGATGGCTCCTGACATATTTCATATCAATGTCCTATTTTGCCCCCTACTTTATGAAGACAAGAGCATTACTGTGGGTATTCAAGAAGACACTGGCATTTTATTACATACTCTTGCAATAATAGGGATATAGTCCGTGTAATTTACATTTTAAACTTTTGTAGCATTTTTATTCTTTTTATTTATTTATTTTTTTTTTTTTTTTGGGGGGGGCGTTGCAGTTAAGATTTTTTTTTTTTAAATCTTACTGTATGTTTATGTTCATGCGTGAAAACGAAGTGGTCTAAATTCACACGTAGGTGAAGAGACTTTAAAATGTAATCTTGAAAATAATATATTGATATTGATGAAGATCCATACCGTCTTTCACACGCAGTACACGCAAATTGGCAAATATATAAATATTATATAGAAGAAGAAGAAAGAAAAACGAGATGTCAAGCCATTCAAATGTATTTCCAGACATTCACACGCATTGCCAAAGAAATAAGCATTTTTCCAAAGCGTTGATTTTGTTGGCAGTGTTATGACTGGGCTTTATCTTCATGAAGCCAAAGAAAAGCATGGAATTATGAGCCACGGTCTGAACTATCTGGAAACCCAAAAAATATCCAAGTCGCCGGAGCCCATTTTTAGATTCAGCGCAAATCGTTTTTCAGAAAATGGTGAAGCTCAATGACCTTGACCTTCGAGAAAGTACACATACGAATTATGTAAAATGCTTAGCGGTAGGTAGTATCCGTAAGGCAAAAATTGATAAATTTCGGATCGGTTATTCTTGAGATAATGCAAAATCAAATACAGAAAAGTTTAATTCGGAGCGACGAACCGACTGATCTTGACCGACAACCGGACTGCTTCTGAAGGATAGTTCATAATCTGAAGTACCTATATAACAAAACTCAATAAAATCCCTTCAGCCGTTTTGGAGATATTGAGCAAAACGTGTTTAGCAACAAAGTGACTCCATGCAGTGACCTTGATCTATGCAGGAGAGCAATTATGACGGCACTAAAGGCAGACCAGTGACCATGTTCGTATGAAGTTTGGTCAAAATCCATTTTGCAGCAGTTCTTTACAAATGGCTTCCAACGGACCGACATACTGACGGACGGGCAGACAAACAGACAGATCGACATCTGGCTCGCTCTGATTCCCCCTATTTCAAAGTACTTCCAGATATGTCAGATTAACATAACATAACGTAATATAACATACTGTAACAAACAACTGAACAGGTTATTTAAATATTGTTGTGCCAAAAAGATGTAGTCTTCGTTAACAAAAAAACAAAAAAAAAAAACAAAAAAAAAACTCCACTTTTCTACCCCTTACCTGGTTAGTATTGCTCCAGGAGATTTCGAATTTCGCCTTGTTCCGGAGGGGCCAGCTGCTTTGCACACTCTAGGGTCAGTTTTGAGTGGTCAACACATTGACGGTGCAAGCTGCAACCTCTGAAGGTGGAGGATATTACAGGCTTGACAGGTTGGATATGAGACTTTTTTTCTTGTACTAGTTTTTCTTCTAGTTTGGCAGCCGACTTGTCAATTTTGTTGAAGGTACTTTACTGCACTGAGGCTACTACTGCCTAGGGAGGTTGTGAGGGGTGGATTGAACGAGAATACAAACCAGAGTGTGGCCAAAAGCCAAGCAGGGAAGTTTTGAATGGTCCCAGTATCTGCCAGAACGTTGGGCGTCCTGTACTTTGATGCCATGGTTGCCGATGGTACACTGCCGTCCGTTGCTACAACATCCGCGGTTGCCAGCAGAAGAAATCAGCCACCGGCTTTGCCACACGGAGAACCGCTTTTTTTTTTTTTAATTTTATTTTGGACAGCGACTCCGGGCCCCGCCTCTCTCCCTGCGCCTGCGTATGATGAAACTCTGCTATGACTGCATCGCTCTGATTAAATAAACTTGTACATGCGGCTGCTACCGACGATGAAGTTCTGCTACGATTGCATCACTCGACTATAAAACCGCATCTGAGGTTTAAAAACGTATAATTCACTCTAATAATGAGGATTTGCATTTAAGCTTACCCAGCAAAATCGCTCATACTGAATCTGAACAATATATCTAAATGCGAAAACATGTTTAAAATGCCTCAGTCAAGAGAAGAGATGGGTATTTGTTTATATATTCATAAATTTGTGTGTGTGTCAAATATTTGCAAAATTTGAATCTTAACGTCGTGTTCGAGCGTTTAAAAGGTAGTCCTTAATAGTTGTAAGTGGCTTAGCTCCCTTTAAAAGAATATAGGCACTCGGAAACCGCAAAGAAAATACATTCGCGAAGGCTTCCCAGCCTATTTTGTCCTCACACTGCTGCTGCTGCTACTACTACTACTACTACTACTACTACTACTACTACTACTACTACTGCTGCTGCTGCTGCTGCTGCTGCTGCTACTACTACTACTACTACTACTACAATTTTTTTCTGGGCACTCATTTTCATGTTAAATATTGAATGTTCCAAAGGGAACATGTGAGTCGTATGGGCTTTGCCCTTCTAGTTAGTTGCTTTCATCACATCAATATGAAACTTGTAGTAGAATTTCATCACACCTTTGTACAACAAACCCCGCTTGTCTCTCACCGTTTGCTTCGTGTACGCGCAGGGCGATCCTCAGCATCAGGGTACGCAAGAGACTACGCAGAGACTGCGCTAAATACTGAAATCTACCAACTGACAAGTTTGTTTTTTTCCCGCCCACCCTTCATTCTTCTTGCCTGCCTTCCCTCCCTCCTCCTTCCTACCCCTCGCCTCCCTCCATTCCACTCGCTATTTCTCCCCTTCTCTTTCTTTGTTACCCATCCATCCTCTCTCTCTCTCTCTTTCTCTCGCTCCCTCTCTCTCCTGCCCCTCTCTCCTTCTCCCTTTCCAGTCAAATCTAGTTTTACCGATTTGACCGTCATGTACTGGAATGTAATACCAAGAAATTTGGCACCAGGCAGCTCATTATTAACGTAGTGATTCAGTAGTTCAGAACGCTAGCCTGGTTTTCCACACACTCTGGGTTGGAACTCGACGGTGACGGGGAGATCACTCAAACACAGGAACTGGACTGCTACTAAGGATGGATCATGATTTGAAGTACCTGTATATATTCAATAAAATCGCTTCAGCCGTTTTTGAGTTAGCGAACAAAACATGTTTATCAACAAAATTACGTCAGTGACCTTGACCTTTGTTGTATAGCTGGTCTGACGATTCACAGTCAGATTTTCTCTTAACGTATGATCCGTAGGCTCTGTGGGTTCGGGCAAATAGAATAGACCCAACGTTTCCCGGCGTGTCGTAAGAGGCGACTAACAGGGGTGATGTTAGCACGGCATCACTGGGCGAAAGTCTTCTACACAGAAGTCACCGGCCAGGGCGGAGGAACCTCACGTTACTACAGGTTCAACGACCACGTGCTCAGGGCCAAGGCGAGCCACACTGTATTCGTGGATTTCGGCTGTGGCCAACAGCCTGGAGAGGATTGGGCCCTGCCAGGTCTTTTTTTGCCCAAGACACAACACATGATGAGGCTATCCACTAATTCCATGCCGGATCGGTCGTCGCCCGGCTACACAAGGACCGCGCCTTCCGTTGGCCACCAGGACGGAGGTGAAAAGTATGCTACTGATGGACAAATTAGCAAGATCCGCACGAGAAACAACATCGTCATAGGAACCTGGAATGTCAGGACCCTAACTGCGGAAGGAAAATTAGAAGAACTGGCCCACGAGCTGGACCACTATCGATGGAACGTTCTAGGTATCAGTGAACTGCGCTGGAAAGGCCTAGGTGAAACAACGACTGACAAAGGCCACAAGCTCTATTTCAGCGGTAGAGATGACAGGCACGAACACGGCGTTGGATTCTTGGTCCACAAGAACATTCTAGCCACTGTCATGGGTTGCCGCCCAGTCTCCAGTAGACTCATTACCATCCGTCTGAGAGCAACCCCTTTCAACATTACCATCATCCAGGCCTATGCCCCAACATCAGACTATGAAGACAGCGAAGTGGAGGATTTTTATGAAAATATACAGGCGGTCCTTGACCAAGTGCCGAAGAAGGACATAGTCATAGTGCAAGGCGACTGGAATGCCAAGGTTGGCCAAGATGCGCACCACAACTGGGGAGACACATGCGGACCCCACTGCAACAACGAGACAAATGACAGGGGTCTGAGGCTATTGGAGTTTGCCAGATACAACAATCTGGTACTGGCAAACACGCTTGGTCTCCACAAAAAATCCAGACGATGGACATGGCACAGTCCCGGCGGGGAACATCACAACCAGATCGACTACATCATGGTCAAGAAACGCTTTAGATCAAGCATCAACATTGGCAGGACACGCACTTTTCCAGGAGCAGACATTGGAAGTGACCACGATCTCGTGATGATGTCTTTCCGGCTCCATTTGAAGAGAGTAAATACAGCAAAGTGCACTAGGCTGAAGTTCGACCTGGACAAACTGCAAGACCCGGAGGTGGCAAAAATATTTCAGGCCACAATTGGAGGGAAATTTGCACCACTGCTTATTTTGGGGGCAGGCGAAGTAGATGTCAACACCATGACCAATACCTTCAACTCAGCTGTAACAGATGCCGCCACTGAGATCCTTGGCAAGCACCGACCAAAGAAGAAGCCGTGGATCACACCTGAACTTTTGGATCTGTGTGATAAACGAAGAGAGTTAAAAAAGAAAAAGAACACCTCACAGGGAGCTGATGTCTACCGAAAAATCAACAATGACATCCGAAAAGGCATGCGCACAGCAAAGGAGAACTGGATAGAAGATCAATGCCAGGAAATAGAGAACAATCTGAACAAGAACAACAGCAAGAAGGCCTACCAGACTGTGAAGCGGCTGACAAGTGTTAAACAGCCCAAAGTCTCCACTATCCAAAGCAAGTCTGGCATTTGCCTTACAGAAGAACAAGAAGTCTTGGACAGATGGACAGAGTACTGCTCTGACCTTTACAACCATACACCAAATGGAGACCCATCAGTTCTAGCATGTCCCGAGAGCAGAGAAGAAGAAGAAATCCTCCCAATTCTCCGGGAAGAAGTTGAGGCAGCAGTGCAATCGCTGAAGAAAGGGAAGTCAGCGGGAGTGGACAACATACCAGCGGAACTGCTACAAGCAGGAGGAGAAGCGATGACTGATGCTCTCACCATTATCTGTAACAAGATCTGGCAGAGTGGGGAATGGCCTACACCATGGACCCAGTCGCTTGTCATCACTCTTCCCAAAAAAGGTAACCTTCAGGAGTGTGAAAATTACCGCACCATCAGCCTCATCAGCCATCCCAGCAAGGTCCTCCTGAAAATAATACTCAACAGGTTGAAACCACAAGCTGAACAAATCATAGCTGAAGAACAAGCAGGATTCATGGCAGGGCGAAGTACCACTGAACAGATTTTCAACCTCAGAATAATCTGTGAGAAATACCTACAGCACCAACAACATCTATATCATGTGTTCATAGACTTCAAGAAGGCATTTGACCGAGTCTGACATGCAGCTCTATGGGCAACCATGAAAGTGTACAACATCAGCCCTAAAATTATAGAAGTCATCAAAAGCCTGTATGACAAGGCTACCAGTGCAGTCCTCCATAACAGCGTCATCGGGAACTGGTTCAGAACAACAATCGGTGTGCGTCAAGGATGCCTACTCTCTCCAACACTCTTCAACATCTTCCTAGAGCGCATCATGTCAGATGCTCTTGCAGATCACGAAGGCACAGTCAGCATAGGGGGCAGAGCAATCTCCAATCTTCGTTTTGCGGATGATATTGATGGATTGGCTGGAGAGGAACAAGAACTTGAACAGCTTGTACAGAGGCTTGACACCACCTCCAGAGCTTATGGAATGGAAATAAGTGCAGAGAAGACCAAAATGATGACCAACAACACCAATGGCATCAACACGGACATCAAAGTACAAGGCCAATCCCTCAACACAGTGCACAGCTTCAAATATTTAGGAGCCATTGTGTCAGACAATGGGTCTCGACAGGAAGTCCTCTCGCACAAACAACTGCTGCCCTGACAAGGTTGAAGCCCATTTGGAAAGACAGAACCATCAGTCTACATTCCAAAGTAAGACTGCTGCGCTCTCTGGTCATCTCCATCTTCCTATATGCTTGCGAAGCATGGACCCTCACAGCAGATCTCCAACGAAGAATACAAAGCATGGAGATGAGGTGCTACAGAAGACTTCTGTGCATTTCCTATACCCAACACATCACCAACGTTGAAGTCCGACAGATCATCACACAAGCCATTGGACAACACGATGACCTGCTCACAGTGGTGAAGAAACGGAAACTCCGATGGTATGGCCACGTCACCAGATCATCAGGCCTTGCAAAGACCATTCTGCAAGGCACAGTGCAAGGAGGTAGAAGAAGGGGGAGACCGAAAAAGAGGTGGGAGGACAACATTCGAGAATGGACTGGTTTGACACTGAGCGAAGCCATGAGGGCTGCTGAGGACAGAAAAAGATGGAGTATGCTGGTTAAGCGATCATCTGTGGTGCCCCTACGACCTTCGGGTTATGGGACAGGATAGGATAGGATAGGATGATCCGAGACACGAAGACCTTATACGTGCACGAGAGGATAGTGACCGTAACCAGCTCGCGAGAATTATTCCGCATCAGTGGTGAACTCACTCATGGGTACGGGTGTGCCCACAGGCAAGACGCTTCCCACCTTTTAGTTCCACCTGAAAGTCTTATGGAGAGGTTCAGCGAGTGTTTCAGCGGCAAAATTGCTAATATAAGGAAGACGCTTGACTCCGACCCTCCATCTGCGACTCCTTCGTCCTCCCCCCCCCCCCACCTCCCCCGTGGGGGTACCGGGGGTTTCAGTATAAATAGTATCCCCGCTTTCTGGAAATTTAGTCTTATTGTGTTGGGGACTATAAATTTACCATGGAATGGAATGGAAATTTAGTACTTTAAATTCCCACTGTCGCTGTCTTTCTCCTTTGTTCTTTCTCATTCCTACTCTGTTCTATCAATCTACTATACTATCTTCTTCTTCGCTAGACCAGTCCCCTACCTTTTTTCTTGAAAACTCTTTTGGGACAAAACTCCTCTTTTGTGTGTGAGGTCTGTTGGATCAGCTTGGGAATATTGGATACTTTCTGCCAGGTGGTCACTGGGGCTTCCTATGATGTTATTATTCGGCAATGTAGGCTAGGCAATTTATATGTATGTGTTTTGTTGATATTTTATAATGATGTTCGTATTCTGTTTTGTTTTTATAAATTTTATAAATAAGTTCGATAAATTAGAGTATAGGCTCAGCGTCTCCTGCATAGGATGTCTTTATTGTAAAGTGACCGGCTGGTGGAGTGCCTTCAGTGTTACCACTAGGGTTGTTTCGGCAGATCTTTTATGCGGATCAGGGGTGAGTCCTCTTTCAGCGAAGTTTTGGTCTCGATTTTGTGGTCCTGATTCGGCTCTGCAGTCCGCTGGACCTTGTAAGCAACGACTAACTAACTAACTAACTGACTGACTCCTTCGTCCTCGCTGGGCTTCTCTGGAACGCCACTCAGTGCTTTCAAACCAGTGTATGACGAGCAAGTGAGAAAGATTGTTCTTTATATGCCCAAAAAATCATGCCACCCGATACACATTGGTCGAACGCTACCAGAAGCATGCGTTATTAGTCGCCTCAACAGGCGATAAAGCATGCTCCCATGCTTCAGAGCACTGCTTTCTATACGCTTCAAGCTCTATAGTCACGGAAAAAGCGCAATTTCACTGCAGTAAACTCATGAAAATAGAAAAATGTAAGTTTCGTCTCCTCTAGGGGACGAATTAGGTCAAACTGTATTAGTTTCTAGGTCAACTGTCTTTTACGAACCGTTTGACAATGTTTTTGAACCGTTTGTTGACGCCGGATAGTGTCCTCACTTGGTTTCATGCAATTTAAGAATCCAACAAGGCAATTGGGTTTTTGAGACGGAAAGAGCGGAATGTGGTAGAGCAACATTCCGTATATATTTACAGTGAAATTGCGCTTTTTCCGTCACTATAGCGCTTGAAGCGTGTAGGAAGCAGTGCTATGAAGCATGAGAGCATGCTTTATCGCCTGTTGAGGCGACTAGTAAAACATGCTTCTGGCAGCCTTCGACCAATGTGTACCGGTGCCACATCCTTCAAGTTCCGGGTTTCCTAGTTTATCCGAGCGCATTTGCGCATGCGCCAGGTCATTTCGCGCCGGCTTTTTCACGAAGTTCTTAGGCATCATAACCCTAACCCTAACCCAAACCCTAACCCTAACCCTAAACTCTTAACTCTAACCCAAACCCTAACCCTAACCCTTATGAAGACCATGATAGCACTGTGCGCATGCGTCGAATTTTGTAACGCGTCGACCAATCAGAATGTTCCCATTCGCTCCCAGCCCAGCTAAGATACTAGGAACTGTGACGATGTCACACCGGGTGTTCCAGCCGACTTGTTATGATCTAGACAGTATAGCATAACAGTTTGGAGAAGAAGAAAATAAAAATCAGACTCGCTTCAATGCTTCTTTGCATGACTACAGTTTGGGCCACTAATAGGAGCTACTAAAGTTATCACAGGCGCCTGTTTCTGGTTTCGATAGCGCCCCTCGATAGTGTGCCTCCCTCTATTATACTGATAATAGTTAGGAAAGGGACGCGCCTGTCGTAATTCTGTATGAATGCCCATTGCAATTCAAAATTCTGACAATATTTGTACCCTACGCCGAGTCGCGTCCTTCTGTGTAGTATTACCAGTATAAAAGAGGTAGGATAATCTCTGCCACTGGTTACAAACAGATTGCAGGTTTTAGTGAAGTATTACATCATCGTTTTCCCCGTCCCGAACTGAAAAAGAAAGGAAAACAGTAGGTCCAACTACGTTTCGTCACCCGGCGTATCGCCCGCGGTGATATGATAAGAGTTGTAATATACTGATAGTATTAATAGGTACAATTTCAACCAATAAGGACGATTTAAAATATGTACACACACCCATTCAATAGCAGTTTGTATAGGGAGAGGGTATTAGTGGGTGGTGAGGGTGTGCTCTTTCTAACCAACAAGAGGGAGAAGACGCGCGGGGTTGACAGAAAGGAGCTATCTCACATCAAGATAGTCTGGTTGAAAATCCGTGTAACAGTGTTGCTGCGGATTGAAAGCGATCCATCAATCAGCATTAAGGGCCCACCATCGATCTAGTACCGCAACAGCTGCAGCAGCAAGGTTCTAAGGAAAGAAAAGGGAGTAAGGGTTGTTAAAATAGTGTGAAACGGACACTCTTTGCCTAATTATTGCGCTTTGAATACATGTGATAGACCGATGCTGACCCCTTGGGGTCATGAGCAATCTTGCCACTGTAGATTGTTCTAACCTCTAAAGGGAAAAGTGAAAGCCCCAGTTGTTTTTTTTAATCAGTTTACAGTCCCCTCTCTTCCCGTCAAGGATTTTCAGAGAGGAGACTCTATACCCCCAGTTGAAAACCTGTCTTGCCTTTATAGGCATGACCGATTCACTGCGGCAACAATACCCCCGTTGGAGTGCCGGGGGTGTCAGTATAAATAGTCCCCACTTTCTGGAAATTTAGTGCTTTAAATTCCCACTGTCGCTGTCTTCCTCATTTACTCTTTCCCATTCCTGCTCTGTCCTATCACTCTGCTATACTATCTTCTTCTTCGCTAGATCAATGACCTACCTTTTTTCTTGAAAACTCTTCCTGGACAAGACTCCTTGTTTGTGTATGAGGTCTGTTGGATCAGCTTGGGAGTGTTGGACGCTTTCTGCCGGGTGGTCATTAGGGCTTCCTATGATGTTATTATTTAGCACTATAGGCATTTTATATGTATATGTTTTGTTGATAATTTATAATGATGTTTGTATTCTATTTTGTTTTTGTAACCGGGGGTTCGAGTAGTTGGGGTAAAGCCTCAGCCGTCCCCTGCGTGGGATGTCTTTATTGTAAAGTGACTGGCCGGTGGAGGGCATTCAATTTTCCCACTAGGGTTGTTTCAGCAGATCTTTTATGCGGATCGGGGGTTGTCCGGTCCTGATTTGGCTCGGAAGAGTCCACTGGACCTAAAACAACAATCAATCAATTAAAAAAAAAAAAAAGAACGATGCTGTGCTTGTGGCATTGTTTTGCGATAAATAGTCACCTCTGAATGCAATCCAGTTGGAATGGGATGCGATCCACGACAGTGCAATGCAATGTGAATCACAATACAATACAGTACAATACAATACAATACAATACAATACAATAGATACATGATTTAACAAAACCACTCGTAATTACGGAAGCTTTATCTTTCAAGTATTCATAATTTCCAACACCGGAAATATCGTAATTACAATGTATTTGCATTGCCGCGTTTTCAGAAGTATGCTTAACTGAAGTAGATGCTCGTTGTCTCTGCTGCTTCGAGAAAAACGGGTTCCACAGTTCTTTACCCGAGGTCTAATATTTGCACGCACGCATCCCAACGCACGGACTCCTCGTGTCACTTAAATACCTCCGGTAAGCACTAGGTGCCTGTTCCACCATCTACGGTCGCCTAGGATTGTGCTCAGTTGTCTGAGGCGCCAGACGATGGCCTAGTAAGGCAGCTTGAGTTAAATCCTGTCTCGGCCAGTGCCGTAATAATAATAATAATAATAATAATAATAATAATAATAATAATAATAATAATAATAATAATAATAATAATAATAATGATGATAATAATAATAATAATAATGACAATTAATAATAATAATAATAATAATAATAATAATAATAATAATAATAATAATAATAATAATAATAATAATAAATTCATTAATAATAATGGATGCTATACACGCGCTTTTCCCCAAATTACTAATCAGGCACAAAGTGCGGCGATCTGTACCAAGATACACGCTCACCTATTTCACCCACTCTTACACACACAGCAAACACACAACTATCACTCAAACATGTAGTGTAAAGGCAATGAGATCGATGTTAGAAGACGGAAAGGAAATAAGATTTTTACTTTTGAAAATTTTAGATTGACTGCATCCAATACCATTAGGAAACCGGAGTACCCGGGGAAACCCTCTGAGACCTGAATAATCTCGTACCTAAGTCACGTAAGTTCGCCCATTGCGGGAATGGAACCCGCTGCCTTCGGCATAGGAAGCCAGCTATCCACTGAGCCACCAGGCACCCCTTGAGCTGTTGTTGAGCTACAAAAACGCTACACAACAATCACACTATAAAATAATAATAAAGATTTCTACTTCTGATTTTGCCCTTCTATTTCCTGTTAAACACACATTTTAAAATGAAAACGTTTGACTTTAAATTTGAGGCATTTCGCTTTAGAAATAAGTGAAGAACTAGCCTCAGAAAGTCAAAATATTGCCAAAATCTCGAAGATCCATTCTGACTCCATCGAGCCTCAAGCGGCTTTGTGTTGCCAACGACTTATGAATGAGTGTGGGAAACCATACCACCATATCAGTGCAATGCATCATACAGCATTGCACTAAAATACTATGCAAATTCATTCAAAAACATTCAAATACCTCGTTCGCACCTTATGGAACTCCTTTCTTGAGAGCATCAAGGAGACGCGAACTATAGAATCATTTAGCTAGACCGTTTTGCGGATGACATTGATGAATTGGCTGGAGGGGAACAAGAACTTGAACAGATGGTACAGAGGCTTGAAACACACTCCAGAGCCTATGGAATGGAAATAAGTGCAGAGAAGACCAAAATGATGACCAACAACACCAATGGCATCAACACGGACATCAAAATCCAAGGCCAATCCCTCAACACAGTGCATAGCTTCAAATATTTAGGAGCCATTGTATCAGACAATGGGTCCCGACAGGAAGTCCTCTCCAGGATCGCACAAACAACTGCTGCCCTGACAAGGTTGAAGCCCATTTGGAAAGACAGGACCATCAGTCTACATTCCAAAGTAAGACTGCTGCGCTCCCTTGTCATCTCCATCTTCCTATATGCTTGCGAAGCATGGACCCTCACAGCAGATCTCCAACGAAGAATACAAAGCATGGAGATGAGGTGCTACAGAAGACTTCTGGGCATTTCCTATGTACCCAACACATCACCAACGACGAAGTCCGAAAGACCATCACACAAGCCATTGGACAACACGATGACCTGCTCACAGTGGTGAAAAAACGGAAACTCCGATGGTATGGCCACGTCACCAGATCATCAGGTCTTGCAAAGACCATCCTGCAAGGCACAGTGCAAGGAGGTAGAAGAAGAGGGAGACCAAAAAAGAGGTGGGACTGCGAGAATGGACTGGTTTGACACTGAGCGAAACAATCAGGGTTGCTGAGGACAGGGAAAGATGGAGTACGCTGGTTAAACGATCATCTGTGGTGCCCTTACGACCTCCGTGTTATGGGATAGGATAGGATAGGACTATTCAATGCGATACAATACAATACAATGTAATACAATATGAGGTAGGCTTTGTCTTGTAGTAGTATCGCGAAAACTGACAACACGGCCTCATTGCATTGCAGTGCAAACATCGTGCAGTGTTTCTGGTATCGAACTGCAGTAAAATGCAATACCCTACACGATATTGATATAGCAATACAAAGTGTAACAACTAGATTACGTTACATTATATGGTTATTCTTTAGATCCAGCGGACTCTTGTGAGCCAAATCAGGACCAGATGGTTGAAATCTTAAAATGTTATAAAACTATTTAAATCTTTTTAAAAAATATCATGTCATTCTTAAATATTCAAATATCCGTCCACATTCAACTTCTCTTTTAAAAAAATCTAAATTTATTATAATCTGATGTATTAAAAATTCGTTCTGTCATCAATCAAATCAGAGCACTCGGTTTAAAAAATGACGAACTGAAAATGCACAAAACCGGAATTACTGTCCACAGAGAAATATACACAAAGGCACGAAATCACGTCACACAGACAATCAATTTTCAGTGTGAACTCAGTTATGCATCATCTGATTCAAAGAAAATATTTCAGGTATTGAATAGAATCCTGAACAAAGGTGACACGCTTCCCGAATTGCCGTAAGACGACGCCTCCAAATCTCTTCTCAGAGTTCTTCCATGACAAAATCCAAAACATCATTTATTAGTACACCTCCGTGCAGTTTTCATTAGTCTTGTAATTCTCATTTGTCCTGCTTTGAACCTCTAAATTAACATTCAGTTCTACTTTCAAAGTCAAAGTCTACAACTGCATCCCTACAAGCTTTTTGCTATAGTTACGGATACTCTGGCTCCTGTTTTCCTAAAAGTTACTAATCTGTCTTTTGTCTGGTACTTTTCAGAGAGCATTTAAACAGGCTGTAATCAAACCTTTATTGAAAAACCTCTGGTCTTGACTCTGAAGTCTTCAGCAACTACCGCCCTGTTTCAAACTTGCCTTTACTCTCAAAAATTCTCGAACGAGCTGTTGCCGATCAGTTGCTGACGCATCTGGAGCTTGGAACTTTGTCCTTTTGGAACTCAGTAACTTAAGGTAAAATTTAAGTCCGCCTACAAAGGTGGGCACAGCACCAAAACCGCTCTTCTGCGCATTACAAATGACATCCTTTCAATGCTTGACATTGGAGACAACGCCGTGGTCCTTCTAGATTTAAGTGCGGCCTTTGATACAATCGACCATTTCCTTCTCTTGCAGCGTCTCCATTTGGAAATTGGTTTGCAAAACACAGCTTTCCCTTGGTTTTCAGTATACCTGTCTAAAATGATACAAAAAGTTATTGTTGGCTCTTCGTTGGCTGAAGAATCTGCTCTCCGTACTCAGCCCCCTTCTATTGTCTCTCTATACAAGGCAATTAACTAGACTGATTCGAAATTTTAATATTGACTATCACTTCTTTGCAGGGGATTCCAATCCTGATTCTCGCCTTCCTTTCGATCAAACTTCTGCTGTCCATGCACTCAGAAATCTAGAAGCTTGCTGTCTTGAGATCAAGCATTGAATAACTGAAAATAGGCTAAAACTAAATGACGAAAAAACTTAAGTTCTTCTGTGCTGTCCCGCATCGAGGCGTGGTAATGTTCCATTAACTACTCTTACAGTTTTCGATGATCAGATTCCATTCTACAGCTCTGCCAAAACACTGGGTGTTTTTCTTATACTGACTTCTCTATGCACAGTCAAATATCCTCCATTGTCAGAACATGCAACTGCCATAATTATTAGATCTCTCAGTAAGGCCTGTGGCTATCTTAACTCGCCAAGCTGCCAACAGTGTTGCCGTTTCACTCATTCTTTCTAACTTGATTACTGTAACAGTCTTATTGCAGGTCTACCTCAAACCGAGATAAAGCGATTACAGGCCGTACATAATACAGTAGCCAGAGTTGTGGCACGATGCAGAAAGTCTTATCATATCTCTCCTATCCTCAGAGAGCTTCGCTGGTTTCCTGTCCAGGAGCGCATCCACCACAAACTACTCTCACTCACGTACCGCTGTATTAGATGCAAAACACTGTCATATTTCATTTCATTTCATTAGGTAAATTAACGTCCCCGGACACGTTGCGTAGAGGGGACAACACTGTCATATCTCACAGACCTGTTCTTATATACATCTCCGGTTTCTAAGGTCGTCTTCTAAACTTCTCCTTGATGTTCCCAGACCAAAAGATGCCAAGGCCAAGCGTTGGGGCCAGCGAACATTCAAATACCTCGTTCGCACCTTGCATCAAGGAGACGCGAACTATAGAATCATTTAGCTAGATCTATCTTGAAAACACAATGCTCCTGATTTCTGCCCTTTCGTCAACCATCCGCCGGGTTTGATACAGCACTGTGTGTGTGTGTGTGTGTGTGTGTGTGTGTACGTGTGTGTGTGTGTATACATATATATATATATATATATATATATGTATGTATATATATATATATATATATATATATTATATATATATATATATATATATATATATATATATATATATATATATATATATATATATATATATATATATATATATATATATATATATATATATATATATATATATATATATATATATATATATATATATATATAGGTGTGTGTGTGTGTGTGTGTGTGTGTTTGTGTGTGTGATATTATAATCCATTTTTCCCTCATTCTCCCTTTCCCCAATAGAGCTGTGAGCACGCCTCTGAGTGTGGAAGGTTCTATGCGCTGTATAAGTTTTCATTCATTTATTCAATCAATGTCTTACATAATAAAGCTTATAAATCTTATCCTGCGCCTTGAGTAGCTCTTGAGCTTCCTGTAAAAGCGCTAAATAAGAACGCATTCATATTCGTCCATTTTTGCCAACTGATGTTCTGATATTATCGATTCCGTTGATATTAATGTGTGAGATTTAACAAATGCTTTGATTGGCTCTGCAGTGTTAGTTAGTTATTCATTGCTTACAGGGTCCAGCGGACTGCAAAGAGCCGAATTATAGGACCACAAAATCAAGGCTACAACTTCGCTGAAAGAGGACTCACCTCTGATCCGCATAAAAGATCTGCCGAAACAACCCTAGTGGTAATACTGAAGGCACTCCACCAGCCGGTCACTTTACAATAAAGACATCCCATGCAGGGGACGCTGAGGCTATACTCTAATTTATCGAACCCCCGTTTACAAAAACAAAATAGAATACAAACAGCATTATAAAATATCAACAAAACACATACATATAAAATGCCTAGATTGCTAAATAATAACATCATAGGAAGCCCCAGTGACCATTTGGCAGAAAGCGTCCAATATTCCCAAGCTGATCCAACATACCTCACACACCAATGAGGAGTTTTGTCCCGGAAGAGTTTTCAAGAAAAAAGGTAGGTGACTGGTCTAGCGAAGAAGAAGATAGTATAGTAGATTGATAGAAGATAGATAGATTCGTTAGGAAGTATCTGATTTTATTTTGTATGAAGCTGGATGTTTAGAATGAATGCGTGAATACTGCGCTTTGAACTGATATTGTTCCTGAGGAAAAAGCGCTATATAAATATCCTTATTACTAGTAGTAGTAGTAGTACCCTATAATACAACAGGCGTGAGAGAGAAAGTACGATAATGTCAAAGAGTATTATTGCTTAACGTTTCAAACTTCCAGAACTTGTTGTTGTTGTTGTTGTTGTTGTTGGTGTTGTTGTTGTTGTTGTTCTTCTTCTTCTTCTTCTTCTTCTTCTTCTTCTTCTTCTTCTTCTTCTTCTTCTTCTTCTTCTTCTTCTTCTTCTTCTCTCTCTCACTCTCTTACCTACGCCTATCTCTACCCCTTGGGGTCATGAGCAATCTTGCCACTGTAGATTGTTCTAACCTATAAAGGGAAAAGTGAAAGCCCCAGTTGAAAACCTGTCTTGACTTTGTAGGCAAGACCAATTCACTGCGGCAACAGTACCCCCGTTGGGGTGCCGGGGGTTTCAGTATAAATAGTATCCCCACTTTCTGGAAATTTAGTGCTTTAAATTTGCGCTGTCGCTGTCTTCCTCATTTACTCTTTCCCATTCCTGCTCTGTCCTATCACTCTGCTATACTATCTTCTTCTTCGCTAGATCAATGACCTACCTTTTTTCTTGAAAACTCTTCCTGGACAAGACTCCTTGTTTGTGTATGAGGTCTGTTGGATCAGCTTGGGAGTGTTGGACGCTTTCTGCCGGGTGGTCACTAGGGCTTCCTATGATGTTATTATTTAGCAATATAGGCATTTTATATGTATATGTTTTGTTGATAATTTATAATGATGTTTGTATTCTATTTTGTTTTTGTAACCGGGGGTTCGAGTAGTTGGGGTAAAGCCTGTCATGAATTGGCTAGTTTTAACTCTGCTTGTTGACCATTTAGCCATGTGTAGTCTTTGTAACAGTAGAGAAGTTAGACTATTACACAGCAGCAAGTAAATTACACAGCAGACCACACACGGCGAGCGAGCCACCCACATCGCAGTGAGTCAGCACTTGAGCTTTGAATCGGACCGTTTTAACCAATCAGAAGCAGGCTCAGTGGGTAGAGCAGTTTGACTGTGTCAGATCTTAGCACAGTTTGAATCAGTCGTGTGTGAGACGAGGTAGAGTCAACATCTCCACAGCTAGAGAAATCTCTACACTCATAGACCAGGAAGCAGGACTTTGAAATCTTAGAATTCTCTCAAGTCATCACGGGCCTGAACTTGTCAAACAGGTAAATGAACACCCTTCTGTTTCATCGTGATATATTTATATTATTGTTGAAATTATGTTTGTGGAATTTGCTATGCATAAATGTGAATTGTTAATCCGAATTTGCGGGACCACGTGGAAGAGCCTACCACGAGGTGAAACACGACCGGTTGCGCCGCCATGTTGTATCCCGTACGGAACCACTGTTGTTTAACTTATATGTATGTTTGCAGACCAGTGGCTGTACCACTGAATGTTTATATTATTATTAATTCTGTATGTGTATAGTTAGACACGATTTATATTTATGTATGTATAGGAATTTAGAGTGAGATTCCAGTGGAACCCGGAAGTAGCAGAATGTTCGTCGCTTATGTATAGAGATGTGGAGCTATCACTGAGGGCTACTTGGCTTTCAGTGAGACGCTCTGCACAAACCGATTATTCAGGGTTGTGCAGAATTTCGTCTCTTATATTACAGACGAGCAGGCGAGCTATCCCGAGCTATCCCGAGCTATCCTGTGCACCCCACTCCACAGAAACGACTAGTTGGTGGAGGAGACTCTACCGCACATGACGGAAAGAGCTACCCGAAGAAACACCCTGTCAGACCCCACAGCGTGGCAAGGGAACCCAACTACACAACGACACAGGGGGACCAGAAGCTACCTCACAGAAGGACTTCGAACACCCCACACATGAGTTAAGTGCATAAGGCGAAGGTGCACTTAAACTGATCATAACAGGACCACAGTAGTCCAACTCTTCAGAAACTGTAAAACGGACCACAGTAGTCCAAATCTACATAAACTTATAGCAAAGTGCCCGAGGAAGAAATAACAGCTGCCTAGACTATCAGCGATCGAACTATTTGCATTGAAAGAGACGTTTTAAAGTAGATTAGTACTTAGAGAATCTTGTATAGAGTAGAAGAAATAAATGTGTGATTTTAACTGTTATCAAGTGGCTGGACTACATATGATTCATAGCCGTGTGAAAGCTAGTGTGACAGTATTCTTTTACCATTTTTCTATCTATTTCTGTACCCCAACCTTAACACAGAACGAGCTAAACAAATAAATTTATTAAAGTAATTCATAGGGTGACTTACTAGCAGTTCCCACCGAATAAACGTGAGGGTCCATAATTCCATTGTGCAGAGCCCATAAACCCCACGTGACAAAGCCTCAGCCGTCCCCTGCGTGGGATGTCTTTGTTGTAAAGTGACTGGCCGGTGGAGGGCGTTCAATTTTCCCACTAGGGATGTTTCAGCAGATCTTTTATGCGGATCGGGGGTTGTCCGGTCCTGATTTGGCTCGGAGGAGTCCGCTGGACCTAAAGCAATAATCAATCAATCAACGCCTATCTCTTTCTCCACCTCCCCCAGTCTTTTCCTGTCACACGACATGTTTTGCGTACCGATTTATCTCTTGTGATATATGTCCTAACTCCACCTAACTACATGTTCTTATGAACTAGTTGTGAGTGTAACTATGAATGAACTCCCAATACACACAACCATTAAATACTCTGGAGCATTATTATGCATGATTGTGTTTGACTTGAAACTTTTCTTACGTCTTCTGTCGTGTGTTTTATTAGCCTTATGGTGTAAAAGAGTTCAGTGGTTGAAGCTCCTGAAGAAGCACATGCAACTAAAAGCCAGTATGTCTCACATTGTGTTCACCTTTGAGAGCAGCAGTATTGCCAGTGCCTGGGATCAAATCCTCGATAGTGATTAATAAGAAAAACCCTCACAGGTCACAATGAGTCAATTTTATGGTTATATATTTTATTTTATATTTTAATTTATAATAATTATTATTATTTTTTTTTTTTTACTATACTGTGGTTCCTTTTATTCCACACTACTTACCGTCTTTTCCCGTCGTGGAAAATCAGAGAAGAACCCTGGGCAGCGAACTTGTTTTTTCCAACCTAGTTCCAGTCACTTTCCCGAAAAAGGCAATTACCGAAGTCGAACGAAGCTCTCCGAGTCGAGCGAAGCTATCCGATGTTTTACTGGCAGGACTACGTGAAACCACAGGCTTGGAAGTCTCGTCTTTCGTAGGCCTCAATTACATACTATACTACGTACGTATTTAGGAGTTTACAAAGACAAAAGAAAAGACTTCAGAGCCTGTGGTGAAACATCCGTGCATAAAAATAGCCGCTGCTAGATCTAATTCTATTTCGATCTGCACAGCTTCAAGCTCAAGTCGAGATTTGCATTTTGAAGCAGTTAGTATTATTATTATTATTTTATAATAAATAATATACTGACACAATTAGTAATAAAGAGTAAAAGTAATACATAACACATAATGCACACATACAACGATTTCACATCTATATCAACAATTAAACCATGACAAAATTTCAAAGCGCTATGGATACGTTGATGTCACTTCAGCACAACAAGGCAAAGGAAGTTTATAATGGTCTCAAAAAACAGTGATATTTTTATTGCAAGCACCAAAGCAATTATTTATTTAACTAATATTATTCTGTTTAACTGATACAGTAAATTTGTTATATGTATTTCAATTATATGTATTTTAATGAGAAACACGTATTAAAAAAATGTTGCGTGGCGGGCCGAAATTTCTATAAATCATCTGAAAACTTTGTTAAATCTATAAGAAAAAATAACTAGTAACACCATCTGAATATTTCGGGTTACACCCAACTTCAGCAAAAGCAAACAAAACGTCACTGACCATATTTACACCATTGAGCACGCACAGCAGCACACTATTTTTTTTTTTTAAGTAGGAATAATAATAATAATAATAATAATAATAATAATAAGAAGAAGAAGAAGAAGAAGAAGAAGAAGAAGAAGAAGAAGAAGAAGAAACAAACAATAATAATAATAATAATAATAATAATAATAATAATAATAATAATAATAATAATAATAATAATAATAATAATAACAACAACAACAACACACAAACAAAACAAATAAATAAATTAAAGATTTAACTAAATAACTATACTACTACTACTACTACTACTACTACTACTACTACTACTACTACTACTACTACTACTTGCGAAGTTGTGGTCTCGATTTTGTGGTCCTGATTCGGCTCCTTGCAGTCCGCTGGACTCTGTAAGCAATGAATAACTAATAAGCTTTTAATTTAACTCTGATCTCGAGTTGTCTTGATTTTGTGGTTCTGATTCGACTCTTTGCAGTCCGCTGGCCCCTGTAAGCAATTAATAACTAACTATTAATTTAACTCTGATCTCGAGTTATAAAAAAAATTCGCTTAGCCTACTCGTCCTTCTCCGGAAATTTCAAGATTCAAATATTATAAAGTATAGGCCTAAATTTTATCAATTAGAATAGATATATATATATATATATATATATATATATATATATATATATATATATATATATATATATATATATATATATATATATATATATATATATATATATATATATATATATATATATATATATATATATATAATTTATACATTTATTTACGTATAAAACGAACAATACAGGTCTAATAATTATATTCAGCTAGTGAGCTTCTTCGCTGCGCGGAGACTGACTTATAATATAATAATGTAGATTAAGCCTATGTATACTGTATAACAGTGTCTACTTGGTTCTAGGCAGGAAATGGGCAATGCTATTATTAGCCTTAACTGCTGAGAACTAACAAAATGCAAATCAAGGAACGCAACTATTAAAATGGTCGATAATAATTATGCTCATATTATGCTCATATTAACAAAGTATACCGTTGCGAAATGCTAAATCTGTGTAAATCGAACAGAATTAGACGCAACAGCGATCATTTTTAATGTCAACTAGTCGTAGTCATGCAAGCATCATTTCGTAACACATCGGAGAGCTTCGTTCGACTTCGGTGATTGCCTTTTTGGGCGAATGACTGGAACTAGGTTGGAAAAAACAAGTTTGCCCCCGGGCAACGTGTCAAAAGAACAGATGATAGGCTTGACTCTTTATGCTGTTGTTCCACCCCTTATCTGCTGCGGCCGCCGTGGGTGTTCAAAGAACCTTGCCTTTTTGTCACAAGAGAGATTACAGGCTTCTCACAAATAAGGCTGCTACCACCATTGCCGTCGCCTTGGTGATATCCAGGATAGACTTTGCAAACAATTGTCAGTGGGGCCTTCCTGACCATCAGCTTAACCTTCTCCAACGTGTTCAGAACACGGCCGCCAGGATTGTCACCCGCAGCAAGAAGACCGAACATATCACTCCGGTTCTCCGACAACTTCACTGGCTGCCAGTCAGGAAGACAGTCGACCACAAAGTCCTCTCCCTGTGCTACAAATGTGTCCATGACCCCAACTCTCCATGGTACCTGAGAGACGCCTTCGATCCTCTTCCCAGTTTATGTTGTCCGTTCCAAGTGTGGATGGTCACAGGTAGAGGGGCGCTTGGGTCACCGCTCCTTCTCCCACTGTGGCCCAGCGTTGTGGAACGCTCTCCCCCAGGACTTGAGAGTCGTAGAGACCCTTGACTCTTTCAAGAGGCGTCTGAAGACGTATCTTTGTTTACTCTTTTGAGTGTGTACATAGAGCTGTTTTGTTTTGTTTTTTAACCCTTTTTCTCCCCAACCCCCTGCGCCCTGAGCATGCTGCCAGCATGGATATGTGCGCCATACAAGCGGACATCATCATCATCATCATCAACAGCAAACACGCACACACATCTAACGGAGATCCGTGATTGCGCAGCTAAGCTGTTCGGAGAGATTGATAGTGCGCCTGTCGCAGTGAGGTTGGCGATGTTTGCATCTTGAGGTAAAACTTGTTTTACATTTCGGCAGCTCTTTGGGCTGGAACCTTTGCTATAAGGCTGACAATTACCTTACCTTAGGGAGGGGCCGGGTAGCTCAGTTGGTAAGAGCGTCTTGCTAGTAACCGAAAGGTCGCTGTTTCGAATCCCGGACTGGTCAACGTGTGATCATATTATTTTCCCCTTTACCAACAACTGGCCCGCTGGTGTCAGTATAAATCGGTCCAGTAGTCACCTATATCCGAAAGTGTCGTGTGACTATAATCTACAAACAACAACAACTTTAAAATGCACGGCTTTCAGTGATCTTGCTGTTATAGGATGCCTATTTGGGTGCCTACCGTTTTTTGGATTAGATCCTGATTGTGTGACCAGCGACTTCAGCACCCTATACTAGGACGAGCTAGTAAATGCACTATTAAGGAACAATTAGCGCCTGGTCGAATAATTACTTAAGGTCCCGCAAATATCATCGATGATGATGGTGAGGGAGACTTTACAGCGAAAATCATGTTCAAGCTCGACGCTGTTATTACATGCCCATGTAGGGGCAAAACATAAATTAGTGAATACGTGAAAGGGCGTGGGCAATTTTAATATAAAGTTTGCTCTGTGAGGGAGGACAACCCTGTGAAAGATCGTGTTTTACATTCCATAATCTCTTAATCTATACACATTGCAGTGTAATCGCCAAAAGGAATATACATGCGCTTTGCATGCACATGAGTGCCCGCATGCGGTAAACACACACATACAGGTACACACACGTACGTGTACACACACAAGCTTTAATAATATGTTTTGTCGAATATGAACGACCTTGGTAGATTACAATAGTGCACAGCAAACGTGACATCAGTATTTCTTTCTCCCGCTAAAAATGTGCCTCGCCCTCCACGACCTCTCTCTCTCTCTCTCTCTCTCTCTCTCTCTCTCTCTCTCTCCCTCTCTCTCTCTAGTAAAAAAGTACAACTTAATAAAATGCACCTCGCTTTATTGGATCGACGCCGACTGGTTTGTAGATACTAGACACTCTGTTGTAATATATCTGCACTAATGCTGCCTCGTCCGGTTATTTATTGGACGGGAGATTTTCTTTTATGTAATGTTTAAGAGGCTCCGCAAAAAACTTTTTGTTGGTGGGGGTATTGTCCCAGCACACTTCACTGCCGAAGATAGCCTATATAAAACGATAATTGCATGAGGATTGACTCTACAAAACATTCATATCCTATTCTATCCTATCCTATCCCCTAACTCAAAGGTCGTTGGGGCACAACAGATGATCGCTTAACCAGCGTACTCCATCTTTCTCTGTTCTGAGCAACCCTCATGGCTTCGTTCAGTAGCAAACCAGTCGATTCTCGAATGTTATCATTTCACCTCTTTTTTTTTTATCTCCCTCTTCTTCTGCCTCCTTCACCGTGCCTTGCAGGATGGTTTTTGCAAGGCCTGATGCTCTGGTGACGTGGCTATACCATCGGAGTTTCCGTTTCATCACCATTGTGAGCCTGTCATCATTTTGTCCAATGGCTTGTGTGATGGTCTGTCGGACTTCGTTGTTGGTGATGTGCTGGCCTGCTGGGTATAGGAAATGCCCAGAAGCCTTCGTGATCTGCAAGGGCATCTGACATGATGCGCTCTAGGAAGATGTTGAAGAGTGTTGGAGAGAGTAAGTATCTTTGACATACACCCATTGTTGTTCTGAACCAGTTCCCGATGGCGCTGTTGTGGAGGACTGCACTGGTAGCCTTGTCATTCAGGCTTTTGATGACTTCAATAATTTTAAGGTTTATGTTGTACACTCTCATTGTTACTCACAGAGCTGCATGCCAGACTCGATCAAACGCTTTCTTGAAGTCTACAAACACATGCTATAGATGTTGTTGGTGCTGTAGGTATTTTTCGCAGATTATTCCGAGGTTGAAAATCTGTTCAGTGGTACTTCGCCCTGCCCTGAATTCTGCTTGTTCTTCATCTATGATTTGTTCAGCTTGGGGTTTCAACCTCTTGAGTATTATTTTCAGGAGGACCTTGCTGGGATGGCTGATGAGGCTGATGGTGCGGTAATTTTCACACTCCTGAAGGTTTCCCTTTTTGGGGAATAGTGATGACAAGCGACTGGGTCCATGGTGTAGGCCACTCCCCACTCTGCCAGATCTGCAGATAATGGTGAGGGCGTCAATCATCGCTTCCCCTCCGGGTTGCAGCAATTCTGTGAGTATATTGTCCACTCCCGCTGACCTCCCCTTCTTTAGTGATTGCACTGCTGCCTTAACCTCTTCTCGGAGAATTGAGAGGGTTTCTTCGTCTTCTCTGTTCTGGGGACATGCTAAAACTGATGGGTCTCCGTTTGGTTTGTGGCTGTAAAGGTCATAGCAGTACTGTGTCCATCTATCCAAGACTTCTCGTTCTTCTGTAAGGCATATGCCAGACTTGCTTTGGATCCTGGAGACCTTGGGCTGTTTAACATTTGTCAGCCGCTTCACAGTCTGGTAGGCCTTCTTGCTGTTGTTCTTATTCAGACTGTTCTCTATTTCCTGGCATTGCACTTCTATCCAGTTTTCCTTTGCTGTGCGCATGCTTTTTCAGATGTCATGGTAGGCATCAGCTCCCTGTGAGGTGTTCTTTTTCTTTTTCATCTCTCTTCGTTTTTCACACAGGTCCAAAAGTTCAGGTGTGATCCCCGATTTCGTCTTTGGGCGGTGCTTGCCAAGGATCTCAGTGGCAGCATCTGTCACATCTGAGTCATGATGTTGACATCTACTTCACCTGCTCCCAAAGTAAGCAGAGGTGCAAATTTCCCTCCAATTGTGTCTTGGAATATTTCTGCCACACCTCCGGGTCTTGCAGTTTGTCCAGGTCGAACTTCAGTCTAGTGCACTTTGCTGTATTTACTCTCTTCAAGTGGAGCCGGAAGGACATCATCGCGAGATCGTGGTCACTTCCGATGTCTACTCCTGGAAAAGTGCGTGTCCTGCCAATGTTGATGCTTGATCTGAAGCGTGTCTTGACCATGATGTAGTCAATCTGGTTGTAAAGCTCCCCCTGCTGGGAATGTGTCATGTCCATCGTCTGGATTTTTTGTGGAGACCAAGAGTGTTTGCCAGTATCAGATTGTTGTATCTGGCAAACTCCAAGAGTCTCAGACCTCTGTCATTTGCAGCGGGGTTCACATGTGTCTCTCAAGTTGTGGTGCGCATCTTGGCCAAGCTTGGCATTCCAGTTGCCTTGCACTATGACTATGTCCTTCTTCGGCACTTGGTCAAGGACAGCTTGTAGATGTTCATAGAAATCCTCCCTTCGCTGTCGTCATAGTCTGATGTTGGGGCATATACCTGGATGATAGCGATGTTGAAAGGGGCTGCTCTCAGACGGATGGAGACTGGGCGGCAACCCATGACATTGGCTAGAATGTCTTTGTGGACCAAGAATCCAACGCCATGATCGTGCCTGTCATCTCTACCGCTGAAATAAAGCTTGTGGCCTTTGTCGGTCTTTGTTTCACCTAGGCCTTTCCAGCGCAGTTCGCTGATACCTAAGATGTTCCATCGATTGTGGTCCAGCTCGTGGGCAAGTTCTTCTAATTTTCTCTCCGCATTTAGGGTCCTGACATTCCAGGTTCCTATGACGATGTTGTCTCTCGTTAAGTTGTCCATCAGTAGCACACTTATCACCTCCGTCCTGGTGGCCAACGGAAGGCGCGGTCCTTTGTGACCCGGGCGACGACTGATCCGGTATGGAGTGAGTAGTTCTTTTTATCATGCAGTGTGTCTTGGGC
>CM072519.1:22523915-22563915 GCA_036898135.1 Oncomelania hupensis | reverse complement strand
TGTTCTTTGTTCCCGACTACAAGTATTCAAGAGATATTTTTCAAACATCACTGTCATGTATTTTATGCAATACGAAAAAAATAAAACATCACATGATTATGTAAATACCATACCATTATTATGATATAATAAGGTATCCTTTATTGTTATGATAATGTCGTACATCTTAATATATTATTTATTAAGATAAGAAATATTAACACAATATTTTTTATATAAAAAATATTATGTATTATAATAATGATACGATATGTTAAAAAAAAAAGGTCTGCCCTGTATTGAAAAAGGCTTACATGGCTGCTTAAGGACAATCTGATGTGACTAATTATTATTGCTGGTAACTGATATGATAACTGATATGATAATACAAAAAATTTCTCTGAAAATACTAAATATAGTAGCATCTATATTACCAGTAAGTAATCCACCCATCATTGATCCATTCATCCATTACATTACATTACATAATTGTTGCTTTAGGTCCAGCGGACTCTTCCGAGCCAAATCAGGACCGGACAACCCCCAATCCGCATAAAAGATCTGCTGAAACAACCCTAGTGGGAAAACTGAATGCCCTCCACCAGCCAGTCACTTTACAATAAAGACATCCCACGCAGGGGACGGCTGAGGCTTCACCCCAACTTATCGAACCCCCGTTTACAAAAACAAAATAGAATACAAACATCATTATAAAATATCAACAAAACACATACATATAAAATGCCTACATTGCTAAATAATAACATCATAGGAAGCCCTAGTGACCATCTGGCAGAAAGCGTCCAATATTCCCAAGCTGATCCACCAGACCTCATACACAAACAAGGAGTCTTGTCCCGGAAGAGTTTTCAAGAAAAAAGGTAGGAGACTGGTCTAGCGAAGAAGACGATAGTATAGCAGATTGATAGAACAGAGCAGGAATGAGAAAGAGCAAATGAGAAAGACAGCGACAGTGGGAATTTAAAGCACTAAATTTCCAGAAAGTGGGGATACTATTTATACTGAAACCCCCGGCACCCCAACGGGAGTGATCCATTCATCCAGAAATTCATCCAAATAACCCTCAAATATCATTCTAATGTTCTGAATTATGAATAATCAAAACTGTCATTACGTGGTTTTTTTTAAAGCAGTCGTTTATGAATATGCACAACTTAGAAAAATGGCATTCAATTATGTGTACAATTTAATAGTTTCAAATAATGTGACACACAATTAACCGTTTGAATGGACAATGTGTTTGAAACACAATTAACCGTTTGAATGGACAATGTGTGTGATACACTGTTAGTCAAACCGCCGTAGCTCAAGTGGTAGAGCACACCGATGACCCAGGTTCAAATCCCGTAGGGAGGAAATAAAAAGTGGCCATTTTTCCCTGTCCATTTTAGCAGTATGATTGCTTTGGTGGTTCAGTGTTGATTTAGGTCCCTACCCCTTGTTCCCTTGGATAGTTATCCCCGTCTGCCGTATGGCCAATAGTGGGTGTAGACGTTAAACCTCAATGTTCATTCACACACAGCTAATCGTTCGATCCACGGTAACATTTAGTCATTTGACATAATCGATCCTGTATAACGCCTTTCCAGCTCATGAGCTGCCTTAGGCGCTGGCCCATACAAGATCTAACTCAAGCCGCCCGAGGCACCCGCTTGCTGCCTTTGGGCGCATCGTCCGACGCCCAGACGACTGAGCACAATGCTGGGCGACCGTGTTTTAAGGGAGAAAGGTCCCTACAGCGCTTGCTGGGTGTAGTTGTGTAGCCGGCATTCACCCGTCTGGGACAGGAGCGTCAGGATCTTTAAAGCCCCTGCGATGGAATGCGAATCCGAAGGAGTAATTATTACCCGAGTTGGGTGCCTGTATAGCGGATCCTCCATAGCAAAGAGGTAGTATAGATACCTCGCATGCGTACCATAACTAAGTATATACAGGTACTCACCTCGCATAATGCTACACAGGCACCCGTCTTGTGTAATGCTCCTGTGTTCGAACGTACACAATTGCAAGCGGACTTTCAAACACCAAACAAACAAACAAACAAATCAAGACCTGTTTGAACATCAACAAATTCACTTTTAAAAAATCACAAATAACATTTTCGTGCTGGCTCAATCAGAGCAATAGTTTACATTAGGAATTATCACAAGTAAAACGTTTACGTGCAGGGATAACCGTATATACACAATTAATGATTCCAACAGTCACCAATAATCTTAACAATTGGATAGTAATCATAATCACAATTAAAATGTAATTGGAATACCCCACAAACAAAACGTATATTCCGGATAATCAGAATTTTTAATTGCATTAATTGGATCACCAGTACTATTTATCTCCTGATTAAAAAATGTGAAATCGCTATTAAAATGTTGATAACTATTTGGAACCGAATTGTAATCAAAATTAAAACAGTTACAGTTGGCTTCATTATAAATAAGTCTAAATTCCAAAGTAAATTTCACAAGCTTGATATACAATCATGATTATATATAATGACCGCGATGGATTTCCTACAATACAATGCATACGTAGAACAGTCATAATGTACCACTTGTAATATAACAATGATTACAAATATTAGAACTGTTAACAAACTTTACATTACAAAAACAATAATCTCACGGTATAAGCAAAAGCATTATAT
Organism: Oncomelania hupensis; assembly: GCA_036898135.1. Taxonomy (NCBI): domain Eukaryota; kingdom Metazoa; phylum Mollusca; class Gastropoda; order Littorinimorpha; family Pomatiopsidae; genus Oncomelania; species Oncomelania hupensis. Next base: position 22,561,265 of record CM072519.1, on the reverse strand, counting down.
TGGGTCGCACCAAATCTTAACTTCTGAGCATTGCAGTGTTCACATAACGAAAACAAAAAGTAACTATTTAGAGTTCTTGCACCATGTCGCATTAAGGCGTAAATCTAAGGAGGTTACATGAGCACCCACCAATCAGCGGCATTCTTGCAGAATATTTTGACAATAAGCATTGCAACATAAACGTAGCACTTCCGAACTTACTCCTGTATCTTATGAAGAGATTTACAACAACAACAAACAAACAAACAATTAAATTTAAAAATAAGATAAAAAATAAAATAAAATACAAGTGTTACATTTTTTTTTAAATTACAAAAATAATCTGTGTATAAAATCTCCCAAAATATTTTAACTGCAAACAGGTCTAACACACAGTGGCAAGAACTTGCAATAGGTTTAGTATGTCCATTGTACTCTTTCTTTGCCTGTTATCTCGCCATCGTAGTTCAGTGACAGAACTTTTACAGAAACCCCCGGCACCACCACGGGCGAATTGCTCTAATGGTTAAGTGTCGATGTAAGTACCTCTTAGATGGTTATCCCCATCTCCCATATCGTCCATGGCGGCTGTGAAAGTTAAACTCGCAATCCTATCCTATCCTATCCTACCCTATCCTATCCCATCTTATCCTATCCCGTAACTCGAAAGTCGTTGGTGCGCCACAGATGATCGTTTAACCAGCGCACTCCATCTTTCTCTGTCCTCAGCAACCCTCATGGCTTTGCTCAGTGTCAAGCCAGTCCATTCTCGAATGTTGTCCTCCCACCTCTTTTTCTGTCTCCCTCTTCTTCTGCCACCTTGCACCGTGCCTTGCAGGATAGTCTTTGCAAGGCATAATGCTCTGGTGACGTGGCCATACCATCGGAGTTTCCGTTTCTTCACCACTCTGAGCATGTCATCGTGTTGTCCAATGGCTTGTGTGATGGTCTGTCGAACTTCGTCGTTGGTGATGTGCTGGTATAGGAAATGCCCAGAAGTCTTCTGTAGCACCTCATCTCCATGCTTTGTATTCTTCGTTGTAGGTCTGCTGTGAGGGTCCATGTTTCGCAAGCGTATAGGAAGATGGAGATGACAAGGGTGCGCAGCAACCTTACCTTGGAGTGTAGACTGATGGTCCTGTTTTTTCAAATGGACTTTAACCTTGTCAGGGCAGCAATTGTTTGCCTTATCCTGGAGAGGGCTTCCTGTAGGGACCCATTGTACGATACCATTACTCCTAAATAGACCTTCACACGCTGTCTTTCCCTCCTCTAATCTGAGAATTGTCTAATAATAATAATAATAATAATAATAATAATAATAATAATAATAATAATAATAATAATAATAATAATTCTATTTATATTGCGTGTTATATATATATAAACGAGAACAATAACAACAAAATAAGTTCAAGGCATAATATAGTAGGTATCCCTCGGTCTCAGGAGACTATGGAGTTGTACATCTAGGTGTTGGTCCTTGTACAAAGTCTAGCGTGACACGAAAGGCCAATGCGAGAGTGGCAGTCCCTCCCACACCGCGAGCAGATTTGGCTTTCTGACTATGAGTCTTTCTCTGAAGCCTCCTTGCCTCCCACTGTCGAGCAAGCGCCTGTTCAAATAGGGTAAGGTCCTTTTGCACTGCCTGTCTCCACGCCCATTTGTCTGAGGCAACAGCTTCCCTATTCTTAAGGTCAACCTCCAGAGCATGCAGGTCTCTTTTGCATACGTCCTTGTACTGCAGCTGGGGTCTGCCGGTGGGTCGTTTTCCCTGAGCAAGCTCTCCATACAGTAGGTCATTGGGGATGCGGCCGTCTTCCATCCAGACAACGTGACTGATCAAAGCATCAAAGCATAATACGTACATGCTGTTATCTTATAACGAAAAATTTCGCGACGTTAACTTGCTGCAGCCTGCACACTGTCTAATGCCTTCCCTTGATAGGATTTTGCTTTTGTTTGAGACCGGAATAAAACCCCAATAATAGGTTCTGCGGATGTCCCGTGTCCGGGGACGTAAATCTACACACCTAACCTAACCTGCGGATGTCTCGACTCAATACAGATCAATGGATTATTGTTAAAAGTACAGTTAAAACTTCGCAATTCTATTACAAAGTCTTTTCAAGACGCTAACTTGTGGCATTTCCGCCCACTGTCTAACGATATTGTCCAAGAAGATTTTGATCTTGTTTTATTTAAGGTATTACATTACATTACATGATTATTGCTTTAGGTCCAGCGGACTCTTCTGAGCCAAATCAGGACCGGACAACCCCTGATCCGCATCAAAGATCTGCTGAAACAACCCTAGTAGTAAAACTGAAAGCTCTCCACCAGCCAGTCACTTTACAATAAAGACATCCCACGCAGGAGACTTATCGAACCCCCGTTTACAAAAACAAAATAGAATACAAAACATTATAAATTATCAACAAAACACATACATATAAAATGCCTACATTGCTAAATAATAACATCATAGGAAGCCCTAGTGACCACTTGGCAGAAAGCGTCCAATATTCCCAAGCTGATCCAACAGACCTCACACACAAATAAGAAGTCTTGTCCCGGAAGAGTTTTCAAGAAAAAATGCAGGTGACTGGTCTAGCGAAGAAGAAGATAGTATAGCCGATTGATAGAACAGAGCAGGAATGAGAAAGAATAAATGAGAAAGACAGCGACAGTGGGAATTTAAAGCACTAAATTTCCAGAAAGTGGGGATACTATTTATACTCAAACCCCCGGTACCCCAACGGGAGAAAATTTAAGGTGGAAAAGTAACAGGAAATACTGAGAGACGGACCAGCAAAAACCACTATACTTTCTGTATAGTACATTACCTGTAAAGCGGCAGTATAAATACGTAGCATCTGAAAAGTCTCCACTCAAAACTGAATCAGTGTTAGTTACAAGCATGTTTTAAAAAAATATCAGCATTATAGTAGTACTAGTGTACACGTATCGAATCGATCCATATCTATGAGTAAGCAATAGTTACAGTGCTATGGAATGGCAACACGGAATATATATATTAGCAAGAGCACAAGTTGACCGCAAGATTTTAAAACAATTGACAAGATAAGAAGTTGTGAAAACCTTTTTAGTGATGCTAAAAGATTAAGATCGTTGGGAGTCTCCTTGAAAAAAAAAACTATGCTTGAAAACGAGGAAGAGCAATTCTTTTATCAAGTATCCTCTTTTACTACCATACAAGGTGTTTTTAACAACTGTTTTAACTTGTCAACAGAATACAACATCTGACTTGTTTGGATTCAATACGGTTAGTTAAAAGTATAACCATTGTCAAATGTAACGTCTCGGATGGTTTGAGTTTGGATCAGAAATAATCTTCAGATCGGACGGTAACCTATATAAAGGTGGAATAAAATATAGCATCTGAAAGGTCTAAAAAATTTTTTTAAGTATCAGTGATTGTTAAAACTACAGTTAAAACAACACCAATAATAATAATAATAATAATAATAATAATAATAATAATAATAATAATAATTATTATTATTATTATTATTATTATTATTATTATTATTATTATTATTATTATTATTAATATGAATAATATGAATAATATGAATACATTATTATTATTATTATTATTATTATTATTATTATTATTATTATTGTTGTTGTTACTACATGTATTATTATTATTATTAAGTATACTTCTCAGTGTACGACAGCCTACTTTTTGTGTATTCATTGTATCTTGTCTGGAGTCAAGGCGGAGCAGTACTGTATCAGTTCTTAGCAACATCTGGATAGAACTATAAGTATAACAGTTCTACAGCAAAAACGTGCTGATAATAATGTATTGTATAAGACACAACATTACTCTAACCTAAAACCCACATAGGCCTACAAGCACAGTGAATAGATATTGAATAATTAATAACTTGGATTCCGTTTACATTAAAATATCGTGTGGGTGGCCCAAATTCGTTTTCATCTGCGACGACATGGGTGAAAGTGAATCACCGCTAAAAGAGTCATTCTAAGCAGAAGACACTTTTGCTCTATTCTCTCATGGCCTGTCCTAATTGGAAGGTTCGGGGAGGTTCAAACACTTTTTTGTCAGGGCTTTCAGATCCCGAACCTAGACTGCTGAACCTATTTGACAAAAAAATGTTCAGGAACCTAGGTTCGGAATGTGAGATCTTCGGGGAAAAAAATGTTTGAATCTCCTCGAAACTTCCATTAACTTTCCAATTTAGACAGGCCCTTAGCCTAGGGTTCGGCTTTTGTAGACTATATCCAATATTAAATTTCGGTCTATTCAACATACTAATTAGTATTGCATAGGATTAGACCACAACGACATTGCATTGCGTTGCATGTTTACAATTCTGTGTGTATACAATAATAATAATAATAATAATAATAATAATAATAATAATAATAATAATAATAATAATAATAATAATAATAATAATAATAATTTTTACTGGATTTACAAAACCCGCATATCTCACAAAAAAGAGTGATTCAAGGCGCATTAGCGGTATATAATTTCATCAATCAATTAAACAATTTATAAATCAATCAGTCAAATTGCAGTCAAGCTGTACATAGCACAGATTTGCATACGGTAAATCTCTATTCGTCAGAAAAACACTTCTCGAATTATAGGAATGCTATACAATAGGCTTCATGTTTTTATTCAGGGTTTTTAAAACAACACTTTGCGTTTAAGCCAATAAGGGCAATATGGGTTTGTTTTTTGTTTTTAACAAACAAATTAAATATAGTCATCTCAAGTATTCATTCCTAGATAAGTTTTATAATAATTATTATTATAACTACATTTTTTGTAAGCGCCCAGTGTTCCGAGAGGACCTGGTCCGTCGTTTTTTATGCGCCTGCACATCAGCGTTCTCGGGGAAGAAATAAAGATTGTCCCGTGATTTGCGGGTCGGCTTGGATCGCCCGATCTCGGGACACTTGTACAGGCGCTGGAATAGAGCGTGCAGCGGAAGGGCCACCAGCCCCGCCACCAAAGCCCAGTGATGGTACCATTGACCCTTGGCTGGGGTCATGACGTACCACAAGACCAGCATAGTGAAATTCTCCACATAGAACAAGCCGTAGGATAAGATAGACCGGTAGTGTACTTTGTAGTACTGTTCGTAGAACAGAGCGTTTTCTATATCCACGTCGTCCGTCGGCGGCAGTTGTTTGTCGTACGGTTTCAAACTTCCTTTGTAAATGTGGGACGACACGGAGTGTTTCCTTAGACTATAGTGCTTCCCGAGGCTAGAGCGCTTGTCTAGGCTGGCGTGCTTGTCACGGCAAGCGTGCCGACCTGGTGCGGTTAGTCTATCCTCTGGACCAGGTTCTCTCTCCTCTGTGGAATTCTCCTCTTTGTCGTTGAAATCTGTGGCATTCTCTTCGTCGATGGAATGAAGATCCTCAGTGGGGATGTTTGCGCACTCTTCTTCGTCTTCCTCTTCTTCGTCGTCTTCGGCGTCTTCGGCGTGATAGTAGAAAATGTGGATGAAAGAAAACACGCTGAAGTATCCCACCAGCAGTCCCAGGAGAAGGTTGGAGGTAAGGAAATGGCGGTTCTTGTGGTAAAAGCAGGTGGACATGATGAGGCCGTGGGGGATGAGGATAGCGAGGATCCACCAGCGGAAGAGAGACGCGAACAGCGCGATGCTCAGCACCCTCCCTCCCGTCTCCGCCAGGCGCCACAGAAAGTCTAGGGCCAGATGCTGGAAGCTGGTACGCCGCGAGTCTCCGAACAGCTCATCCCTGAAGGCAGCCAGCGCCAGGGCCAGACTGCACCACGACGATAGCACTGCCAGCACGCGAAATGCCTCTGAAAAAACACCAAGTGGTTTGCTTTAGTATTTGAAGAATATATTAAAGAAGAAAGAGAAGGAGAAGGGCGACCATCATCATGATCTTCATCATCATCATCATCAACATCATCGTCATCATCGTCATCATCATAATCATCATCTTCATAAATATGAAATGTCGACATCATCCATCACCAATCATAATCAAAACTCATCATCATCATCATCATCATCATCATCATCATCATCATCATCATCATCATCATCATCATCATTATCGTCCTCTTTGATTTTTGACACGTTATTGTCCCCTTTTTTATCGGAAAATTCTGTGCCGCTTACCCTGGGGAAGGCGTAGTCGCAGTCTGGGGTGCGCCCAAACCCAAACCTATCTAATTTTAGCTGTGTTTTTGACATTTTGCTGGGGGAGCAAACCGGAATACCCGGAGATAACCCCCAAGACGTTGCCCGAGTGGAAAGTAACTAATACGCGGATAAACATTACGCCCAGAGGCAGGATCGATCCAACACCTGTCAGTTCCCATTGGTTTTTAGCCTGTGGACAACGCTCGCAATGGTCATCTTCATCAGCATCATCGTCGTCCCCGGCGTTGCCATCATTATGATAATGTATGCCGATGAGAATAACAACTATAACGACAAGGATAACAATGACGATGTGTTACCATTGCTGTTGCTGCATATGATACAGTGATGCCCATTGGTCTGTCGATTGTTCTTAACAGTCTAATATAAAGATCTCGTAGAGCTGTTCCAACTCAAGACTTACTCAAGGCGCTAACTTGCTGCCTTAGGAGCGTTCGTCGTACGCCCCAGACAACTTAACTAATACATAGCATTACAAAAAAAACATATCATTATACAATGTTATTAAAAGAAATTCTCCCAGCACGGTGACCATGCTTTCTTTGTGTAGAAATGTTTGCGCTTCCAATATTTTCATTCATTCTTTCATACTTTTTACTGACCGCTAGCTCCTTCTAGTTGAGGCCTGGTGGTGAGAAGGATGAAGAGCTGGAAGACGAGCTGAGGGGCCGCTTCTAAACACCCCTCAAACAGCCTCAACCAGCAGCTGTCGGCATTTCTCTCCGTCATCTCATTCATTAAATGCTTTCTTTCTTCTTTCGTCCGTGAGGTCTGGCGACTCCGCAGCCCGCAGTGGAGATACATTAACGTTCTGCAAAAAGAAAAATGATAACAAATAGCAACTTTTATAAAGTAGCAAATAAAGATATGAATTAAATTAATTAATCTGGAATTTTAAAGTCTTTTAACATCCCAGTGATTTTAGACTCAATTTAGTAGAATAGAAACATAACAATCTTCAACAATCTTTAACAATTTTCTCTATTAAAATAGCAACAACAGTTAATGCAGCAGATCAACACAATCATTTTAAGAGTGCAAATACACAAACATGATGGTGATGAAGTTGAAGATGAAGATGAAGATGATGATGATGATGATGATGATGATGATGATGATGATGATGATGATGATTGTTACACTGTTGTTGTTGTTTTTTTTTTTTTTTATCAGTAGTTGATTCAGCCCCGATTCTTGAATCCTGATAAGTGTAACTCGGATTCGTTTATCCACGCAACCTGTTCACTCAGCAACAAGGCAGGAGTAGCCGTATGAAGTTTTCCAACTTTACTCAGTGTACATCAACAACTGCATACAATCGCTCAATCGCTTTTTCCACTCTTTCACTTTTCAACTCTTTCAACTAACAATTTTTTTTTTAAATCAGTTTATGGTCCCCTCTCTTCCCGAGAAGGATTTTCAGAGAGGAGACCTTTTTTGTAACAATTTTTTTTTTAATCAGTTTATAGTCCCCTCTCTTCCCGATAAGGATTTTCAGAGAGGAGACTCGTAACAATTTTGAAACAGGTCGGTACTTATATAGTCTCTCTATACTCTAGAGAAAGTTCGAACATTCCAGCGTGACGCAATTACAGCCAATCAGAATAAAATTCGTCACCGGAACTATGCACTGTCTTACGTCATATTTAGGTTAGAAGAATCTCGTAGCTACCACTAGATTTATCTACATGCATCGATCGATAGTAAACAAGTGATTCTAGAAAATTCTCCAATAATATCGACCAACGAAAATTATCAACATTATACAAAGCTTCTTCTAACTACAACGCAAAATCAAATCAAAGGTAAATACACTCTGTTATTGCATACTTTGCAAAACAAAACGATCGGATGTATCGTGCGCGTCTCAAACGTAACAATGATATGATGATGACCATGATGATGATGATGATGATGATGATGATGATGATGATGATGATGATGATGATGATGATGATGATGATCTTGTTATTCACTTATAATGCTCAATTCCCGTCCATGTCGACCGCTCTCTATCTCTCCCTCTCTCTCTTTACATACACAAGCGCGCACCTAGCACACAAACAAACACATATTTCGTACTGCACTACACGTTCTTTCACCCAATTCTAGCTCCTCCATTTATCAATCTCCACCACACTAACCAACCTCCTTTTACCCATTCTGCTCAACTCCCATCTCGTCACATCCCCCACCTCTCTCTCTCTCTCTCTCTCTCTCTCTCTCTCTCTCTCTCTCTCTCTCTCTCTCTCTTTTATCCAGCCAATTATGCAATATGGGTTTGAAATTTGGAGTTTGGAAAAAGCAGCCGTTCATTGTAAAAAAGCACATTTGTTTGCCCTGAAGAAATTTTGTATGTGTACAACTGCTGCCCTGACAAGGTTGAAGTCCAGTTAGAAAGACAGGACCATCAGTCTACACTCCATGCTGCACTACCTTGCCATCTCCATCTTCCTATACGCTTGCGAAACATGCACCCTCACAGCAAACCTAAACGTAGAACGAAAAAGCATGGAGATGAGGTGCTTCAGAAGACCTGGGCATTTCCTATTCCCAGCACATCACCAACGACGAAGCCCGACAGACCATCACACAAGTCATTGGACAACACGATGACATGCTCACAGTGGTGAAGAAACGGAAACTCCGATGGTATGGCACGTCACCAGAGCAACAGATTTTGTAAACACCATCCTGCAAGACACGGTGCAAGGGGGCAGAAGAAGAGGGAGACAGAAAAAGAGGTGGAAGGACAACATTCGAGAATAGACTGAGCGAAGCCATGAATGAACATTGATGTTAAACGTCAACACCCACCATTGGCGATATGGCAGACGAGGGATAACCATCCCCGGGAACAAGGGGTAGGGACCTAAAACAAAACTGAACCACCAGGGCAATCATACTGCTAAAATGGACAGTGAAAATGGCCACTTTTTATTTCGCCCACCCCGGGATTCAAACCTGGGTCATCGGCGTGCCAGGCGAACGCTCTACCACTAGAGCTACGGCGGTGGGCGAAGCTATTAGGGTTAATGAGGACAGAAAGATAGAGTACGCTGGTTAAACAATCATCATTCTGTGGAGCCCCAACGACGTTTGAGTTAGGGGATAGGATAGTATAGGCTAATCTTGTTTATAACGAGTTAAATAGATACCCTATTACCATAATTCTGGTGTAAGTTGCTTAGGTTACTGGTTTAAGTGGATGCTTGTAGGTTACCTAAGAAAGCTTATAGCTTGTTGTATGAATTGGATAATAGAGGGAAAAAGACGTGAGTGATGAGCGTAGGAGAATGTTTGTTTCAGTTCGGATTTGGGTATGTGTGGATGAATCAGAGCGTGGGTAATGTACAATGGTTTCTGAGAGCGATTGATAACTGTAAATGGCAAGAATGGAATGACTATGCAAATACGAGTGTACGGTTTGATTTATACAGATCCTTTTGTAATACGTCGCATGATGTGCCTTTGTATTTGAAATTGGATTTGGATAGACATCTTCAGTATTTAATGCCTATTTAATGCCTATTTAATGACTATTTAATGACTATTTAATGACTATGTTCAGATTTGGTATTTTTGATTTGGCTATTCGTTTGTATAAATATAACAGTTAAATACCAGAAGAAAAACCTGTGCAAATTATGTAATCAAACCGAAGAAAATGAGTTCTTTTTTTTACTGTCTTTATTTCGATGATTTACGAAGGGAATATATTGCCCCCAAATACTGTAGAACCCCAATGCATTCAGACTGTCTTTATTATTGTCATCAAATAACGAAAATGTTGTAAAGAGACTGTATGTTGTTGTACAGAGCGTTCAAGGTTGGAGAAACTGTTTTGTCGTGATGTATGTATATTTTGAAGATTTGAGATAGGCTACTTTATTGTTTCGATGTATGTTTCTTGACTGCTATTGTATTGTGATTGTTGTGTGTGTGAATAGGTTGCACACACCCATTCTAAGGGGGCTAGGCCCTTTATTGAATAAATAATCGTATTCGTAGTATCTCTCCATCTCCATTTCTCTCCCCTCCATTCCAACCGCCCTTTCCCATCCTCTCTCAAACCTCCTTCCATTTGTGTATGTCTTGCTTTGTTATCGATTTCGTATATATATCCATCTCTCTACTCTTCCTTGGGATCCCCCCCGCGCCCCTCTCTCTCTCTCTCTCTCTCTCTCCCTCCCTTCCTTCCTTCCTTAGATCTCTCTCTCCTTCCTACTTCCATGTCTCTCTTTGCATTGCGTCTGTTATCGATTTTGTCATGGGAGGGCTATTACACTGGGTCAGGTTTTGTGATCGATACTGCTGATCGTTTCTGTCGTGTGTCAGTAAAAATGTATTATTCTCCCGCTACTGTCCATAGCATAGTATTTTAGCATGATCTTCAGCAGCCCGGCCGCTACCAATGATGTAATATTTACCACGGTCTGTAGCCAAGCTACGATAGATAATTGATCAAAAGATTTATTAAAAAATAATCCTAATTTAAAAATAAATAAATAAAATAATTAAAACAATCAGTTGTATAGGATAATCCGTGTTCTATTGATGAGGACAAAATAACGTAGTCAGTAGGTGAATTTTAATTTTTCATTCGGTTGAGTCTCAACCGAGGCATAGTCTGTGCTCGCATGCATTCCACAGCACGGATTTTAACAATTCAGACCCTCATGTCCTAGACAGGCGAGTGCCAGAAACACCAATGCACCCAGCATGCGCAATAGGTCCTGTTCTTCCCTTTCCTAGGAGGCGCTGCAGTCCATGATGCTCTCGCAGCTGCCGCTGAGAAGGCAGACCGAATTTCGTCAGCACGGTGGACCAATGTGTCTTTAAAATCCTATAATAATGTTGCAATGATTATTGCTCGCTTATTTATTTATGTATTTGTATGTTCATTTATTTATTATAAATTCATTAATTAATTTATTTATTTTATTTCTTGTTTTATATTGCGCTTGTTTTCTTTTTTCTTTTTTTAAGCTCAAAAGCTATTCAAATGCCGCCAGAGTCTCCAAAAACAACAACAACCTATTTGAATGTGAATATATATCCTGTCCCGTAACTCGAAGGTCGTTAAAGCACCACAGATAATCGTTTAACCAGCTTACTCCATCTTTCTCTGTCCTCAGCAACGCTCATTGGTTCGCTCAGTGTCAAGCCAGTCAATTTTTGAATGTTGTCCTTCCACCTCTTATTCTGTCTCCCTCTTCTTCTGCCTCAATGCAACGTTCCTTGCAGGATGGTCTTTGCAAGACCTGATGCTCTGGCGACGTGGCCGTACCATCGGAGTTTAAGCTTCTTCACCACTGTGTGCATGTCATCGTGTTTCCCAACAGCTTGTGTGATGGTCTGTCTGTGCTTGATATAGGAAGTGCCCAGAAGTCTTCTGTAGCACCTCATCTCCATTCTTTGTATTCTTCGTTGTAGGTCTGCGGTGATGGTCCATGTTTCGCAAGCGTATAAGAAGTTGAAGATGACAAGGGAGCGCAGCAGCCTTACCTTGGAATGTAGACTGATGGTCCTGTCTTTCCAAATGGGCTTCAGTCTTGTCAGGGCAGCAGTTGTTTGTGCGATCCTGGAAAGGACTTCCTGTCTGGATCCACTGTCTGATACAATGGCTCCTAAATATTTGAAGCTATGCATCGTGTTGAGGGATTAGCCTTAGACTTTGATGTATGTGTTATTGGTCATCATTGTGGTCTTCTCTGCACTTATTTCCATTCCAAATGCTCTGGGGTGGTGTCAAGCCTCTGTACCAGCTGATCAAGTTCTTGTTCCTCTCCAGCCAATCCATCAATGTCATCCGCAAAACGGAGGTTGGAGATTGCTCTAACCGCTGTGTTGACGGTGCCTTCGTGATCTGCAAAGGCGTTTGACATGATGTGCTCCAGGAAGTTGCTGAAGAGTGTTGGAGAGAGTATGCGTCCTTGAGGCAGGCCGATTGATGTCCTGAATCAGTTCCCGATGACGCTGTTATGGAGGATTGCACTGGTAATCTTGTCATACAGGCTTTTGATGACTTCAATAATGTTAGGTCTCATGTTGTAAACTGTCAAGGTTGTCCACAGAGCTGCATGCCAGACTCTGTCAAACGCTTTGTTGAAGTCTGCATATATATCGTTGTGTTGCAAGTATTTTTTGCTCGTATAAAGACTATAGTAATATAGATGAAGATTATATTATATACGATGCTGCGGAGCAGTACCTGCATCTGTAGGCTCAAGATACGACCTTCTGTAACGCAGGGATAGCAATGCTTGGACGCTGTTGGGAGACGTGCATCGAAGTCAATGTAAACTATGTTGAAAAGTGACAAAGTATTACCTCCAATAATTTTATACATCTTTGTATTCGAGGCTATGAACCTTTTGGACTATCCTCGTGATAGGGATAGTGTTCGTTATATATTGGTATAATTTGTAATTTGCAAACCGCTGTATGACGATAGACAACATCAACAAAACATAGTCAAACACACTGCTTGTTGTTGGTGGTGCTGATGTTGATGGTGGCATTAGTGATGATTACGAGGAGAAGGAGGAGGGGGAATACAAGCAAGATAGAAGATATATAATGTTAAAAAAAATACAGAGAAAAAAAGAAAGAAATATGTACATTATGTATCAAAAAGAAGAAGAAGAAGAAGAAGAAGAAGAAGAAGACATGCGTGAGGCAAGCTCGAGTACAGGGAAAGAAATAGGGAGAAGAAGAAACAGAAAAGGAGAAGAACAAGGAATAGCAGAAGAACCTGTCCTAACCCATCTGATCACGAAAGACTTCATTTGAGACAGACAATGCAACAAAGACAAGCAGTGAAGCGAGCAGTGTACAAACCACAAGGGCATTAACCAAGCACAGTGGATCCCCGATAGCAAAAGGGTAGCATAGCGGTAGCAGTAGAATTTATAAATATTTTCATTACAAAATAGTTGTGTGTGGTATATGCAGCCGCGCGATCGAGGATCCGTATCTACCGCAGCGCTATAGAGAATCCGCCCAACATGTGTAACGCTCGATGCACAAGCACAACGCAACACAACGAACTGAGCCTTCTTCCACTGCAATCGAATGTCTGCTCTAGATTCGCTTGACTGACTCGTCTACATACGGTTCACAAACTAGTTGAGAAGCGAACGTCAGCGTCGGCAAGTCACAGCTACGCAGTGTGCGTAAGGCTTTAAAGGATCCCAAGATCCCACATTTCAGCACCATAAATTCACAGTGAATGTTGCTCCACCCAAACATTTACATTAAGTCCCCCTTCCCAACAACCTCTTTAAAAAGAACAAAAAGAGCGGTTTTGATAGGTTACTTATCAATCGACATGTTCATTTTGTTTATGTATCTGTTAAAAGTATCGAGGTTGATTATAGCAAAAATTATTTAGTATTACTAGTAGTAATTATAGTAGGCACAGTTGTTTGTTTATATACCAAGTAATAAACGCCTATACAAATCAAAGCTTAACGGTCGGTTTGAGCAAAGATTGTAAAATACATCCTCATCTTTATATCCTATCCTATCCTATCCCATAACTCGGAGGTCGTAAGGGCACCACAGATGATCGTTTAACCAGCGTACTCCATCTTTCCCTGTCCTCAGCATCCCTGATTGTTTCGCTCAGTGTCAAACCAGTCCATTCTCGAATGTTGTCCTCCCACCTCTTTTTCGGTCTCCCTCTTCTTCTACCTCCTTGCACTGTGCCTTGCAGGATGGTCTTTGCAAGACCTGATGATCTGGTGACGTGGCCATACCATCGGAGTTTACGTTTTTTCACCAGTGAGCAGGTCATCGTGTTGTCCAATGGCTTGTGTGATAATCTGTCGGACTTCGTCGTTGGTGATGTGCTGGGTATAGGCAATGCCCAGAAGTCTTCTGTAGCACCTCATCTCCATGCTTTGTATTCTTCGTTGGGGACCTGCTGTGAGGGTCCATGTTTCGCAAGCATATAATAGGAAGATGGAGATGACAAGGAAGCGCAGCAGCCTTACCTTGGAATGTAGACTGATGGTCCTGTCTTTCCAAATTGGTTTCAACCTCGCCAGGCAGCAGTTGTTTGTGCGATCCTGGAGAGGACTTCCTGTCGGGACCCACTGTCTGATACAATGGCTCCTAAATATTTGAAGCTATGCACTGTGTTGAGGGATTGGCCTTGGACTTTGATGTCCGTGTTGATGCCATTGTTGGTCATCATTTTGGTCTTCTCTGCACTTATTTCCATTCCATAGGCTCTGGAGGTGGTGTCAAGCCTCTGTACCAGCTGTTCCAGTTTTTGTTCCTCTCCAGCCAATCCATCAATGTCATCCACAAAACGAAGGTTGGAGATTGCTCTTCCCCCTATGCTGACTGTGCCTTCGTTGTCTGCAAGGGCATCTGACATGATGCGCTCTAGGAAGATGTTGAAGAGTGTTGGAGAGAGTAGGCATCCCTGACTGATCATCTTTATAACGTGACAACAATGCAATTTCTCCAGCAAACTCAAATCAGTCATTGCCACACACTCCACACACACAAAACAAAACAAAACAAATATAATACATTAATCAAAATTTTGGTTAAAAGAACAAGAAAGAAAAGAAGTGTCCTTGATATCCTAGCCCTTTAAAAAGGTTATAACCCGTCGGAAACACTTTTTGCGGGTTCAAGTGTTCCGATGCTTGGAGCAAACGGTGGCCCGAACTATAGCCTAAACTACAGCCTAAACATTTCCCCCTTTTCCAAACATGTACCGCTTTTCTTTTACAGTGCGATTGAAAACGCAACGGAATAACCGGAACTTCCACGGTTACGTCACAAACCCTGAAAATTACTGGTGGTTTTGATAAAAATTGACCCATTGCCTTTGTTCTCCTCCAATAGATTATAGCTGTCATGCCAAAACATGCTAATGCCAGATCTTGTGAATGGATGAAATTCCCCACCCACAGACAGCACACATTCAACCTTTCTTGTTCTTCTCTACCTCACAAACTGGAAAACTTGCCTGTTTAGTCTACTTCCGATTTAGCGGTTCACGACAAGCGCTTGTCGAGATGATTGTCGGCAGTCATTATTGTAACAATACTTCCACTGACATGTTCCACAACCGTTACTACAGTTACATTTTCTTTCTTTTTTTTAAAAAAGAAAAAAAGGCCAAATCCACTTTAAGCTGATGAGCGCGTGGGTAAGCTTATTGGCCTTTGCATGTCAGACTTTCTTGTCCCTAAGCAACAGCGAACTAATTTAAATACTTATATTGACCCTCACAGCCGTCTTTTCTTACCCAAAAATATTAGAGATTTTGTTTTGTCTCTCTCTAGCCCGTAAGAATATACGAAACCAACACGGTGCCCATATGAGAACGTGAATGTATACAATGGCATCATCATGTCAGAAACAATTTTGCACACTAGTAATAACCCCTCGTGGAGGTACCGGGGGTTTCTGTATAAATAGTATCCCCATTTTCTGGGTAGTTAGTGCTTTCAATTCCCACTGTCGCTGTCTTTCTCATTTGTCTTTTCTCATTCCTACTCTGTTCTATCAATCTGCTATACTATCTTCTTCTTCGCTAGGCCAGTCACCTTCCTTTTTCTTCAAAAACTCTTCCGGGACAAACTCCTCATTTGTGTGTGAGGTCTGTTGGATCAGCTAGACGCTTGGACGCTTTCTGCCAAATGGTCACTACGGATTCCTATGATATTATTATTTAGCCATGTAGGCATTTTATAGGTATGTGTTTTGTTAATATTTTATAATGATGTTTATATTCTATTTTGTTTTAGTAAACGGGGGTTCGATAAATTAGAGTATAGCCTCAGCGTCCCCTGCGTGGGATGCCTTTATTGTACAGTGACCGGCTGGTGGAGTGTCTTCAGTGTTACACCACTGGTGTTGTTTCAGTAGAACTTTTATGCGGATCAGGGGCGAGTCCTCTTTCAGCCAAGTTGTGTTCTTGATTTTGTGGTCCCGATTCGGCTCTTTCCAGTCAGCTGGACCCTGTATAAGCAATGAATAACTAACACACACTAGTAATAGGAGAGTGGCATTCTGATGGTTTTGAATACTGGTGTGCTGCAGCAGAAAATCTTAAACTTTACACCAATAGGCTTATTTGTTTTGTCTTAAACCTTATACTAGGTTGAGATCCACTGGGATACATTTAAACACATGTTCTTTGTTTTTTTTTCACACTTTTTATCTAGGTTGAATTCAAAAAAGGAGATTTTTTTTTTCAAAAATTGGAATTACTTTGACATAGTCGGGAATCAGAACGAGTCAAAGTTCCGTCCGTCGGACAGTCCCTCGCGCGACATATCTCAAGAATCACTGAACGGATTTCTACCACACTTCATAGGAAAATTACCTAGGTTAGTGGCCAGCCTTCCGTGTCAACGCATTTGTTCAATCGCAAAGGGGGCAAGATCGCTGAGGTCAACTTGTTGCTGAACTCTTTTTGTTCTATATATTGGAAAAGAAACCGCTATAAACGATTTTGATATTTTTTTATATAGCTACTTCATCTCTTTCAGCAGCTGTCCCGTTATCAGTCGGTCTGTCAGTCCGTCCGTCGGTCGTCCCGATGTTAACTTTTTGTGTGTTTTTGATTCTTTTGTGTGTGTTCCTAACACATTTTTGCATTATCTTGAGAATGACTGAACCGAATTTGATTAATTTTACCACGCAGTCTATATTTTAATCGTACAGATTTTTGATCATTCACATTTGCACTTTCTCAAGGGTCAAGGTCGATGTGCTTTGTCGTTTTCTAAAACAGGTTTTGCGCTGAATCTCAAAATTGGCTGAATCGATTTGGAATTTTTAAAATTTTTTATACAGATAGTTCCAATAGAGACCAGTAACTGCACGTTTTCATTATGCTTGGCTTTTTTTGTGTTTGTTTGTTTTCATTCAAAAATATAGGTCACATCCACGTTAAGCTGATGAGCGTGTGAGTAGATGGCCTTTGCGTGTCAGACTTTCCGTTCATACTTGTCCTCTATCCCTAAGCAACAGCAAACTAATTTAAATACTTATATTGACCGTCAAAGCCGCCTTTTCTAACCAAAAAATATTTGATCTTCGTCCGTCCGTCCCTGCCTCCCTCCTTCCCTCTCTCTCTCTCTCTCTCTCTCTCTCTCTCTCTCTCTCTCTCCCTCCCTCTCTCTCTCTCTCTCTCTCTCTCTCTCTCTCTCTCTCTCTCTCTCGTCCGTAAGAATATACGAAATTACCACAGGTGCCCATATGGGATCGTGAGTGTTTTAAGTGTAATGCTAATTGACTATGCTCACAGTCCGATACGAGCACCTGTACAATGGCAACATCATGTCAAAAATAATTTTGCATTTGTAATTTGCAAATGTGCTCTGTCGTTTTCTAAAACGCGTTTTGCGCTGAATCTCAAAACTGGCTAAACCGATTTGGATTTTTTAAAAATTGTTTATACAATTAGTTCAAATAGTGACCCATCACAGCTTGTTTTTGTTGCTGTTTTTAATTTTAAGATAAAGCCGAGACACAACACCGACCACTTGAGAACATACTGATTTTCAGTTTTTTCAGTTAGTCTGTTTGTGCCAGTGTTTGGAAATACATTAAGAACGGCTGGACATCTTGCTTTTGTGTTGCAATGCCTCGGTTTCTGGCTGACGCGTTGTGAAATCCTGTGTGATAAATTGATTTCTTGGTAATTATTCAGTACCGCTAAAGGCTGATCGATAGGCCAAGACAATGCGAGACTATTAAATATTGAAAGAATGGCTGCTTAAATCGTTCACCCCACGTCACACTTGCGCAAAGCTTTTACATTACATGATTATTGCTTTAGGTCGAGCCAAATCAGGACCAAAAAAATAACATCTTAGCTGAATAACGTATGTATGTATGTGTGTATGTATGTATGTATGTATGTATGTATGTATGTATGTGTGTTTGCGTGCGGGTAGGTGCATGGTAGTGTTTATGTATACATGAGTTTGCGTGTGTGGCTGTGGGTGGATATGGATGTGTTTGATTTGTTGTTGTTGATGCGTCTTCTTCTTCTTCTTCTTTTTCTCCTCCTTCTCCTCTTCTTCTTCTTGAAGAGCGTTACTACCCTTCCAAAGGGACGAAATACTATTGATATAACACATTAACGATAAAGTCATAATTCATAGTAGTCATGTCGCATAGAGGTGTGCGGGGTTGTCTAGGAAATGTGTGGTTGGTATGACATTCTGCAGAGCGAGTCAATAATGCATAAAGATAAGGTGGCATTATAGAAAACAACGAAACGACAGCGCAGAAAAAAACCTTGCTGAAGCTAGGGTCAGATTTGATAGGGGAGATGTGCTCGGCCAAAAGATAATCATAACCAAAATAGATCTGCGCCGAATAAACATTGTGCAAAATAATGCGCGCACACACACACATACACACATCCACACACACGCACACACACACACAAAACCACAATTCAAGCAGTATTGTTTTGTGCCGTTGTTTGTTGTTCACAAAGGCACATCATGCATGATGAATTTCTGGAGATTGTACTAAACAAGTGCGCATGTGACTCAATGTTACACATCGACCGTCTACAGGTTATGCTGCTGTAGGGCTTGACATCACACATACAGCCAGGACAATGGCCTGTGTGATGGGCCGGTAGCGACTAAAGAATGTTGATGATGATGATGATGATGATGATGATGATGATGATGATGGTGATGATGATGGTGATGATGATGATGATGATGATGATGATGATGATGATGATGATGATGATGATGGTGATGATGATAATGATGATGATGATGATGGTGATGATGATGATAAACCAATATTTGTATACACGTATACAAAAACGTACTGACAACTACAACTAGACAGGAACGATTAACACACACAACAGTTCATTCAACGAGACAAGAGATGAAACGGTTACAGGACATTGTGTCCAGAGAGATGATGACACGATTATAGAGATGGCAAACTTACACGATGACAGGGCCCAGGTTGAATAGTACCGCCACTAGCATCAGCAGCCTCAAGGTACAGGAACTCCTGCGGAACACCATCAGCTTTCTCAGCGACATGAGGCAGTTCACAACATAGGCCAGCAGGACGAAGGTCAAGGTCAGACCTCCGTACTCCTTGTGCCCGTTGTATAGGAAGGTGCCCGCGAGCCACGTGTCCGTGCCGATGTCACACAGATACAGTAGAATACCCAGCACGCCCAGAATGACGTCATACCATTCAAACACGTGGTGTCGCAAGACATCAAGCGCCTCCTGATCGTCGTCTTTGGTGGGTTCTGTGTCCTTGTAAAAGATGCCGCAGTGGCAGAGTTTGGACATGTGACGGCTGTGCAGGCAACGGCAACACCATGTGGACGGAGTCCTTCTACTGTCTGGTTTCAGAGGCTCGCTTTCTGGAAGGCTCTTCTGTCTTCCACCATCAGCTTCTTCTGCTTCCTCACGTGTGGTCCTTTGAGGGTTCTTACTCTTACCACCCCGAAGTTCATCAAGCTCATCAATTTCTTCTGAAGATGGCGGATAAAACGCCACCTCCAAATCTTTCGGGATTCTCAGAGGCGGCGGTTTCTTCCGCGATTTGCTGACAGGAACAGTTTTAACTACTTCCGTTACTTCTATTGAAACTGACTTCACTTCCGCCGACTCTGGTTTCAGTTCTGTTGATTCTGGTTTCAGTACTGATGGCCCTGATGTCAGTTTCGCTGAATCAGATTTTCGTTCTAGCGGTTCTGGCTCCGGGTTTGCTGAATTCACTTTCAGTTCTAAAGGATCCGGTTCGAGTTGTATGGAATCTTGTTCCTGTACTAGTAAACCCGGTTTCACTTCCATCGAATCTGGTCCAAGTGGATCCGGTTTAGACTTTATCAGCTCTAGTCCTTTTCCTCCACTTAGGCTTCCTGCTGTACCCTGGCTCGCCATTACCTGCGTCGGCCGCTTGCGAGGCGTTCCAGGCATAGAGTTGTCACTGTCGATATGTCGAATACCATCGAGATCTTCTTCCAAGCGTCTCACTCTGTCAGCCATCGCCGTATGGAAGAGCGATCATATCCTTCCGAGTTCCTGCAGTGGCTGGAAAGAAGAAAAAACACAAAAAAAATCAATGTTCTGCTTAGGTCTATGCGCTTCACGCTGCCTAGCTGAGACTCATCCAGGCTCACTAGTGACTGTTGGAGAGGCGAAGGTAAGCCTGTACTGGTCTCAGCTATGCAGTGTGTTGCCGCTCCCTACCATTTACGACATATCTAGTAGGCTATAGACCAATGTTTATGTAACAAGTTATAATTTCTAGTGCAGTTTCAAGTTTATTATCAGTCGCATTATGTTATAGATAGTATATTTTAATGATATTCTTCTTCTTCTTCTTCTTCTTCTTCTTCTTAGTTCTTCTTCTTCTTCTTCTTCTTATTATTATTATTATTATTATTATTATTATTATTATTATTATTATTATTATTATTATTATTATTATCAGAGACTAATGCATTGCATTTCAGTATCTTGTATCCTGTATCTATTTTGTATCTTGTACACTGCATTTGTTTGTCAGTCATTGTTTATAGGGTCCAGTAGACTGCAAAGAGCCGAATCAGGACCACAACTTTAGTCTTAGTTAAAAGAGGCTCACCCTTGATTCGTATAAAAGATCTGCTAAAACAGCTCTAATGGTAATATTCGTATAAAATATCTGCTGAAACAGCTCTAATGGTAACACCAAAGACGATAAAACTATCGTCTTTGGTAACACTGAAGGCTCTCCACCAGCCGGTCACTTTACAATAAAGGCATCCCATGCAGGGGAAATAAGTCAGGTTGTGAAAAAAGGTGTTGAAAAATCGGAAACTCCGATGGTATGGCCACGTCACCAGATCATCAGTTCTTGCAAAGACCATCCTGCAAGGCACAGTGCAAGGAGGTAGGAGAAGAGGGAGACCGAAAAAGAGGTGGGAGGACAACATTCGAGAATGGACTGGCTTGACACTGAGCGAAACAATCAGGGTTGCTGAGGACAGGGAAAGATGGAGTACACTGGTTAAACGATCATCTGTGGTGCCCCTACGACCTCCGAGTTACGGGATAGGATAGGATAGGATAGGATGCAGGGGACGCTGAGGCTATACTCTAATTTATCGAACCCCCGTTTACTAAAACAAAACAGAATATAGAATATATTATAAAATATTAACAAAACACATACATATAAAATGCCTACATTGCTAAATAAAAATACCATAGAAAGACCTAGTGACCATATGGCAGAAAGCGTCCAATATCCCCAAGCTGACCCAACAGACCAAATCACAAAAGAGGAGTTTTGGGAGAGTTTTCAAGAAAAATGTAGGTGACTAGTCTAGCGAAGAAGATAGTAGATTGACAGAACAAATTACGAACGAGAAAGAACAAAATTAATATAGAATGACAGAAACAGTGATAATTTAAAGCACTAAATTTCCACAAAGTGAGGATACTATATATACAGAAAACCCACGCGTCCCTACTGGGGTTACACTGCATTTGAACGTAGCAAAATATAATTATAATAATATCCGATCATCTTGTGTGATATATTAGGTTTAGGATAGTTTCTATAGTTTAGCATCAATCGCTTTATTGCAAAGTATAATATCAGTTTAATTATCGATACATCTGTATGCAGCAAAGATAGAATAACATACAGCTAAACACACGTACAACTAACACGCTTTCAGCGAAAAACGCTTTTACCGAAGGAATTAAAAAAATCCCCTGTCAGACTAACTTTGTGGATACCACGAAACAGGTTACATGTAGCTTCGCTTACATCGAACATAATTTATCTCAGACACCAAATGTGTGTGTGTTTGTGTGTGTGTGTGTGTTTGTGTGTGCGTATGTCTGCTTGCATGTGTGTGTATGTGTGTGTGTGTGTGTATGTGTGTACTTGTTTGTGAATGTGGGTATTAGTGGGATTTCGTGCAATTCTTGTTGGACAGTTGGGCGTGTTATGAGGCGGCTGTAAATCTTACTTTTAAGGACTCATTTTAGTGACACAAGGGATATAATGAGTACAAAAGCTTCACCAGGAAGATATGTGGCATGTCGGGACTCTCCTACAAGGAGAGATTGGCGTCACTAAGGCTGCCCAGTTTGGAGTAGAGGAAAGGGAGGTGTGATTTAATCGAAATTGTTACACAGTTGGTACACAGTTCTTATGATCCTTAAACTACTTCTTCTCTCTTAAATTTTAACACTGTTGGTATCACAAGAGTCCATAATTTTATACTCACTAAAACTAGTATTAATACCCTCAGTTAAAGCAGGTTTTTTGTTTGTTTGTTTTTTAACTCAGAGAGTTGTAACCTCATGCATGGAATAACTTGCCTGCCGAAACTGTCGATGCTGAATCACTTAATGTGTTCAAGAATTATATAGGTAAACTATATTATAGAGATAGCATCTACTCCAATAATTTGGAGTCAAACAGGTACTAGTTAGTAGGCACTGAGGTCAGGGGTCGTTCGTCCCCTATACGCTTTATGTGTCCGGGGACGTAAATTTTACTCAAAAAAAAAAAGAAAAAAGTCAGGGGTCTAGGTGTGAGATTAAGACAAAGGCTGTTATGTTAAACACACAATTTGGCCACTAACCGGCTACGATACGGCTACAACACACTTTGGTTATAACGGATGGGAACAAATTTCCCACGACGGACTTCGTTGTAAGCGTGTTCGACTCTATTATCATCATCGTCAAAGATTAAAGAGCATATTTGCCGGTCACATATTATAATCTTGTGCAAAGAAAATTGTAACACATTATCACAATAACAACAAACAAAAAAAGATAAAATAGCATATTATCATCTTCTGCACAGATAGAATCAGATATTATTATCACCATCTTCAAAGATAAAATAGCAACATTATTCGATCCCATATTATCATTCTATGCATACAGTAGATAGAATAAAATACAATCGAATCATCATCGTCGCTCCTCACATACCATGCAACGATGGTACGCTATCTTTAATCGAAGCTATCAAGCCTCTCGTCTTCTTGTTAATGTGAACAAGACGCACCTACATGTAAAACAGGAAAGTCGTTGACCTCTAGCTTATTTCAAAACCCACGTATTTCATACTAACAATATTTATTTATTTATTTATTTATTTATTCTTAGATAAGGCTTTTCCAGCTCAAGAGCTGCTCAAGGCGCTGGCCGATATGGGATCTAGCACAAGCCGCCCGAGGCGCCCACGATGTGGTCTGGTTAACGCCTGGCACACCGATGACCCAGGTTCGAATCCCGTGATGGGCAAGAAAAAAGTGGCCATTTTTACTGTCCATTTTAGCAGTATGATTGCTCTGATGGTTCAGTAATGCTTTAGGTTCCTACCCCTTCTTCCATGGGATGGTTATTCCCGTCTGCCATATCACCAATGGTGGGTGTAGACATCAAACCTCAATGTTCATTCATTTGCCTGTTACTTTCAGCTGCTGAATGCAACCCAGGAAAGTGGTATATTTGCTCATAAATATTTAATGAAAATTTCTAGCATATACATTATATAATACATGCTATTTGAGAAAGGACAAAAATCATGAAAAGGTATAGACTGTATGTTTTATTTGTAAAGAAAATTAATCAATGGTAAAATATAGTTTTAGAAATACCATAGATATATACCATGATTTATTGATGCCTAAATAATAAATATTAATTTCAGAACGCCGTAATCTTTAGTAGTGGACGGCTTGAGTTAGATCCTGTATCGGCCAGCGCCTTGAGCAGCTCTTGAGATAGAGGAGCGCTATATAAGAACGATTAAATACATTAAAAAAATAAAAAGTTGTTAAATGGTTGGTTAACCTTTTGGAAATAAGGTGATCGAGCGACTGATAAATCACTTTTCTTAATGTGTCCTGACTACAAAATGTTATCACTATCGTCCTTCATGATAACATAATACATGTACGCTATCTGTGATTATCTATCATGTCGTGTCTTCTTGCTCGTAAACGTGCGAAAGGCAAGCCCTTATACTGAGTGATACATGTCACGTTGAATCACAACATCCACGCACTATACACGCCTGTACTCCTGAC
The DNA here is from genome assembly GCA_036898135.1 of Oncomelania hupensis. NCBI lineage: Eukaryota > Metazoa > Mollusca > Gastropoda > Littorinimorpha > Pomatiopsidae > Oncomelania > Oncomelania hupensis. The sequence continues at coordinate 22,536,989 of CM072519.1, read as the reverse complement.
ATATTTCGACAATATTGCCTTTCAAAAATCTCTGATATTGGCCGAGCAAGCACTATTGTAAAACAAGATAGTGTAACAAGTAAGCTTGCTTTATAGTAGATAGAAGAGAATGCGTTCATGTATAATATATATACACGCCTTCGTTGGTCCAGCCTCGTCATTTAAAGCAACATATGTTGGACCAGAAGAAAAAAAAAAAAAAAAAAGAAATTTCTCGCTTAAAAAATAAAATAGTGGCAGTATAGTCTAGATTAGAATCCTAGTGGCAATATAGTCTACATCAGAATCCTAGTGACAGTATAGTCTAGATCAGAATCCTAGTGACAGTATAGTCTACATCAGAATCCTAATGGCAGTATATCCTACATCAGAATCCTAATGGCAGTATATCCTACATCAGAATCCTAGTGGCAGTACGATTCACGACACTACAGCTATCTAAGATCCGAGTAAGCCTACAATACACTTACTACATCGTCTTGTGGTACTAATAGGCCGACTATAAACTTACACTACATCGTCTTGCGATTAAAACAGGCATGTGAAACACGAAAGAATGAACATTGGTTTAACGTCTACACCCACCATTGGCGATATGGCAGACGGGGATAACCATCCCAGGGAAAGAGGGGTAGGGACCTGAATCAACACTGAACCACCAGAGCAATCATACTGCTAAAATGGACAGTGAAAAATGGCCACATTTTATATCGCCCACCACGGGATTCAAACCTGGGTCATCGGTGTGCCAGGCGAACGCTCTACCAATTGAGCTACGGCGGTGGGACCTTGATACACGACGCTAGACAGCATCCTTTAATATGATGCACGACATTACAGCGAGACAAGTACACTAACCTCACTGCTTGGCGGCCCGTTCGATAAATCCTCTACGGGCGACCTGGCAATAAGTTGACAATCACAGGCCCTTAGCTTTCTTCAACACTAGTACAACTAGTAAGCCTACAGCACAGGTCCCTAAATAACATCTCGGCACAGTCATTAGGTGCGGTATAATGATTGTGAATAATTAGGTCTGGATAGGATAGGAAAGGCCAACCACCAGCTGTGCTGTACAATTAAGTCAACGTACGTCCACCCCACCAAACACAGCATAGTTGAGACTCGCCGAATACTTCTAGTAGTGAGAGGCAAATCAAACCGTAAGCCTCCGCAAATCTCAGCTGTGCTGAGTGTGGATCATTCCCCTTCCCCCATCAATAACAAGTACAGCGTAGCTGAGACTAATCGAAGTCTTCAATTATTAATTCTCACTAGTAGAATGTATCATACATCTCTTGTAGTGAGAAAGTTTCGTCTAGTCTTTAGCTACGAGTGCTGTGCTATGCAATTTCGTTCCAACGGGCTGGCTACAGAAGAACTTATTGGCAATACATGGGAGTTTCAGCTACGCAGTGTGCTGTGGGCAATGGCTTATAAGTTATAGGAAGTTGGGCTTTTAAGCTGTTAAAATTTCACGTTTGTAAGCATCTTCCTAGCTGTACTTCGCAATCTTTATCAGGGGTAAAAATACAGCTATTTGTTAATTGTACATGCAATGGCATTACTACTACTACTCCTCTTATTACTACTACTGCTACTGCTGCTGCTGGTGCTGCTACTGCTGCTACTACTACTACTACTACTACTACTACTACTACTACTACTACTACTACTACTACTACTAATAATAATAATAATAATGCATGATGCTATCACGCACTTTTCATTTAATGGAACTCAAAGATCTGCAGAAGGCGCTTGTCGTTTTGTTGTTTACTTTACCAAACATTTAAACTAAATAATTAATTTTTTTGTAAAAATAAAATTAATGTACAGAAATGTTAATGCATTAAATCAAGGAACGGAAAACTGATCGTACAAATACGAGATGTCTCGATTACTTACAAAACATGTGTAGCTGTATAATTAAATACGTAACGCTAACGGCCGGAGTGTATCTGTTACACGCGTGAACAGCCTACCATTAAGCAATAAAAAGATTACAAGATAATATCTAGGATCTACAACAGCTGAACACATCACTGGCGAACAGTGCAAAGCAATACAATACAACGCTTCTTCATTACCGCAGGCTCTCATACCAAACATCCCTGGCATCAAAGACTAGTAATGTCATTTACGGTCTTTGACTGCATCAATCCTACCCAACGACCTCAGAGTTATAGGATAGGATAGGACTGCATAAATGGCATTGTATTGTACTTCGCAGATACATGGATCGATTGATATTTTCAACAATGTAGCTACAATAATAATATAATAATGGATGCTTTATACACGCTTTTCCCCAATTCACCAAACAGGCTCAAAGAGCGGCGATCTGTAACCAACATACACGCTCAAATTTTTCACCCACTCTCTTACAACAAACACACATTTGTTACTCAAACCTGTGGTGTAAAGGTAGAAAGATCGCTATTAGAAGACGGCAAGGAAATGAATTTTTTTAAATGAAATTTTTATATTGACTGCATCCAATATCATAATTGGCACAGCAACAGCAATAAATGTATATAATAGTGTGCATTTATGGGTTTTAAGACACAAGGTCACATAGGGCTGTTCAAAAGAATTTCTCTCACGCTGTGCTACAACGGTGCTGCACCGTTGTAGCACAGCGTGAGAGAAATTCTTTTGAACAGCCCTATGTTCAACAAACAATGTAGATCTAGAAGCTGTAGCTGTCAAAATCCCGATGTAAGGGTTTCTACACATAGGACAATGCAACGCCAAAATCCTTCGTAACGTTTAACTTGTTGAATGTATAAAATATATTCTGATGTCTTATGTCTAGTCAAAGCAAGCAATGCATAACGGATAATATAACAATATCACATAATCATTATTATAAAATAGAATGGCGCGGTAGTTTTTGGGCACAATGTTTGCGCTAACAATGTTTCACGTTAAGAAAAGTCGGGAGGGTTTTAGTACTTGGATGGGTGATCATAAATGTAGAACAATCAGGTCCCGATTAAAATGTGTATTTTTAGGCAAGAGCAAAATCAAACAAGCCATTGTCTACAGTAACAAAAGTCATCAAAAGGCCTATAAAATCATCTGTTAAATAGACCTTAGGAGTAGAAGTTAGTTAGTCATTCATTGCTTACAGGGTCCAGCGGACTGCAAAAAGCCGAATCAGGACCACAAAATCAAGACCACAACTTCGCTGAAAGAGGACTCATTCCTGATCCCCATAAAAGATCTGCCGAAACAACCCTAATGGTAACACTGAAGGCACTCCACCAGCCGGTCACTTTACAATAAAGACATCCCACGCAATGGACGCTGAGGCTATACTCTACTTTATGGAACCCCCGTTTACAAAAACAAAATAGAATACAAACATCATTATAAAATATCAACAAAACACCTATCCTATTCTATTCTATCCTATCCTATCCTATCCCGTCACTCGGATGTCGTAGGGGTACCACAGATTTTCGTTTAACCAGCGTACTCCATCTTTCCCTGTCCTCAGCAACCCTGATAGTTTCGCTCAGTGTCAAACCAGTCCATTCTCGAATATTGTCCTCCCACCTCTTTTTTGGTCTCCCTCTTCTTCTATCTCCTTGCACTGTGCCTTGCTGGATGGTCTTTGCAAGACCTGATGATCTGGTGACGTGGCCATACCATCGGAGTTTACGTTTTTTCACCACTGTGAGCAGGTCATCGTGTTGTCCAATGGCTTGTGTGATGGTCTGTCGGACTTCGTCGTTGGTGATGTGCTGGGTATAGGAAATGCCCAGAAGTCTTCTGTAGCACCTCATCTCCATGCTTTGTATTCTTCGTTGGAGATCTGCTGTGAGGGTCAATGTTTCGCAAGTATATATAGGAAGATGGAGATGACAAGGGAGCGCAGCAGCCTTACCTTGGAATGTAGACTGATGGTCCTGTCTTTCCATATTGGCTTCAACCTCGCAAGGGCAGCAGTTTTGTGCGATCCTGGAGAGGACTTCCTGTCGTAACCCATTGTCTTATACAATGGCTCCTACATATTTGAAGCTATGCACTGTGTTGAGGGATTGGCCTTGGACTTTGATGTCCGTGTTGATGCCATTGGTGTTGGTCATCAACAAAACACATACATATAAATTGCCTACATTGCAAATAATAACATCATAGGAAGCCCCAGTGACCACTTGGCAAAAAGCGTTCAATATTCCCAAGCTGATCCAAAAGACCTCACACACAAATGAGTTTTGTCCCAGAAGAGTTTTCAAGAAAAAAGGTAGGTGACTGGTCTAGCGAAGAAGATAGTATAGTAGATTGATAGAACAGAGTAGGAATGAGAAAGAACAAAGGAGAAAGACAGCGACAGAGGGAATTTAAAGCACTAAATTTCAAGAAAGCAGAGATACTATTTATACTGAAACCCCCGAGGGGGTGGGGGAGGGGGATTAGAAGTAGATCTCCCTATGTACAGTTTTAAAGATAACTATGGTCCTCTGCATCGCTGTTACACTCGTTGTTGTTTTTTATCAGTAGTTGATTCAGCCCCGATGCTTGAGTCCTGATAAGTGTAACTCGGATTCGTTTATCCACGCAACCTGTTCACTCAGCAACAAGGCAGGAGTCGTCGTGTGAAGTTTTCCAACTTTATTGAGCGTACATCAACAACTGCATACAATCGCTTTTCCCACTTTCTCACCTACTCTTAAACAGTGGGCACATATATAGTTTCTCTATACTCCAGGGAACGTTCGAATATTTCAGTGTGACGAAATTATACCCAATCAGGATAAAGTTCGTAATCACTGTCTTACGTCATACAACTTTATTTAGGGTCCAAGAATTTCTCAGCTACCAGTAGATCTATCTAGACGCTTCGATCGATAGTAAACAAGCAATCGTAGAAAATTCTCCAATAATATCGACCAACGCAAAGTATCAACATTATACCAAGCTTCTTCTAACAACAACGCAAAATCAAATCAAAGGTAAATACACTCTGTTATTGAATGCTTTGCAAAACAAAACGATCGGATCATTCGTGCGCGTCTCGCACGTACTATCGTGCGCATCGCAAACGTAACAATCGCAAATAATATAGAACTGTCAGATCCTATTTAAAACAGCGTAAGGCACGCAAGATAAAAGGCATCTTTTCATTTGGTCGCTACAAAAGAGACTAAACACAGTCGAGAAACTAACATTACCTTGTTCAGTCTCGCAGCGACCTTTGTTCAAAAAAATAATAGGTAATACATCATTACAATCGAGAAGCTAACAGTACTTTCCAGAAAGAAAAAAAAGAAGAGTTATTGCATCAGTCAAGGCATTGTAAACAACAACAGAAATACACCAAGGCATCACACAGCGTTGCCGACACTCGCCAAAGACCTCTCACAAACCTCCTAGTGAGAGGCTAAAGTAAGCCTCGGCTAGTCCCTGCTACGCAATGTGCCAATCTATAGGACACCGTCGCGAATTAACTGATGTGACATTAATGCAGAGTTACAACGAGAATATCGGTAAATACTATAATTAATGTGCAAAAGCTGTACGATTCAGCGTGATGTGAAAGCAATCCAAGGTGATAACAAGACATAATTATAATTGTATAGGACCAAATACTCGTCAATACACTACATTCCAAAATATAAATAAATACGCGTGCGTGAAATACCGATTTAAAACAAAAGCCGTTACAAAAAGAGGACTACTGTGAGAGAAGACTTCCCCTATCCTCGAGATGGAAACCCAGGTTTTCCAGTACACCACGTGTATTCTACCACTGTGCCGATCCACTCCCTGCGTGACCCTAAACCCTTTAGCCTATTAAACGAAACCATGCTAAAACTTAAAAAGTAAACAAAACACAGTGACAGACAAACGGATTCCAATATATCGTACCGCCCCATAGGCTACTAAAGTATGACGACGGTATAAAAAACAACAACACAACAACAACACTATTTCGCAATTAAGCAAACTATAATAAACTTACCTATAACATCTTTGCATTAGGGCTCCTACCTCGCCTTGTTTATATAACCTTTTACCATAAATTCTTTAGTATCTATAGCCTCTGTGTGTAATCCAGTCACAGGTTTGGAAGATTATGTATTCCACTTGTTCATCCATTTATACAGCCCTCTTCGTCTTCTTTCACTTTCGAAAGCAAGTGCGAACCGGAATAAAAGACACAATAGGCTTCCTTGTCAACTGAAGTGTAACAAGCAAACATAATGATTAGTTGAGACAGCTGCATGAGGCATACATACGCCAATAGAAGACTAAACGACCAAGATTTACTGATAGGTCACGTATGGAGCATATGGTATCATTTAAATTACTTTAAGCAATACTTTACATGTCTTGCATCCAAATACGAGAGCCTGTGGTTTACAGCTTTAAAAAAAGGCAAACTTCCTCTTTTTTCAGATATCAGATAGTCCGTTGAGTCATTCGCTTAAAGTACCTTGTGAAACCTATATTTGATATAGTTCTTGGACACTCAGCACAACTTATAGGTCTACTTAGGATAAAAGAACTTAAGAAAGCGTAAAATATATCTGTATCTATAGCTAGATAGCTAGATAGCTAGATAGATAGATAGATAGATAGATAGATAGATAGATAGATAGATAGATAGATAGATAGATAGATATTCTTTGCTTACAGGGTCCAGAGGACTGCAAAGAACCGAATCAGGACCACAAAATCAAGACCACAACTTGGTTGAAAGAGGACTCACTCCAGATCCGTATTAAAGATTTGCTGAACAACCCTAGTGCAGTGGTCAGTCAGCGTCAGTCAGTAAGTTAGTGAGGAAGCAGTCAGTCAGAGGAGTCAGTCAGAAGTTGGCGTTGTCTGAGAAGGACGCACATCTATTTTACGGTAACTTTTACCAGTTTTAAGCACGTCGCTGTTGAAGTTGGTGTGGATCAAGTTCTTTGGACGTCTCCTGGTGCCGGAGATTAGGAGGGCACTGGACCATCACGTCGATGCAAGAGCCCGGCGGACCTTTACGGAAGATTTCTGCTCTGGACTGCGACTGCGACTTGCCGGGATCGTGTTTTCCCGGGCCCTCCGCCACCTTTCCGCGGTTGACTAGTTACTCTTGTTGGTTAGTAAATTGAGCTTTCTGGATTTGTACTTCCCGGACACTCTGCGCTTCCCCTCCTCCTTTGTGTGTGTGTGTTTGTGTGTGTATGTTTGTGTGGGTGGGTGGGTGGGTGTGTGGGCATGTGTGTGTGTGTGTGTGTGTGTGATGTGTTTGTGGATGCTGTTTTTATAAAAAGATTTGGCAAAGTATTTTCCTGAGTCAGAGATGGACAGCTCGGCTCACTTGACCTGCACTGCTGCAGACTCCGCCGACTCTGGTTCCGAGTCCTCGATTAGAGACAGACATGCCACTTCTAAGCAACTGGCAAGAAAGAAATCAAAGCGCAGCGCAAGGCGCTCAAAGAGGAGCGCCGTAAGGTCGCCAAACTACAAAAGGTTGATCATATCAGTGTGCCCGTGTTGTCCCACCGCTGAAGCTCAAGTGGTAGAGCATTCGCCTGGCACACCGATGACCCAGGTTCGAATCCCATGGTATGCGATATAAAATGTGGCCATTTTCAAGATCCACTTTAACATTATGATTGCTCTGGTGGTTTAGTGCTCATTCAGGTCCCTACCCCTCTTTTCCTGGGATATGGATGGTTATCCCCGTCTGCCATATCGCCAATGGTATACGTTAAACCTCAATGTTCAATTCAATTCAATTGTGTCCGTGGTGCGGGCAATAACCTATATACCGGGTGATCTTACTCCGGATTCCCCTTCTCGTAAGAGGCTGAACCCCTTTGGGCGCAGATTCTTAAGTCCAAGCCAAGTACAAGGTATCATGACGTCCCTGTTGAGACTGAGCAGCATGCCGTGACTGGGTCGCGGAGGGACGCTTACCGGACGTTTCTGTATGAATAGTATTCTTACTTTCAGGAAATTTAGTGCTTTAGATAATATTTCACTTCCTGTTTTTGATGGCAACACTGTTATTATAACCTTCGTGCGCGTTTGCTTGAACGTGTCATTGAAGAGTTAAGAGAGAAAGACGAATTCACATCCTGATTGGCAATTACTTGGAAACGAACACACGTTTTAACGCCTAGACTCACCATTGGCGATATGACAGGCGATGAAAACCACCACTGCGGGGAAGACGGCAATGACGTTGGACTGTCTACAAGAAGAAGAAAAAAAGAAGGAAGGAAGTAAGAAAGAATAAAAAAAATAAAGAAAAAAAGACAGAAAAGAAATATTCAAACTTCGTCCAGTAACACATAAGATACCATCACACCTGCCCGAATGAACATTGAAGTTTAACGTACACACTCACCGTTGGCGATACGACCATCCCAGGAAAGAGGGGATATGAACCTAAATCAACACTGAACCATCAGAGCAATCATACTGATAATTAAGTTTGACAGTGAAAAATTGCCACTTTTATCTTACCCACTACTGGATTCGAACCTGAGTCATCGGCGTGCCACGCGGGACGCTCTACCACTGACCTACGACGGTGGGTCACATTCACAATTAGCTTCGTGCAGGACTACATTTAAAGTACCGTCACATCCGCCCGTTTTATTTTTAAACAGAACAAATTCTTATATTACGCATATTATGAAAATCAACTAGCCCAGATTCGATCCATACACTTTATCACAGACTCACACTTGTATACGTACATGAATAGAAAAGTTATGCCATTGGCATGGCCACGTCTACGTACATGTATAGAAAAATTATACCAATGGTATGGCCACGTCACTTGCTATCAGGCCTTGCAAAGACCATCTTGAAAGGCACGGTACAAGGAGGCAGAAGAAAAGGGAGGCAGAAAAAGAGGTGGGAGGACAACATTCGAGATTCAGAACGGTCTAGCTTGACACTTGAGCGAAGCCATGAGAGCTTCTGATGACAGAGAAAGGTGGAGTACGCTGGTTAAACGATCATCTGTGGTGCCCCAACGACCTTCGAGATACGAGATAGGTTAGGATAGATAGGATGACTATTGACTTGGTCTTAACTATAGTCAACTCGCCCAACACCTTCAAATCGATGTTTAATTTATAAACAAACCAAACAGCGGTGTCATCAGACCAACTATTATGCATTTCAATGTAAACATGCCGCATTGTGCAGTAACCGGAACTGAGAGATCTCATACAGCTCTCGAGTAATATATTTCCAATACGAATGAACTGTTTTAATGACTCATACATAGAACGGCTATTCATATTCAAAATACTTATTCTAAACAATTATTCAAACCCAGGAACGCCTTAAAATTGATACCTAATTTATAAACAGGTGTCTTATATGTAAAAACAAACCCTAACTGATACCTTACCCATTATGTATTCAAACCGATGTTTCATTTGTAAACACACCCAGCAGATAACTCCAAAAATCTATGTCTGGTTTGTAAATAACGACACCCACACAACGTACATTAACAATACCGGTCCTTGTTCAGCATATAAAATACAGCCCTTACAGGAGCAGCAAGTTAAGATCGACTTTCTTTTCAGCACTTAAATACCTCTGCTGCACATCTACTCACTCACGTAAACAGACCAACTCGTTGATTCTTAAGATCCGTTGCACATAAGAATTATACAAACATAAGCTACAACTTGTGCAAGTTTCAACTCACCCCAGGCACTTACTTCAACCGAGTTAAGCTCTAATTGCTTCTCAGCACATACAATACGTCTGCTGCACAAGTACACTGATGTAAACAAACCAACTGATCGTCAATGCTAAGATTCTTTTGCATAGGACAATGTACAGAAATATAAAAGCTACAAGTTTCAGCTCACCCAAGCACTTATTCCAACCGAGTTAAATTAAGATTGCGATCCTTTTCAGCACATACAATACCTCTGCTACACGTCTACACACTGATGTAAACAAACCAAATGATCGTCAATGTTAAGATTCTTTGCACACAACAATATAAATTATACAAAGTGTTGTCTGCAAATTTATATTGCTTTCCTTTTCAACACATAAAATACTCCTGCTGCACATCTAAGCACCGATGTAATTGTAAACACACCAACTCGTCGATAATAGCCGACGTTGCACAGAACAATATATATATATATATATGCAAATTTAGGCTGCAAAGTTTCAGCGCACCTCAGGCTTGTTATTCCAACTGTAGTAATCTCTTGTCACACGTATACAAATTCGTCTAAGCCCCCTTGTATTGTATAACTTCTTTGATGAGGACGACAGCACACAGCGTAGCAAATATTAGCCTCGGCGACTCTCAAGTACGCATACGGCTAATATCCGACCTCTTATTATGTATTGCATGCAGCTTTTAGAACTGTAGCCTATATAAGATTATCATATGTATGTATGTATCTATGTATGTATGTATGTATGTATGTATGTATGTACGTATGTATGTATGTATATGTGTGTATGTGTGTATGTGTGTATGTATGTATGTATGTATGTATGTATGTATGTACATTGTTATCAACGTGTCAGGTACTAATTCAGGATTTATAATGTGGCCAAATAGTATATGCAATTTACGAGTGTAACTATACTTACCCTGCTCGGGGTATTCCCAGGTTCACACACTCACTTATCAACAAACCAACTAAGTTAAGTTTACGATGTCGACGTTCTCATTCATAAGAATGTAAAATAGAAGTTTCTGCACCTAAAGTATAGGTCTCCTGTACAGGCACAATACATAAGAATAGTATATACCTCTATCCCAAGTGTGTCACCAAATAAGATTTCCAGCTCGACTGTTCAGGTAGTGTAGTATTTACCATCTGCGTCACATTGTTTTAAGTTTCAAACACGCTGCTTCACCGCACATGTTGCTTTCTGCACAGTCTAATAAAACTATTATGTTGACAAGCCTATACGAAACACCCAGTCGTGTGCTTGATATAGAGAACAAGCTAATATCGTGGACTGTTGTGTTGTCGATCGTTTCAAAACAACTCGTGTTAGGCCTAGTGCAGTCGTCGTGCGGAGGTGTACGATCGTTGAACAGGACACTCGTGTGACAGTCAGTCCGTGTCACACAACATTGGCGGGACTCGGTGGCTGGACTAACCTAGAAAGCAACGGTAGGAACACACGAACACTAGGCCTATAACAGAGAGATAGAAAGAGGGTCAATCCGCTCCTAACCTGTCAGCGAGAAAGTGTTTAGCACATAGCGACAACAGCTAGGCTTCGGGACGCCAAAAGTTGTGCAACACTAATTTATTTTAATCCCTTCAGGTGGTCCCGATTGGATATTGTTCTGTCGGGCTCTTGTCTTATTTTATTTTAGTCGTCCTCTTCTGTTATTTTTCTACCTTTCTATTAATTAATTAATTTTAATGTTCTTCTTTCGTTCTTTCTTTCTTTCTTTTTCTGTCTCGTCCTGCCTTTTTTTTTTTTTTTTTTTTTAAGTTTCCGTTGTGTTGAAGAAGAACTTAAGAAGAAGAAGAAGAAGAAGAAGAAGAAGAAGACTGAGTTTGGAGGACGAATAATAGTTCACATCCTCTTAGGATGAACAATATATTACTGTCACCACTTGTTGCATTTCTAAATGATTGTCAGTAATTTCGTATGTTTGTGTGCGAGAATGAGAGTGATGTGTATAATTGGATTATATGAACACACAGTACAGAAAACTATTACTTCTGAATTTGAAAATATTCCATCGAAGTCCATCTCTCTCTCTCTCTCTCTCTCTCTCTCTCTCTCTCTCTCTCTCTCTCTCTCTCTCTCTCCCCCTTTTGTTTTCTCCCTCTAAATAAGAGGTAATATAGCAGCCATACGTTGCCCATTTATCTCCCGTTTTCTCTTTCACCCCACCCCCTCATCCCTTCCCCTTCCCCTTCTCCCTTCCATCTCTCAACCCGCTCGCCTCCACCCTCCCTAAACAAGAGGTGATATAATGAAGTACGTGGTCAGCTCAAACCGTTTATTGCGACTGTCTTGTCACCGACACTTCATGCAAACTGAGGCCTACATCTTTGACAGGAACTGTCTGCGTGTCTCCAGTGTTTCCAACTTGGTGCAAAACACCACTCTCTCTCTCACTCACTCTCTCTCTCTCTCTCTCTCTCTCTCTCTCTCTCTCTCTCTCTCTAACTTTAAATTCTATAGGTATACTAATTTATTTTATTATCTGACGTTAGAGGTCTCCCCCCTTCCCTTTCCCTATCCCGTGCATATGGATGTACTCTCTGGTGCATCCTATTTGAAGCGTCTAGAGGGTAGGGGTTGTGGTGAGAGTGGGAGTAAGAGAGGCAGGAGGGAGTGTGGCTTGGAGAGCTCAAAATGACGTCAATGGTGACAATGGAATGGAAATAAGTGCAGAGAAGACCAAAATGATGACCAACAACACCAATGGCATCAACACGGACATCAAAGTCCAAGGCCAATCCCTCAACACAGTGCATAGCTTCAAATATTTAGGAGCCATTGTATCAGACAATGGGTCCCGACAGGAAGTCCCCTCCAGGATCGCACAAACAACTGCTGCCCTGACAATGTTGAAGCCCATTTGGAAAGACAGGACCATCAGTCTACATTCCAAAGTAAGACTGCTGCGCTCCCTTGTCATCTCCATCTTCCTATATGCTTGCGAAGCATGGACCCTCACAGCAGATCTCCAACGAAGAATACAAAGCATGGAGATGAGGTGCTACAGAAGACTTCTGGGCATTTCCTATGTACACAACACATCACCAACGACGAAGTCCGACAGACCATCACACAAGCCATTGGACAACACGATGCACCTGCTCACAGTGGTGAAGAAACGACAAACTCCGATGGTATGGCCACGTCACCAGATCATCAGGTCTTGCAAAGACCATTTTGCAAGGCACAGTGCAAGGAGGTAGAAGAAGAGGGAGACCGAAAAAGAGGTGGAATGACAACATTCGAGAATGGACTGGTTTGACACTGAGCGAAGCCATCAGGGCCGCTGAGGACAGAGAAAGATGGAGTATGCTGATTAAACGATCATCTGTGGTGCCCCTTCGACCTTCGGGTTACGGGACAGGATAGAATAGG
>CM072519.1:22226415-22521415 GCA_036898135.1 Oncomelania hupensis | reverse complement strand
ATATGCCTCTGTGTATATAGGGTGCCTGGGAGTGGGTGGGCGGGTGTACTATATTTGAATGGTTACGATCTCGTTATTATCTTAAAGGTACATGTGTGTTACGTTGGAGACGCGTGCAATGTTAGGCTTGCGTGTGTGACGCGCGCGATAGATCTGTTCATTTTATTTTGCAACGCATGCAGTAATAGAGTGTATTTATCTTTGATTTGATTTTGCGTTGTTTTTAGAAGAGGCTTTGTATAACGTTGGTGTTTTTAGTTGGTCGATATTATTTGAGAATTTTCTCGAGTCGGTTGTTTATTTTCGATCGAAGCGTATGGATAGTTCGAGTGGTTAACCATGGAAGCTTCCATTCCAAATAAGGTTGTATGACGTGAGACAGTGATGATGAAATTAATTTTGATTGGTTGTGGTGTTTCATGTAGGATATTCTCGTTTGTTCTTGAGTATGTAGAGACTATATACGTGCCGCACTGTTTCAAAAGAAGAGAGGGTTGAAAGTAAAAAGTTGAGAGTGGAAAAAGCGATTGTATGCAGTTGTTGATGTGTGCTGAATAAAAGTGGAAAACTTCATACGACGACTCCTGACTTGTTGATGAGTGAGCAGGCTGCGTGGATAAACGAATCAGAGTTACACCTATCAGGATTTCAAGCATCGGGGCTGAATCAAATACTGATAAAAAACACCAACATCAATTAAGTGTAACATTTTGGGGGTCAAGCCGCGATCTACGCCATAGCCAAGGGTTCAACTGCTACAACAAGCGAGTCAACGTTACGAGAGGCAGTCATCGAGGGTAGCCGCCAAAAAGTTGCGTCGGGAGGGGCCAACATACTGGGACTACATCCCCGATAGTTTCGGGTTGACTGCAAGGGCGTGTAGTCGCTGAAGAGTTGCTTCGCGAGCGAACAACAGATCGGGACTACGTGGCTGCCGCAAGACTACGTCGAGGGACAGTGTCGGAGCTACATCGCCAGTTTCACAGAGAGCGACGAGCGGACGTCGCGTCTACTTCAGCACAGGAGCGTATACATCAACATCAGCGTGGTGCAGCGTCGAATACGACGAGGACAGCGGGGCCTGCGTCAGCGAAGGCGACTAGTGACAAGCATCAGCGCTACTGCAGAAAGCGTGCTGTTCTAGAACAGTCTAGAAAGGTACAGCACAGTCAAGAACTTTCCAGAAAAGAACTTTCCAGAAAAGCATCAAGATGGCTGACTTCTGGCAGAAAGGGGTTGAACTAAACCTAAAAGGCAAACAGCTGACGGAGTACGTCAAATTCCAGGAGAGAATATTGCATGAAGAAAGAGAAGAACAGCGACGGCGCGAAGAAAGAGAATTAGAAGAGAAGCGTCTATAAAAGGAAGAACAGCGTCGCCGAGAAGAAATAGAGTTAGAACGGAAGCGTCTAGAAAGTGAAGAGCAACAACATCGTGAAGAAAGAGAAAATGATCAGCAGCGGCAAGAAAAAGAAGAGCAACGACGTCGTGAAGAAAGAGAGTTCGAGCTGAAGCGTCTTGAAGGCGAGCGTCAGTACCAGCTAGAGTTGGCGCGTATCCAAAACAATCAGCATGCGCCACATGTTATCAGCGACAACAAGGCTCCAAAATTGCCAGCGTTCGTCGACGGGAAGGACCAGATTGACAGTTATCTGGCGAGATTTGAAAGGTTCGCCGAAAGCTCTAACTGGCAACCTCACGACTGGGCAATTCGACTCAGTGCACTTCTGACGGGGCAAGCGCTGGAAGTTTATACCAGACTGTCAAATAATGACGCCAAAAACTACGACGTCTTGAAAGAGGCCCTATTGCATTGCTACAGCTTCACAGAGAAGGGAGAGATCAGAGATCACCGGTGCTGTTACTACCAGGGCCCAGGCCAAGAGAGACAAGACGTCTACGCCACTGAAGGTCGCCGACAACTCCATAGCTGCCATCGTGGACAGAGATAAAATGATCAAGCTCCAGGAAGCTGATAGCACTTTAAACAAGTACAGAAACCGCCAAGACCACGTGACCAAAGTCAGTGGCACGGTCTATTTTGAGGTGAAGGCCAAGATCCTGTACCGAATCTTCCAGCACCCGAGGGTCAACGGAGGGAAACCACTACGTCAAGTCTTGGTACCATTACCCCTAAGGCGCCAAGTGATGGAAGTAGCTCACGATTCCATCATGGGAGGTCACCTAGGCATCAAGAAGACGTCAGACAGAATCCAGGCGGTGTTCTACTGGCCAGGACTTCATGCGGACGTCAGCCGTTTCTGCCGATCATGTGACATTTGCCAGAAGACCATACCTCGAGGAAGGGTCCCGAAAGTGCCTATGCAGAGGATGCCTCTGATCGACGGACCTTTCAAGAGGGTGGCCTTAGACTTAATCGGCGAAATAAGACCTCAGAGTGAAGAAGGTCATCGGTGGGTACTGACTGTCACAGGGCAGTCTGTGGTGGAAGAGCAGCAGGGGTTTGGGGGTGTGTAATTGCGAGTTGCGATGTGTTTGATTGCGGTAGCCGAGAGCGTGCGAAGCGTGCATAGCATTGCGCAGTGGTTAGGGCATTAGGAAAAGTACTCACTTCTGGGCAGAACGGTTTTGAGGGAGCTACAGGAGAGACGTATTGTCTAGTGCTCTGTGTTTTCTGTGGTGTAGGGGTAGACGGTTATCAACGAATTATGGTAACTGGTCAATACTAGTTGAAAAGGTTGCTGGTTTCTATGGTGGTAATACTCAAAGTGGAGTACAGTTATAGAAAAGCAAGGTTGTGTTAGTGTAGTAGTTAGCGTGAGGTAGTGTCCGCTGGAGAAACTACGCACTGCAGATTTACCCTACACGGAGTTACTCGTAGGAGTGTGGTGGAAAGGGCTACGAGTGAGACTACATTTGAGCCGGCTGGGTGAGTGGAGTTGGGTTGTTTCCTTGCGTTCCGAGAACCTAGTGCTGGCTATGGGGTGTGAGTACGAGAGGTGTGTGTGGGGGAGGAATAGAGGGGGAGAGTGGCTGCACTGTGGAAAGGCAGAGGGAAGGAAGCGTGTGGCTGCAGGAGAATGAAGGTGAGGAAGGAGGAGAGGATGAGAGTGGTTGCTGTTGTTGTGGTTACCTGATGTGGATAATGTGATGATGGTTATATGTATTCATTTGCAGCTATGCTCATCATTTCATTGCATTCATAATTTCATTGTGTTATTATGGTATGTTACATTGGGAGAGAGACAATAATAGCAAAGGGAAGTAAGCAAAGGAAGAGTCAAGGGGGGAAGCGGACAGCAGTTGTGTCCCCTCGAGCATCGAGAGAAAGTTGTGAGAGAGAGGGGGGGAAGAGTGTGTGCAGAGGGGGGGGGGGGACAGAGTTGAGCAAACAGGATATTGACAATGCAACAAGCATGTTACAGGTTTGACATCGACATCGACCGATTGGGTTCGACGGCGTTCAACGTCGTGCAACATCGTCGACAGCATTCGATCAAGTGAATCGACCGTCATCCTCATCGCAATCTTTGTTGTCTACGTTATCATCATTTTGTCCTCACCACATCACCGTCATCAACATCGTCATCTACCCTCAACCCCACCACTTCCGTTGGTGATTGGGGTCGTGGATGAGCGGAGCTTGGCCTCGACGTCGCGTGGAAGCTGTCTGGAGGAGTACCGCTGAGCGACGTCGACGGCGGCAGGACTGCCGTGACTGCTGTGTCACCGTCATCATCATCATCATCACCGTCAGAGGCTTGTGGCTGTAGTCGTCGCCCGTGCCGACGATGACGATACGTGGGGTGTCGCCGCTTCCACCCGCCTCTGACGGTGATGATGATGATGATGACGGTGACACAGCAGTCACGGCAGTCCTGCCGCCGTCGACGTCGCTCAGCGGTACTCCTCCAGACAGCTTCCACGCGACGTCGACGGCGGCAGGACTGCCGTGACTGCTGTGTCACCGTCATCATCATCATCATCACCGTCAGAGGCGGGTGGAAGCGGCGACACCCCACGTATCGTCATCGTCGGCACGGGCGACGACTACAGCCACAAGCAGGGGAGGATTACTATCAACGGGACTTCGTGGACCGTCACGCTGCAAGGAGGCGTCGAGGACTGCATCCAACCAGGTGGGCTCTTTCCATGTTGTCCTCATCCTATGCACTTGACCCCTGTAACGAAAGGGGTTATATCAAGAATTGCGTGCATGCGTGCGTGAATATTCTGCGTGTTCTCCCGTCTCACACTCCCTAACTCTCAAGAATTCTTTTGTCGTCACACCCCCTTTCTATTACTAGAAAATAAACAATAATCAACAAAGTTCACATAGTACATACAATTCAATCAATAATATGGAACAAATATATATAGTTTTGTACTCACGTACTATGTAGAAATAATCCGTGAATCTTATCATTCACAAAACACACACATAAGTCTCAGACAGATCATCCACGAATAAAGTCACCAATCACCAAAAACCACCACAAAAATCCCGGTCAAATAATCCAAGTATCACCAGTCACAATAAACACCAATATCGATCTGGTCACCGTCGACAGAGAGAGATTTCCCCAATAGTCTCATGGAGGTTAGGATTCACTATGTCTTTCTCTGTCTCTAATATCTGTCTCTGTCTTTATGCTATCCTCCTTCTCCTTATCCTTGTCCTTCTCTCTATCTATCCTGGTTTTTTTTCTCCTCTATCTATCGCCCTCTTCGCCTTCCCAATAATCCTCCACTACTGCTGCTGTGGTCGCTGCCGCTGTTGCTGCTGCTGCTGCTGCTGTTGCTGCTGCTGAGGTGGTAGCGGTTGCTACTACTTCTGATGTGGTAGCGGTTGCTACAGGTGTCGATGTGGTAGCCGCTGCTGCTCGTCTCTCTTCCTCGTCTTCCTCTTCTTTCTCTCCTGCTCCTTTACTTTTTTTTTTCTTCTTCTTCTTCTTCCTCTCCTTCTCCCTCTTCTTCGCCCTCTCGTCTTCTTCGTTGGCTCTTCTCTGGCCCCTTCTTCTTCTCCTTCTTCTTCTCCCTCTTCTTCGCCTTCTCGTCTTCTTCTTTGGCTCTTCTCTGGTGATATCCTCTTCTTCTTTCTTCGTGAGCTTCTTTCTCTTCTCTCGGAGTTTCTTCCTCTTCTTCACCTTCTTGTTTACTCTTCTCAACTCTCCTTTCTTCTCTTCTTTATTCTTCCGCTCGAGGCCCCAGCCGGAAACTTCTGCAGTCAACAGCTGCTAGAAGTACAACACAACCACACCGTGGTACACACAAGAAGAGACTGCTCCCCAGTTTGAATGTGATTGGCCAGTCGTCACATGACTAGCTCAGCCAATCAGCATTCAGTTTTTCAATAAAAAATATTATAATTTATATCTTATCACAGGAATAGATTACAATACACAAAAAGTCATCGGACCGAAATAGTATCAAACCGGTCCGTGACAACCCCCCTCTTGTATTAGTACGTGCGAACGGACGTTGGCAACACACGATTCGTTACGCGGACTGGGTTGGCTAGCAACCATCGATCATTCACTGACGTGTCATTTCATTGTACCGTTGATTGTTCATCATCATTATTTTCTTTTTATGTGTAAATGTTGTATGTGTATGAGTGTGTGGCTTGAATGAATAATAGTTTGGAAGTTGTATATCTACTTGTTGAGTTTTCATCACTTCACGGCTGTTGGAAATCGTCATCCTGTCTGGGCTGTCTGCGTGTGAAAGTTGTTTGTTTGTGGCGTCTGCTTGGACGGGGTCGTGGCGGTGACACTGACTTTAGTGGACTATGCGACTCGGTACCCAGAAGCAGTGCCTCTGAAGAAGATTGACACTGAGACTGTTGCAGAGGCGCTGGTGGACATGTTCAGCAGACTCGGAGTGCCTGAAGAGATCCTGACAGACCTCGGGACGCAGTTCGTCTCTGACTGCATGAAGGAGGTCAACAGACTGCTGAGCATCCGGCATTTGACTACGACACCCTACCATCCAATGTGTAACGGGCTTGTCGAAAAGTTCAATGCTACGCTGAAGTCCACCCTGAAGAAACTGTGCAGCGAGCAGCCCAGACAATGGCATCGCTACATCAACGCCTTACTGTTCGCCTACAGAGAAGTGCCGCAGGAGTCCACCGGCTTTTCTCCGTTCGAGCTGCTGTACGGAAGAACCATCAGAGGGCCGATGCACATCCTGAAAGAACTGTGGACGAAAGAAGTAGAGACCCCAGAGGTGAAGAACAGCTACCAGTACGTGTTTGAGCTACGGGAGAAGCTGGAGCAGACTCTCGAGATAGCCAGAGAAAACCTGAAAAAGTCACAGGACTGTGGAAAGCACTACTATGATCGTAGGGCTGTGAACAGGAAGTTTAAACCTGGCAACAAAGTGCTGGTGCTGCTACCTACTGATCATAATAAGTTGCTGATGCAGTGGAAAGGCCCGTACGAAGTGGAGACCGTGGTGGGGATCAACGACTACAAGGTGAAGGTCGGCCAGCATTCCAAGATATACCACGCCAACCTCTTTAAGCTGTATGTGGAAAGGCCATCAGAGACTGTACACGCAGCAACAGCAGCTGAGATCGACGACAGCTTTGACAACGAGGAACTGTTGGAACTTGGAGACTTCCACAGCAAAGAAGGCATTGATGATGTTAAGCTAGGACCAAGCTTGACGGAAGGTCAAAAGATAGAGCTCAAGGACCTTATGGGCGAGTTTCCCCAAAACTTCAGCGATGTCGCAGGCTCTACGACTTTGGTCGTACATGAAGTCCACCTCACTTCAAATATTCCCGTTCGATCCAAACCCTTCCCGATCCCTTTCAAGGCCCGTGAATCCTTGAAGAAAGACATCGATGAGATGCTGAAGACGGGCATCATCAGGGAGTCCAGTTCACCCTACGCGTCCCCTGTCGTGGTCGTGAAGAAGAAGGACGGGAGCAACAGAGTATGCATCGACTACAGAAAGGTTAATAAGATCACCGTCTTTGATCCCGAGCCGATGCCTACTGCAGCAGACCTCTTCCGCCAATTATCGGGGAGTAAAATCTTCTCAAAGATTGACCTCAGCAAGGGCTATTGGCAAGTCCCCGTGCGTCAACAGGACATACCAAAGACTGCTTTCATAACTCCTGATGGGACGTACGAGTGCCTAAGGATGCCCTTTGGCATGGTCAACAGCGGAGCTACCCTGAAGAGAGGAATGAGGAAGATGCTCAAAGGGATGGACAACGTCGTGTGTTACTGGGACGACCTGCTAGTCCACACCCACACCTGGGAAGAGCATTTGCAGACCTTGAGGGAGCTGTTTCACCGTCTAACAGAAGCTAACCTGACCGTGAGACCCAGTAAGTGCATTCTGGGGACTGACAACGTCGACTTTATCGGCCATTCGCTGAAAGAAGGACAAAAGGGGCTTCTGCTAGAAAACGTCACCAATATTCTGAATGCTCCACGTCCCCAAACCAAGAAGCAGGTACGATCTTTCCTGGGGTTGGCTGGATATTATAGGGAGTTCGTACCGAACTACTCCGCCATCACAGCTCCTTTGTCGGACCTGGTGCGAAAAGGCTGTCCTAATCAAGTGGAGTGGGGACCGTCTCAGGAGAAGGCATACCAGACTGTGCGCGACCTCCTTTCGAAGGATCCGGTGCTACAATTGCCTGACACTTCCAAGGAATTCGTCTTAAGAACAGACGCAGCGGACGAAGGCATCGGCGCAAGAACACGAAGGGAAACTATTTCCGGTTAGTTACGCCAGCAAGAAGCTGTCCAGGGCTGAGAAAAATTACTCGACCATGGAGAAAGAGTGCCTTGCCGTCATATGGGGAATCCGGAAGTTCGAACTGTACCTTCAAGGAGTGAAGTTCGTGCTGCAGACTGATCACAAGCCGTTAACTTACTTGAACTCTGCCAAGTTTGTGAACTTGCAGAACTTTAACATGCGAGTAGAATCTATCAAAGGATCAGACAATGTTGGTGCGGATTTTCTCAGCAGAGTGTGTGAATGAACTGAGAACATTGACAGTATCCAGACAGACTAAAATAAGTTTTAATTTTGGACTTTGTTTGTTCGTTGCGTCTCAACGTTGGTGAAAGAAATTAAGTAAATTTCTTCTCGAGTGGGGGGTTATGTTACGTTGGAGACGCGTACAATGTTAGGCTTGCGTGTGTGACGCGCGCGATAGATCTGTTCATTTTATTTTGCAACGCATGCAGTAATAGAGTGTATTTATCTTTGATTTGATTTTGCGTTGTTATTAGAAGAGGCTTTGTATAACGTTGGTGTTTTTAGTTGGTCGATATTATTTGAGAATTTTCTCGAGTCAGTTGTTTATTTTCGATCGAAGCGTATGGATAGTTCGAGTGGTAACCATGGAAGCTTCCATTCCAAATAAGGTTGTATGACGTGAGACAGTGATGATGAAATTAATTTTGATTGGTTGTGGTGTTTCATGTAGGATATTCTCGTTTGTTCTTGAGTATGTAGAGACTATATAAGTGCCGCACTGTTTCAAAAGAAGAGAGGGTTGAAAGTAAAATGTTGAGAGTGGAAAAAGCGATTGTATGCAGTTGTTGAGGTGTGCTGAATAAAAGTGGAAAACTTCATACGACGACTCCTGACTTGTTGATGAGTGAGCAGGCTGCGTGGATAAACGAATCAGAGTTACACCTATCAGGATTTCAAGCATCGGGGCTGAATCAAATACTGATAGAAAACACCAACATCAATTGAGTGTAACAATGTGGTTGTGAGTGTTTATGTATTGGAAATGTAGTTGAAGTACCTATGCACCTAACAACCAGAGAGAGAGAGAGAGAGAGAGAGAGAGAGAGAGAGAGAGAGAGAGAGGACTAACGAAGCTTAACCCCCTATTGCGTTAGCGTGAAGGACGATAAGCTGTTCCGTTCCAATTCACCGAAATCAGCTTAATTCGGGTTAGTGTACTGTGCATGTTTGCCTACAGTATGTGAAAGCAGTTGCAGCCAAATTATTGCACCGTTCAGACGTGAGTAATTGATGTGTTGTTGTTGTTGTCCTTGGTTCCGTGGCTTACTTCTGTCCTCTGTCCTCTTTTTAAAATAATAATTTCGTCTTACCTTAACTTGGCAATACAATTGAGTTGACTAATTTGAAGGACATATTAAAAAAAAAAGAAAATAAAGAGACGATATAAAAGACCACAGGCGTGATTATGACGGCGTGATATGACGATACAAAATTATCGTCCCCTATACGCTTATGTGTCCGGGGACGTTAATCTATATAACTAACTAACTATGACGATATTAAAAACAACTGGATCTGAATGTGGAGACTTTATTGGCTATCGTCGTGACGGACTATTATTGTTATAAGGACATACAATGGCAAGACAGATCAACAGATCTATTCTCTGTAATTGTAAAATCGTTGAGGTAGTCAAAGGCTATGGCCTTTGAGGTGGTACAGAAACCGATCCAGTAGAGTACATTCTGGAAGCGCGTCGAGTCTTAGACTCCTCAAAGGCTAATGGATAGATGGGATAGATGTTTTAAAATTTGGCAGATTTGTGTATAAATTGTTCACTACAGATAGAACTGGGGGAGCAAGGAATAAATGAACGACTCGTTCGGCTTAGATCTAAATCCTTCAACCGTTATTATGCGCAAATGTCACGGGCTGAGATAACTAGGACGAATCCAATCCTTTTTAACGCGTTTTGAGATAAAGAAGCTGTTATTGTCTAGGACTATTGTATAGAACGATTTCATGCAAAAAAGAAAAGCTGTTATTGTCTAGGACTATTGTATAGAACGATTTCACGCAATCAGATCTCTGTTTAGACTAATTCTTTGCAACACGTTTTGAAGAAATAACGTTATCACTTGTTGTGCAGTGATAGCGTCGGGTATTGGAACCTAGGCCTATTTCATTAGAACCAGTAAAAATGCCCTGTAGTCAATTCCTATTATTTGGATTGTGGATATAATGTTGTCTTTTATTTGGGAGAAATTCGGGTTGCCTCCAGAGTGAATGCGCGGCAGCCATAGAGGAGCGGCACCCAGGACTAGGAAGTGGAGGGATGGATGGGGGATAGGATGTGGTGCTTGCTGCATTGTGTTTGTGCTATAATTTACCTATCGGGCACTCACCGCGTAGGACATGAGCGTCAGGGTCTTTAAAGTATGCGTGTGAGCACAGATTAAACCTCGGTTTAAATTTTCTGTACAAAACTGAAAATTGCAGACCTATAATTTTGACGCATTGAAAAATAAAAGTATGTGGAACGGTTTAGGCGCATACATCTGTATCTCATCTTGTGCCTTTGGACAGGAAAGAGCATTTTGTTTTATTTTGAAATAGCTGGGGAGATGCGAGAGGGGGGGAGGGGAGGGGAGGAGGAGAGGGAGGTTCAGAACTAGCCATTTGTCGGTCCGTCCATCTGTCGGTCGGTCCATTGGAAGCCATAATAGTCAAGAACCACTGAACGGATTTTGACCAAACTTCATAGGAACATTACATGTACCTAGGTTAGTAGCATGCCTCTTATGCCATCATATTTGCTCTACCGCAAGGTTACTGGAACCATTTTGTTGCCAAACACGTTTTCCTCAATATTTCAAACACTGCTGAATGGATTTTGTTGAGTTTGGGTATACAGGTACTTCAGATCACGAACATCCTTCAGTAGCAGTCCGGTTTTCGGTCAGTTGGCCAATCGGTCCGTCTCTCGCTCCGATTTATTTATTTATGTTGTTGTTGTTGTTGTTGTTGTGGACGGAGAGGTGGGGGGTGAAGGGACATTTAACCCCATTTTTGCATTATCTCGAGAAGAACTTAACCGAAATTCATATTTATTTTTTACCTTGCGAATATTTTAACTGCTACTAAGTATTTTACATCATTCGTATTTGTACTTTCTCAAAAGTCAAGGTCATTGTGCATCACCATTTTCAAAAAAAAAAAAAAACGATTTGCGCCGTATCACAAAATGGGCTCAGACGATTTGGATCATTGTTGGTTTGCGGATAGTTGTGGTCGTGGCCTATCATTCCATGTGTTCCGTTTGCTTCGTAAGGATAAGCTCTTTGAGAAAACCCAGCCACAACACCGCTAACAAAATAAACACTTTTGAAAATGCTTAATTTTTTTTTTTTGCTATGCGTGAGAATGTTTGGAAATAAAAAAGTACATTTCAGTGGCTCGCCATGTTGTCTATTAGTATATAAGTGCACAAATAACACACGAATACACTTACCCTTAACGTAGACACTGTGTAGGCTACTATGCTTTTGCTGTGGTGACAGCTGTAGCCTGCCGCTGGGTAAAAAACTATCTAATGCATGTGCACCAATTACGGATATTTTTTAGAGTTAAAAGAAGAAATAAAAAAACAACTTGAAGTGCGCTTCACAAACCAAGGTCTAATCTGTTTACGTCTACAATGATGTACAAGACCCAAACCTTTTAGTCTGTTGATATCAAGATGAAAACTATAGCAGCATGCATCTAAAATACGTTGACCTCTAGCTATGGAGAGAGGCGCCGTAAGCCTCTGCCGTCTCTGCTATGCAGTGTGAATATGATCATGTTTTCACCGGTACATTTGGGACGTAGGGTACATGAGTCCTTATTCTTGAAAACTAGGCTGAGATCCATCCAACAGGACCGTCCAGGATCTAGGCTGTCGCTCTAGGCTCATGACTAGCAAGCGCAATATAGTCCTTTAATGCAAACGTTAGACTTCGTGACTTCCCTGCCTGAACTTTCTTCCTGCCTGAACTTTTTTCCTCTGACTTATCTCTGTCTCTCTCTCCCTCTCTCTCTCTCTCTCTCTCTCTCTCTCTCTCTCTCTCTCTCTCTCTCTCTCTCTCTCTCTCTCTCTCACTCTTTCTCCCTCTCTCTCTCGCTCGTTCAAAGTAGACCTATTCCACATATTATCTGGTGCGTCTGACGAAACACTTCATGTTGGAAGTTGGCGTTTTGGGCGGTTTACGTTAGATCTTATTAAATTATTATCATTATTATTATTTGGCTGCAGTTTATTATCCCTTTCTATCGGGAAACTCTGGGCCGCCTCCCCCGGGGAAGGCGTAGTCGCAGCCAGTGGCGCGCCAAAACCCCACCTACCTAACATTAGTTGTTAATTTTTTTTAAAATTACAAATTAAGAGTGAACACTTGAAATAATAAATAATTTGTAGCTAGCGGTTTATTGTATATAATATGTATATCAATAAGTATGTATATGTATATTAATGTGTGTATGTGTATTCAATGCACATCATATTATATTTGAATGCCTAGTTTTAAAATGCATTTTTTTTAAAAGAAAATGAACTTAACATATTTGAGTATGGGCATTCTGTAGACGAGGTTCTGTATCATCCAAAAGTGTACAGGAGTTGTGAAAGTTATTTGCTAGATCTCGCATTGGTAAACTTTTACAGACAATCAGGATCGTAATTTTTTTTAAAACTTCTAAAATAGTTAATGTGTTTTAATAGTTAAGTTTTAAATGTCTGATATCTCCTAAATGTGTGAACAGACATTCAATGATAGATTGTTTCATCACGATGGTGACCCACGCCTAGAGCAACTCATTGAGCTGATAAGTACGCTATTATAATTTAAGAACAGTTTATTCAATATTTAATTTGGGTTTCGTTTTAGAGCTGAGCAAGATGGCAGTATTGTCAGATCTGTTGGCGGCAGCCAATTCCTGGTCGTTGACGCTAACGCTGATGGCGATAACATCGTCGCTGCTGTGGTGGCTAACGCCGCGACGTCCCAAGGGCGCGCCCCCGGGCCCTGGCCACGCCCTTCCGCTGCTAGGTCACCTACACCTGATAAAGAAGGACCCGAGACCTATGTTCCGGGCGTGGCGGCAACAATACGGCGACGTCTACAGTATGTTCATGGGCGGTAGGCTGATGGTCGTTCTCAACGGATACGACGTCATCAAAGAAGCTTTGGTCAAAACCGCTGACGTCTTTTCGCACCGGCCGCGCAATATATTCCTGGTCGATAGATTGGCAGAAAACAAAGGTAAGTGTGTAGCGATAGAAGAAGAAGAAGAAGAAGAAGAAGAAGAAGAAGAAGAAGAAGAAGAAGAAGAAAGTGTGTAGCGATAGAAGAAGAAGAAGAAGAAAGTGTGTAGCGATAGAAGAAGAAGAAGAAAGTGTGTAGCGATAGAAGAAGAAGAAGAAAGTGTGTAGCGATAGAAGAAGAAGAAGAAAGTGTGTAGCGATAGAAGAAGAAGAAGAAGAAGAAGAAGAAGAAGAAGAAGAAGAAGAAGAAGAAGAAGAAGAAGAAGAAGAAGAAGAAGAAGAAGAAAGTGTGTAGCGATAGAAGAAGAAGAAGAAGAAGAAGAAGAAGAAGAAGAAGAAGAAGAAGAAGAAGAAGGAGGAGGAAAGAAAGAAAGAAAGAAAGAAAGAAAGAAAGAAAGAAAGAAAGAAAGAAAGAAAATGAGGAGAAGAAGAATAACAACAACAAGCAGCAGCGGCAGCACCAGAAGAAGAAGGAGGAGGAGGAAAAAGAGAAGGAGAAAGAGAAGAAGAAGAAGAACAAGAAGAAGAACAAGAAGAAGAACAAGAAGAAGAACAAGAAGAAGAAGATTTCGTTTTCATTATACAGTTGTCTAACTATTTTTCGGAACGAAAATTTCTTGCTTTTACTTTGCGGATACTGTAACTACTGCTGGGCTTGTTATATCATTTGTATTTGTACTTTCTCAAACGTCAAGGTCATTGAGCTTTACCATTTTATGAACACGTTTTGTGCTATATCTATAAATTGGCGAAGCCGACGTGGATTCTTTTTCTCTTCTTTTTTTTTTTTTTTTTTTTTTTGGGGGGGGGGGGGGGAAAGAGAGGGGGGTAGGGGGAGGGGTTGTATTTTATTTGTTTGCTTCCAGATAGTTCAGTTAATGGTCTATCATTCTATGTTTTCTTTTCCCTTCATTAGGATAAAGCGGAATCACAGCACCGCTAAGAAAATTAATACTGTGAACATGATAATATTTTGCCTATGTGCAGTGGCGTCAAAACCGGTGGGAGTAGGTGGGGGGCGGAGAGGGGGGGGGGAGTGCAGGTGTGGCACTCCCTTCCCCCTCAATACCTAGTGTTGGGGGTGGAGGGGCTTATCTCTTTGGCCTTTACCCCCCTTCTGCCCGCCCTCCTCCCCCCTCACCCCACCCCCCGCCCACTCCCAACTTTTTGGATGATGACAAAGAGAGAGAGAGAGAGAGAGAGAGAGAGAGAGAGAGAGAGAGAGAGAGAGAGAGAGAGAGAGAGAGAGAGAGAGAGATTTGATAGTTTCGGTAAGCACGCAAAATAACCGTGTATTGTCTGAAGTTTTTAGGAAAATAGCCACACACACACACACACACACACCCACACACACACCCACACATCCACACACCCACCACACACACCCACACACACACACACACACACACACAAGGGTTGCAAGTGAAACTTGAGAATTGTTACTCTACAGTTAATAAAGCACTTTATACAAATGTATTCAAGCATTCATAGCGAAAGCATGCGTCGCCTCATACTACATTTTCCCCCCTGGCGGTTCAGGACAGCCTCATGGTTTCGTAGGCCATATTCGGGACTTTGGGAAACAAATATCGGGTCACATACATTTTAAAAGGTCCAAGATTCTGATACACTATATAGAATCCGTCAGTAAAATAGCACTAGAAGGCCCTTAAATATATGCACATAATAACAATGAAATAGGTAAAGGTACCAACGAGCTCAAATGTGTTTTAGTTTACTTTAATCACACCATGATTTGTACTTGAGAGAAAAAATAACAATTCCCTAATGCACTTCTTCATTAAAACACACACACATACACACACACACCCACCCACCCACACACACACACACACATACTACGATACTTTCAGCAGAATTTGTGCAAATAAACTTAAAAAAATAGTATATCAATAATTTCTCCTCCCATTGCTCTCTCTCTCTCTCTCTCTCTCTCTCTCTCTCTCTCTCTCTCTCTCTCTCTCTCTCTCTCTCTCTCTCTCTCTTTCTCTCTCTCTCATCTCTCTCTCTCTCTCTGTCTGTCTGTCTGTCTCTCTTCCCCCTTTCCCTCCCACTCCCACCCCAAACATCTTCAGACGCGGCTGATGTATATGGGTGTCTGGAAATACATTTGAATGATTTGCCATTTTGTTACATTTAGTAGAGTATACTGTCCAATTTTCCATTTGAGTTCAGTTTACTTTCCATTTTTACCTTCAATTCACTGTTTATTTGTGTTCTTCAGGCGTGATCTTTACATCCGGGCCTCATTGGAAAGTACAAAGAAAAAGTAGCTTGGAGATTCTCCGGAAGTTAGGTATGGGACGTAACACTCTCGCCCTCAAGATTCAAGAGGAGGTCACCCACTACATCAATGCAATCGCCAGTCACCAAGGAGCCCCTTGTGATCTTCGAACGTGAGTTTCCAGACTTAATCGTTTAATACATTTTACAGAATACAGAATACATAATCTTTTACTGTCCACATAAACCTATCCTATCCTATCCTGTCCCGTAACTCGGAGGTCGTAGGGGCACCACCCCTTGGGGTCATGAGCAATCTTGCCACTGTAGATTGTTCAAACCTATAAAGGGAAAAGTGAAAGCCCCAGTTGAAAACCTGTCTTTCCTTTGTAGGCAAGACAGATTCACTGCGGCAACAGTACCCCCGTTGGAGTACCGGGGGTTTTCAGTATAAATAGTATCCCCACTTTATGGAAATTTAGTGCTTTAAATTCCCACTGTCGCTGTCTTCCTCATTTACTCTTTCCCATTCCTGCTCTGTCCTATCACTCTGCTATACTATCTTCTTCTTCGCTAGATCAATGACCTACCTTTTTTCTTGACAACTCTTCCTGGACAAGACTCCTTGTTTGTGTATGGGGTCTGTTGGATCAGCTTGGGAGTGTTGGACGCTTTCTGCCGGGTGGTCACTAGGGCTTCCTATGATTGTATTATTTAGCAATATAGGCATTTTATATTTTGAATAGGATAGATAGGATAGGATCTTTACTTGACTGATTTTCTTCATCATCATCATCATCATCATCATCATCATCATCATCATCATCATCATCATCATCATCATCATCATCATCGTTGTCGTCGTCGTTGTTGTTGCAGTCTGACTCAAGTCAGTGTGTCTAACAACATCTGCTCCATCGTCTTTGGTCAGCGCTACGACTACGATGATGCCGAATTCCAACGCTACTTGGCCGAGATTGACGCCAGCACAGAAAGTATCGGAGGTCTGTATAAAAACCTTACAAAGTGGGAAATGTAAAATACAAGAAATGTGACGCATGATAGACTATTGTTGTTTTTTTTCTGCGTTCGACTGATGGCTGTGCTACAGCTTCACTTCAATGGCTGCCACGTTTATTTATTTATTTAACTGTTCTTATAGAGAGCTTTTCCAGCTCAAGAGCTGCTCAAGCCGTCCGAGGCGCTCACCTGCTACCTTTGGGCGCATAGTCTGACGCCCAGACGACTTAGCATAATCCTAGGCGACCGGGGATAGGGATAGGGAACCTAATGCGTGCTGGGTGTATTTGTGTATCCGGCACTCACCCGACTAGGACATGAGCGTCAGGATCTTTAAAGTCCAGGCGAAGGAATGCGTGCGTGCACAGACTAGACCTCGGTTTATACTCTCATCCGAAGGAGTAGGGGCACAGTATCTTAAGGTAATCCTCTCTCTCTCTCTCTCTCTCTCTCTCTCTCTCTCTCTCTAATCAGAGTCATTCCTCACCCCTAAACGACAAGGAAAAAAGCATTCTTTTTGAATACCTTGTCCGACTCCTAAACTAAATGTTTCTAGGTCTAATAACCTGACTGTATATCTTGTATTGTAGTTTATTTTTAATTGTGAATAACGTAGGTGCAGTCAACATTCAAACACGACATGCATAGCCTACACTCAAACACAGAACACTTTTGTACTCGATCCTCTCCCCTCCTTTTCATTATATACAGCCAAACTGTAACATTTCTGATAACATTCTTGAGCATTTATTCTTTGTGATAGAAACCCTTGTGTAACCTTAAATTTGTAATATTATATATTTTATTCTATTAGGTTTTGTTCTCTCTCTCTCACACACACACACACACACTCACCCACACACTCACACACACACACTCACCCACACACCCACACACGCACACACATTGTATTGTGATTTGATATTCCCATCTACTGAATCTAGTATTTGTTATTAATTTTAATTGCTGATGCCAATTCCATTTTAATTTGATATATAATTATATTGTAACTGTTCTGATTCTTTTGCACTCATCCATACCTCCTGTCTCCCAACTACTTTTATTTTTTACATTTAATTTTTCTGCAAAACCTCCTCTCCCAGTCCCTGCCCACCTTCCTCCATTGTGTTACCTCCCTATATAAGAAATGTCACTTACAACATGGCCTTCCAAAAGATGGTTTTCGAATTGGCCATCTTAATATATGTCATGCAATGAACAAAACACATGAAATAGCATCAATTTTAAACAACCATAATACACCATTTCATATATTTGGCTTTTCTGAATCTTGGTTATGCACTCAAACTGTTGATTCTGAAATGGCGATACCAGGTTATTCTTTAATAATACGTCATAGAACAAGAAATCAAGAAAATGGTTTATTAATATACATTAGTGAAACGCTTAATTTCAAGCGTCTACATTACCTTGAGCAGCATCAAGTTGAGTCTATTTGGCTTGAAATAAATATAAAACATTCAGCCCCAATCATCGTCGGATTCTTATACAGGCATCCTGATGTACATGTGGACTGGATTAATAACTTTACTTCAATGATCGATGCACTGTTATTAGAATCTAAAGATTTCTTCATTTTAGGGGATTTTAATATTGACCTGTTTAAACCTAATAAACACTGGACTGATACTATTAAACTGTGCAACTTTGAACAACTAGTGTCAGGACCAACCAGAGTAGCTGCGACTTCTAGCACACTCATTGATCACATATATACAAATAACAAGACGCATGTTGTAGAGGTTTGTGTACCAATCTTTGCTTGCAGTGATCATTATCCTGTTTGTTTGACCTGGAAAAAGAAAGGAGCTAAAATACCCAAACCTGGACATAAAACAATAACATACAGATCTTTTCCCAAATTTATTACAGATGATTTTCTCTTTGACCTCAGCAACAGCGCTCTCTCAAATGTTTATAATTTTACTAACCCTGATGTTGCTTTATCGTACTGGTATGACACATTTATGAATATATACAATAAGCATGCTCCTATATAAACCAAAAGAGTTAAGTACTATTCTAAACCTCCGTGGCTAGACACAGAACTGCAAAATGCTATTAAATTAAGAGATTATTTAAAGAAAAGTGGTAAAGAAGATGAATAAAAAAAACAGAGAAATGCAGTAACTTCACTCAAAAGAAAAAAAAAAAAACATTTATTAAAAATTTAATCTCGTCCAAAAACAGTTCTAAAACGATTTGGAAAGCAATTAATCACTTAACAAACAAATCAAGTATATCACCAGTGATTAAAGATATTTCTCCTAATATTCTGAATTTACATTTTGTTAAAACGTCTGATAGGATTATTACTATTGACAAATCAAAAGAAAACAATCTAGAGAAATTAGCAAACTTTTGTCATTCTAAGAACATTAAAAACAAACTAGACATTCCTTCTTTGTCTACAGAATTTGTACACAAAGCACTAACAAACCTTAAGCAAACAAATTCAAGAGAAATTGGATAGTAAAATACTAAAATTGTCTGCGTCATTTATTACTGACACTTTAACGCACATTTTCCTATAATGTTCAAAAAAGCTAAGGTTATACCCCTTTTCAAGAATGGTGATAGCACTGACCCATCGAACTATAGGCCTATTTCGATTCTTTCTACTCTCTCTAAACCTCTTGAAAAGCACATAAATAATAATATTCTTGATCATTTCACTGAAAACAGCCTCTTACATGAAAATCAGTCTGGTTTCAGAGCTAAACACTCTTGTCACACAGCTCTTACATCAATGATAAAACAATGGCTAAATAATATTAATAAGGGACAATTTTCTGGAATATTATTTGTTGACTTCGCAAAAGCTTTTGATGTAATAGACAATGACCTTCTTCTACGTAAACTAAACCTCTATGGCATTCATTCCAAATCTCTTGAGTTTTTTAAATCGTTTATTTCGGACAGAGAACGGTGTGTTTATGTAAATAACCAAAAGTCACAATTTGAAATTGTTACAGCTGGAGTACCGCAAGGATCTGTTTTAGGACCGTTGTTATTTTCTATCTACATAAATGATCTCCCCCTTTATATTTCTACTTCTTGTGAACTCTTCGCTGATGACACTACATTACATTCTCAAAATATAGACTTGAATAAACTCTCCTCCTCATTACAAAAAGGGGCTAGTGAACTACAGGAATGGACTGAATACAACCACATGGCCCTCAATCCAGACAAAACAAAATCCATGCTAATTACAACAAGACAGAAAAGACAAAATGTATCAATAAAACTTCTTCCATTAAAAATTGGCAATACAATAATTGCAGAAGTACAGTGTCATAAACTTCTTGGAGTAACTATAGACAATAATTTGTCCTGGGTAAAACATATTTCAAATATTAGTAAAACTATTTCTAAAAGGACTTACCAATTATCAAGGATAAAGCATTTATTAAATTTACATTCTCGTACACTATTTTATTCCGGTCATATTCAATCATTTATTGATTATTCTTCTACTATTTGGGATTCTGCTAGTGGCAATGCAATGAAACCTTTAATTAGAATTCACAAACGTGCAATTAAACAAATTATACTTAAACAAAAAATCTCTCCAGATGACTATAAACGGATCAATATTCTACCTCTTACCGACAGACTAAAATTTAATAAAGGCGTTTTCATGCACAAGGTCCTTTCTGGCAATGCACCTTCCTATCTTTCTTCTCTTTTTTTCAAAAAAACAAACTGCCAGATCGTCCACAAAATTAAATGTTCCAATTCCAAGAATTGATCTCTACAAAACTAGTCTAGCTTATTCTGGTTGCACTTTGTGGAATAACTTTCCTGAAGATCTCCGCACTCCAGCATCTAAATTTACATCATTTAGAACACGTCTTCTAAAACACATTAACAATTAAATACACATTAATTGTTAATGTTGTTGATTGAGATTAACAACATTAATTTGATTTCAATTGTTTGAAAAGGATTTTATCTAATGATGACTTTGTTTATTTGTTATTGTTCCATGATGTGAATGTTACAACCTTGAGTTGTAGACCTATTTAATAGTTATTGTTAAAGCCCCAAGGGCAAGATGTAAAAAAGCGCATTTAGCGCTTATTCTTTTACCCTTGCAAAATAAACTTGTTATCTTATCTTATCTTATCTTATCTTATCTTATCTTATCTTATCTTATCTCTCTCTCTCTCTCTCACTCTCTCTCTCTCTCTCTCTCTCTCTCTCTCTCTCTCTCTCTCTCTCTCTCTCTCTCTCTTAACCTTTGTAACTCCAGACCGTCAACGGGCTTTGAACGCCTGCCTGTACAGGCCGAAATGTTATCCGCCTGACATTCGAGTACACTTTGTACACCACTGAGCCACCTGCGCTCCCTACAGTCTTCTGTAGTTCGGTGGCGGAACCCTAAAATGCGGTGCCCATACCAGTTTGTTCAAGAGAGAACTATCATTTATGTAAGTTACAACGCGCGTGATTTAGGTAGCCTACGAAACTTTTGAGGTCACAGGGAGATTTGTCTTGGTATTCTATTCCAGTTTCCTCCTTCTCTTTAATAATGGATGCAGTCAGCCCAAAAGTACAAAAATGAAATTCGATTTCTTTTGCGTCTCATTATGTCGATCTCCTTGCCTTTACACCACATGTTTGAGTGTTGGATGTGTGTTTGTTGTGTATGTGACAGTGTGTGTAACATGTGTATTTTGGTACAGATCGCCGCGCTTGAAGCCTAATTGGGAATTTGGGGTGGGGGTGGGGGAAGCGCATATATAGCATCTTTTTTAAAAAAAAATTATTATTATTATTAGTAGTAGTAGTAGTAGTGGTAGTAGTAGTACTAGTAGTAGTAGTAGTAGTAGTAGTTGTTGTTGTTGTTGTTGTTTTTATTTTTATTATTATTATTATTATTATTATTATTATTATTATTATTATTATTATTATTATTATTATTATTATTATGTCTTTGTTGCCCAGTGAATGTTTATGTGTTTGATTGTTAAAAAAAATTGAAAAAGGAGAGGAAGACGAAGGCTGTATGATTTGATACCCCGTTGGAGTGCCGGGGGTTTCAGTATAAATAGTATCCCCACTTTCTGGAAATTTAGTGCTTTAAATTCCCACTGTCGCTGTCTTTCTCATTTGCTCTTTCTCATTCCTGCTCTGTTCTATCAATCTGCTATACTATCGTCTTCTTCGCTAGACCAGTCTCCTACCTTTTTTCTTGAAAACTCTTCCGGGACAAGACTCCTTGTTTGTGTATGAGGTCTGTTGGATCAGCTTGGGAGTGTTGGACGCTTTCTGCCGGGTGGTCACTAGGGCTTCCTATGATGTTATTATTTAGCAATGTAGGCATTTTATATGTATGTGTTTTGTTAATAATTTATAATGATGTTTGTATTCTATTTTGTTTTTGTAAACGGGGGTTCGATAAGTTGGGGTGAAGCCTCAGCCGTCCCCTGCGTGGGATGTCTTTATTGTAAAGTGACTGGCTGGTGGAGAGCTTTCGGTTTTACCACTAGGGCTGTTTCGGCAGATCTTTTATGCGGATCGGGGGTTGTCCGGTTCTGATTTGGCTCGGAAGAGTCCGCTGGACCTAAAGCAATAATAATGTAATGTAATGTATGATTTGATTGATTAATTTATATATTTATTGATTGACAGTGTCGGGAATAGTGAACTTCGTGTCTTTCGTGGAGCACCTACCCGGGGACATGTTCCATATCAAGAAACAGCTGAACATTTTGCGCTCTCTGAAGAACTCGTTTGTCAAGCCAAAGGTATTGTCAGCCAAAGTAACACATATTTGTGGCAGAGAATTATGACGACGACGACGACGACGACGATGATGATTATGATGATGATGATGATGTTGAGGATGTTGATGATGTTAACGATAATGATGTAGCTAGAATTTTATGGTGTACAGATCCACGCTGGCTGCATGATGATTATGGTGATTGATGTTGTTGATGATGACGATTGATGATGATGATTGATGATGATGATGATTGCTAGGCTGTAATTTTATTGCTTAAAGATCCACGCTGGCCGCTTGATGGTGATGATGATGATGATGAAGATGATGATGATGATGATGATAATGATGAAGATGATGATGATGTAGCTAGAATTTTATGGCGCACAACTCCACGCTGGCAGCATGCTCAGGGTGCACAAAGAGGTTGAATAAATATAAAAATGAAGAGGCGGACAGGTGATAAGGGAGGGGGGGAGGGGGGAGAGGTCCAAAGTATCGCGTTTTGTTTTGGAGTGTTTATTTTTACAAACTGTCTTGGTCGTCAGAGTTTCTGATTTAGTGGACAACGACGACGATGATGATGGTGATAGTTATGATGACGATGATGATGGTGATGATTATGACGACGACGATATGATGATGATGATGATGATGATGATGATGATGATGATGATGATGATGATGATGATGATGATGATGATGATGATGATGATAGGTCCAGCAGCATGCGGACAGTCACAGAAAGGGGGAGGAAAAGGAGGACTTCATTGACATGTACCTTGAGCGGATGTACCAAGCTCAGGAGATTGACCCCACCACGACTTTGAACGGTTCGTTGTGCTAATAGTTTCACAGGCGCTTAGTTTCACAGGCGCTAGAAAATGGTGGATTTGCGAGCGTCTATGATAGTCTAACGCGTTCCTCTTTTAAAAAACCCAAAACCAATCATCTTTATAATAAACAGTTGACGGATGTAGAGTGTAAGAGTGAGATATGACGGCAAATATTACAGTTGCTATATTGATAGGTCCTGTGTCGTGGAATCGCGAAGCTGAAGTTGATAGTAGCCTAATGCTTTTTGTTTAAACAAATATTTTTATTCAGGGAAAAATATAATTACAAACAATGATTTACAGGATAGTTGTGTGTGTGTTGTTTGTAGATTATAGTCACACGACACTTTCGCATATAGGTGACTACTGGACCGATTTATACTGTCACCAGCGGGCCAGTTGTTGGTAAAGGGGAAAACCGGGATTCGAACCAGCGACCTTTCGGTTACTAGCAAGACGCTCTTACCAAATGAGCTACCCGGCCCCCTTACAGAATAGGCAACAAGCAAGCTTATATAAGCTCACCCTGTATGACAAAATTCGACATAATAATTAAGTGACAGGCAAGGATAGTTGCATATAAATATAGGAGAATACAACAATTTAAAAAATAATATAATAAATTAATTAAAGATAATAAGGTTTAGTAAATAATTACACGGACATACACGCACACACATATATAAATAAATAAATAAATAAAAGTAACAAATAAAAATGATGAATCAAATATTTAGCTAGAAATTAAATGCGTAGATTAATAAGAAATGGACATTTTTATACCATAATTGAAGAAGGAGACGTGTGTATGTGTTTGTGTGTGGGTGTGTGTGTGTGTGTGTGTGTGTGTGTGTGTGTGTGTGAGAGAGAGAGAGAGAGAGAGAGAGAGAGAGAGAGAGAGAGATGGTTTGAGCTGAACACCGGGACGTTTGTGCGGTGAAGCGGAGAATTTTTCTTAACGAAAACGCTTTGACTGTTTGATAAACTCTTGAGTGGTGCTGAAAAGAAGTTGATTATCAGGTAGAGAAAAGGTTTGGTTTCCGTGCAGTAAAGTTATTCAACGTTACTTGTTCTTGCTTGAGGGTAGCGATAGTAGTTATTCTGATGTTAGTATAAAGGGGACAGTGAAAGAGAAAATGTTCGAGTTTAATTTTGAAAGCCACATGAGGGTGAGGGGTTGTTAGTTAAATGCCGAGTGAACAGATCGTGATTGAGATCACTCATATTTCTTCTGAGTCGACAGTGTATTATTTGTTCTTGCCTTTTTCCAATGTAAAAATGCGGAGGATTGCAAGGGTCGTCTTTGTGAAGATAACGTTTAAATGCCCCTATTGATGAGGTTTGCTGTATGCTGTCTGGTAGAGAATTCCACAGCACAGTGGTTGATGGAAAGAAGGAGGTGTGGAAAATTTCAGTTTTATGACGAGGGATATTCCTTTCAAGCAGTCTACGTCGGTGGTACGGATTGGTACTGGCAACAAGAGGTGGAAGAAGATTATGCAAGTACTGAGGTACATAATTATTTACTACTAGTGGTTTTTGTACCCTGGCAAGCCAGGGTACACAGGTTGCTGTTTAAAATGTAGACAGAGAGACAACTGTTGTCTGCAAGTTTCATTTGGACGATGATACCTCCCCATATCCCCCTTGATACCTCACCATAACCCCCCCTTCCCTGATATCTCCCCCCCCCCATGATGCCTCATCAAACCCCCTTGATACTTCCCCGAACCCACTTGATACCTCCCTATACCCCCTTGATACCTTCCGTACCCCCCCTTGTAACCTACCTGTACCCTCCTTGATACTTTCCCGTTGATCGTTTCGCAGGTATGGATGAAAGGAATCGACCATCACCATACCCCCTTATATATAACCGTATCCCCGTTCTGCCTACCCATGCCCCTTTAAACCTACGCGTAGCCCCCTTTTACCTACACGTACCACCCCATCCCAATCCTTGGTAATAATAATAATAATAATAATAATAATAATAATAATAATAATAATAATAATAATAATAATAACAATAATAATAATAATATTGAATATAGAATAATACAAATAGAAATCATAAAAAACACCAAGGTTTTAAAATAAAATTTGATATAAGATATAATAATAATAATAATAATAATAATAATAATAATTATTATTATTATTATTATTATTATTATTATTATTATTATTATTAGTTTATAAATAATAATAATAATAATAATAATAATAATAATAATAATAATAATAATAAATAAGTTAAAAGTAAAAAGCCTAAATTAAAAAGAAAAATATCCATATTGTAGTGTAAAAAAAAAACATAAAAAAAATATGGCCCGCGAGAGATTTGAACTTGGGTCGCCTGCACGGTAGGCGAATGTCTTAATACTACTACTACTACTACTACTACTACTACTACTACTACAACTACTACTACTACTACTACTACTACTACTAATAATAATAATAATAATAATAATAATAATAATAAAATAATAATAATAATAATAATAATAATAATAAGAAGAAGAAGAAGAAGAAGAAGAAGAAGAAGGAGAATATCGAATATAGAATAATACAAATAGAAATCATAAAAAAACACCCAGGTTTTTGAAATAAAATTCGATATAAGATATTATAATTATTATAATAATGATAATAATAATAATAATAATAATAATAATAATAATAATAATAATAATAATAAAAATAATAATAATAATAATAATAATTATTATTATTATTAGTTTATAAATAATAATAATAATAATAATAATAATAATAATAATAATAATAATAATAATAATAATAAATAAGTTAAAATTAAAAAGCCTAAATTGATTTCTGTTCATGCGCCCTGACAGGCGTTGTTGCAGAGCTCTGACTGTTTTTCCTGTATTTGTTCCTGTCTGTGTTCATGTCCTGTCCCCATATTTGTCTACAAGAACCGTGAAGATGTGGCCGTCATTCTGGACTAATTTTTGTGCCATTTTTCCTCAAGAAGCAAAAGTGTTTGGATTTTTAGTGTTTCTACATTTTGTTACTCTACTGTCAACGTTTGGTTTGCCTGCCATCTTGGTCAGCCGTGGCGAGCGGGTGTTCACCCCAGTCCCTACCTCAGGCTTGGGATCACTGAGCGCGCATTTATCCAGGTCAGTGTCAACAAGAACAAGTCACAATGGTGATCGGGTGTTTACCAACCTTGCCACTACTGACCCACATCTACTGAGTACACGTTCACTCTCTTCACACAAGCAATCACTACAATGGAGTACTTTTATACCTCCGACCTTTTTCGGTGCATTAGCACTAAACAACGACAGGACCCAGTTGCCTATGCCTACTGTACAGTACTCAAGCACCGACCTTGTGTCCCTGGCAGGCCGTGCTACGATTCCATCGCCTTCCCTTGTCGCCACGCTGAAACGACTTGGCATTGCCAGAAATCTCCCTAAGTCGCCGCGACGCTCCAGGAGAGGTGGAAGGAATGAGAGACGTGATCGGGCGGCTACTGACACTGCTCCTCCCTCCAGTCTACGTCCCTGCCTCGGCTCTCAGCTTCTTGTGTGTTGTCTTAATGCACAGGCGCTAGGGCAGTCTCGTAAACGCTCTGCTATCAACACTTTTATTGCTGACAATGACATCGATCTCATGCTGCTTACTGAGACCTGGCTGCACTCATCGGGCGATGAGGCTAAACTAAAGGATCTTGCTCCGCCAGGTTACTCCGCACAAGGCTTTGCTCGTGACTCGTTGGGTGTTGCTGGGCGAGGGGGCGGCATTGCTCTGGTCATGAAAGATTCAGTAAAGAAGCATGCGTGCTTCTCACAGTCCTCACTCACCCACCCAACATTTGAAGCTGCTATTCTTTTAATGACTGTTAACGATATCAGGATAAACACTGCCTGTGTTTACAGGCCCCCACCAAGTAAGAAAAACATGTTGACCCATTCTCAGTTCTTCGATCAGTTTCAGGATTTCCTTGAACATTGTGACGCCTTGCCGGGAAAGACGCTTATCGTGGGAGACTTTAACATTCATGTTGATGATGCAAATGACCCATACACCAAACGATTTTTCACTTTGCTTGATTTGTTCTGTTTCAGCCAGCCTGTTGTCGGCTCCACCCACAAGCGTGGTCATACTCTTGATTTGATTTTATTCCGCTCTAGTGATGATTTTTTGTCTTCTTCTTTTATTAATAATGACCTTATGTCTGATCACAGTGCTGTTATGTGTAGGTTAAATATTCCAAAGCTTATTCCTGAATCTCATGTTA
The DNA here is from genome assembly GCA_036898135.1 of Oncomelania hupensis. Taxonomy (NCBI): domain Eukaryota; kingdom Metazoa; phylum Mollusca; class Gastropoda; order Littorinimorpha; family Pomatiopsidae; genus Oncomelania; species Oncomelania hupensis. The sequence goes on along the minus strand of CM072519.1, from coordinate 22,494,293 downwards.
TAAAGTATCGTAGTATTAATAAGATAGACAAGCAAGATTTTAGAGATGATTTGTCCATGTCTGTGTTTCTAAACTGTACTGTTGCTGAGTACAACGCATCATTACTGTCTGTCCTTGACAAGCACGCTCCCCCTCCGCCAACGCACGCTTCGCCCTCGGAAATTTAACCCGTGGTTCAGTAATATTGCAGGACAGTTTAGCATATTGAAACGTGAGCGTCGTCAGGCCGAGAGGCGCTGGCTTAAGTCTCGACTGACTGTTCACAAAGAGATTTTTGAAAGTATTAAGCACAAAATTAGTGATCTTATTGACAGTGCGAAGACAACTTTCTTTTCTGCTCAGATCCTTGCCACTTCCACTTGTAAAGAACTATTTCGTACTTTCAACTCTTTGCTTGGTAAACAGACTGACTCTCCCCTTCCCACCATTTATGATCCGCACACTCTTCCTACTGTATTCTCTGATTATTTTTCAGACAAGATTTCGAATATCAGAAACAGTTTTCCTCCCTTTGATTCTGCTGCTCTGCCTGTCACTTGTCATTTTTCTGGCACTTTCCTGGATTCTTTCTCTCCTGTTTCTGAACAGTTTGTCCTCAACATCCTTAGAAATACCGCTCCCAAGTCATGTGAATTAGATCCTATACCTACAAGACTATTGTATGATAATCTTGACACACTTCTTCCTGTCATCACTCAAATCATCAATACCTCTCTCGCTTCCGGCTCTGTACCTGCAGATTTGAAAACGGCTGTTGTGAAACCTCTTCTAAAAAAAAGCTTCCTTAGATAAAAACGAGTTAAAGAACTTCAGACCTGTATCCAACCTTCCCTTTCTATCAAAAACTCTAGAGAAAGTTGTGCTCTATCAGCTACTGTCTCACCTTGACTCTAACAATTTACACAACCCTTTTCAGTCTGCGTATCGAGCGGGCCGAAGCACCGAAACTGTTCTGCTTCGTATTGTCAATGACATTCTTACTGCTCTGGATGAGGACAAACTCTCTATTCTACTTCTTCTTGATAACTCTGCTGCTTTCGATACTATCGATCATTCTATTCTCCTTTCTCGTCTTGAGACTGTTTTTGGTGTTCGTTCAATAGCTCTTCGGTGGTTCACTTCCTATCTCCAAGACCGTACTCAGTATGTGTCTGCCAATAATTCCTCTTCAGTTCCTTCTCCGCTTCTCTATGGTGTGCCCCAGGGTTCCGTTTTAGGCCCTGTCTTGTTCATTATGTACACCACGCCCTTATCTACAATCATAAAACAGCATATTGTCAACCACCAATTATTTGCAGATGACACCCAACTACAGCAATCATGCAAGCCTGCAGACATTCACTCTGTTATACAAACACTTGAGAATTGCACCACTGACATAAAAACCTGGATGAATGCAAACATGCTTAAATTAAATGATGACAAGACTGAGGCCCTTCTCTTCACTTGCTCTTCCGTCACTGATCTTTCTCTGCCTACCTCTATCACTGTTGGTTCTTGTGATATTTCTTTTTCTGACTCCGCTAGAAACCTGGGGTTCATCATGGATTCTACTCTCTCTATGAGACAGCATATCACTAGAGTCTGTCGGGTTTGCTACTTTGAGTTGAAGAGAATTAGTTCAATTAGGAAATTTCTATCAGAAGACGCCACAAAGACCTTGGTTACTTCCTGTATTCTATCTAGATTAGATTATTGCAATTCCCTTCTCATTGGCTGTCCAGATTCTATCCTCTCTCTGCTTCAAAAAGTTCAGAACTCTGCTGCCCGTCTTATCTTTAAAGTAAATCATCGCCAACCCTCCACACCTCTCCTTGTTAAGCTACACTGGCTTCCTGTCGCGGAACGTGTTAAGTATAAAACTGCCTGTATCTGCTACAATATTGTCATCGGTTCTGCTCCTTCTTATCTATCTGACCTTGTCTCCCTTTACACTCCATCTCGTTCCCTTCGCTCATCCACTGACTGTCGTCTTCTCCGTCAGGGCCGTTACAAAAGAAAATCTCATGGTTTCCGCTCTTTTGCTGTCCACGGCCCTCACCTATGGAATTCTCTCCCCTTTCATGCTAGACATTCTACCTCCTGTGAATCTTTCAAATCCAGCCTTAAAACGTATCTTTTCTCAACAGTCTTTCAGCAGTATCTGTAGTTGTAAAAGGGGTTTGGAGGGGTGGGGGGTTAAGTAGTAATTTAGTATGTTTTTGTCATATTGATTTACACAGCAGTAGTATGTACGCGTGAAATAGTAACTTGTCTTATAATGAAAGTATATGTATAGTGTGTATATGTGTTTGCGTAAGAAAGTGTGCGTGTATAGCGCTTAGATCCTTAGGGTAGGCGCTTTATAAATGCTAGTTATTATTATTATTATTATTAAATTAAAAAGCCTAAATTAAAAAAAAAAATATCCATATTGTAGTGTAAAAAAAAAAAAAAAAAAAAAAAGGGCCCGCGGGAGGTTTTGTCTTGGGCCCACTGGCACGATAGGCGAATTTTTTTTTTTTTTTTTTTGAGTAAATTTACGTCCCTTGACACATTAAGCGTATAGGGGACGGGTGAACCACCTAATAAAAATTGTAGGCGAATGTCTTACTAACTCAGCTATCAAGGATTCGTATAAAAATCGTCAATTTTTTGGTCTATATGAGAAAACATGCTGAAACCTCGATTCGATTTTTAATTAATCAAATTTAATTAGTTAAACACACAAATTTTGTAAGATTGGTGACCAGAGTGCAAAAGTGTTTTGAATGGAAATAAAACAAAATTAGCGTTATTACGAAACGGCACGTTCTAGACACGGGTTGAATGGAAACCGCGCGCGGAATGAGGCTATTGCAGTTTGTGGACATTTTGTTTATTTATTTATCTCAGAAACGGTTAAACGTTCGGTAAGGAAATGTCGGCTATAACGATTTCGTGGGTTTTGAGCACACAACAGGCCGATCCACAGCACCCAGCACCTGCCCAGATCAGCGTCCATAGGGGACAAACTTTATAGTAGAGGCGAAGAAGGACTTCCGGCTAAGCAATTTATATATATAGATTTTGTGGTACATTATTAGTTTATGTTTTTCTCGACGAGCTTTTAAAGAACAAAAACCAGATTCCATATAGAGAGTTTCGTGGCTAGTGCCCCTCACTAAACCAGTTATTGTTCGTAACCCTTCAAGATGCAGATTTTCTAAAACGTTTGCTTGGGCTTGTGTACAATTATTATATAAGATGTCGGCATAGTCAAAAATGGGCAGAATAAATGATTTGTACATCATTTCAAGTGATTTTCTATTTAGGGAATACATAAATGATTTTAGACAATTCAGTAGTAGTTTTATTTTACTTCCTATGTTTGCAATATGTTCGTCCCATTTGCAGTTGCTTTGTAACATGCTTCATCCGAAACCAGTTACTACCTACGGAAGTGGTAGTTTCGGGAAGCCAGCATGTCACAGAGCCAACTTACGTCATCTAATTTTACAGAAATTGAACGTTTTTGAAAATAGGCTGCGCATATTGATTATTTTGGACGTTTGCATGAGTCACTCAGTGTTGAATGGACTGAGTCGCCTTCTTTCGGGAGAAATATTCTAGTTCGTTCGTATAGATTTGAAAATTGCGATGACAACCCGCAATTTTCGCTGAGGCGAGTTAGACACCTTAATATAATATATTAGAAGAGACAAGGGGACGCGTTCTCCTAGACAGACGCTAGCGTATCTAGTAAGTGCTTCAGTGGCAGGACCACACCGCCAATCTGGGACTAAGCGAGGCCATCTCTCAGGTGAGAGGGAAAAGGTCTGAACCAATTGGTAATTCGATTTTCTTGTTAATATATAATATGTTACCGGCAATGTGTGAAATCCCAGTATTGTATAGGCATCCTATCTAGGCGTTCTATTCACACTTTTCTGCTATCCTATGCACCAACGGGAATCCCCTCTATGAAAAATACTTCCGGTTTTTTTTCTCCGCGTGTTTTAGTGAGTTATTTCCAAATATTCAAGAATAATAACATGTGTCACTGGCCACCTGTATCGTACCCTCACATATTTTTATTTTTTTTTTGCTGCAGTTTATTATCCCTTTCAATCGCCAGTGGCGCGCCTAAACCCTACCTACCTAACATTATTTGTGAATTTTTGAAAAATATTCGGAAAAACATAACGCCCAGATGCTGGCTCGAACCCACACCTGTCAGGCGCCATTGGTTTCTGGCTTGTGGACAAGGCAAGTTAGTCCCGCCTTAGTCCACTTGGCCACAACGCTAGCCTAACATAGTCAGTTACTTCGTGTTTTGTGAAGGTTGCGACGGCGAAGCTATGGAAAACTACAAGAGTTTTCAGGTCCTGTTTCACTTTCTGTCGATGATCGACGCACCTCCGAAGTCGCCACAAATACAGGCCTCTACGATTGTTTTTTGCATTCTTTCACTGAGCATGTACTTCCTCCACCGTTTTTATACTTATCCCACTCGTTTTCTGGCTCTAACAATCGTCGTTTTCGGCAATTTGCCATATTTAAAAGTCACGCATCAAGCTTTGATAAAAGCAAAACAAGCCAAACCGGAACTTGGTTTCATATAACCTCGTTTTAATTTATAATGGCGATACCCACGAGTTTTTATGAGAGGTGCCGGAAAGTTGTGAATAGAATGCCGGATTTCACACATTGCCGGTAACATTATACATTGGATTTATTTATTTATTTATTTTATTATTCTTATGTAGCTCTTTTTTTTATTTTTAGCTCGAGCTGCTCAAGGCGCTGGATTTAACTCAAGCTCCCCCCTCCCTTCTCTCTTCCCCGAGGCGCACACTTGCTGCTTTAGACGCACAGTCTGGCGTCCAGACGCCTGAGCACAATACTAAGCAATAGGGGTTGGAGAGAAGGGAAAATTATACACTACAACCATCAGACTAATAGCAACAGAAAGATGGCCAGTGTAATGAACTATACACTAAAATAACAATCACACTAATAGCAACAGTAAGATGGCCAGTGCAATGACTAATTAACTAACTAACTAAGCTCAAAGCCAATGTTTATGTCAGGGCTACCGGGAATCGAACTCGCAACCTTTGTAACACGAACTTGCAGCTCTACCAACTGAACTATCCCGTGTCGCACTATTACACTAACTCTGCCATATATATATATATATATATATATATATATAATTTTATTTATTTATTTATTTTTTTTTATTTTTTTTTTTTGCTTCAGACATCTTGCCCTGTCACTTAATATTAAAATGAGTCACAAAGGCAAGAAGGAATTTTTTTTAACACTGTATGAATGTATTTCTTTATTATATTTTATTTTGTCTTTTCCCGTAGGGGTTGGGAGTAGGTTGGGGCTAGGGTGGGGCTGGGCAGAGATGGAAAAGGAAAAACAATGAATTAAATGAATGGATTACTTGATTTATCGATTGATTCATTCAGTCGCAGACTCGTTGATTGTAACAGAGGAAAACCTGATTGAAGTGGCGCTAGATTTATTTGCTGGTGGTACGGAGACGACGACATCAACCATAGAATGGACCCTGCTCTATTTCCTTCACCACCCTAGAGTACAGGACCTCTGCTACAAGTAAGAATATGCCTATCTGTCTGTCTGTCTCTCCGTGCTGGAAGATAATAACAGTAACTAGAGTAGGGTGACCACTTGCGGCCACGAACGAACACTTTCTCATATTTCTTTTGTTTATGAACCAATCAGAATCCAAGTTTGATTTTTTTTAATCGGGAGGTCGCAGTAACGGCACTGACTTGGCGGGGATTCTATAAATGAAACATTGTGGACCTACTTAGCGATTTCTGCACAATTTCAGTGTACCATGATGCGGCCAGGTGCCCAAGGTGCCTCCAACAATAAGCCACAGCTGCGGCCACCATGCCTAAAATTCATATGCAGAGCGCGGCCATAAACCGGAAATCACGACAAAAAGGCTAAGGTAGACTCAAGGGAAGCAATTGTGATTCCTCAAAGCTTTAAAGCTAGTAGAATAGGAGTTATTAGAATTGGCCGCACCTCGGTCTGGCCGCGTGATGGTCTCCGTACTCTAGAGTTAGAAGACGACTGCACGTTTTTGCTAGAACAGTTTCTGACTGTTCTTTAGAGAGAGCACTAGAGTAGGGTGACCACTAAGGTAGGCTAAGGTAGACTCAAGGGAAGCAATTGTGATTCCTTAAAGCTTTAAAGCTAGTAGAATAGGAGTTATTAGAATTCGCCGCACCTCGGTCTGGCCGCGTGATGGTCACCGTACTCTACATCTTCTATATATAATGTGGGGCTGATTATCTGTCTTTGTACACCACGTAACTGTACATTGCACAGGGAAGTCGTTCGTGTCATCGGACCTGACCAGCCTCCGAGCATGCAGCACAAAGCGGAAATGACATATCTGGACGCCACCATTATGGAAGTTCTTCGTACCTCCAACATCATCACCTTCGGGATCTATCATGGCACGGCCTGTGACGTCACTTTCAGGGACTACGTCATCCCGGAAAACACCATCATCTTGTCGAACCAGGATTCCGTGCTCCACGACCCCCAAATTTGGGGAGACCCTGAGAACTTTCGACCGGAAAGATTTATCTCCCCTGTAGGGAAGATCGTCCGACGCGATGAGTTCATTCCGTTTGGTTTGGGCAAGTAACATCAAAGGCTATTAATACTATCGGTATATTATTATCTTCGGTAAAATTTAACTGTGTGCAGTCATCATTGTAGTGGTTCTCTTGTTTATTAATTAATTTATTTATTTATTTATTTATTCATTCAGCAGTTCTTTAAGATTTACTATACATCACATCTCGTTCCCAAAATAATTAGGCACTAATAAAAAAAAAAAATAAAAATAAAAAGGGGTGGGAGGTGGGGGGTGTTGGGAAAATAGCTTAAAAACCTTTATTCGCTATCAAATAAATCAAATTTCGCCCTCTACTCCTGCCTCTGACTCATGGGTGGTAATTATACCCCTACCCCAAACGTAATTTAGGGGATAGGATGGGGGGGGGGAGGGTATAATGGAATCTGTTGGTCACTCCTTACGTGTGTCTGTGTGTGTGTGTGTGCGTGTGTGTGTGAGTGTGTTTGTTGTTTGTTTTTCCATGAACCGAAAATCCCCATTTTATTGAAAGGCTATGTGACCATGTGTAGACATATTGCGCATTTTAACATCATATTCTTGTTCTATTATAAATTTATTACATTCTTGAACATATTTTGGAAAACCCATAGGGGGAACACAGTGATCTGTCCAACTTTCAAGCCCAATAGGACCGACCAACCAGGGAAATCATCGAGTTAGTTATATTGAAGAATACAATACAGTACAATTTGGGAATATATATAGCATCCATTATTATAATTATTATTATTATAATTATTATTATTATTATTATTATTATTATTATTATTATTATTATTATTATTATTATTATTATTATCACAGGTCGTCGCGCGTGTCTGGGCGAAGCTTTGGCGCGGATGGAGCTGTTCCTGTATCTGTCCAACCTCATCCAGCGTTTTGAGTTTCTGCCAGTGGACCCGAAAGAGCTGCCACCCTTGGTGGGCACTATTGGGGTCGTCCATGTGGTCCCTCCCTATCAAATCAAAGCTGTGCCCAGAAAGAAGTGACCTAGACGACAATAAGCTGCAACCCTAGATTATATAAAATATTATTTGACTATACATTATTCTTGTTGTTGTATCGAATTTTATTCATCAGATTAACATAAGTTGTACTGATATACATTATTCCCCACCCACCCCACTCCACTCCACCCTCTTCTCCCTAAAGAAAACTGTTTTATTCCTCCCAACATTTCTGTTTACCAGACAGCCATTTTGTGGATACTTTGTTGTTTGCATGAACATGTTTTATTTGTCCCGAGGACTTCAACCCAAGCGTCTTCTTCTAAGCAATCGGAAATCAGTCACTTGATTTACAGTGACGAGCTGAGGACACAGCAAATTGGGCGTCATTATCTATGGCACTATTCCAAAAAGCTCAAACACTATAGCTGGCTGCAGAGAAGGGGAAGATAGATTTGCCCTGTCTTTCCTCTTAGGATAGCGTCTTAAACAAGGATTATAATTTACTAAAACCAGATAAGATTCCAAGCAGCCTAAGATTAAAACATAGGCTAGTGGTTTGCCTCTCGTACTTGTACTTTGCCCTAACACAAAGGTGAAAGTCATTGGATACATTTTGTTTTTAAACACGTTTTGGTAAATATCTCAAAAACGGCTAAAGCAGTTATGTTGAGTTTTGATATACGTGTACTTCACATCACGTGCTATCCTTCAATGGCAGTCCCGGTTGTCGGGCAGTCCGACGGTCCATCGCTCCGAATTTCACTCGTTTGTTTTTTTCTTCTAAACACACGCTTTGCGCTAATTAACCAAAATTTTTTATTATTATTTCGGGGATACTTTTAACTATTTAGAGATATTAATTTCTGCACCAAGGTGAAACATTTAAGGTATCTGGTCATGGCCGTTCTGCTGTACGGCTGCGAAAGCTGGACGTCAACAGCAGAACTGGAAAAACGCATCCAGGCATTTGAAATGAAATGCTATCGCAGATATAATATAATATAACAATAATAATAACAGGCAATTTATACAGCGCTTTCCAAAATCACAAAGCGCTTTACACACACAAATGTAAGCACAACATGCGTACATTGGTCAATAACACGCAACCACATAAACATCCCAACACCAAAAATAACTAACAACACTCACTCATGGCGCCTAAGAAAAGGCCTCTCTAAAAACATGCGTCTTCAAGTTCATTTTAAAAGACGCTAGTGAAGGACTGTGACGGACGGACCGAGGTAGCGAGTTCCAGGTCTGAACGGAGAAGAAACTGAAAACTCTACCGCCGTGTCTCACCCTGTGGTATTCTGGTACACGGAACATCCTTTCATCTGCAGACGAGCGGAGAGACCGAGAAGGAGCATAGACAGTCAAAAGTTCGGAAACATTACATTACATTACATTACATTACATGATTATTGCTTTAGGTCCAGCGGACTCCTCCGAGCCAAATCAGGACCAGAAAAGTTCGGAAAAGCTAGGAGCAGTTCCAGAGATGATGTGGTAGCAAAGACATGAGGTTTTTTATTTAATTCGTTGTTCAACTGGTAGCCAGTGTAGCTCTTGAAAGAGAGGCGTGCAATGCTGTGATTTCCATGCTTTGAAGATGAGTTTAGCTGCAGAGTTTTGGACTTGCTGAAGAGGTCTAAGGACTTTCTGTGTGCAACCTACAAGGAGTAAATTACAATAATCCTATCTAGACAGAATGCATGCGCTAACTAGTGTTTTTGTTGCTTCTTGTGTGAGATGCTGTCGAATGGAGCTTATGCGTCTAAGTTCAATGTATGCAATCTGACAAGTTTTTGCAATGTGTTGCTGCATGGAGAGATCCTGATCGAGAAAAAACCCAAGGGCGCGAACAGTGTCAGAAAAAGAAATAGAAGTAGTTCCAACAGTGATAGTTGAGGAAAGAGAAGAGGGGTCTGCAGATGACGGAGAAACACGGAGAACCTCAGTTTTGTTATCATTTAGCTTGAGGCGGTTGTTTGACATCCACGATTTTACTTCAGTAACAATCTTGAAGGGTCTGAACTAAATGATTGTAGTTAGAAGGAGAGTCAGAGTGATTACGTTCGGTGTCACCAGCATACATTTCTTGGCGGACAGAATGTGAGTTAATGAGACGTGAGAGAGGAGAGGTGTACAGAATGAACAGAACGGGGCCAAGCACAGAGCCTTGGGGAACTCTAAAATCAAGCGCTTGTGCGGGAGATTTAATACCGTTTACGAGAACAGCTTGTTTTCTTTCTGACAGATAAGACCGAAACCAGTTAAGAGCACTGTTTTGGATTCCAAATTCGTTATTGAGCCTTGATAACAGAATTTCATGATCGATAGTATCAAAAGCGGCCGAAAGATCCAAGAAAAGAAGAACTGAAATTTTGTCTTTGTCTAAAGAAATCAGAAGATCATTTAGAACGCGAAGAAGAACGGTCTCTGTGCTGTGCCCAGGACGGTAAGCAGACTGATGAGAAGTAAGAAGACTGTGAGCAGATATGTGGGAGAGAAGTTGCTGAAGGATGAGACGTTCAAGTAGTTTAGAGAGAAAAGAAAGATTGGATATAGGTCTGTAATTCTTCAGATCATTACGATAGAGGTTGGATTTCTTCAATAAAGGCTTAACGATAGCAGTCTTGAACTCAGGGGGAACAATACCAGATGTAATAGACTCGTTCATAATGTTGGTAATAGTGGGAAGTAAAAGGTCAAGGTGCTCAAAGAGAAATTTGGTGGGCATGGAGTCAAGTTCATATGGCTTGGGAGGAATTTGAAGGATAGTTTTTTTGATGAAATCCTCTGAAACAGGACTGAATTTAACCAATGGAGTGCCAGAAAAAGTTGGAGAATGCAAAACAACAGCCTGGTCTGGAGAAGAACAACTTTGGCGAATTGTGAGAATTTGTTTGCAGAAGAAATCAGCAAAAATGTCCCGGAGCAGTTTTATATCAGACACAACAGGGAGAGACACCGGTTTTACTTTACCCAAAAGTGACTACTGCATATCGCCTAGCATGAACGGACGACGAATGGCCACGTCAAAAACCTGGTCACGTCACCTGCAGGCCCTCAAGAACCACTCCTTGCCATTGTGAAGATGAGGAAGCTGGCGTGGTTTGGCAAGGTCAGGCGGCATGACACCCTTGCCAAAACTGTCCTGCAAGGAACAGTGGAAGGAGGCAGGCGCATAGGACCACAAAGAAAGAGCTGGACAGATGACGTCAACACAAGCCGCACCTATTGACGATAGCTGCAGACAGATCGAAGTAGTGAAAACTCTCTTTGTCGGCATCCCTCGTGTGTCCCCAACGGCCTGTTCGTCTGCGGGACTGATGATGATGATGATGATGATGATGATGATGATGATGATGATGATGATGATGATGATGATGATGATGATGATGATGATGATGACTTTAACTTCTGCTAAGCATGTTAAATCATTCGTGTTTGTACCTTATCGAAGGTCAAGGTAATTGTGCTTAACCATTTTGGACACGTTTTGCGTTATATCTAAAAATTGACTGAGCCTGTTGTGGTTTGTTTTTCTTGCAGTTCAGTTCATATAGCGGCCTATTATTCCATGTTATTATTATAAAGCAAAGTCATAACATTAACACCGTCAAGAAAAATAACACTGTCTTGAGAAAATGCTTTTTTTTTGGTTTTCTACGCGAGTGTGTTTGAAAATACATTCGAATGGCTTGCCTTGTTGTTGTTTTCGTCAACTGAATTCAATTGTTGCCAATCACATTATTTGTTATATTTTGTGTACACATGGCTGGTTTATATAAACTTTTGTTTGTCCTGTAAAACTTTGGTTTGTTTGTCATATATTCTCATTTGACTAAAATATGTGTTTAAACTAAAAGCGAATTTCTTATATTGTATAAAGTTGTATTATAAAATTGTGTTTTATTGTGTTGTATTGTATTTTATTGTATTGTATTGAAAATACCCTCACCTGAGGAAGAAACATCTCCACTTTGCTATTACATTTAAAGAAGGTCTGAGATTACTACTAAACTCTTTTGTGATCCTACTATCAAGTGTAAAAGTTTGTAAATATGACCTCAGTCTCAATTGAACTTTAAAGTCCATCTGATGCCGAAATCAGATTAATTAATGAGGGAGGGATGGGGGTGTAGTATGAGGAGGTAGGGGATGGGATGTTCAATGCTGTGACGGGGGTTTTATTGTTGCTGGGCTCTGCACAATGGACTGCTATGACCCTCTCGTCTTAGTCTATGGGAATCGCTAGTGAATCACCCTGTGACTTAACTTAATACATTTATTTGTTTAGCTCGGTCTGTGTTTAGGCTGGGGTACAGAGATAGATAGAAAAATGGTAAAAGATCACTGTCGCACTAGCTTTCACAGGGCTATGAAACATATGTAGTCCAGCCACTTGATAACAGTAAATATCACACATTTATTTCCTCTACTCTAAACACGATCTTCGAAGTACGAAACTAACTTAAATGTTCAATTGTCAATGCGAATGGTTCACTCGCTGATAGGTCTAGGCAACTACTTTCTCATCATAGGGCACTGGATACTTTCTGCCCTAATGGTCATAGTTCTTGAAGATTGGACTACTGTGGTCCTTTGTTACAGTTTTAGTGCACAGTTTCTTGGGGCACTTAACTGTGTGGGTGACGCGCTGTGCTGTAGTTGATTCTGTGACAAGCTGTGTTGTCGTGGAGTCTTCTCCCGGTGGAGAAAGGAGCTAAAAATATCAAAAATATCAAAGGAGCTAAAAATATCAATAAAGGAGCTAAAAATATCAATGCTCAGAGTATTCAACTAAAAGAATCCCCTAAGGAAATTAAACGTATGATCGAAGAGAGGTCAACGAAACATGTTGTATTTAATACACTTTTTCCTGTAGACTGTAGACTTTCGAGAACAGTTTTTACTATGGCTAACAGAATAATGTTGAATGCCATAAAAACAAAGTATTGTCCAGATGTCCATTGTGTATGCAATGAGACTTTTTCATTATATCATTTACTTTTTGGTTGCCCTCATTTTCTGCCTCTAATAACTGTGCATCTGCATGACATAAAAACATTAGATGATATTAATTTTCATCAAAGTGCATTGTTAGCAAAACTTTTGATGGATTCTCTTGTGGCTAAATTTGTGTTAATAATTTTATTTTATTTATTTAATTTTATTTTTTTTTATTTTTGTTAATTGTTTTTTTATTGTTTTTTAAATTTTATTTATTTATTTATTTTTATTCCCCCCCCCCCCCCCCCTGTTTTATCATCTTTGGTGGAAAAGACGTAAATAAAACAACCAACCAACCAACCTCTCCCGGTGGTTAGACTGGTGGGCTATCTTCGCGCAGTGCGTTCGATGCTTCGGCAGCCAACGTTTAGCGACGACTTGTTTTTGTTGTTCGCCGAGTTGGGCTCATGATATAATGCCTGCTCATCTGTAACATATGAGACGAAATTCTGCAAAACCCTGAATAATAGGTGTGTGCAGAGCATCTCACTGAAGGCCGAAGTAGCCCTCAGTGATTAGCTCCACATCTCTATATATAAGCGACGAACATTCTGCTAAGTTCGTGGTCCACTGGAATCTCCACTCCAATTTCCTATACATATATAAATATAACTCTTGGCTAACTATACACATAGAGAAAGAATTAATATTATACACATTCTCTGGTACAGCCACTGGTCTCACATATTGGTTAAACAACAGTGGATCCGTACATAATACAACATGGCGTCGGCCGGTCATGTTCAGCTCGTGGACACGCAACATTGGACTAACAATTCTAAGCATCGCAAATTTCACACACATAATTCAACAATAATATAAATACATCACGATGACACAAAAGTATGTTCATTTACCTTCTATACACAATGTCAGGCCGTGGCTAACTTGATTGAATTCGAATTTGAACTAGTCCTGCTTCCTAAGTCTGCTCAGTGGAGAGATTTCTGCTAGAATGTAACTGTGTACTGCTCGGCGTGTGAATGCAGAATGACTCTCCTACCTTTCTGCTTGAATCAGCCAGAACTGGTTCTAACCTACTCTAGCTGTGTTCTCATTGGCTGAAAAAAGTGAAGCGCCCCAAAGAAAGTACAGCTACGCAAAGAAGGTTCATCTCGCCGAGTGCCAATATAAAGTTACAAAACGTAGCCACTCGTAGCGCCCCCCCAGCGATTCCCGTGATAAATGATTCCAAGGGCGATAATTTGTTCTTAGCGCTATGTAAACAAACCGCTTCAGTAGATTATGTTCCGGACACTCGCTTGCTTAAATTAACAAGCGATTCTGCTTTTTTTTTTTGAAAGTAAGTTAATAAGTGTCTGGTTTTAATAATTTAAATACAGCTTGCCAACAAGTTGCTTGAATTATGCATTCAGCCGATTAAATTACCGTACCAATGCTGATGATTCAGTAGGCCTGTACTCGGCCTGTACTCATCCTAGATCCGTCAAAACTCAAACCCAAAAGTAAGCTTGAATACCGGTAATAGCTTTTCTGAACATTGCTTGATTTAGCATTTCCAGTTAATAACTGTGTTCCAATCTACTGTTTATCTCATTTACACTGCACTTCTGATTTTAATCGCTGCTAACCTACTGTTAGGCTCTCATCTTAGAATTATATTTACTGCTTTCGATCAACTGTGTAAATAAGCCTATAAATTATTAGGCCTACTGTTTATCATCATCATTTTTATCATCATCATCATCATCATCATTATGGTTTAATATAGGCTATCTCTATAATAGAACTGTAGTTGCAAAAGGAAATTTGATAGGTTAAGATAGACTAAAGAAAAAGAACAGACATGTGTGTGTATGTGTATATTGCACAATGTTAATATTCTTCTGCCAAATTTAACTCTGAAATTTACTCGCACAGGGATAGGCTTATATAAGCATGCTTGTTGCTTGTCCCTGCTGCTTGTGATGTATATATTTTATATGTATTCTGAAGAAATAAATAATATATAAACCAACAGACATCAAGACTATAGAAGTAGAGAAATAAAGCAATGCAACAAGAAGAGTGAACAGTGAAGCTTTTAAAGAAAACACATTTAACGTTTAAAAGCATTTTTTTTTTGCATGAATCATTACATTGGAAATTGCACCTAAGTGCAACAATAAAAATAGTCAAATAAGAAATATTTGTAGTCATTTATAATATTAGATCTGTACATTGCAGCAGGCTGCATCAATTATGTTACTTTATTGTTAAACCATCATGCATTTATAAAAGCGGAAAAAAATAGCTTCAAACATTTGAGTTTCTTTTTCTGACATTTAATATGAATATTATAGCAACAAAAAGCAACAATGATCACTCTCTCTCTCTCTCTCTCTCTCTCTCTCTCTCTCTCTCTCTCTCTCTCTCTCTCTCTCATATAAAGGAAACCAGCAATTATCATTTTTGTAAAGCACTGTCATCTCAATAAATGTATGTTTAAAATAATGAAAAGGGTAAGAATGTTAGGTTTTTATAATTAAATCTGTTGTTTACTTTTTGTTTAGCAAGATTAAGACATACCTACAAAGAAACAGAAGTTTTGCAAGACAAAACAAATACAATTAACCCTTTTCCTGTCTGCTTAAACCAAATGTAATGGAAAGGGAATACAGTCACACAGAAAATGGTATTTTACATTTGAAAGATTTAAAAAATCACATTTGGTATTTTTTATGCATACATTTCACATGCAACAACAACAACAAAATCTGATAATACTAGACAATTAACTAGTAGCATTATACATTAAAAGGATAAGAATTAATAGTTTTTGCTCTTGGATTTTTATTCTTAGATGCATTTATGAAGAATTATTTGCTTAAAAATTACTTCTTTTTTTAAATAGTTTTTCTTTACAAGACATCTGTACACGCCAAGTTCAACGAAATGGAATGTATTAAAATAAGAAAACTTACGAAGGAAATACTAAAACATCTTTGCTTTTCTCATTATAATGCTGATAAATGCATTAAGCAGCTTACTGCTGTTATTTTGTAGTTTAGTAACACTTATGAAAAAAACAAAACATTTCTTCATTCTTCTTTGATTTAAGCAAGCGAGTGTCCGGAACATAATCTACTGAAGCGGTTTGTTTACATAGCGCTAAGAACAAATTATCGCCCTTGGAATCATTTATCACGGGAATCGCTGGGGGGCGCTCGCAACTTCCGTTTCGCAGTAAGAGTCGAAATGATCCTTCTTTGCGTAGCTGTACTTTCTTTGAGCGCCCTAAGTAAGCTGCGATGATGTCCTTACACGGCACTGCGCGTCAAGCTAGCAGTGTGTGTACACATCGGTTATACCTTCATCGTCTGCTATAGACTAACAGTAACCTTTTAAGTCTACACTGACTAAACAAGGCAAAGCTTAGGGTGGTGTTTAAATCTATACTCTTGTTACAAATGCCTAATGCACTTCATAAAAGGCCCCAATTCCAACGCTTTGTTTACTTTTGGCCAAAACGGGTTTACACCGAAATTCGCATTGTTTTTACATTAAACGACGATCAAGTGGACTTTCGTTGCTCAAATTCGGTTCGGACGTAGAGTTATTTCCCCGGTTTTTAAACGGTACAGCCCTGTGACCTTTGACCCTATTTGTGAGTGAACAACACGGCTGGAAGTTTGCGTCTTTGGTGTGTAGGGTAGGGTAGGGTCTAGTCTATTTCATCAACCTAACACGAAACACCTTACAAGCAAATGTTTTAATGGGTTCTTTCTCCTACCAGCTTTGGTACCTGCTATTGGTTTTTTTGGTTTTTTTGTGTGTTTAAGCTCCAGAACACAGGCACTTGTATCTGGACACGCGATTGCCTATGCTTGTGACGCGTCACAGGCATAGGCGCTCGCGTATCCAAATACAAGCGCACGTCACAGGCATAGGCGCTGGCGTATCCAGATACAAGCGCACGTCACAGGCATAGGCGCTCGCGTGTTCAGATACAAACGCCTGTGCTCCAGAATGTTGTCCGTCTAGCCAACGGCTGTTGCTATTATTAATAGGCACAAAAACTACGAACATTATTCATTTTAAAATTTATTTATTTATTTATTTTTTGTAAGCTTATTTTATTTTAGTGTAATGTTAAAAAGGATCTGCCGAGGGGAAGCTAGTGGTCAATGTGGGTCGCTTTAAGTTATGATCATTTTCCTTATATGTTCACCAACACATTTTTTGAGTCTATCCTATCCTATCCTATCTCATCCCGTAACTCAAAGGTCGTTAATGGGGCACCACAGATGATCGTCCAACCAGCGTATTCCATCTTTTTCTGTTCTCAGCAGAGTATGATGTAAGTAAACGTTCACTCCTGATACACTTCTTCCTGCCTTCCTTACATAGCATGAATTAATTTGGGACACCTTAGGCCAGGCACAAACCCTCTCGTAAAGTTTATTTAAAAAAATTATTCCACTATTCCTTGACCCTTGACCTTTTTTACGATCACGCTACACTCCGATATTTCACTTTTGGTCGGCTTGCCCTCTCGGTCAACTGTCCAGTCAGTGACAATTTTCAACACTGTCACGTGACCGTCTTCGAATCCACGTGAAGCGTTGCACTGTTTTTGTCACGTGACTCGCCGACAAGGGAAATTTCATGACGGGTGTTTTCTCTTGACTCTCATGATTACTTCACGGCGCGGGAAATGGTGGGAGGCCAGTGTTAATTTATTGGAGATTTGATCACAAACCTTTTTTTTTAAATAATAGCTTAAGACACCACGTTCTGTTATTAGTTGCTTACCTTTACATGATTATTGCTTTAGGTCCAGCGGACTCTTCCTACAATTACTGAATAGTGTAAAAACTGAATAGCCATAATCTTGACCCGAACGTAGCCGCCACGTTGCCTAAGCTTTTGAATTGCAATCCTGAAGACCGTTCAGATTTTAATAACAACATTATTGCTGAAATAGAACACTCTAGAAATTAAGACAACAGTCTAAATATTTAATGCAATTCATACTTCTCTTCCATCCCCACTGATTCTCTTTGCCTCCGCCGCCTTATCCTCTTCTACTCTTGCTCTTTCAATAGAATATTCTAGAAAGTCGGATAAGTGCTAAAAATGATGATGATAGTGTTGTTGTTGATGATGATGATGATTGCAAACCCAAATGATGATTATGATCCAAATTCCAACTGATGCAGATAAACCAAATTCCAAAATTCAGATGATGATGATTTAGGAGGCACTGTGGTCTAATGGTAGTGCTTCGGCTTGCGGATCGGAAGGTCCCGGGTTCGAGCCCTGGCCGGGCCATTGTGTTGTGTCCCTGGGAAAGACACTTTACTCCTGTTTTCCTACTCCTTCGGATGAGAGTATAAACCGAGGTCTAGTCTGTGTCGCATACATTCCATCATAACGGACTTTAAAGATCCTGACGCTCATGTCCTAGACGGGTGAGTGCCGGTGACAAGAAAACACCCAGCATGCACCTAGGTCCTTCTCCCCAATCCCTGGCTGCCCAGGATTGTGCTCAGTTATCCGGGCGTCAGACCATGCGCCCAAAGGCTGCGGGTGGGCGTCTCGGGCGGCTTGAGTTAGATCCTGTATCGGCCAGCGCCTTGAGCAGCTCTTGAGCTGGAAAAGCGTTATATAAGAACGATTAAATAAATAAATGATTTGTTTAGCGCCATATTCAATGTGAAGAGCAAAATCCCAAAAAACAGAACACTGCTTTGACTAGTTTGTTGTTTTTAAAACGAAACGTGTTCAGAATTTGGTACGTGCACCGGTTGTTGTCGTTCTTGTTGCCGTTTTAGGGATAGATTCAAGTGTCACATATTCGATAATAGGATTTTTAACTCGTACGCACGTCGTTTTAGCGTACTCGAAGGCCAGGCTCGAAGACGCCAACAGGTCCGCTAAGGAGCAGGCTGTGATTATTGTCTTGAGCCAAACTTCCCATTGGAGGCCTAAATTAGGTTACTATCACTGCCTTGACGTTTAAGGTCCCATGTCCTCGATTTCATCATCAAAAAATGTCTGGTCTTAGCTTGTAACAGCGCCCTCATTTAACACACCTTTCGCCGCTATCGGGCTGCTACTAAGGTTATAAAGGCAGTCGACCCGAAAGCAACGCTGATCTCAATGTGAGTTTCAAGAGGCTGTTGATATTGTATGTTTTCTTGTGTAGCCGAGCGGAGTATTTGACTTCCGACTATCGGCCACGAACCTGAGAACACGGCCCAACTCGAAGTGTTATTTTCAATATTCCTCGCAAGCGAGACATAAAAAATGTTGCCTTGCAAGGCGGGGAAGCGTGTTGATAGTAAACCGATTGCCGGCTACTAGTGCCACGACACTCTCTGCAGGCCACTGCCACTAACCTGCATAAAATGCCTGCCGACAATGTAGTCTAGTCCCGCTCACCACCAAAAGCAGAAGACGAATGGTCAGGCGGGGAGAACATATATCGTCGCTGTCAGACTAAAACCTCGTATATCATTTTTTGCTGTTTTGAGAAAATCGAGAAAAACTGTTTCAACCAGTCGGGTAACGCCAAACCAGTGACTTTTTTACTTCAAAGGAACTATGAAAAGTCTAGAAATTTGGCAGTATGGTATAAAAAGTCGAAGAAGTGTTTTCCGTTGAGAACTGGAAGCAAATGAAGAGATACGAGGTTTTCGACTTACAACTTTGTCAAAAAGTTTGAGTTACGAGGTTTTTGAATAAAACAACAGACCCTGTTACAACACAAAATCAGAGGAAAACGTTGTCAAAGATCACAGGAAAGCCATATTTATTGGTGTCACAAACTGTCAAAACGTATGTTCCGGCATTTACTATCCTATCCTATCCAGTCCCGTAACTCGGAGGTCGTAGGGGTACCACAGATGACCGTTTAACCAGCATACTCCCATCTTTCTCTGTCCTCAGCAGCCCTGATGGCTTCGCTCAGTGTCAAACCAGTCCATTCTCGAATGTTGTCCTCCCACCTCTTTTTCGGTCTCCCTCTTCTTCTACCTCCTTGCATAGTGCGTTGCAGAATGGTCTTTGTAAGGCCTGATGCGCTGGTGACGTGGACATACCATCGGAGTTTCCGTTTCTTCACCACTGTGAGCAGGTCATCGTGTTGTCCAATGGCTTGTGTGATGGTCTGTCGGACTTTGTCGTTTGTGATGTGTTGGGTATAGGAAATGCCCAGAAATCTTCTGTAGCACCTCATCTCCACGCTTTGTATTCTTCGTTGTAGATCTGCTGTGAAGGTCCATGCTTCGCAAGCATTTAGGACGATGGAGATGACAAGGGAGCGCAGCAGTCTTAATTTGGAATGTACACTGATGGTCCTGTCTTTCCAAATGAACTTCAACCTTGTCAGGGCAGCAGTTGTTTGTGCGATCCTGGAGTGGACTTCCTGTCGGGACCCATTGTCTGATACAATGGCTCCTAACTATTTGAAGCTATGCACTGTGTTGAGGGATTGGCCTTGGACTTTGATGTCCGTGTTGATGCCATTGGTATTGTTGGTCATCATTTTGGTCTTCTCTGCACTTATTTCCATTCCATAAGCTCTGGAGGTGGTGTCAAGCCTCTGTACTAGCTTTTCAAGTTATTGTTCCTCTCCAGCCAATCCATCAATGTCATCCGCAAAACGAAGATTGGAGATTGATCTATCCCCTTTGCTGACTGTGCCTTCGTGATCTGCAAGGGAATCTGACATGATGCGCTCTAGGAAGATGTTGAAGAGTGTTTGAGAGAGTAGGCATCCTTAACGCACACCGATTGTTGATCTGAACCACTTCCCGATGACGCTGTTATAGAGGACTGCACTGGTAGCCTTGTAATACAGGCTTTTGATGACTTCAATAAATTTAGGGTTGATGTTGTACACTTTCATTGTTGCCCATAGAGCTGCATGCCAGACTCGGTCAAACGCCTTCTTGAAGTCTATGAACACATGATATAGATGTTGTTGGTGATGTAGGTATTTCTCACAGATTATTCTGAGGTTGAAAATCTGTTCAGTGGTACTGCGCTGAATCCTGCTTGTTCTTCAGATATGATTTGTTCAGCTGGGGGTTTTAACCTGTTGAGTATTATTTTCAGGAGGACCTTGCTGGGATGGCTGATGAGGCTGATGGTTACCATTTTTGGGAAGAGTGATGACAAGCGACTGGGTCCATGGTGTAGGCCACTCCCCACTCTGCCAGATCTTGTTACAGATAATGGTGAGGGCATCAATCATCGCTTCTCCTCCTGCTTGTAGCAGTTCCGCGGGTATGTTGTCCACTCCCGCTGACTTCCCTTTCTTCAGCGATTGCACTGCTGCCTCAACTTCTTCCCGGAGAATTGGGAGGATTTCTTCTTCTTCTCTGTTCTCGGGACATGCTAGAACTGATGGGTCTCCATTTGGTGTATGGTTGTAAAGGTCAGAGGAGTACTCTGTCCATCCGCCCAAGACTTCTTGTTCTTCTGTAAGGCATATGCCAGACTTGCTTTGGATTGTGGAGACTTTGGGCTGTTTAACACTTGTCAGCCGCTTCACAGTCTGGTAGGCCTTCTTGCTGTTGTTCTTGTTCAGACTGTTCTCTATTTCCTGGCATTGATCTTCTTTCCAGTTCTCCTTTGCTGTGCGCATGCCTTTTCGGATGTCATTGTTGATTTTTCCGTAGACATCAGCTCCCTGTGAGGTGTTCTTTTTTTTTTTTTTAAATTTAATATCTCTCTTCGTTTATCACACAGATCCAAAAGTTCAGGTGTGATCCACGGCTTCTTCTTTGGTCGGTGCTTGCCAAGGATCTCAGTGGCGGCATCTGTCACAGCTGAGTTGAAGGTGGTGGTCATGGTTTTGTCATCTACTTCACCAGCCCCCAAAATGAGCAGTGGTGCAAATTTTCCTCATTTTGTGGCCTGAAATAGTTCTGCCACCTCCGGGTCTTGCAGTTTGTCCAGGTCGAACTTCAGTCTAGTGCACTTTGCTGTATTTACTCTCTTCAAGTGGAGCCGGAAAGACATCATCACGTGATCGTGGTCACTTCCGATGTCTGCTCCTGGAAAAGTGCGTGTCCTGCCAATGTTGATGCTTGATCTGAAGCGTTTCTTGACCATGATGTAGTCTATCTGGTTGTGATGCTCCCCGCCGGGACTGTGCCATGTCCATCGTCTGGAGGTTTTGTGGAGACTAAGTGTGTTTGCCAGTACCAGATTGTTGTATCTTGCAAACTCCAAGAGTCTCAGACCCCTGTCATTTGTCTCGTTTTTGCAGTGGGGTCCACATGTGTCTCCCCAGTTGTGGTGCGCATCTTGGCCAACCTTGGCATTCCGGTTGTCTGGCACTATGACTATGTCCTTCTTCGGCACTTGGTCGAGGACCGCCTGTAGATTTTCATAAAAATCCTCCACTTCGCTGCCTGGATGATGGTGATGTTGAAAGGGGCTGCTCTCAGACGGATGGTAATGAGTCTACTGGAGACTGGACGTCAACCCATGACAGTGGCTAGAATGTTCTTGTGGACCAAGAATCCAACGCCGTGTTCGCGCCTGTCATCGCTACCGCTGAAATAGAGCTTGTGGTCTTTGTCGGTCGTTGTTTCACCTAGGCCTTTCCAGCGCAGTTCGCCGATACCTAAAACGTTCCATCGATAGTGGTCCAGCTCGTGGGCCAGTTCTTCTAATTTTCCTTCCGCAGTTAGGGTCCTGACATTCCAGGTTCCTATGACGATGTTGTTTCTCGTGCGGATCTTGCTAAATTGTCCATCAGTAGCATACTTGTCACCTCCGTCCTGGTGGCCAACGGAAGGCGTGGTCCTTGTTGAGCCGGGCGACGACCGATCCGGTATGGAATTAGTGGATAGTTTATTCATGTAGTGTGTCTTGGGCAAAAATGACCTGGCGGTGCCCAATCCTCTCCAGGCTGTTGTCCACAGCCGAAATCCACGAATACAGTGTGGCGTATGTTGCGTCATTGTCACTTCTTACCGCGAAAACGTTCGGTAAAAACCTCGTATCTAAACATACGAGGTTTGTCCCTTAATAGAATTCAGCCTTTTTACATTAAAAAACACTGGTATATCGAGATACGAGGTTTGGTCCGCCAGTAGAGAGATACAAGGTTTGGTTTCATGGATTTGTATTAACTTTCTATTCGAGACGCAATTTTGAGCTTAGCACAGAACATGGGCAAGAGACCAAGGGTCATAACTATGAAGGAATCTCCAAACCGCCATTTTGGGACTTACGAGGTTTTCGTCTGACAGCGACGATATATGTCGTGCCGCCTTTTCCTGCATAACCCAATGGTCACACCCAAAGATTCTGCACAGCAGGAGCCACCCAAGGCTAGACTAACCAACAAATGGAAGATAGACAATCTCTCCCAAGCGTAAACCAGTCGCCTCCCATTCCGCCGCACTTGTATTCAGATGTAATTTCCGTATTTAAGTGATATCATAGGAACTGTTGATATGTGTCTTTGCTAAAGAAAATCGAAATTAGGCTAAATTTAATGGACGGAAACTGTTATCTTGATTCCAGATCCTCATGATTTTTAGAGCTGGAAAAAGAGTCTTTTCGAATAGTTACCGATGCTTGAACAGATCTAGGGTAGCTGATAAGCCGTATGCCTGTTATGGGGATAGTGGGGAAAATCAATACTCGATGCTCGAGGACCCAATCTTCTCTGCTTCCTTTGCGCTTCTGGTAATCTTGAGGGAGAGGAGCTAGATGAGCACCGCCCTCATGAAGCGGGCTGGATCTGAGAAAAGGGAGGTTCATAGTGCCTCTCTCCCATAGGACCTAAAAGTTCCAAAAATAAAAGCCCTCTCCTTAACCTGTTGGTCCAGTATCATAGTTTGTATAGGTCTAACATAATTTACTGACTGGTCGTAAATGCCTACTTAGACAGAAGCGTAGGGAACCCAGCTAGATGCACACAGCGTGGCTGAGACTAGATGAGACCTTCTCTTTCTCACAAATGAGAGAAGGAGAAGGCTTCGCATAATAGTGTCAGCTACGCTGTAAGAACTAGCTGAAAACTAACTTTTTTTTGTAAGTGGAGATTGTTTTGCGCAGGGGGAAAAATTTGAAAGTTTGAAATATATATAATTATATTTTACTAATCGCCCATGCGAGTGAAATTCAGAGTGCTTTTCAGCTAAAGCACGGCAGCGGCAGGATAGCTTTACTAATGGCCTGTTTTAACTGGAAGGTTCGAGGAAGGTTCAGGTCATTGCGTTGTCTGCAAGACTGAACCGTTCTATCTATTTATTATGTCTTGGTTTGAAATGAACCCTGCTATAGCATCTGATTCTCCGTGTGGACTACTTATCCCCTTCACTGTACCGTGACGTTTGGTTTCATCATCACAATAATTTTGCTAGAGCCCCTCACAGGCTGGGGTTGTATTGTTATAAAGTTGGCCCTGTTGTGAATTGCTCTGTTCTGTTCTGGATTAAATTTACGTCCCCGCACACCAAAGCATATAGGGGACAATGGTGAATTGCCTCTGACCTTCATCTTTTTTATGAAAGATCTTTCTGTAAATACATGTTCCCGACGGGCTTTCTGACCTCTTTATCAAGAAATTGCAAATCACCACTGGGCGGATCTTGTTTAAGGAATGGTCGGCCCGTCCACAGGCTTCGAAGCCTGTTCTCTCAATCCTCTACCCTCGCATAGAGTATAGACACAGAAGATTGAGAAGAAAAGAAAACAAAGACTTCGAAGCCTGTGGTCAAAGAGGTTTTGAATAGCTTCGACCTAGTACCTTTGACCTAGAGAATTGTAGGTTATTGGGATCCACGTGGATTTCATCATCAACTTAGTTTGCAAACTTGACCCTGCCCCTGAGGGCGGGACTTACGTAGGGTTGTCGTCGTCGCCATTTGTTGTTCAGCCTTCACCTTGGCTTATGTTGTTTATGTTTCAGGCTTACTATTGGATTTCATCATCGTTCATCGATAGTTTGCATGGCGTTTTTATACCATATTAGGTTAATTTATACAAAAGCAAGAACTGAAAATATCAGTGATTATGTGTGTGTTTGCATACTATATAAGCTTACATATAGGCCTACCTTTATCTTATAGCTCCAACGTTTTGTTCGAAGCTCGGGACTTTATTAGTCTTATTGTAGCATTGTTATACGCGTTCAGAATACACATATAGGTATTTAGCATTACAGAGGCGGTTTCTCGATATTTCATCATCATACTGCCATTTTCGTAGTACAACGAATTTCATCACCTTGGCATGCGGTACACACGTGCCCACGCTACGAAGACGCCAGTTGTAGAGTTGCTAGTTATACAGCTTACGGCCAGCTTAAACGGGGATGACAGAAAGGAACACTTGAGATAGATCAAGAAGCACTGGCCTGTATTCTAAAATACAGAATATATATATATTAGAATACAGGTCAGTGTCAAGAAGTGGGGTTTTTTCCGTGTGTTAGGGGGTGGTGGAGGGTGGAAGTAATGGGCGAGAATGAAGGGGGGTCGACGAGGTGACTGCTGTGTTCGCGTATAGTTCTGAGTGGTCTTATAAATAGGACCTCCGCCTCGAACTTAACTGAGTCTCCTCTCTGAAAATCCTTATTGGGAAGAGAGGGGACTATAAACTAATAACATAACATAACATAACATTAACTTCATTGTGTCCCCTATATATGCTTCATGTGTCCGGGGACATTAATTTACCCAACAACATTAACTTCATTCGTTCATTCAGAATCTTCATCGCAGCAGGTAGCCTACGAAGGCATCACCGTCTTTGCCTACGATACTACGTCTGTAGTACTACTTCTACCCGTCAGTAGTCCCTTGCAGGGTGGTGTCTGACGAAGTGCCGGCATCATTTTCCAAACAACTGATCGATCGCTTCAGTTTTCTTCAAAAGTCTTCATCAAGCTGCAGGTAGCAGCTAGATCGATCGACGACTCTTTTGCAAATTTGTGGGGTGAGTGGATACTTTGTATTGGATAACGTTAATGTGTTAATGTTGTGTTATAGGTGTATTAAATTGTGTGGTATTGTATTGTATTTTACAGCATTGCTGTATTGTTTCGTGTTGTATTGTATAGTTTTGTGTTTTATTCTGTTTGATTCTATTCCATCATTTAACAGACTTAAAAGTAATCACCTGTGAGGCTAAACTGAACTGCAAATAATTATAAAAGTAGGTTATAATTTGTCAGTACAGGTTCAATATAATAATAGATAATGAAGTGAAAGTGCTTGTCATTATTTAAACTCACGTCACGTATACGTTCGTGACGCACGAAAAGCGAGCATAGATAAGATTACAAAGAAGAAAGGGCAGTCCTAAAGCGTGATCCGACTCATCCTTAAACATTTCTGGAACAATTATCCCAATAATTGACGATTCTCTGGTCGATCTTTGGTCTTTCTGGGACAAATTTCGTAGTAATTGACAATTTTCTGGTTGATCTTTTCTTTTTTCTTTTTTTCTTTTTTTTTTTTCCCGGGAACAAATTTGTATAGTATTTGACGATTTTTGGGTTGATCTTTAGTCTTTTCTCCCAGGAACAAATTTCGTAGTGATTGACGATTTTCTGGTCGATCTTTGGTCTTTGTGGGGAAAAATTGGTAGTAATTGACGATTTTGTGATCGATCTTTGGTCTTTCTGGAACAAATTCCGTAGTGGTCAATGGACGATTTTGTGGTCGAATTTGGCCTTCAGTCATCATAGGGAATTGTGATAAATTGAAAATTAGTCCTTCACAGCCGTCTTGTATCCTCTTAATTTTAAAAGGTACCAGTTTTACGTTGTAATCAAATTGGTTGGAGACACGACAGAAAGGAACAATATTTATTTATATATTTATTTTTTGAAGGTGGTGACAAGGAATTAAGCTTAAACTTTTGAGGACATCAGCGCTATACAAGTTTTATCATCATCATCATTATCATCGTCATCATCATCACCATCATCATCATCATCGTCATCATCACCACCATCATCATCATCGTCGCCGTCGTCGTCGTCATTATTGGAAAGGGAAAATACACTTCTAAGTTTAATATCATCTTGAGAGACGCAGAAAGCTTAGATGTTTAACGTTTATAAGGACATTTAATTATACACGGATGCCTGACTTGATGATCAATTAAAAAACCAAAATCAAAAGGTCAATCAAAATTTAATAGGTCAGTGATCGAATTCGCGAACAACTAACACAAAAAAGAAAAGGACAAGCTAAAACGTCGGGTCCTCGGTCCACTGCCACCACGACGATAACCAAGCGATAATGACACAGCGTATCAGACACATAGCTAGAGAGTTGTACAGCTATCGTTGAGATTTAGTTAACAAGTAGACTAGCTGGAAGAAGCTGTTCCCGCCAGATCTCATATTAGCGACAGAATCATCAACGTGATGAATGCGGTCTCTGTAAAGGAAGAAGAACGAAGAAAATGTATATATACTTTCTCAAAGACACTTTTCTAGAACCATGGACCAAAGATATATATTTAGTCCATGGCTAGAACGTATATAGGCTTATTAGATAGTTAAAGAGCCCCGCTATTCGACGGCTGTGTTTACGTTTGGCGGAAATTAGTTCAGCTTCAAATTCGCATTGTTTTTACATAAAAATCAATGATAACGAGTGTTTACTTTGCTCAAACCAACCTCTAACGTTTGACTTGTCTATTTCTGTTCTGACGGAGAGTGATTTCCCCTGTTTAACGGTACACCAATATAATACGCTCTAGGATCTACTAGATGATTTTTTTTTTAATCAGACCCATTTGGCGTAGAATTGATCAGCGTTAAGGCAGTGCGATACTGTCAACTCTGACGAGAAATCATCATTGGGAACGCCGAGGTATTATTTTCTTTATTACAGAATGAGTCATCCTCGGATACTCAAATGTGCCACTGGGATAGGATTGTTGCGACACTGAGGAGAAAAAGCAATAATTATTGTAATGAGAAACCTTCAATATTTAATTTAATTATTAGCAGTTCTCTATTTTTATAAAAAGATATACTATAGGCTCATAGTGGTGAAGAAACGGAAACTCCGATGGTATGGCCACGTCACCAGAGCATCAGGCCTTGCAAAGACCATCCTGCAAGGCACGGTGCAAGGAGGCAGAAGAAGAGGGAGACAGAAAAAGAGGTGGGAGGGCAACATTCGCAAATGGACTGGCTTGACACTGAGGGTTGCTGAAGACAGAGACAGATGGAGTACGCTGGTTAAACGATCATCTGTGATGCCCCAACGACCTTCGAGTTACGGGGTAGGGACAGGCCTAGGCCTATATAATATGTTTGTTGCATTATACCACCCATCCACCCGCATCCCTTTCTCCTGCTTTCTCGCCCCTCTTGCTTCCCTCACCACCATCTGTTTCGTTGACTAACAAAACACTTTTGACTTATTCGCACTGACTGTTAGTGTTCTGTAAATACTAGCCTGAATGTGACTATTGTTGATAGCGATGTCGGTGTTCACGTAAACAGCGTTTCCCTATTGAAAGAAAAAGAGCCCCTTTTGTACTACGAAACTTTTGCGACCTTTTAGCGATTAGGTTAAAAAAAAAAAAGTGGTGAGTGAAAACAATTTCTAAGCTAGCAGTGGGTCAAGTTCGTTACGAACGGATTAGGGGACCAAAGTGACCTATGAACTTCATCTTTAAGAAATGGAACCGTAATATATATAGGCCTACAGAAAGACGTCCTAAGATGTTTCGTCACCTCTGAAGTTCGAGACACGATCGAAGAGGTTCTAAAGACATTACCATTTTCACGGTCTAAATAGCCATTCTACAATATTGTAAGGCTCTGGCAGTATAAATATGGAAATAAATCATCAAGCCATTGTTTAAAACGCGTTGCAAGGGATGTGTTTATCTCCCAGGTTATTTGTTTTGTTTTGTTTTAATTCCAAGCCTTTTTTTTTTTGTTCAGTCTATTCATGGTAGTGCTGATTTTTCTTTTCTTTTCTTTTCCTAATGCAAGACAAGGCTGTCACCATCATCACCTCCACCGCCGAGGCTAGTGGTGATGCGATCGTAAGCCGTGGCTAGTCTCAGGGCGCTAAAATCTTTGATACAACATACGACCTTTTTGATACTCCGACCGAAAGTTTATATTCAAAATTTTTTTTGGTGGGAGGCGGTGGGGGAGGGAGAGAGAGAGAGAGGGGGGGAAGGGGCAACATTCGACCCAAAACCATGCGTGAACATAATTATAAGCAAACGGTCATCTCTTGGGGTGAAGTAGACATTAATTATTGTTTTAATTCTTTATTATTTTTGGGGGGTGGAGGGGTGGGGGATGGAGGAGAGGGGCGCAATTTTGATCTCGATTTGAGACGAACTTTAAAAATAAAATTGGAGTTTATAATCTCCTTCCTTCAATAATAATAATAATAATAATAATAATAATAATAATAATAATAATAATAATAATAATAATAATAATAATAATATTCTACTGGATGCTATATAGGCTCTTTTTCCCAAATCACCAATCAGGCTCAAAAAGCGCGGCGATCTGTACCAACATACACGCTCACATGTTTTACCCACACAACGAACACATCTATCGCTCAAATATGTGGTGTAAAGGCAAGGTGATCGCTATTAGAAGACGGAAAGGAATCGAAGTTTTAGTTTTGAAATGTTGAATTGATCCAATACCATTATTGAAGGGAGGGAAGAAACCGGAGTACCCTGAGAAAACCCTCAGTGAAACTATAGTCTCGTACCTAAGTCACAAAGTCTTATAAATCGTCCCTTGCTGGAATCGAACCCGCGACCTTCGGCATATGAAAAAGGCTATTAACCCACAGCGCCACGAGGCCACCCCTTGAAACAAGCTTGACATGACTTGAAACCCCGCAGTACAGAAAAACAAAACAAAAAAACACACACGCACACACACATACACACAATGAAAACGGTTTGGTTTGTCTTTTACAAAGAATTTATTATTAAGAACTGCTCTATTTGTTGCACAACGGAGAGGATTATTTTACCAACATTATCTATCTCTCTTTTAAACATTTTTAACAATAAAATTGATACATGTATACATTGTTACATTTTTTTTTATTTAAATCAGTGTTCCAGTACTTACACGAACACACTTAAAACTAGAACATACTTAAAGTAAATCTATGTGGAGTGGTTTAGGCTGATTTCAGCAGACCGGGTTTTCCTCCAAGTGTATAGTTTTTGGTCGCTTGCCAGCAGGGACATCTCAAACTAAAAAGAAATGTCACATGGCAGCATTCCAAGTTATTAAATACCCGAAGCTTAAAGGGTCTGTGGTGCACGCTCTGTACATATAGTATAATGCTTAGTCTACGTATGCGCTGTCCTGTTTCCGCTGGTTAAGTGGGCATAGCAAAGTATACACTGCGATTTTACTGCGATGAAGTCTTTCAAATAATAGAAGGCGAGACAGAGCTCAAAGGCAAAGAAGCCACTAAACAGTAGTTCCATACCACGTGTATTTCGCCTAAAGCTTCTTCAGGAGTTTAAAAACCAAACCTTTTTAAACAAAGGGCGAAACATTGGATTTTACACGACCTTGTTGTGTTTTTGTTGTTGTTGTTGTTGTTGTTATTTTCTTCCGCGCATAATTTAACGTGCACGGTACGAGCACTGAGCGCTGTTCTGTTTGTAATAATACAAACACTGCCCTCGAATAATGCTTCCACTTGTCTTGAATT
This sequence comes from Oncomelania hupensis, assembly GCA_036898135.1. Lineage (NCBI taxonomy): Eukaryota > Metazoa > Mollusca > Gastropoda > Littorinimorpha > Pomatiopsidae > Oncomelania > Oncomelania hupensis. The sequence goes on along the minus strand of CM072519.1, from coordinate 22,464,006 downwards.
CTGACTGCCTTGGCATTGAACGCTAAGTAGTGATTCCAAGGATTCTGGTGCTAATCCGTACATAATTTTTAAAAATATAAAAGAAAAATGCAAGTGCTCTTTTTTCACAAATTTAAGGTCGATTCGCTGTCATGATCGACTCTCTGTACCGTGTTATCTTAGCGGCACTTTAAAGTATCCGTTCATGCTGCCACAGGACTCAACTTTTTTGTAATTATTAGTTGCACGGAGTTCCCCGTGCCTCCTTGTCGTCTCTGCGGGTCTTAAAAGAACCTGACCATTTTGTCACCAGGGCAGTTGCCTGAAGAAACACGCAAACACTGGAAGTCGATAGGGGTGGTTCAGTTCGACAATGCGCAGATCGCTGCAAGCTGGCGCCTTGTGCGTCCATCGATGCTCGAGTTAAGTCCTAATTCTTTTACCAGCGCCTTGAGCAGCGCTATTGCGCAGGTAAGTGCGCTATATATTAAGAACATTTTATTTAACTTTTTGTGACTTGTTGGTCTCGCGCAGAGAATTTACTATAGTAGGCTAAGTTAATTCTCTGCGTGAAGAGTTTGACCACAGGGGACATTAATCAAATGGATTGGATCCGCGATAGCAAAAAGAAAGTGGATCCTCGATCGCACAGCGATAGATAACACACGGCCATTTGTATTATAAATATCTATGAGACGTGAGCTGTACGCTACTACTTCTACGTTATCGAGGAGCCACTTTCTTTTTGCTATCGCGGATCATTGGCTCGTGCCCCTGTGGTTAGACCTCCCAAATTTCGGTTAGCACCTGGAAACACACAACGTAGCTGAACCTCCCCGTATACCTCGATCTCAGTTTTGGTTGCTCAGAGGCAGATGTCAACCTCAGTCACTCTTAGCTACACTGCGTGCACCTTGAACTAACCATTGGCTGGTTGCGCCATGTAAGATCAACGAAGGTGACATGTGCGTAGTCGCACGTTCTATGTAGAGATTAACCATTCCGGTATATAATGGTTTTAACCAGTGGCTGTGTCCGGGGACGTTAATCTACCCACTGAAACTGAAACTGAACTGGCTGTTGTTGTCATCCGCTAATGTAGAGTCGTTTTGCCTAATCCGTTGCACCGTCATTGGCATGGGTTTGGAAGTGTCAACGGTGAACGGCCTCTTCAGCTTTAAGTTAATGCAACAAAGCTGTCTGCAAATAGATCAGCCTCCTTTTCCCCTATTTCAGTACTCGTCCAAGGCGTTGAAAGCATCGAACATCGTTGGTCATAATATTTCATGCTCATGGAAAGGCTTTCGTTTCACGATCATTGATGTACGTGCAAATGTTATTAATATAGTATTTTTTTTTTTAAAATTATGTTATTAAAATTTTTTCTTAACTGACATTCTTGTTCATTGCATTGAGAGTGTAATAGTTGATGTCCATGAAGAGTCAGGGCGTACAAGACATATATATAATTATGTGTATTTACATATGTGGATGTAAGCCTACATAATGTGCGTGCCTCTGTGTGTGTGTGTCTCTGTGTGTGCGTGGATGCACAGTCTGTTGGACCATGAAAGGAGAGAGAAAGAGGAGGGTGTAAACCGAGGTCTAGTCCGTGTGTCGCATACATGCCATCATAACGGTCTTAAAAGATCCTGACACTCAGGTCCTAGACGGGTGAGTGCCGGTAACAAGAACACACCCAGCATGCACTTAGTCCTTCTCCCCCATCCCTGGCTGGCCAGGATAGTGCTCAGTTGTCCGGGCGTCAGACCATGCGCCCAAAGGCTGCGGGTGGGCGTCTCGGGCGGTTTGAGTTAGATCCTGTATCGGCCAGCGCCTAGAGTCTGATCAAGTGAGGCGAGATAAGTGCGCTATAAAAATCCTCAATAATAATTAAAAAAATAATAATAATAGAATTGTGACTTGTTGACAGCTGTATGAATTCTCCACTGTGAATAATAAATTTGACTTGACTTTTCTGATTTGCGGGATCGGGGTGGAATAAATTCATCTGGGCTATGATAGTCTAACGCATCACATGTTGTGTTCATTTATTCACTTTATGTAAAGTTTTGCACCCGTGCCTAAAGCGACTTTCCCCTCTTTTGTATAAAGGAATAAAACAGAGGACTGCTATGTATGACTGCCACTTTTATGTATGCGATGCTAAAGTTGGACACTAAAGATGTAGATTACATTACATTACATAATTGTTGCTTTAGGTCCAGCGGACTCTTCCGAGCCAAATCAGGACCGGACAACCCCCAATCCGCATAAAGATCTGCTGAAACAACCCTAGTGGGAAAACTGAATGCCCTCCACCAGCCAGTCACTTTACAATAAAGACATCCCACGCAGGGGACGGCTGAGGCTTTACCCCAACTAATCGAACCCCCGTTTACAAAAACAAAATAGAATACAAACATCATTATAAATTATCAACAAAACACATACATATAAAATGCCTACATTGCTAAATAATAACATCATAGGAAGCCCTAGTGACCACCTGGCAGAAAGCGTCCAACATTCCCAAGCTGATCCAACAGACCTCATACACGAACAAGGAGTCTTGTCCCGGAAGAGTTTTCAAGAAAAAAGGTAGATGACTGGTATAGCGAAGAAGACGATAGTATAGCAGATTGATAGAATAGAGCAGGAATGAGAAAGAGCAAATGAGAAAGACAGCAACAGTGGGAATTTAAAGCACTAAATTTCCAGAAAGTGGGGGTACTATTTATACTGAAACCCCCGGCACACCTACGGGGGTACTGTTGCCGCAGTGAATCGGTCATGCCTACAAAGTCAAGACAGGTTTTCAACTGGGGCTTTCACTTTTCCCTTTATAGGTTAGAACAATCTACAGTGGCAAGATTGCTCATGACCCCAAGGGGTAATAAAGATGTAGTGTATTGTACTGTATTGTATTGATTTTTTTTTTTGACGAGTCATTCCCCGCGAAAGCGTTCACATACGAGGTGCATGATTGTTGCGCTGTCACTGGAGCACTGAGAACTGGTTCGAGCCTGCTCTGTGCACCAAAAAATGCACTTAAAGGACATGAAATATTAGAAGCCTGCAGTACCTGTGGCGCCTTGAAAATTTGAATTCTGTGTGAAAGACACTTTGGAACTTAAGAAGCAAAGTAATGCATGATGAAATTTAATGTACTATATTATAGGCCCATGCATCAATTTAGAACGTAAACGCATGCCCTAAATTTCCACTCTCCTGCCCTAAGATCTGGAGCAACTCCCCCCTCCAAGCATCGCTCCCTCAAACACGCAACTACCCACCCCCACCGCACCCGCACCCGCACACAGACACAAACAAACATTCTCTCTCTCTCTCTCTCTCTCTCTCTCTTTCTCTCTCTCTCTCTCCTCCCAGTGAAGCGAGTGAGTTTGACAGATGGAAGATGGCTACCCACAATCCTTAGATTTGTCTTGTTATAAAACTATTGTACTGTAATGCAAAAGTTTCTATAAATATGGATCTGGATTGAAGGCGGGTGGGTCACAATGAGCGAGTCATGAATGACTATAATCATGACTTTTAAAGTAGACTATCAATGTTGTAACTCTTAGATGGCAGAAACAAACTGAATGTTAATGTTATAAACCTCAGTTATTTCGACTGCAGTCATGGTGCACAGCTCCTTAATTATACAAAAACAAAATGTCTTTTTTTTAAACCTTCGATCCAGTCGGCTTGTTGCAAATATATGCTTGAGGATAAACCGAGATTCCCCCCTCCCCCCCCTCCCCTTGAGCGGAAGAGGAAGAAGAAGAATGACTCGAGAAAGTGTGTACATTTTGTCTTACTAAAAGTAATGCCGCCCCTTTTCGTAAGTAAGAGGTAACGTTCAGAACTGTGGATTGCTTTGCACAATCATATCGAATAGACCTACAACATCAAGGCTCGATTTATTATAATGTGTTGGCGTATGCCTCAGTAGTCTCAGATACTAGGTCTAGAACGATCCAGTTTTTCGAAAGGAAGTCGGTGAAGGTTAACTACTTGCAATCAATTTATGTGTTTTGCAGCTGCCAACGCAAATAACGTTCTGTTGAGAATCTTCCTCTGAGTATCTAATATATGTTTATTTATGTACTTACATATTTAATGTTGCGTCCCTTTAAATGTTCCCAATTAGCTTTGTTTTTTTTTTTATAAACAAAACAAATAAACTTAGACCTAATCTGTAAACATACTTCAGGCCTAACCTGCGAACAAATGATACACTTCACAATGGCCACTAAAAACCAGATCAGCCGTGCTAATTACGTGCGTTTCGAAGATTATCTCCTAGAAAGGAAACGGATAAAGAGTGACCTTTGACAAACGGAAAGTAGAAGACCTATTTGAAAAACGTGATCGTGATTACCGTTATCTCCAACTTTGCAGACAAGACCTAGAGGTTTTCTTTTTTTGGACCAACATCCTTGGATAAATGAAGGTGTTTACTTGTGAAATGTCGAAAGATTAAGTTTTAAACCGATTCTAGGACAGATTCTTTGGTGTCACAATGAAAACTATGCAACAGACTGAAGCTTGTTTGTATACTATAGGTGCAAGAAAAATTATAGAATGTCATCGGTATATCTCTTTCATCATTTTACCTGCAATGTACACCTTTTGGCTCTCAAAACAGGAAATATGAAGACGACATCGAGGAGGTCCCATTGAAATTTGTTTTGTATACCTACAGGAGAACTTAGAGGATGACATTGGTATATTTACCTGCAAGATACACCCTTTTAGTTCTCAGAAACAGAACATGTGCAGGCGACATTGGCGATGTCATCTGCAGACCTCAAGCCACCTTTTTGGACTAAAATTAGCGAAGCCCTTCACCTTGTGCAACCTTATCTAGAACACACTGCAGTCAAGAAAGTAGGTGTGTGTGCAGTTCCCCGCTTCTGATTGGTCCGCTAAGCTTTGTGTGCAAACACTCCCCTTTTTAAGACGGATGAGCTTGACGCAGCGAGAAAGCCACACGTCAAAACACTGAAAATAAATTAATAAATAAATAAAATCCGGCGTGCTGCAGATTATCTGGGTGGATCGTCGTCTGGTAAGGTCCAGACTAAGTACTGCTACATAAGGCCGCGTTGAGGTTAATACCGCTCATAGTTTTCTGAATCGCTTGATAGTAAGATCACGTTTGCCTTGGTTGACCTTTGTTTCAACCTGCTTCTATGTAACGCTTTCGTGTGTTACGAAATGTAGTTGTGGTTGCGTCATTTGTACTATTTTGAGCAAAGATCTACTAATACTGTTATTTGAACAATGAACTGTTGACGTGTATGCCAAGAATTATATTAAAAGTGCAGCTGAAAGAGCTTTCTACCTGAATTAATCATTATTGTGTGCGGTGCCAGCATTTAAAGAACAGTTACCGATCGTGACACAGCTTAAACTAAAACCTTGTCTAAAGTCCACATTAAAACTAGTGTCATCAAAACGTACTGTGACTTAACAACGCTGTCAACGATTGTTTTTAAAAGTTGAACAAGGTGAGTCTAGTCTACAGTTAAATCTGTACTAGTTAAGGCATATCCGTATAATTTTTAAATGGCTAAACCCTTGTTAACATAGGCCTACTGAACATTTTTCAATTACGTAATTTCTTTTGTGGTTAAAAAAAACAACAAAAAACGTCATGTATACTGTTATATATTTGTTGTATGAAACTGCGGTTTCAACATACCGAACATTTTCTCAATTCGTTTTGTGGTGGGTTGTTGTTGTTGTTGCATCAATTTTTATTCATCAGATTAACATAAGTTGTACTGATAATTTGTGGTGGGAAACTATTCTACATTATAGTCTACCGTGTTTTTGTTTCAAATCACTGCATGACTTGCACCGCTCGAAAAGAATGTGCTTTGCATTTCCACTTAGCATAGATACGGATTAAGCTTAATGTTATTAACTGATAATAACGATAGTACTGTCTAGCTTTGTGGAAAACATAGCACATTGATTGTATTAATGTATAAATAGTTTTGTGTGTGGGGTAGACTGTTAATAGATAAGGACCCACGCATAAAAGGTGTCTGAGTCTGATGTCACTGCAGGGCCAGCTACACAGGGAATTTGAAGCATCTTTCCTATCCTATCCCGTAACTCGAAAGTCTTAGGGGCACCACAATGATCGTTTTACCAGCGTACTCCGTCTTTTTCTGTCCTCAGCAACCCTCATGGCTTCGCTCAGTGTCAAGCCAGCCCATTCTTGAATGTTGTCCTCCCACCTCTTTTTCTGTCTCCCTCTTCTTCTGCCTCCTTGCATCGTGCCTTGCAGGATAGTCTTGGCAAGGCCTCTTATGCTCTGGTGACGTGGCCATACCATCGGAGTTTCCGTTTCTTCACCACTGTGAGCATGTCATCTGAAGCATAGACGTATTGATACTCCGATTGGAGGGGCCGGGTAGTTCAGTTGGTAGAGCGGCCACTGGTAACCGAAAGGTCTCTGGCTGGAAGCCCGGATTGGCCAACGTGCGACCATATATTATTTTCCCCTTACCATCAACTGGTTCGCTGGTGTCAGAATAATGTGACCAGTAGTCGCCATTTGACTCCAATTGAGAAGGACCTGGACTGTTGTTATATAACATTAGCAATTTAGGAATGACCTCTCCATATTCCCTTACACGAAAAAGGCGGCAGATTCCACCTAAATTCCACTTAAAGGTAAAAGGATACTATTGGAAGGTAGGCTAATATAGTCTATATAATTGTTGATACACAAATGCTCGCGGCCTGGCCCCCGAAACAACCTGAGACCAAACGATAGAGACTAATAAATGATTGTGAAAATCGCATGCTCGTTACCTGGTCCGCCTACACCTGGGAAGCTCTCCATTGATGACATACTAAGGTGACGCCTGCATAGACTTACATTGACCAACAGGTCATCAGCTACGTTATGCTTAGTGACCTTGACAATAAACTTGCGCTTTTCCCGGGAACTTTTGAACTTTCATAACTATTGAGATGCCCTGAATCTGAATATGTGATTCGGGCATGTATGCGTCAAGGCACACAGCGTAGCTGGGAACCGCGATTAGTGGGAGATACTCAGCGAGTCTCAACTACTCTGTGTGAAAATTCTAAGGTTTCTTTTCCCATCTTAGTGGACAAAGGTAAATTTTAAAAAAATCATTTATGTTTATTCATTCTCTGAAGACTACAAGGCTAGCATTATATTGATCCTGAGTGTGTGCTGAGAGAGAGAGAGAGAGAGAGAGAGAGAGAGAGAGAGAGAGAGAGTGGGGAGGGGTGGGCATGGGTTCTGCTGATGCGGTTTTGTTTGTTGTTGTTGTTGTTGTTTTTTGTTTTTGTTTTTTAATCTACGAGTATTCGAGCTCCCCTCTCTTAAAGCTGTTTGGGGTTGTTGCTTTTTATTTTTTTCTCCAGAAAGTTTACGGACACGTGCTACATTGTTACGATAAGTTCTTTATAAGCTTACTTTTAGTGCAATGACTATTTCCATACAGCCGTCGGGGCCTATTTTAAAGTACGCCAGATTGCACATTATAACTTTATTGCGTGGAATGTACTATAACAGTTTTTATGTACCTTTTTTAATATACGGTTAATACCAAACACTGATTGCCCAATGTGAGATTTAAAAAAAAAAGTATTTCACACACGCGCGCGACAGAGAGAGAGAGAGAGAGAGAGAGAGAGAGAGAGGTTCACACCGAAGGTCATGTTCTTCAGATAAGGAGGCCCTTGGAAGGGCCTCAGCAGACGATCTTATGTTGTGTAAGATTAGGTAGAGAATGGGTGTTTTATGGTACATGTAGACTAAACTGCGCAGGACATAGCTTATCAATATCCCGGTCATTTTAAGCCCAAGGTCGTGCATGCTATCTTACGAAAAGAAGTCGGCTACGTTTGAGGAGATTATGTAGGCTAAGGTTATAGCTAGGGTCATGTGTGCAAGGGTGTGCGAAGACTGGAGATTGGAGGCGCGTGTTGCACTGTGCAGATCATGTTAGTGGTGTTGAAGTTTACGAAGGTCACATGCGGTCTCTGAGAACTAGGCTAGGTTGGACCATTGGATCTAGATATTAGGTGAGATTTGCTTTGTGATGTTATGTGCTAGATTAGGGCTGGGATTTGATTTTTCCCAGTTGGTAAATATTTCATAGCGTTTTGTCTAACGGCCTTGTGAATAAAGTTAAATATATATGCCTAGCCTACCAATAATGTGTTGTTTTTTCTCCTGCTTTGTGTGTTCCAGATTTAACACTGCCTGCTGTCTGAGAAGTACTTGGCATTTCTATAACCACTTCAACCTACCAACGGCAGACATCATGACCGCACTCGTTCAGACCGCCTTTAACCTGGTCTTGAAGCCTCTGCAGAGCGTGGAAAATGTAATGCCACCAGCTACAAAAACTCTACAGAGCGTGGAAAATGTGCCATCTTGTCCCAAGACCTTCAGTCGCCAAGAGGTCAGACAGCACTGTGACTCCAGTTCCTGCTGGATCATCGTCGATTACAAGGTCTACGACATCACAAAGTTCCTGGACCTGGTACGCCCGGAGGCCTTTTTTATTTTATTTTTTTTAATAAATATTTTGATAGGTTTTGCTGTAATAATCCCTGATTGGTCAAGTTTCATGCAGGGAACATGTTTAGGTCTATAGTCTCTGATGCACGTGAAGCAGTATTAAAAAACCCTTAATTGTGATCAGCTCACTGTTAACTAAGAGCCAGTGAAGCTGAGAACCTCATCTGCATAAAAATGTACGTAATTTTAGGCAAACTCGCAAGGTTATCCGCCGTTAGAAAATCGTGCGATCAAGTCATAGTTTGGCCAAGAATCAATTAAGCTAGCCTGATTTGCACACACATTTACGTGCCTCTGGAGTTAGTAAACCTTGCCATGTCAATCCTCTGACTGGGAATCAATAAAAATGAGGTCTTGATTTATCCAAATATGCGTGCATTTAGCCAGTCAATTCTCAGTTTGACAGCAAACCAGTTAAGCTTAAAGGACCGAATTTGCCCAAACTTGCCTGATTGTATGCAGTTTCTGCCCCTTTTTTCCGAGAGCATAATATATTCTGGATGCTACAAGTTATACGTTATTCTGATGAATTAAAAAAAACCAAACAGCATCAACTAAACAACAACAACATGGTCGCTACATTTCATATTCAGGTGGTGGGGATGAGAAGGAATCACTTCAATCAGGCATTGCAGAACTGCAAAGAATTGTAACCCATTCAATGGTTATCTGCTTGCAGCACCCAGGTGGTGAGGAGATCATGCTGGAACATGCTGGCTGTGAGGCCTCCAGTGCTTTCTGGGACAAAGGCCACAGTAAGAACGCCGTTCGCATGCTGCAGCAGTACTACATCGGAGACCTCAAGACATAAGAGGTGAGGACAACATTATTCACACACTGCGTAGCTTAGACTAGCCGAGACTTTACGTTTGCCTCTCACTTGTGAAAGGTACTTTGTGAGTCTCTGTAACACGTACTGCCTGTATCAGCTGTTGATGCATGTAGTTAACTAACTACAGCATATAAACTAATTTGGTGAAGACAACATAATTTATCGAGGATCATAGGCTTCCAAGTACTAAGTGACAAGATTTAACGTTGAACTGCATATGTTTCAACCGTAAAGATGATTATATACATCTTCTGGCATAACTTCATGAGTGAATATTTCATCCTCATGACTCTCCATATCTGCTGCAAGTCTAAAATCACTTCGGTGAATAGACGTCAAATAAATAACAAACAAACAAATCTGTTGCAAGTAAGCACATCAAACATGTATCTAAACAAATTAAGTTCCACAACTGAAGTTTCTTCCGTTGCTCAAGTTCTTTTAATGTCTGTTTATTAATTCAATTCAATCAATCATTAATTTAATGTATGTTCATTCATTTAGGTATTAAGTTTCACAAAGAATTTAGACATCTCTTATTAAATGAGTTAACTAACCAACAAGTAACATTTAATACCTTTATGCACGCTTTATGTTATTTTCCAATAATGGTTTGTATATTGCTTAGCCTTGATTAACCATGAGAAAGTATTTTAAATAAATAAAGTCGAAAACATGGGTTTTATGTCATAACTAATGGTCTTCTCGTTTGTTGTATGTATGTGCAGGAACCCAGAGATTTGCAGGTCCACGGTTGAAAGAGACAGTGCTGAATGTGCATCATTGAGTCTCAGTTCACATTCGGGGGAACTGGAAAAGGTGCAAAACCCTGATCACCCACTCTCAGGGAACCCAAATTCCAACTCACCGTGGTTGTGGGTGCCATCTTCCACACCTCTTCCAACGATGTAGCCTACCAATGCAATCACACTGATGAGGTCGCAAATGAGCCAAAAGTGGCGCCAGATCGAAGTGGTCTCAATATTGACTATTTAAATATGACACAACAATTGTCTCTATGCAATCACAATTGTTTGTTTATAATACTAAACATGACGGTGTGAAACATTCTTGACCATAATCTGTAAATTGCAGCACACATATTACATCTACCCAAAACCTTTTTTAAAATGATTGTAGCCTACATTATGCAAATTATTTTGAAAATCCATTGTACAGTGAACTGTGATTAACTGAGAAAAAAACACAAAACTGAAGAATTGCTCATGTATAATCGCTGTTGTAATTCATAGTTCCTTATTAAAATACATTTTGTTTTGTTACATTTAATTTTACTTGTTTACACTCGATGTAATGTTTCTTATGCACACAAATTTACATTTTATGTTGCATTATGGTTGCCATGTAAATAGATTATATGACTTCAATAATTAACATATAAATGATAAATAACTTAATCAAAATCGTATGGTATTGGATGCCTATCCTATCCTATTTTATCCCGTAGCTCGAAGGTCGTTGGGGCACCACAGCTGATCCTTTAAACAGCGTACTCCATCTTTCTCTGTCCTCGGCAACCCTCATGGCTTCGCTCAGTGTCAAGCCAGTCCATTCTCAGATGTTGTCCTCCCACCTCTTTTTCTGCCGCTCTCTTCTGCCTCCTTGCACCGTGCCTTGCAGGATGGACTTTGTAAGGTCTGATAATCTGGTGACATGGCCATACCATCGGAGTTTCCGTGTTTTCACCACTATGATAATGAGCATGTCATCATGTTGTCCAATGGCTTGTGTGATGGTCTGTCGGATTTCGCTGTTGGTGATGTGCTGGGTATAGGAAATGCCCAGAAGTCTTCTGTAGCACCTCATCTCCATGCTTTGTATTCTTCGTTGTAGATCTGCTGTGAGGGTCCATGTTTCGCAAGCGCATAGGAAGATAGAGATGACAAGGTAGCGCAGCAGCCTTATCTTGGAATGTAGACTGATGGTCTTGTCTTTCCAAATGGGCTTCACTCTTGTCAGGGTAGCAGTTGTTTGTGCGATCCTGGAGTGGACTTCCTGTCGGGACCCATTGTGTGATACAATGGATGCAGTCAATCTAAAATTTCACAAATAAAAATGATTTCCTTTCCGTCTTCTATTAGCGACATTTCTTTATACCACGTTTACCCCTTGGGGTCATGAGCAATCTTGCCACTGTAGATTGTTCTAACCTATAAAGGGAAAAGTGAAAGCCCCAGTTGAAAACCTGTCTTTCCTTTATAGGCAAGACGGATTCACTGCGGCAACAGTTCCCCCCCCGTTGGAGTGCCGGGGGTTTCAGTATAAATAGTATCCCCACTTTCTGGAAATTTAGTGCTTTAAATTCCCACTGTCGCTGTCTTCCTCATTTGCTCTTCTTTGCTAGATCAATGACCTACCTTTTTTCTTGAAAACTCTTCCTGGACAAGACTCCTTGTTTGTGTAGGAGGTCTGTTGGATCAGCTTGGGAGTGTTGGATGCTTTCTGCCGGGTGGTCACTAGGGCTTCCTATGATGTCATTATTTCGCAATGTAGGCATTTTATATGTATGTGTTTTGTTGATAATTTATAATGATGTTTGTATTCTATTTTGTTTTTGTAACCAGGGGTTCGAGTAGTTGGGGTAAAGCCTCAGCCGTCCCCTGCGTGGGATGTCTTTATTGTAAAGTGACTGGCCGGTGGAGGGCATTCAATTTTCCCACTAGGGTTGTTTCGGCAGATCTTTTATGCGGATCAAGGGTTGTCCGGTCCTGATTTGGCTCGGAAGAGTCTGCTGGACCTAAAGCAACAATCAATCAATCAATCAATACACCACGTTTGAGTGATGAATGTGTTTGTTGTGTATGTAGGAGTGTTTGTAACATGTGAGTGTGTATGTTGGTTACAGATCGCCACGCTTTGTGTCTGATTTAGGAATAAGGTGCTTATAGCATCCAGTATTATTATTATTATTATTCATTTGTCAAAGTATTTATTGTCGAGCCCCAAAGATGAATGTTTAACATTAAAGATTTCATTGATCATTTTAAAATATACAACATGACTTTTTTCACGTACAGTTTATTCCAGTGAACATATTTATATACATAAACAAATACAATTCAACAGTGGAAGTAATTTGCATTTTTACAGACAGATCAGGTCTTGATTTTTTTTTTTACAGTTCTGTAATACCTCCTTTTCATTCCCTCACTTACAAACCACTTACTACTTACATGTCCCACAACATAAAGACAAACATACATTGAATCAATGTTCAATCTTAGCAAGTGCAATGCGTAGGATTCCATTAAAATATATCTTGTTAACATGACGAATAATAATTACATCATTTTATCATGTGTCCTTGTTGCCAGCTCAATTGTCTTTAATAATTTATTAACGTATATTACTTGCATTGTTTCATAATTAAATTGTCACATGTATTTTTGATCACAAATGTCTTATTGATGGATGTTGGAAAGCTTATGATGGTAAAGACTGCATAAGCCATTCACACATGAAGAAACAATAATAGTATGTATTACTATATTCTTTATAGAGTCTGCATTTGATTTAGCGGTCACATATTTGCTTAGAGTATATCTCTCACATTACAAAAATTGTAGTGAATGCTTTCTTGATGCTTTTTATATAATTGATTTTAGTATCCAGAGTTTGTTGTAAAAACTATCTATTAGTAATACCAAGTTTAGAGTATTTGGATGCTGTAATGTAAGTATTATCACCATGCGTTTTTGAATGGTTGGTGTAAGTAGCTATAAACTACAGACCTCAATACATCTGCAACTGTATGTATATAATGTATAATTATCTATTATGAAATGTGTTCTTATTCAGAATGGCAGCTGAACAAATCTCGGGGACTGAAAGAAATCAAGATTGCGCATACAATTTCTTACGGTTGTGATATCTTCTTGAGAAAAACGTTGTGTACAAGTAATTATGATAATAGTATTTTAGTTTTTGTGGTTTTTTGTTGTTGAGGGGTGGGGTGCGTTTGAAGGATGAGTAAGGAGGGGGAGGGAGAGGTGTTGAGTGAGGGGGTGGGAGGTGGAGGAGGAAGGGTTGTTTTTGTCTACCCTGAGAATGAGTCAGAGTGGAGAGTCAAAATATTTATTTATATAAACCAAAGGGAGGAGTGAATGAGTCTAAAATATTCTACTTCATGTATTTTCTATTCACCATTTAGGCAATATTTGGTGAAGTCTAAAGTCATTATGAAAATGAATAGACAGTAAATACAAAGACTGATGGCTTGATTGAATGAATGAGTCTATGAGTGTGTAAGGAAAAAAAATCTAACAAAAGAAAAGAATGATAGTACTTTACATTTTCATGAAAATGTGCGTAGCTGACAACATAATATTAGGAGTGACTGAAGCTCGATTTGTACAACAGGAAAATAGACATACATAATGCTTGAATTGTAATATAATTGTTGTTATAAAATGTGTAACCATAACACGATTTGAACAATACAATGCAAACATGCCATTACATGTTCTTGTCTTTATTTCTGTATTTTTTCTCTCCATACACTTTTCATTTCTCTTAATTTCCTGTAACTGTGTTCAAGTTTGTTTTTTTCTCATTTTGCTTGCACAGCCAACATACACAAACATTCACGTTCTATCTCTCTCCTCTATCTCTGTCTCTCTCTGTCCATGTCTCTCTCTCTCACTTGTTCAAGGAAATGTACTCTCTCACACATATTACTGCCTTAAGAGCTATTCTACACTTTGTTATACCCTGATTATATGGAAATAAATCATCCCTCGTACACAAACACCCATTTATATTCTCTCTCTCTTTCTCTTTCTCACATACATGAAACACATTCAAGAACAAGACTGATCTTTGTGCAAAGTTGTAGACACTAAAAATACCATACTTTACATAGATTACAATGAGATACTTTTTTCTTAGACTTCGACCCATGTGTCTTATAATACTAATAATGCACCTAATGTGTGGCTAAAATCTGGCAGTACAAAGTCAACATTAGTAACATCCTTCTTAATTTCCTTGTGGATTTTATAATATGCTGCACCTTATGTAAGGATGAAATTGGATTTGGGGGTAAAATTCAGGGATGTCGCTTATAAACTGTATCGCCTTGTAGTCCACTTTGTGGAAATTTAGTGCTTTAAATTACCACTGTTTCTGTCATTCTCATTTATTCTTTCTCGTTCCTACTCTGTTCTATCAATCTTCTATCTTCTTCGCTAGACCAGTCACATACCCTTTTTCTTGAAAACTCCTAAAATTCCCCCATTTGTATACGGGGTTGTTGGGTCAGCTTGGGGATATTAGACGCTTTCTGCCAAATGGTCAGTAGGGCTTCCTACTGTATTATTATTTAGCAATGCAGGGGTGTCGGATAGCGCAGTGGTTGGAGCACTCACTACTGTGTCGCAAGTTAAGTACCGCCCAGTGCGGTCAGCACTTGGATGGGTGACCGCAAAAACGTGAAGCGACAAATAACAATACCCCCAGTTGACTCAACTGTGACTGAGTACCTACTCTCTTAATGGTGGGGAAGGTAAAGCAGCAAGGGAGAGAGATGGGCATCACCCTCATTACGCTGGCCCAAGATAAGTGTGATCTCCAACATCACGCACCCCTACGACCACAAGGCTATGGGACTACCTTTACCCTTTTTTTAATGTAGGCATTTCGTATGTATGTGTTAATATTTTATAATGATGTTTATATTCTATTTTGTTTTTTTAAACAGGGGTTCGATAAATTAGAGTACAGCCTCATCGTCCTTGCATGGAATGCCTTTATTGTGATCGGGGGCAAGTCCCCTTTCAACCAATTTGTGGTCCTGCTTCGGCTCTTTGCAGTCCGCTGGACCCTATATATAAACAATGGCTAACTAACTAACAAATATATTTGCAAAGACTAACTAACTAATATATTTGCATAACAGTAGGTTTGTAAAAAAGACAAATAACAGTTTCACAATTGATATTGGGACTTCGTTGCATCAAAAAACAATAACAAAAATTGTAAGAAAATTTAGTTTGTAAGCCACACAAAGTAAGTACAACAGAGGCAAACACCAAAATAAAATAAAAAATCAAATTCATGCATAGGGAGTCTATATCACAATATTAATTTTCAAAACAACATTATTAAAATGTAAATAAACAAATTGACTTTAATTATTTGAAATGCACGATTCTCATACTCTCCAGATCCAGTCTTATTTCGTTACATAAGACGCCTGTCCTCATCTCTCTCATGCACAAATGCAAAATACACACAGATGGAACGCAAATATATGCAAGTCTTAGCACAGTTCAAAATACAACAATATCCCTACCATATATATATATATACCATAAATCGCCATGTACCGTGAGATATTTTATCTCTATAAATCACTGTATTATTATTATTATTATTATTATTATTATTATTATTATTATTATTACTATATGGTGCCTATGGCCAAAGAACTCATTGGTGCAACAATCTTCGAGACACTTGCCTCTGGTGAAGGCCAAATTGAGCATCAGTTCAAGGTCAAAACGGCATGGCAGTTAAGTTATGATGAACCAACATTCACACAATCCATACACAGCAATATGATACTTCTCTGTTAGATTTATCAGCATGATATGGATGCATGATATTCTCACCATACACAAGTTGCTGAAAGAAAAATCCCACATGTTCCACCAATTGCATGGCTTTCCCCTCCAAACATTCCCAGATGTTCTAGTTGATTTCCTCCTCGCTGGGTCCATCGGATGATGGGACTGTTAGATACCAGTACAGGAATCCATACACTCCGCCCAGAAGACCCAGCAATGCAATCACTGTCAGTACCATTCCCTGTAAGACACGGAGTGTGTTCAAGAATGAAGTTTCAGACAGAGCTAAAAGCCAACAGGAGATTAAAAGGTTCTCTACACATGTTGGGGTAGAGCAGTAGTGTAGAGGTTTGGGCATACGCTAGCTACGTTTCATGATAACAATGTCAGGACAGGTTAGTACTTGGATGGGTGACCACGCTTGGAAGGCAACCACCAAACGACACCAAAAAAAAGATTTGTAACAAGCGCACCGCACACCCCAGTCCACCCAGCTGTGAATGGGTACCTGGGTCTGTTTAGAACCGGGGAATGTAAAGCAGCAAAGAGAGAGGAGATAGGCACCACCCTCATTAAGCTGGCCTAGAGAAAAGAGAGGTACCAAATGCCTCCCTCCCAACAACTAAAAGGTTACTGGGACACTTTCACCTTTACATATTCATGTGTTTCACTAAAAGCTCCTTCAGGAGTTAAAAGTCAACACAGTGCATTACTATGATAAAAGAGAATATTTTTCTATTAAACAGACAATCCATAGACTTGAATAGAAAAATGGTGTGGAAGGAAGGTGGGGGAAGGAAGTGGTGGTGGAGGCACATTTGCTCACATCCAAACAAGTTTCATGATTAATGTTCTTAACATTAATATGAAAAAAAAAACCACTGAAACAATATTTATGAACCAAGGAACGTTTGGCTATAACGCCAGAGAATTTTGGTGTAACATTGATTTTTGTTCACAAAATTTGATATCACTGGAATTATGGTTCACTTGCAATCTCATAATCCTTTACACTAAGGGAATTAATTCACTGCCTAGTCAAGAACTTGACTTTTAAAAAATTCTGCAAGATTTCATTTATAAATAAATAAATTAAAAAATAACTATATGTAGTTTGCTTACCATCACTCCCATCTCTGACTGTTGGTCTGCAGCTCTCTTTTGGGCTTTAATTTCTTTTCTGGATTTCTTCCAGTCTTGCTTACCTGCGAATAAACGTAAACAATCACTAAATCAGTGAATTAGAATCCAGAAATCAGAATGCTTTTTTTTTTAAATTTTAATAAAAAAGACTAAATCAAAAATATAGATGTGCTTTTTAAAATAATTATTACAGATACAGTGATTTACTTTAAATTCCACAATGTCAATGGTATAGAATTGTGCAGCATTCAATGATAGGTTACTGGTTAGTTTACCATTCTATTACTACCAGTCCTTGTAAGCAACATAATTAAAACTGAGAAGTTTAAATAAGTGCAAATTATTCCAAATGCATTTTCAAAAGAAGATAATACTAGGTATATAAATTATAAATAAATAAAATATAAAACCAAATTAAAATTCTGAATTAAAATAAAAGTAAAAATAGGCAGCATAAGAAGTTTATTTACCAATCTGTTTTCGGTACTGCTCCGTTGGGGTCTGATTGTTAGCAGATGCATCTTTTCTGGTCATGCTTGAGTGATCTTCTTATCCGCAAGTGCTTCAGTTGCAATAACTTGACAAAGTAATATCTGAAAAAATGAAATTATAAACTAAGCAATGTACTAGTACTAGTAGTAGTAGCTACTAGTACTACTAGTACATGTACTACATCAAAACGACAAAAGATTATCCGTGCATAATCAAAGAACGTATGCAAACGACAGGGGTTGCAGAGAACATTCTTACCCAAATATGATAATGTTAAGCTTATTCCAGTAAATTTAAACGTAAGGTTCGGCGTCGTTTTTCAATTTCAATATAGTAAGATGCTCCTGATTGTTTATAATCTTGCCATGTTGTCAAATATCAAGGGAATTCACTCCTCAATTAAAATTCATCTACATGTGTCTCAATATGGGAGATCATTCTTGTGTCATTCCAGAAAGCGTCTGCTGTGATTTGAGCACATGTAGAAGTGGCGTGATAATCGTCTGACCAAATCTGCTGCCTATTCTTCAGCAGGCCGTTTTTCAAGGTTCTTACACAGTTCCATCAAATACCACTAAAATGGACGGGAAAAGTTGCACTTGTCGCGCTCCAGTAAATATTGCTGTCATAAAATACTGTAAGTTGCAGTGCATTTGATTCATTTATTTGCCTTTATTAAAAAAAATATTTAAAAAAATAATCTGGATCTGGATCTGGATAGCCCGCCTGTGGATGTTGATTGGCGGGTGCGCCACAGGAGCCGATGACGACTATCAACGTGACGCTTTTAGGGCACTTTTTACCAAGGTGCATGCTGGGTGTTTTCTTGTTACCGGCACTCACCCGTCTAGGACATGAGCGTCAGGATCTTTAAAGTCCGTTATGATGGAATGTATGCGACACAGACTAGACCTCGGTTTATACTCTCATCCGAAGGAGTAGGAAAACAGGAGTAAAGTGTCTTTCCCAGGGACACAACACAATGGCCCGGCCAGGGCTCGAACCCGGGACCTTCAGATCCACAAGCCGAAGCACTACCATTAGACCACAGTGTATATATAAAAATAGATATATGTTAATGCAATAACAATAATGTCAATATGTGTCATACTCATAGTTCAGTTAACAGTGAACAATAGTTTTGTATGCTTCAGGTTTTAATCATCTAATTTTGTTGCATTGTTTTCTACAGGGGGAAAACGTGATGAAAAGCTGATTCTGCCAGTAAACTCATCTCTTAGCGTTACACTAGGAATGGATGAGGTATTTTGTTCTTTTTACTTTCTCTTATTTTTAATTACTTTAAAATATATATTTATTGATGGTACCCATAACACTAACCAACGTTGACACATGATCCATTTGACTTAAGTATATTTGTTTTATCATACTTGGATTTTTATTCCTTTATAATTGTTTGTGTGTTTGTGTGAATATGTATTTCTATTGAATGCTCTGGATTGTATTATTAAAAGTGTTTTTGTTTTGTTTCAGCTTCATGCCAAAACCACCGTATCTATTAGCAGAACATTTTCCCATGACAGAATGTGGCTGAATGGCAAGTATGTAAACATTTACTAAATGATTTAGCATAAATGATGGTAATGAAAAATTAAATATATGACAAAACCAGGGTTAAGTCCCTTATGTTTATATTATGACTTATATTTGTGCATAACTATCTTATATTATCAAAGGTCTGGAGTCTGTGATTTATATATATACAGGGCATAAAGTAAGTGTTGTTATAATTATGCCAAATCATACTGGTATGTTCTGGTGATAAAACTAATTTAACAAAGGAGAACTTTATTTGTTAGTTAGCAGCTAATTATTTTTGTTTTTGTTCTATAATTTATTTTTATATTTTTTATTTTATTGTATTTTATTTTAAAAAATTAAATTAATTTATGATTTTTTTTTATTTGAAGGGAGAGTAAAAAATCTTAATTTTGAATCATTAAATGCACATTTATTGATGTTTCAGAGCAGAATCTGTGGACAATCCAAGGATACAGATTGTCTTAAGGGAAAGTATGTAGAATATTACTATTAAAAAGAAAAAAAAGAGATTTCTCTTATATAGCGCACTTATAAGCTCAGAGAGCTTCTCAAAGCGCTGGCCACTACTATCCAGCAATCACAAAATAGTTTGCTGAAGTCAGGATTCGAACCCACATCCCCCAAGACGCGAGTATACAAGTCGAGCACTCTTGACGACTGAGCTATCCCTTTATACAATTACTGCATAAGAAATGTTGTTTTGTGTGTGGATAATAATTATGAGGATGTGTTTTGTTATACAGTGTTAAGTGTTACCAATATCACTGATGAGTTTTTATGTTATGACTTATGCTACAATTTTTTCTTTATAGAGACAAAAATGCATGTGAAACACATAGAATTGGTAACGCTGGCTTAGGAAAGGGGGCAAGTAATGGAGTGCATTTGTTTGGCTTCAGTTCGTCTGCGTTTCAAACAGAGGAATGCTGGATCTGGGGATGATGCTGACTTGAAAGTTCACATTTGTTCTGAGAACAATTTTCCCACTGCTGCAGGTCTGGCATCTTCCGCTGCAGGTTATGCGTGTCTAGGTAAGAAACTGGTACCATCACGCCAGCGATTGATTATTAACCATTTATAACTGAATTACTTTGTACAAAGTGCTCCTCTGAACAAAATTGCATGAACATAGACCAGTTCCCATTAAACAGGCCACCTAGCTAAATGTCAGATCTATCAAACATAGGCAGTATGTAGGCATATGCCCTCAACATCCTATGACACTCACATTTGGGTTAGTCTTTTTTGGGGCCGAGTTCCTATATAACTTTATAACAGCCCCATAGCGGCAAAAGGTTTATTGGGTATACCACTGGTCAGTAGTAAATTTGATTTGGGTGAAAATGCTTCAAATCAGGTTCTGAGTTCTGCTGTAATAATAATATTAATAATAATAATAATAATAATAATAATAATAATAATAATAATAATAAAATATTATTTTAATAATAATAATAATAATAATAATAATAATAATAATAATAATAAAATATTATTTTAATAATAGTAATAATAATAAAGGTATGTACTATGTAGAACTTTTTCCTAATGGCAAATCATCTCAAACACAGTTCTCTTCATAACTTCTTATTGTAACTGGCGTTTGTCCAATTTCCTTAATGAGAAATTGTGCTCATCTTCGCTCTTGCTAATCCGAGTTCCATGCTAATATGACAGCCTGCTCCATACTGAAACAGTATCTGGTTTCACTTCTGTATTTCTCAACCATTACATCTACATGCAAAAAATCCTGATCCAAAACAACCATAGGAAAGTATAAGTGAAAAAGTTGACAGAAAATAGGCAACAGTTATGCTTATGTATGTTTATATTGTTTAGTTCTATGCTGAATGTTTTAATATATATCATATCATAATTAATTATCCTTGTGTGTGTGTGTGTGTGTGTGTGTGTGTGTGTGTGTGTGTGTGCACGCGCGCATAAATGCATGCGAGCCCTTATGGCAAACGTTTAGTTTGGATTTGCACATTTAAAAATAAATGTTGGGTTATTATTACTTCCCTTTCCTTACAGTATGTACAAGAACATTAACTAACATCTATAGAAAAGTTAGAACCTGCGTGTTGTTTATTTCAGTCTACACTCTTGCAAGACTGTTCGGAGTTGATGATGAAGAACTGTCAGGAATTGCAAGGTATATTTTAATTGTTATTGCTGTTGCTTTCATGTACATTTGTTTGTTTGCATTTGTGAATTTAAGGACCAAGAGAAGATGGATTAAATTCTTGTTATTGCCATTGTAAAAGTTTGTTTTTAAAGAAATTACATATTTCATCCATCATCTTAATTGTTTGCACGGTATCAGGTATTGTTATGTGACGTGTTAACCTATTTCTAATTTGAGCTTGCATTTGAGCCAAAATCATGTTTATGGCTTTAGCATGCAACGCAAGAGATTCGTTTTAACTGACAACCACCTTTTTGACTTACATGTGTGCAGCAATGGGAGTCTAATGTATTCAGATGAGGTCAGTCCCAAGTGGTTGAAAAATAATATTCATGAAGTATATCCGTCCAGCTGTTTAGGGAAACTTTAACATTATTAGGTATGTAAATTAGGTAGCAACAAAATAAGTTTAGCTGGAAGCAAATGTAATGTTTTGTTCTGTTTGTGTTTTTTTAGGCAAGGTTCAGGAAGTGCCTGTCGTAGCATGTATGGTGGGTTTGTGCTGTGGGAGATGGGTCAGCAGGAAGATGGGATGGATTCTCTGGCCAGACAAATAGTCTCTGCTGATCACTGGCCTCAGATGCGGATACTAATTTTAGTGGTGAGTTCTTCAAGGCTGGGGCAGCCTTCTGTGTTATTTGTTACATTGTTTTTTGTTATCTCTTCCATACCATTGGGCAGATATAATAATACTAATAATAATACTGGATGCTATATACACGCCTTTCCCCAAATCAATCAGGCTCAAAGCGCGGCGATCTGTACCAACATACACGTTCACCTGTCTCATCCACCCTCATACACACACAACAAATACACATCCATCACTCAAACAGATGGCAGGGAGATCACTATTGGAAGACCTGGAGCGCCCGGAAAAAAACCTCGGTGACCTCAGTAGTCTCATACCTAAGTCACAAACGTTCGCCCCTTGCGGGAATCGAACCCGTGACCTTTGGCATAGGAAACCGGCGACTAATCCACTGCGCCATGAGACCACCCATGTGATTTGTGTAACATCAGAAATTTATGATAAAGCATTCAAATTAATTAATGCAAAACACTGAAAACCTATGACAAATGAAATGTGTATTATCATATATTTGAAACAGAACTAAGAACTACCGAGTAAAATCATGTCAACAGAGTTCTAAACATAAAAAACTAAATGACAAGTTAATAATTAGTGAAACAATTATTAGTAAATCTGGACTCATGTAAGCAATGAATTTATAATTTCACTTTTGCAGTGTGCAAGAAAAATCTGCTAGAAATAGAATGTATTTATCATCTAACAAGTAACATATGTGTGTAAATGTGCATTTTGGTATGCTCAGCTGTGTGTATACTTATAGGGGTTAAGGTGTTCAAGCAAGCAATTTTTTGCATGCCTATTTCAGTATGTTCATTCCTATGAGTGGATGTTTGTGCATGAAATGTGAAGCAGTTCTTTGTCCATTTGTCCTCATGCAGGAATCAGCATTTAGAAATGTCTACTCTAGCATTCAAAGCATTAAAATTGTTCCCCTTCCACCCTCTTCTATGCAGGTGAGTGACCAGAAGAAGCAGGTGGGGTCCACAGAGGGAATGCAGACTTCGGTGTCTACCAGCGAACTGATGCAGCAGAGAGTCAAGATGGTACCGCAGCACACGCAGGACATGATTAAGGCCATTTATGCTAAGGCTTTTACTGCCTTTGCTCACATCACTATGCAGGTACTACAACATTTTCTTCTTTCTGTCAGCTACCACCTTCAACATAAGGAAGTTTCTTTAGTTCTGTAGACTTCTGCAGTCAATCATCTGTCTCTTTCCTATCCTTTGTGTTAGTTTGTGTGTGCATGTGTGTATGCGTGTGCGTACCTTCCTTACGCACACTGAGCATTCATTATGGATAGAGAGCAGTACAAATAGACATCATCTTCATTGTCATCATCCTCATCATTGTCATCATCTTCATCGTCATCATCATCGTCATTCACTTTGGAGGTTTCATGTTAAACTCAAATACGATGATAGGGATTGCTGTGCCAAAAGTTCAGTTATTAAGAGAGTTGGCTTGTAACTCCTGACGAAGCGTTTTAACTAAATACATGTATAGTGAATCCTTTAATCTGGAGTTTTTTTACCTCCTTCAACCCTTTTAGTTGGCTTCCTAAGCTACAGCCTTCAATGAGCCAGGCGAAAAGTGGCTGACCAAAGAGAGCAGGGAAAGTTTCAACTCCGTGATTTGAATTCTTCCAACGTGTGACTGAAGGCAACCTCAGCTGAGGGTTTTGATAGTAAAATAAAATAAATTAGACATAGGGAACATTGTATGTGTCTGCGTACACTGTAGGCTGTTTATATCCCGGTACATTTGTCTCCTTTTATACTGTATTTGTTGTTGTTATTGTTGTTGTTGTTCTTCTTCTTCTATTATTATTATTAATTTAAAAAAAATATGTATTTTTTAAATTTATTTAATTGTTATAATATTTTTTAGCTCAAGGACTGCTCAAGGCGCTGGCCGATACAGGATCTAACACAAGCTGCCTGAGGCGCCCACTTGCTGCCTATGGGCGCATAGTCTGACGCCCAGGCGACTGAGCACAAACCTGGGTGACAGAGGATAGGGAGAAGGCATCTAGTGCTTGCTGGGTGTATTTGTGTGGCCAGAACTCAAACCTTTAGGACATGAGCATCAGGATCTTTAAAGTCCATGCTATGGAATGCATGCGGGAACAGACTAGATCTCAGTTTGAACTCTTATCCCAAGGAGTAGGGGCGCAGTGTCTCAGGGTAATTTTATTTTACCACTGCTTGTACAGGCTGCAATGTTATTGCCTAACAGTCAAATACACTGCGTAGACCTCTGAGCCAACTGTGCTCCCCTATTATTATTATTATTTTATTTTCAGGAGAGCAATCAGTTCCATGCTGTGTGCTTGGACACCTATCCTCCTGTATTTTACCTGACAGATGTCTCCAGGCTTATTATACAGATGGTGCATACCTTCAACAATCTCTGTGGACAGCCAAGAGTAAGTTTATTTTTGGCCTTCAAATTTTCAAACTTTTACACTAGATAGAGTTGTCATAGATGAGTCTAATAATCCAATTTTAGCTGTAAAACCTTTTTGCTCGCCGTGTAAGCAGCTTGAAAAGATGTTGGGCTTTCTGATAATGCTGTGGTAAGGGTCTAATGAAAGGATACGTGATAGAGCCAGCAAGCGTCACCCAATTTCCCAAACACCATAATACTCTCACTTAGTTAATTCACTTGGAGGATGTTGATTACGCTCAATGGCACTTCATCTATGCACGCTGGGGCCTTTATTTTATGGGAGATAAGCCATTTACTGATATAGCAGACCTCTGGAACGCTCGGACGCATCATCATCGTATATTATCATCATCGTTATCATCATTATCATCATCATCATCATCATACTATGCTTTAAAACATTCAGTTGAATTTTTTTATTTTATTTTCAGTAGATCTTTACTGAGGAATGGATTATGATGTTTTACTAATGAAACTATGTGTAAGAAAAAGAAATCAGCCTTGCTGCGTCCAAAACTTTTAACTATGATACTGCAATAGTGTGTTATTTCTTTTTCTTTTCTTTCTCAAGGCTGCTTATACATTTGATGCGGGGCCGAACGCTTGCCTGTACCTGCTGGAAGAAGACGTGAACAGGATATTGGGGCTGGTTCAGCATTTTTTCCCACCAGTTCCATCCACGGAAGACTTTGTTCGAGGGAGGTCTGCCTCTCCACAGCAGCCATCTCAGGTTTGTTGTTCATTCTGATGTAAGATGTAACAGTATTGTCTTTGCATTGAAAAGTGGATTGGTCTTTTATACACCAACTTTTCCAGCTCAGAATGGTGACCAAACATGTCCATTGGCATTGGGACGAAGCATGCATACATGCAGGTAGAGGTTTTCTTGTAACCTTTCAGAAAGATATTGGGACTTCTTTCCTCCACCAGCTTTGTGAGTGAAGGCGCATTCCTCTCCCCTGGTGGTTTACCTTCTCTTTTTCTTAAGATCATAATTAATAAAGTAATGGAATTTGAATCCAATTAAGCTGATTGAGCACTTAAGTTTTTTTTTACATTTATACAGTACACTTGTGAAGAAAAGACATGTCAGAATCCGTCACATGAAAGATTTCTTGCCACTAAGACTAATTAGCACTGGCAGTTTCTGAGTAACCAGAGCTTTAGCAGAGAAGTATATCCAATAATAATAATAATAATAATAATAATAATAATAATAATAACAATATTTGATAATAATAATAATAATTATAATAATAATAATAATAATAATACTGTAGTAATAATAATAATAATAATAATAATAATAATAATAATAATAATAATAATAATAATAATAATAATAATAAATAATAATAATAATAATAATAATAATAAAGCTTTTTCCATTCAGCTTCATTTACATTTCTATTTATTTATGATCCAAGTGAAATGTTTTGTTTCAGACTGAGCTGTTGCAATTTCATTTGCCAGTTAGTGAAGGTGCTGTGAAGTATGTCATTCATACAAAGGTGAGTAAAATTGGAAACAAAAATTTAAAAAAAGTAATATACTAATATTGCAGTCCAATGTAATTGTAAGTAACCTGTTTTTAAAGGAGGAAAATTGTATTGCAAATTATGTCATGACGATGAGCTTTATACAGCTTTTAAAATTGCTGTGCATTACATGTTTTGGTAAAACGAGTTTATATTTTTGCTTATGTCATGATATAATTTTTAAAGTTATTTCATTGATTGATTAATATATTCATTTATTGATTATGATGGCAGGTGGGATCAGGACCAGAAGAATTGGACGCTAGTGAGAGTTTGCTGACAGCTGAAGGACTACCGAAGAACTTGTCATAGACTGTAATGTTGTGGTGTATTGCGTTAACATACACATTCACACCTCCATCTTGCCTACTATTTGCGCTTCAAATAAAGCAATGGCTGGCTGGAGGAATGAACTCCTAGCATTAATGGTTAATTGGAATGCTTTTGCCATTACCTTCTCCTTAATTGTGTTCTGGGCAGTCAGTATTGAATGCAATCCAAAGCATTACTTCAAGAAATATGACCTGAAATTGCTTTTACCAAATGTGTATGTGTGCAATTAAACGGACATGACATTTTTCACTGGATGTGGTTTGAATTTGTGTTGAAATTTTGTATGTTAATTGTCATAAATATCTGTTTGAATCATTAATTATGTGTGTTGAGTATAGAATGTAAGATTTTTTTAAAATGCTGCTGCTTTGCAATATGTAACTTAGTAGGTAGAGAGATGAGTGAGATAAGTAAAATCAGCCAAGACTCTGGTAGTATTTTTAGGAGTCTCGATCTCTGCGAGATCCCAGCCTTGAACGAATAGTAGAGTGCCCAAGCTGGATCTTGAAAATGTTGAAAGTTTGAGTGTTGAAAATGTGTCTGTACTCTAGCTCTTTATGAATGTCTTGCTTTTGAAGCTTAAATGTTGTGTGTAGAGATGATCAATATGTTTGTGTGCTTGTTTTTCATGGTAATGTTTGGGATTCACGCATTAGCGTTTTGTTTTGTTGTGTTCCAGTACATTTGGCATTTTAAATAACCACCCGTGATGTCGTTTTCGTCGGCACATCGGCCATTCACCGATAAAATTCCAAAATGTCCGAAAGAGTCATGTTCTGATCGGCCAGGTGTCCTAGGGTTTTACGCCTCAATCGGCCACTTTTGTCCGTTTTTTGTTTGCTTATCTCATGTCTGTTTCGTTGTTATTGCTTCTGGCCATATTAATTTCCTATCGGATAAATAAAGGTGTTATGAGTTATTGTCGAACATCCCGTATCGGAAGCGACAAGCAGACGACACATGCATCAGCAGAGAGAGTTAGAGTAACTCCCCTTTTGAAATGCCGCCGAAAAAGAAGCCGAAACTTATTAGTGACCACCGCTTCCTCTCGTTTGGTGTTGGAAAGAAGGAAAAAGAGAAAGAAAATGGAACAACCTCTCAGACTGACAAATCAGGGTGATGCAGCGCTATCGAGCACTGTGATATTGGACCTGACTCAAAGCTGAAAGTGAAAGTGCCGCTTCCAGTTCCATGATCACCACACCAAGCACAAAGGAGACTGGAAAATCTGCCACCCCCGGTGGGTTTCACGAGAAATGGAAGGCTCATCACCCATGGCTCAGCTCTTCAGAGATTGAGAAACATGACTATAGTATAGTCATGTCAGGTGTCATACCAGTACTTTTTTTTTGTTTTTTGTTTTTGTTTTATGTGTTTGCATCAGGGATTCACCTAAGTTCACAGTTCAGTTGACGAGTTTATTAGTCATCCATTCTAGTTATTTCATCAAGTTTTATATTGTTTTGTTGTTAATAAATGTAAATGAAACTTTTTTCGTCAGTATTCTGTGTGTGGTATTAGTTGCAACATTTTTGTAAGTCAAAATGATGGCCAAAAGATTTTCAAAAGGTCCTAAAGGTTTGTGACTGAATCAGCCAAATGGCCTATGCTGAAAATTTCTAGCAACGTCACTGAACCACTTCAGTTTTTTTTTTAACTTCTCATTTAATTTTAAGATGTATATTTAATCTTTTTTTGTCTTATGTAATTTTGTTTAATTTGGGTTTATTAAATAAAACAATTGTATAAGTGTGACCTTTTCTGTTAATAATTATTATTTCATGTTTGTTCGAGAAGGCTGTGTTCATATGTGTGTTGTTATGTTATTTACATTTTGTGCAGTTATGCATATGTGTACTGGGAAAAGCCCGAGTTTATTCATTCGTGCTGTTTCGTAAATGCTATGCATTTATTAGGCGTAAATTTTTACTACAAAGTTATTTTACCATTGAGAACTACAATAGCATCTGTGTAGCAAGTCATATAAAAACTGTGATAGTGTCTAGGCGATTTAAAAATAAAATTGTTATTTGGGCTGCATGGCAATATAGTTCTTTTTTGTTGTTTTTTTTGTTTCACATTTTTGTTGTCTCTTCTTTTCAACCCTTGTGCTTTCTCTCTTGTTTCATATTTATCTCTCTCTCTCTTTCTCCCCTCTCTCTCTCTCACTCTCTATCCTCCTCCTTTCTTTCTCCTCAGAAGTATAAGGACTATTCCCATACTCTCTCTCTCTCTCTTTCCATACCCCACAGCTTTTTGCATCTCGTCTCCATCCTCACACACCTTCTATTTTATTCTCTCTACTCTATGCAGACGCCCAAAATAATATGAACGTGGACAACTCTTACTTATATGCAATGGTATAACTACTGTTTTATTTATATAATTTAGCACCTGTTGACATCTTTGATCTGAGACAAATATAACTGGTCATACAGTGTAGCTGGCTGAAAATACTATATAGACCATGCAGGCCTTCTCCCTCTGTATTATCTAATCTCAGCTACCCTTTATGATAACTCCGTACACTGCGTATTGTGTCAGATAACTAGCTTCACCTTTGAAGGCGTTGAATAGCTATTATGCAATAAAACGCCTATCTTAATCATTATTCTTGCCGACGGTTGCGTCAGCTTGTGCGTGTAACGGAAAGGGTTCAAGAAAAATGACAATAACTAGAAGACAATCTGCTTTATAAGACAATAAAAGTGTTTTGTGTTCATATTTAAGCAATAAAATGACAATAGTACAATATTGTAAATTTGAATTTTTAGGTGAAGTGCCATGCAAAAGACCATTATTATCATTGTTATTATTATTATAATTATTATTATTTTTAATCTTTTACATTATTACTATTATTATCATATTTACTGGGAATCTCATCATCATCATTATCACCATATCTTATTTCTGGAAAAAACAAACAAACAAGTATTTTCCGTTAGCAGGTGCCTATGTTATTGACTCCAAAGAATAAAAAAAATTATCTGTTCAATCCGAGAAACTTAGTTTCGGAATATTGCATCAGCTGATTTTGGAATGCTTATAAATCGGTCAGCACCCAAAGCTAATTTGCTTCTTGCTAGAGCAGTGCGTGAGTGTTCATTGCATTAACAACGCCCAAAAGTTATTCCGTAACAGCAAATCCTTGCTTTTAATTTTTCTGCAATCGATGCACTGGAAAGGTGTGATGTGCTTTATTCCCAAAATAATAAGTTCTAATTCGGTTCATACTGATAGAATCAACTATAGTCATCGCACGTGTGGAAATTATGGCGGACTCCGGTGAAAGTCTGAGCAAAAGGTGAGTATTTTTGCCGGTTTCGATTATTTAGGATGTTCCTCAAATTGCAAGACATTAAAAAAATATAGTTACAACTCACATACGTTTTAACCCTGGTAATTGTGTGGTGAAACCGTATATTTTCCGGAACTGGGGCTAAATGTGTTACCGTTGCGTCATCTCATTTCACGATTTCACGTGAAGGCTCAGACTAGTCACTCAAAGACTGAAGCGAAAGAGAGTCTGGTCTAGGTACATTTGGCGAATCGTTCTAATAACAATACAGTTAAAATCCCAGCGCTCGCTTAAAAAAAAATGTTTTTGACCATTCCCAAGCAAGGAATTTTAGTTTTGACAATTCACAAGCAAGGAATTTTGAGGGGAGTGTGAATCTGTGATGTGACTCAATAGGGAAATAGTATGAGCTCGACTATCCTTTCATAACAACGGGTCAGTGCCAATGGTAACATATGAATGGTTACACTTTTAAAATTTAAGAAATGATGTATCTGTCGTTTATCTGTGCTATTAATACCAGACCATCACTTTAATAATGCCACAGTCCCATTCCAACTGTTTAGAGCCTAGTGCAGTAGTGGTGTAACAGTAAATTCAGTATGAGGAAGTTCATTGTACATTTTTAGCCTCAGACTACAAAGGTTCTAGTCACCCTGCAATTTCATAAGACACTGCCGCATAGGCAGTCACTATCATGGGTCAACGAGGACTGTTTGTGTGTGTTGGTAGGTTTGAAGATCGATGACAACCCACCTCAAGGCTGCATTGGGTTTGAACACGTGCTGTCTAGAGGTTTTTAAGTCCAGATACTATAGGTCATCATGTTTGCCACCAAAGCTCCAGTGTTCCTGCGAGTGTGTGGTAGAGCTCTGATATCTACATACCTTCCCACCACCTACACGCTTTCTCAGACTCAGTCCTTGGCGACCGTTCTTGTTTCTTCTAAGTGTTCTTTTCATAAAACGGGATTGACTTTTCTTAAGTCAAGGTAAATAAATTCCTCATGCTGTGTAGTACTAAAATTGTATTTGCCCTATGACAAAACATCTTATACTTACATACTTTGAGTTTAGCATGATCTTTACAAACATTATAATGTTTGTTCCTGGAACAGTCCTACTCAGGCTACTGCCTGGCAAAAGAATGATAATCTTACGTTTATTCCTTGTTTTACTAGGACTGCCGTCCACTTTCCCACTACTGATTTAATGTCTATACAGTTTATTTTGTTACATTTTACTTTGTTACATGTTCCTCTAGGAAAACCTCTTGTATGTTTGTGCAGTCAGGACATTGTTAATTGCTTGTATTTGTTTTATTGAATAAACTGAAACAGCCATAGGACAATGAGAGGTTTGAATGAATTAATGTTAACTTTTATAGTACATGAAAAAAATATCAACACCAAAAGTCATGCTTATGCCTATGGCTCATTTGCCAATTTGGGGAAAATATAAAAACTTGTACAGTTCATTGAAAATAAGATTCATAATCTTGATCACATATTTGCTTGTCTATAAAGCCTGTAATTTTATGCCCTTGAGTTTGTAATTTGCAGGTTAGCAGAGGTTTTGAATTGGATCTTTGGATTTTAACTTGGTTTTATCACTTTGGTTTTGTGTTTCAGTGAGTTGAAACGGAGACTAAAGGCAGATAAGAAGGCGAAGGAAAAGGCAGAGAAGCAAGCATCGCAACCCAGCCCAGCGCCCGCTGCAAATGCTGTCCAAGAAAAGTCCAAGCGTGATGAGGAGGAGACTATTGATCCAAATGTAGGGTTTGTTTTAGCTTCATTTGTCATGAGGATAATGGTTTCCTTGTATACTACTTGTGTTGTATACAGTAAGACTAAGAGATTGTATAAAATCTGAGAATCTAGCATGTTTTTCGTTTATTTGTAGTGTTTGAAATTTTTACAAATTGTGATAATGTATCTCTAATGTATTTTGCACATATTTCAATAGCTTGGTTTAGTCATACATTCATTTGCTACACTGAAACGGTAAGGCTTTGCTTTTAAATTTTACTTGTACAGTTTTGCTAATCCGGTATTGTGACTAACCCATTTCCTAGTTTAAAACAGACGACTAAAGTACCCATTTCCTGGTTTGGAACAGATCTTGATCTTGTTTGTTTTTTTCCTGTTCAGGTTTATTGGCAAAATAAACATATGTCACATGCACCAGACTAAGGTATAACTGCTCTTGCTTGATGTTATTTTCAGTACAGTAGATGCTTTCACTTTCACGAAGTTTTTTTTCCATGTGTTCTCTCTCTCTCTCTCTCCTCTCTCTCTCTCTCTCTCTCTCTCTCTCTCTCTATCACTCTCTCTCTCTCTCTCTCTCTCTCTCTATATATATATATATGATCTAATGATCAGAAAAATGATAACAGGTAAGGTATTGTGATAACTCTGGTGGTATTACTTTACGTACAACTTTTGTTATTATTAGCTAAAGAGCATAATTACAATGAATCTGTTTTATTGTTTAGGAATATCTCAAGTTGCGTAAGCGACACTTGGAGAAGTTGAAGGAGGCTGGAGAGAATCCCTACCCTCACAAATACCACGTGGAGATCTCCCTCACAGAGTTCATCGAACGTTTCGGTCATATAGAGGATGGCGACATTTTGGATGAAGAGGTCACAGTCGCTGGTGAGTTTGGATTTTAAAAAAACAAAGCAGAAGGTGTTTTACAAATGTGTTTACGTGATGTACTGTAAGAGTAATTGTTTACACTCTCAGGTCTTTCAGTATTCCTATAATCTGATGCCTTTGATCTCAACTTGGGTGTAATTTTGCAAGTGATGTACGTATTATTCATGTTGCTTATTTTGTGGTTTTCTTCTTGCAGTGATAGTTTATTCAGTACAAGTGTTGGTTTGCTTTTTTCTCCATGAATGCACCTTTAACTTTGTTTCGTGGTTTTTAAATTTCACTAAATTTTTATTTTCGTTCATTACTAATTTTTTGTGTTCGAGTTAGATTTCTTATTGACCAACCTTGTGCATTATATTGTAAATATTTAAAATATGGTTTAGATAGAAAAGATATGTACTGATGTATATAAAATGCTAGTACAATAGTGGTAATGAGGATCTGACATTTTATGCGAGTGGTCCTTTTTTTGTGTTTGTATGCATGATTTTTATATATTTATTTTAATTATCTGTACCTTTTATGGTATGTGCTCTGTGTTATATCTTGAAATTTGTTTGGTGTTGAGTTTTACAAAACTAAACTTTTTATTTGGGCACAATTTATCTGCTCAAATGTGCATTTTAGGTCGAATCCATGCCATGCGGCCATCAGGGGCGAAGCTCAACTTCTATGACTTGCGAGCTGAGGGGGTCAAGATCCAGATCATGGCCAATGCCAAGTGAGATTTTTTGCTCTACTCAATTCATACATTTTTCTTATACTATAGCTAAACTTTGTTAATAATGTTTATTTTGGTGGTTTTGTTTTGTCATCCAGGATTGTGCACAGTCGTCTGGGCATCAGATGTGCCTAAGGTGGCAGCTGTGGGACTTGAGTTAGATCCTGTATAGGCCAGCTCCTAGAGCAGCTCTTGAGCTAAAAAGTGGTATTTAAGAACGATTGAGTAAATAAAAGTAATGTTAAATTTGTGTTTACAGCCAGTAAAATCATGACAGTGGGATGAACTCTGTTCTCTAACTCACTGCTCAATATTTATATTGTTTCACCCCAGGTATTACAAGTCAGATGATGCATACCGACAAATGGAAGACAGGCTACGGAGAGGAGACATGGTGGGAGTGAGAGGAAAACCAGGCAAGACTAAGAAAGGGGAGCTCAGCATTGTACCGTCAGAACTTACCATTCTCTCCCCTTGTTTGCATCAGCTACCGCACTTGTACTATGGCCTGAAGGACAAGGTCAGTTCACAATGGACTTCATGTTGATGACAATAATACAAAGAGTAATAATAATAATAAGTGTATTTTATGTAGCACTTTATGCTGTACAATTTCCTGATTGATAAATATAATTTTTTATAAAACGAATTTTTTTTTTCCCATTAAATACTTTAGTTTTAATAATAAGTTTGCAGTACGTACTTTAGTTTTAATAATAAGTTTGCAGTACGTACTTTAGTTTTAATAATAAGTTTGCAGTACGTACTTTAGTTTTAATAATAAGTATGCTGTTATCATTCTGAGACAGGTTTGTTGGGATTTTTGTTGTTTACTTTAGTTATTTTATAACTTTTGACACATTTGTTGACTTCACATTTGCACCTAGTTTTAACACTAAAGTTGGATACTTATTTGAACTTCTTTATGCATTGCTAACTGCACAGCATACAGACTCTTCTGTAGTATAGTTGTATTTGCTGTTGAAACTGTATGAATAAAATGCCGTCCTTATGACCAAAAGAATGTCTAGTACTTAAAGTCGTCAAAGATACAAGTCTATTTTATTATCTCGCTGGAACTATAACTGTAGATTCTGATAGAGGACATTAATAATGATTGTGAAATGACAAGTTTTAGTGAAATTGGAAGGTGCTGTAGTTTCCAGTGTCAAAAAGTAGGCCAAAATTGGCCTCTGTTGTAACAGGTAACTGGTTTCATTGTTGGTCTTGGTAGTTATTTTGTGCAAAAAATTCAGTTATGACCAAAAGTATTGAAGCTTATTTAAGTTTTCATTGTAAATCATGGTGGTGTAGTTCACTTCCCCATGCTTGCAAACAGCCCTGATATGAGTTTTGTGATTAACTGGGATTGTAAACATAATATAAATAAAAATTACATGTTGTATCTTGGTTGTGCAGGAAACGCGCTTCCGACAGAGGTATCTGGACCTGATCATCAACGACAATGTTCGGCAGATTTTCATCACGAGGTCTAGAATTATCAATTACCTCCGTCGTTTCTTTGACACCTTGGGATTTTTGGAGGTGAGTACTTTTCTGCATTTTCTTTACAGTAGAAATTACATTCCTTTTTTTTTTAATTTAAAAATTTTGTTACATATTTATTTAGTTCATTTAATTTTATTTTTTAGTGATAACATAACATATTAGCTTTTATAGGGAAGGAAGATTGTTGTATAATTTGTTATATTAGCTTTTATAGGGAAGGCAGATTGTTGTATGATAATCTTTCAGTGCTGCATCATCTACAATTGTGGTGTAGAATGGTATGAATTTTTTGGGCATTAAGGAAACGTTTTACTAATAAGTAATTGTTTACTTACTGTATTTACTTATAGCTCATAACTGACTGATTTGGTTTTCAACTGTTTTGTGATTTTATTTTTTGTCTTGCATGTTACAATTTTAATCTTCTCTTAATCATGTTGATGGAAAATTGATAGCAATATGGAATAGTGTGTTGTTTGTGCATAATAATCTGCAATATAGATACTTGCCTTTGTCATATCCCCAAGTGCGATAGAGAGAAATTCCACTTTGTCAATTTACCAGACTCTAACTTTTCTCTTGTTGCTAAAACTGTGATTGATTTCATTATAAATTTATTTTTAAAATTATAAATCGTGTTTATTTCTTAAATTATTATTGTTGATACTATTACTGGAGTTTTCTGTAATTTTAAAAAAAAAAAATTTCTGTCTTCTTTGTACAATGTTTAAGAGTTGTGTGTGTGTTGGTAAAGTTTATTATGGAGTGATTGTGGCTTGTAGGTGGAGACGCCAATGATGAACGTTATACCTGGTGGTGCTACAGCCAAACCCTTCATCACTCACCACAACGACCTCAACATGGATTTGTACATGAGGATCGCACCAGAACTCTATCTCAAGGTCAATTAATCATTTGGTACTTAGAATAAGAATGTTCAACTTGTTCATGAACGTATGTCCCAGCCAACGCCAGTAGTCTGCCAAAATGTTTTCTAGCCCATTTTTATCTTTCACATGTGATGGACAGACTATGCATGATTGAGTGAACTTGACAAAAGTATAAATGTCCAGCTATGATAAAAGGGGATTGGTTATACAGAATTTTTTGGCCGGTTTTTATTTCATTTAATGGCTTTTCATCAAAGTGTTTTGGTGTAGGGAATTTGGGTAAATGGGGTAGTAATGGGAGGGAACAGTTTTAATACACAAACATTAAACTGAAATGAATTTTTAAAATAAAGAAGTAGGAAATAACATAAAATCAAACGTATAGCTTCAACATTCGATAACATTGATTGGTTGCATGTGTAGAGATTACTCACCTCAACGCGTTTTTTCAAGATAAAATAAAACTGAAAACTTAACATGCTGTTAAGAACATAAAATCAATTTATATTTGAGTGATTTCATAAAACGCCTATAACTTTAACAAAATAATCAGCCTTGTTTTTCAGATGCTAGTGGTAGGAGGTTATGAACGAGTCTACGAGATCGGAAAGCAGTTTCGTAATGAGGGCATTGACTTGACACACAACCCCGAGTTCACCACACTGGAGTTCTACATGGCTTATGCTGACTACAACGATGTCATGCAGATCACAGAAGACTTGCTTTCAGGTACCAGTCTCTGCTTCTTCTTACTATTAGATATGTTAGCGCTTTACAAAAACATGGCCATCACTTACACCACTAAAATCTCACAATGTGCCCAATTGTGGCATTTTTATTGGCTGAGCAGCCAGCACTTGCTCCAGAAACTATCAGAAGTCGACAAACTTTGAAAAGCATGTCACATCTGTGAACGTTGATTGGAAACAATTACAGTGACCATGAATTTTGTGGATTAAGCTCCTTACAAATTTCCTGCGTCATCATTGTCGTCATCATTAACGACTTCTGTGTCTTTGGCCTGAGAGCTAGATCCAAGTTTCTAAAAACAGATCGGTTTGTGGGACAAGGTGAACTTGCTTCAGGGGATGATTCATGTTGTCCTTAATAATCTGACATCAGAATATTTTACACCACTGGTATTAATAAACTAAACAATAAAACAAATCTGTCTGTTTTGGAGAAAAGTGTGTTATGTTGGGTATGACAGCTGCAGATAATCTACATCGTCAGTGATAAACTAAACTAATGGATCTTATCTTCATGGAATGGATTTGGATAATAATTTTGGTGATGCTAGACTTGCTTTTGAAATACATTTATATATACGTATTTAGCAGCCAGAAGATAAACTTGGTGGTGGTAGGTATAATGGGTCCTTTTTCCATTTTGTTAAAAGGCTCCAGCAGTCGTCTTGCTGTTGTTGTTTTTTCCCAACCTTATTCTGGTGATGCTGATCATGTGATTATACCCCCAAAAAAAATAAATTAAAAATTAACAATAATAGACACATTGGAGCATCAGAACCATGGGTTGGTACGTCCTTTCTTTTAGCAGAGTTTGAGGAAAGTTTTGTCGGATGGTGATTGTGTACTGATAAATTGGTATATTTTTTCCCCCTTAGGGATGGTGAAGGCGTTGACAGGGGGCTACACGGTGACATATCACCCAGATGGACCTGAGGGGGATGCTGTGGAGATTGACTTCACCCCACCGTTCAAGCGGGTCAGCCTCTACAAGGACCTGGAGAAACTTCTCAAGGTCACTTTCCCATGTGCTACGACCTTTGACAGTGAAGGTATGGCTTGTGTGTAGTGTATGGGTTGGAGGTTGTATGTGAATCTAAAATTTAAAGTAAATGTTCAGTGGTATTGACCCTTATCTTAACATGAAGGCATACCAAAAAGGTTGTGTGAGCTACTATTCATAAACTCTGTCACTGTGAGAACCAAGGGTAAATCAGTTAATTTTGAAGTGGCTGTTATAAGTTTGCAAAAAATTGTTCTCTTCACTTAAGAAAACGTATCAAAGTCTAGATTATATATTATATATATTCCCCTGTGGGGGTGCCGGGGGTTTCATATATAGTATATATATATAGTATTCCCACTTTCTTGAAATTAGTTTTTTAAATTCCCACTGTCGCTGTCTTTCTCATTTGTTCTTTCTCATTCCTATTCTGTTCTATCAATCTCCTTCGCTAGACCAGTCACCTGCCTTTTTTCTTCCGGGACAAAACTCCTTATTTGTGTGTGAGGTCTGTTGGATCAGCTTGGGAATATTGGACGCTTTCTGCCAAATGGTCACTGGGGCTTTCTATGATATTATTATTTGGCAATGTATATATGTGTGTGTGTGTTTTGTTGATAATTTATAATGATGTTTGTATTCTATTTTGTTTTTATAAATGGGGGTTTGATAAATGAGTATAGCCTCAGCAACCCCTGCGTGAGATGCCTTTATTACAGTAAAGTGACTGGCTGTTGGAGTGCCTTCAGTGTTACCACTAGAGAGTGTTTTGGGCAGATCTTTTATGCGGATCAGGGGCGTCCTCTCTCAGCCAAGTTGTAGTCTTGATTTTTGTTGTGGATTTGGTGGATATATATATATGTATATATATATATATATATATATATATATATATATATATATATATATATATATATATATATATATATATATATATATATATATATACACTGTTGTGTTGGAAGAGAAGGAATTCTATTGCAGGACATGAACATTCAGATATTCATACATGTAGTTCAAAATGTCTTCATTTTTCGCAAATATTTTTACTGCAAAAAATATGTGTACAATTAAGACATGATTTTTCTTTCTTTACTAAAAGCAACATTGAAAAATATTATGCCAGTGAGGAGTTAACTTATTTTTTCCGATTCTGTTTTACTTCCCAGTCTGCATGCATTTGCATAGCTGCCAACCATCCCGGAAAATCCGGGAATATCCAGTTTTTAGCTGCTACTCATGTTTAACCCCAAACGCATTTGAAAATCCAGTTTTTCTTTTTTTTCTTCGAATTTTGAGTTTTTTTTCCCTCGCTCTCTCTCTCCTAGACGAGATTCTTAAAAGCAAAGCCGAGCGAAACTGAAAGTATAGTTTTGAAACCAGAAGTCAGTGTTGATGCATTCTGTGCGGGACTAACCTTTTTTCCCCGCTTTTTGTTAGCCTACTAGCTTTGTGTTGTGCGATTAGGCCTAGACCTATCGGTGTGATGGCTTCTGAAAAAAATAAAGACCGGCCGAAAAAGCGAAAATTGAAAACCATGTTTTCTGAAACATACAGAAAAGACTTTTGATTTCATCGAAAGTTGCACAGATGATCAGTATAGTGCATTTTGCAAAGTGTGGCGATGCACCATAAACGTTGGCTATGAAGACCTATTAGCAATTGTTTGTCACGAGAAGACTGAGAAACAGAAGAAAAACCAACGGCTTACAACTGCAGCATTGAAAAACCCAAAGATTTCTTCTGTGTTTAAAAAATCGATAGTTACTGGATTATTTTATAGACTCAAATATTAAAATTGATAATTACCTTTTCATTTATTTATTAACAATCACTTATAATTAAAAAACATTTTTGCTCATTGGTTTTCCTGTGATTTTTTTTTTCCTATTCAAAAAGTAATTAACTAATGCATGAATTGTATTTCTTATTTAATTTGAAGAATTTCTTTCTGTAAATTACTGAGAGCCATTTGTCTGATTTTGATTTGTTTCAGGCCCTTTTTCTGTGGCTGAACGTTTTATCTGACTCTACCATGTATTTTCTGTCTTCAGTGTGTCCACCATCCTAAAATAGTGACAGAGTGAGAGTAAAATAGAACATAAAACAGTGTGAAATTGTATGCTCCCATAGCGCCAGATTGCACCATTTTTGCTTCATTTAAAAAAAAAAACTTCCGGACCCCCCTAGCTGTTTTGGGCGAGCTGTGCGCGCCCTCAATGGATCTCTGTTTTAATTTCCAGAAAGTTGGCAGCTATGCATTTGAAAAGAAAGTTGGTGCAGTGCATCTCAACAATCTTTGAGACCTGAATACGAGATTTATCCACAGAAATTGTCAAAGCATCTTTCTTTTTGCAAGAAATGCACAATCTATAGCTTTATTGCTGAGAAATTGATTATTAGAGATCCCCAAATCTTATCAACCTTTGTTAAAAAAAGCTTCGGTGGATCACTTCGAACACGAGTGTACATCGTAATATGCATATATACTGTCGGTTTTCTGCACAGTTTCACTCAGAATTTTTTTGCTGCAGTTTATTATCCCTTTCTATTGGGAAACTCTGGGCCGCCTTCCCCGGGGAAGGCGTAGTCGCAGCCAGTGGCGCGCCCAAACCCTACCTACCTAACATTATTTGTGAATTTTTGAAATTTTTGCTGGGGGAGCAAACGGGAGTACCCAGAGAAAACCTCCAAGACGTTGCCCGAGTCGAAAGTAAATAATATTCAGAGAAACATAACGCCCAGATGCTGGCTCGAACCCACACCTGTCAGGTGCCATTGGTTTCTGGCTTGTGGACAAGGCAAGTTAGTCCCGCCTTAGCCCACTTGGCCACAACGCTGATATATTGCACAAGGCATCTGCATGTCCTAGAAACTTATGCAGCCTTGTACAAATTGACTGGCATAATTCTATGCGTATGCACATATTTGGCTTAAAATTCCCCACACTCGTCATCGATAACTCTGTAAAAACCTCACGAAACGCATGGCTCCTTTTTGTTAAGATGAAGGGTTAAGTGTGCTATTTGCAGTTCTTTCTTTTTTTGTTTAACATGTTTTTTTTTTTTTTAAATCATTTTAATAGAGTGGTTTTTGTCATATTGACTGCTCTTTGCAAGGTTGGTTTCCTTGGAAAGCTTCTACATCAGGATTTGCCTTGACTTTTTGCCAAGCAGCTAACAATTCACGAACGTAAACACACCACCTCCATGTTTAGGACAGAAAGTGCAAAGATGATTTTGAGATATTGAACCAGAGAAAGCACGGGAAGATTGGGTGAGAAATTGAATAAGTTTAACGTTTCAGAGGGAAGTAGCTAAAATCTGAAAATGTTTACAAATACAGTAAAACCTCCGTTTTACGACCTTTAAATTGCCATTAAAACGAGGTCTTAAAAAGGAGGTAGGACATTTTCGAAAAAGACATTTAGAAAATTAATTAAGTAAAATAAATACATGTACAAAAAGTACACCTACCATTAAGTATAGGGAACATCTACCATCTTTCAGAAATATAGATTAAACTCTGTCTCTATAGATTAAACTCTGTCTCACAATCAATACAGTCACTATCTTCATGTTCCTCATTATTTACAAAATAAAAAATCAATGTTGGTATGATAGTTGTTTAAAAGTGTATATAAGTGCTGAGTGCATGTTTGGAGTTATAACTATTTATAAGATAACCCCATTAATATTGTTGTAATTATTTTTTATTCAATCATTGAATAGTTTGTTTTTTTTAAAAGAAAGCGGTTATTTCTGTTTGTTTGCATGATCCCCCCCACTCATGCATGTTCTCTTAGTATTTCACTTTGAACACCAGACGTGGTGTCGGCAAGATCTGACAGGCCCCTGCTCAGGGCAAATCTGGTCAGCTCCTTGGAGTATTTCAAGCTGCTTTAATGCATCATCTGCTGTTAAAAGTTGTAAACAAAACTTTTTTCTTCAAGCGCACAAATATAGTATTTGTTTGGAATCTGAATGTTTTAGAT
The DNA here is from genome assembly GCA_036898135.1 of Oncomelania hupensis. Taxonomy (NCBI): domain Eukaryota; kingdom Metazoa; phylum Mollusca; class Gastropoda; order Littorinimorpha; family Pomatiopsidae; genus Oncomelania; species Oncomelania hupensis. The sequence continues at coordinate 22,422,895 of CM072519.1, read as the reverse complement.
GCTAGGTTGTAAAATTTAATTATTTGAAGGTCGCTAGTCGCGTTTTAGAGGTAGTCGTTTAAGAGAGGTCGTTTATATAGTACAAAGCATCGGTGAATTTTTTTCCGGTCGTATGTTAAAAGAAGTCTAAGAGAGGGTCTCAAAACGGAGATTTTACTGTATACAAATGTATGCATTTTTGTCTCATACTCACACTGAATGCACACACAGAAGAGGATAAACAAACGGGATAGTTGTTAAAATGACAGGAATTTTCAGGAAGGAAAAAAATCGAATTAAAATCTGAAAGTAGTGAATAATATAAATATTTTGGGCATGTTGTATTTTCACATTCTTTGATGCATATTATAGTACATTTTTCAACTCGTCTCTCTGAGTAGCTGCTAAAGAACTAATTTTGGCATTGTTGTATCAAAGTTTTTCATTCTCCATATAACAGAGACGCGGCAGTTCTTTGACAAGCTCTGTGTTCAGCACAACGTGGAATGCCCCGCACCCCGCACCACAGCCAGACTTTTGGATAAGGTTAGTTGTTAACATCTTTGTTCAGCTCCAGTGTGGACTTACATATTAGCTCCATATTTCAGACGCGTTCCCTTGTATGAAGTCACGTCACATCTGGTAAAGAATTCTCAAACACCAATTTTATCCCAAATCGGAGTGAAAGTGGTGGTGGTTGAAGGTAGATGTAATAACAAATAGGTCTCCAACTCATGGAGCATACTTCGCAGCTGTTCATGAATTAAGCTTTTTAAAAATAAACTATTATGTTAATAGACTTAACAGCTTACAATGCTTGGCCGCATTATACCCACAGAGCACGCTTGCAGTTTTATTGCACACTTTCCCAACACTTTCAGTTGTGCCTATATGCAGGAGTACAAGCAAATAGCCAGGCATGAAAGACCTCCTCTTTTAGGCGGAATTCCACCTATTTTCGTCGCCAAATCCGCTGAAAAGAAATATTTTCCTCCGAATAATATGTTGATTACACTAAACATTTTTTGTTGTTAAACAGATTTCTTTCCTCATTATGTGATTAGCCTTTATTTCCGCTTGGAAAGAATCTTTGAATGCATCACCAAATGGAGTGAAAATCAGTCAGACTAAAATGGTAACTTCACTTCCCCCCATGTGTAGACAGAGGAAATTGGCTTCTATTGTAAAACGAGGGAAGGCTTTTAGAATAAAAGAAGTACTCAAGAACGGCTGGCATTGCGATTGGTTCGATAGAATTATTAATGGAGGAAGAGTCAGTGATTTTATTCGGAAGTTAGAGGAGCCTGCCTTTTGAAAAGCAATTACGATATGGCAGCCGAGTATATGTGGTGATTGAAAGTCACTGTAGGACATGAGTAGCGAGATGCTTTGCAGCGAGTGGCTTACTGGCTTTGTTTTCCTATGCAAGTACTTGTAAAGCAATGTTGGGGAAAATGGGACGTTCTGCGTCTGCGCATTAAGAGATCCTAGGCTAAAATTAAAAGAAGGATAAGTCCACAAGGTTGGTGGCCATGCAGTACTCGGATTATTTATCTATTTTTCCAACTCGCCAAAGTTAAGTGACGGGTGTGCAACAGAAATGGCCTATTTTTGCATGTACTCGCGAGTACTTGCTTCAAAGCACAAACAGTTAAACACAAGTGGAACCTTTGTTCAGTTCAAAACGGTGTATGCTTTTTTTTTCTTTAGTTAAAGGATTAAAATCATCTTTGGTTACAGGAAATTTTGTTTTCTGTAATGTGTACGTTTTTGGGACTTTGTAAATTGATGGAAATATTCCCATGATGCGCCAGAGTGCACAGATGTTTTAATTTTGTTAGGAGGAGGGGAGGGGTGGCATGCCCTTGGGCTCACTCCCCACCCACCCACCCACCCACCCACCCACCCAACCTCATCTCCAACTTGTATTTGTGTATGCCTAACTTGAGGAAGATAATGTGCTTATTTTGAAACATAAATGAATTAGGTTATTATTATTTATGTTTTTGTAACGGGCTTAAAGTAAATTAGCTATGTATTTGATTGTACGTTCATGCGCCGGAGTCTATAATTTGCGCTTTCCAGACCCTAAAATATTTGCTCTTTTTGGGTCTTCCACCAATTTTATGGCATCAAATTGTTATGTGTGTCCAAAGAATTATGTTGCAAAATTCATGATTAGCATGACTCTGCATTTAGGATAATATGCTCACAGGTGTTCCATTTAAGACTTGCCTGATTGTCTTCATAACTACCTATGTAAATTGTGTCACTCTGTTTGAAAGATTTATTTATATTAATTTGCAGTAAAACCTATTGTCAGTAGACAGCTGTATCCTGTCTTATAAATTTATAACGTCGCAAACGTTCATATGATAATTGATAATATAATAATCAAGTCGAATGTCTTGACATTTACAGCTGGTGGGCGATTTCTTGGAAGACAAAATCATCAACCCAACCTTCATCATTGACCACCCACAGGTCATGAGTCCTCTGGCTAAGTGGTGAGTTTACAGCTTTCATCGGGGTGTGCTAGAATTAAGATTTGTGTTCCTGTACTCATGCATCTGGGAAAATTGCACCCACTTTCCTGATAACTTGTGTGCAATGTCAAAATAAACATACCATAATATTTGGGCTCATTTTTTTTCCCTAAACTTTTATCCCTGTGACTTAAATACAGACGTGGTTGTCTGTGGATTTTTCAGATGTTGCAAGATTTTATGAAGTGTTGAGGTTTGATGTTGCTGTAGGCGTTGGTCGAAAATCTTTTTATTTTTTGAAAACTGGTTTGGACTCTGTTAATTCAAAATTCACTGTAAAAGTGTGTTATTGTTAACTGTTCACTTTTTCCCCACTCCAAATTTACACCCGACCTTTATGCACATGAAATAGTTAATCGTTCAGACTTGCTTGGACAACTTCCAAAATCTGACGCAATGCTTATGATGCAACTCTCATACTGAAGGCGGTCAAACTAGCCATTAAAAAGGGAAACTAGCCGGCTGTTCATGAATTTGGAGTGGACGAATCTATGATAGGAAAATAGGGAAAGCGAAGGGATGAACTTTCTTGCTTTCACACTGCGACTTGGGTGTGACTAAATTTAGGGATGCAGCTTATATACTAATGCACTCAATAACCCAGATTTTATGGTACAAATTTTGTGTTGAGAGTGCGGACCCCTGTATAAAAAAAAGCTTTTACTGAAGTTGACATTTAGTTCTGTGTTTTTTTGCAGGCACAGAACTATACCTGGGTTGACAGAGAGGTTTGAATGTTTTGTGATGAAGAAGGAGATCTGCAACGCCTATACTGAATTAAACGATCCCATCATACAGAAGGAACGTTTCTTGGAGCAAGCTAAGGTTTGTTTAAAGTTGATTTGAAGTTCAGAGCTATCCTTGAAAGTGCCAGTAAGAAATGTCTGTAAAAGATAGAATGATGAGGAACTGTTCTGCTGCTGTTAGAATAGTGATAAGTTTGATGTAGGTGATACTATACACTTTCTGCATCTTTGGTATGAAATCTAAAAATTTGCCAACTAATCACAGTAAGTCTGATGTTGAATCGACCAAGATGTTACATAACATTTATGTCTCCATTTCCTTCTGTCACAAATATAAACAATCACAAATATAAACAGAAAACGTGATAGACAAGATACACATTAAAACCCTTCAGGGGCCTGTGTCAAAGACCCCTTCACACATCACATTCCAAAGAATGCAAAAACAAACAGTAGTTCATACCTAGACATGTTTTCAGCAGTTTAAGTAACACACAAATTTGCACTTCAGTTCATTATTTTAAAGTACAAAAGACTTTATCCCAAGATAACCTGAACAGATTTGATGTTTAGAGAGCTCAATTGTTAATCCATGGGTTGGGGTGCTGGGGGTTTCAGTATAAATGGTATCCCCACTTTCTGGATATTTAGTGCTTTAAATTCCCACTGTCGCTGTCTTTCTCATTTGCTCTTTCTCATTCCTGCTCTGTTCTATCAATCTGCTATACTATCTTCTTCTTTGCTAGACCAGTCACCTACCTTTTTTCTTGAAAACTCTTCCGGGACAAGACTCCTTATTTGTGTATGAGGTCTGTTGGATCAGCTTGGGAATATTGGACGCTTTCTGCTAGGTGGTCACTAGGGCTTCCTATGTTATTATTTAGCAATGTAGGCATTTTATATGTATGTGTTTTGTTGATAATTTATAATGATGTTTGTATTCTATTTTGTTTTTGTAAACTGGGGTTCGATAAATTAGAGTACATCCTGAGCGTCCCCTTTGTGGGATGTCTTTATTGTAAAGTGACTGGCTGGTGGAGAGCTTTCAGTTTTACCACTAGGGTTGTTTCAGCAGATCTTTTATGCTGATCAGGGGTTGTCCGGTCCTGATTTGGCTCGGAAGCGTCCGCTGGACCTAAAGCAATAATCATATAATGTAATGTAATCCATAACTTACCAAGTACATGGACACAGGTTGGGTGAGGTTATTTACTGGGTGCTTTCTGACAAGAAGGGGGAGTTTTAATCCTTTGGAAAGAGCAGACTCTCACTTCCTTCCACTCTGTAGTTTCTGATCATCTGGGCTAAAGGCCGAAACGAAAGTTGTGTCGAGAGGAGATTCAGATTCGTTGTACCATGACTAGCCGTTTTGAAGTAAAGATTGATAACTCAAGTTTGTGGAAGAAAACAAAACAACTGCTGAAAACAAATTAATATTGGAAGATTCTGAGTGAAACTGTGCAGAACATGACAGGATTATTGCTTACTAGGACACACATTCGTGTTGAAATTTGCCGGAAGGACACACCAAAGCTTTCTTCAGGTTATGTTGATTTTTGGATCTCAATTTCTCAGCTGTTACACCAAAATTAACTATTTCTTGCAGCAAGAAAGACTCTTTGATAGGTTCTGTGGATAAAACTCTTGTGCAGGTCTCATATGTTACAGAATGTAAAACGATTTCTTAATAATTAATATGCATATACTCTGCATTAAAAAAAACTAATATGTTCTTTGTGAAATTGCTTGATGAAATTGACTTACATGTATGAATATCTGGATGTTTATGTTCTGCAATAGTAATTAAGTTGTTTCGGGCACTAAATAGAATAGACCCAATGTCAGCGTGTAGTAAGAGGCGACTAACAAGGGTGATGTCAGTATGGCATTACTGGGCGAAAGTTTTCTACACAGAAGTCACCGGCCAAGGCGGAGGAACCTCACGTTACTACAGGTTCAACAACCATGTATTTGGGGCCAAGGCGAGTCACACTGTATTCGTGGATTTCGGCTGGGGCCAACAGCCTGGAGCAGATCGGGCCCTGCCAGGTCTTTCTTGCCCAAACACACGACATGATGAAAAGAACCACTCATTCCATACTGGATAGTTCGTCGCCCGGGTCAACAAGGACAGCGCCTTCCGTTGGCCACCAGGACGGAGGTGATAAGTGTTCTACTGATGGACAACTTAGCACCGAACGAGAGACAACATCATCATAGGAACCTGAAATTTCATGACCCTAACTATGGAAGAAAAATTAGAACTGGCCCACGAGCTGCACCACTACCGATGGAACATTTTAGGCATCAGTGAACTGCGCTGGAAAGGCGTGGGTGAAACAACGACCGACAAAGACCACAAGCTTTATTTCAGGGGTAGAGAAGACAGGTACGAACATGGTGTTGGATTCTTAGTCCACAGACATTCTAATCACTGTCATGGGTTGCCGCCCAGTCTCCAGTAGACTTATTACCATCCGTCTGAGAGCAGCTCCTTTCAACATCACCATCATCCAGGCCTATGCCCCAACATCAGACTATGATGACAGCGATGTGGAGGATTTCTATGAACATTTACAGGCTGTCCTTGACCAAGTGCCGAAGGACATAGTTATAGTGGAAGGCGACTGGAATGCCAAGGTTGGCCAAGATGCGCACCACAACTGGAGAGACACATGTGGACCCCACTGCAACTACTAGACAAATGACAGGGGTCTGAGACTCTTGGGAGTTTGCCAGATACAACAATCTGATACTGGCAAACATGCTTGGTCTCCACAAAATATCCAGACGATGGACCTGACACAGTCCCGGCGGGGAGCATCACAACCAGATTGACTACATCATGGTAAAGTCAGTTGCTTGCATCAACATTGGCAGGACACGCACTTTTCCAGGAGCAGACATCGGAAGTGACCACGATCTCGTGATGATGTCCTTCCGGCTCCACTTGAAAAGTGCACTAGACTGAAGTTCGACTTGGACAAACTGCAAGACCCGGAGGTGGCAAAAATATTTTAAGCCACAATTGGAGGGAAATTTGCACCACTGCTCATTTTGGGAGCTAGTGAAGTAGATGTCAACACTATGACCACCGCCTTCAAAGCAGCTGTGACAGATGCCGCCTTGGCAAGCACCGCCCAAAGAAGAGACGTGGATCACACCTGAACTTTTGGATCTGTGTGATAAACGAAGAGAGATGAAAAAGAAAGCGAAAAAGAACATCTCACAGGGAGCTGATGCCTACCGAAAAATCAACAATGACATCCGAAAAGGCATGCGCACAGCCAAGGAGAACTGGATAGAAGATCAGTGCCAGAAAATAGAGAACAGTCTGAACAAGAACAACAGCAAGAAGGCCTACCAGACTGTAAAGCGCAGAGGTGCCAACCAGTACGGATTGACCGTATTTAATTCCGGCGAAGTGAATTAAATATGGAAATACGGTAGCTTTTATAAGAATACGGAGGAGAAGTTGCAGATCGTTTATCTTTGCCAGCTGTGCTTCTGTACCGGTTTGTGGTATCAGAATAGTACTCATGCACTCGCTGAACGTCGCTGTGTACCTGCGGAATTTTCCGACACGCTTTTCGATTCATGACTGTACCAGTACTCCTTGGACTGTACCCTAATCAATCACGTGATGAAAGCCGAATCAAGCACGCGCGACCCGAATCAAACACATGATCCATTTGTCCAATGAAAACACTTGTTCTTAGCCTTTCGGGGTAAAGACTATAATGGAGGGAACTCGTACAGATCTATTTTTAGACTGACGTCAACTGGGGTTAGGGTTAGGGTTACCCAAACCAAACCTACCCTACCCGTACCTTACCCCTAGTCTAAAACGGCAGGACGTGGTAGACCCAGGAAAGGAAAAGATGCTAAGTCTGATGACGAAGCCGATTCCTCATCAAAGAAAACAAAGCCTGCAACTAAACGACTGCAAGATTTTGTGCATTCATACACAGAAGCACATCCATGCATCACTGCGTCGAAACTGTCAACAAAGTACGCACGCTGTACTGTCTGTGGCTTCGATTTTTTTATAAGTCATGGTGGCTTTGACAATGTTGCCAGGTATGTTGCATCTGCTAGACACAAAGCTTACTTACTGTCCAAGATCATACTGAGGATTCTCCTGATCCCTGTGTCCAAGTGTTCATGTGAAAGGGTCTTTTCTCTGGTTAAAAAAAATAAAACTGACTTTAGAGGGACTATGGGAAGTTAGACACTGAATGCAATGCTGCAGTTGAAATCAAGAAATTCAAATATTGACTGCTACAAAACAAAACTCTCTCCAACACTTCTGAAAAAGGCAACTGCTAAGTCCTTGAACTGTTTTGTTGCTTTTATTGGAAAGACTATCAGTATCATTCATTTTAAGTAAAACAAGTGTGATGTTCAACAAGCTGATTTTCATGGTGATTTTAGAGGTCAGGCTGTCGTTATAATGTCGTAGGCTGGGTTTTGCGAGGAAACAAAACTGACAAGTGTTAAAAAATACTGACTAACGGGTCCGGAAATACTGACAAGAAGATTAGGGGGTTGGCATCTCTGATAGCGGCCAACAAGTGTTAAACAGCCCAAGGTCTCCACGATTCAAAGCAAGCCTGGCAAGCTTACAGAAGAACAAGAAGTCTTGGATAGATGGACACAGTATTGCTCTGATCTTACAACCACACACCAAACGGCGACCCATCAGTTCTAGCATGTCCCTCCTGAACAGAGAAGAAGAAATCCTCCCAGTTCTCCGAGATGAAGTTGAGGCAGCTGTGCAATCGCTGAAGAAAGGGAAGTCAGCGGGAGTGGACAACGTACCCATGGAATTGCTTCAAGCAGGAGGAGACTCGATGATTGACGCCTTCGCCATTATATGTAACAAGATCTGGCAGAGTGGGGAGTGGCCTACACCATGGACCCAGTCGCTTGTCATCACTCTTCCCAAAAAAGGTAACCTTCAGGAGTGTGAAAATTACCAAACTATCAGCCTCATCAGCCATCCTAGCAAGGTCTCCTGAAAATAATACTCAACAGGTTGAAACCCCAAGCTGAACAAAAAATAGCTGAAGAACAAGCAGGATTCAGAGTAGGCAAAGTACCAACAGATTTTCAACCTCAAAATAATCTGAGAGAAAATACCTACAGCACCAACATCATCTCTATCATGTGTTTTTAGACTTCAAGAAAGCATTTGACCGAGTCTGGCATGCAGCTCTGTAGGCAACCATGAGAGTGTACAACATCAGCCCTAAAATTATTAAAGTCATCACGAGCCTGTATGACAAGGATGCCTACTCTCTCCAACACTCTTTAACATCTTCCTAGAGCGCATCATGTCGGATGCCCTTGCATATCACAAAGGCATGGTCAGCCTTGGGGGTAGAGCAATCTCCAACCTTCGTTTTGCGGACGATATTGACGGATTGGCTGGAGAGGAACAAGAACTTGAACAGCTGGAACAGAGGCTTGACACCACCTCCAGAGCCTATGGAAAGGAAATAAGTGCAGAGAAGACCAAAACAATGGCATCAACATGGACATTAAAGTCCAAGGCCAATCCCTCAACTCAGGGCACAGCTTCAAATATTTTGGAGCCATAGTATTGGACAATGGGTCCCGACAGGAAGTCCTCTCCAGGATCGCACAAACAACTGCTGCCATGACAAGGTTGAAGCCCATTTGGAAAGACACGACCATCAGTCCACATTCCAAGGTAAGGCTGCTGCGCTCCATTGTCATCTCCATCTTCCTATGCGCTTGCGAAACATGGACCCTCACAGCAGATCTACAACGAAGAATACAAAGCATGGAAATGAGGTGCTACAGAAAACTTTTGGGCATTTCCTATACCCAGCACATCACCAACAGCGAAATCTGACAGCCATCACACAAGCCATTGGACAACACAATGACATGCTCACAGTGGTGAAGAAATGGAAACTCCAATGGTATGGCCACATCACCAGAGCATCAGACAACATTCGAGAATGGCCTGGCTTGACACTGAGCCATGAGGGTTGCTGAGTACAGAGAAAGATGGAGTACTACGCTGGTTAAACGATCTGCTGTGGTGCCCCTATGATCTTCGAATTACGGTATAGGATAGGAAAAGTATTTTTATACATAGTTCTTTCTCTTCCAAATATACAACATATAATTTTTTATATATTTTCTTGAAAAGAAACATTTTAGAAACTATCACAGCCACTTCAAAATCTGCTGACTTTATCCTTAGTTCTCGGGTCATGAGCAATCTTGCCACTGTAGTCTTTCCTTTATAGGCACGACCGATTCACTGCGGCAACAGTACCACCGTTGGAGTGCCGGGGGTTTCAGTATAAATAGTATCCACACTTTCTGGAAATTTAGTGCTTTAAATTCCCACTGTCGCTGTCTTCCTCATTTGCTCTTTCCCATTCCTGCTCTGTCCTATCACTCTGCTATACTATCTTCTTCTTCGCTAGATCAATGACCTACCTTTTTTCTTGGACAAGACTCTTTGTTTGTGTATGAGGTCTGTTGGATCAGCTTGGGAGTATTGGACGCTTTCTGCCAGGTGGTCACTAGGGCTTCCTATGATGTTATTATTTAGCAATATAGGCATTTTATATGTATGTGTTTTGTTGATAATTTATAATGATGTTTGTATTATATTTTGTTTTTGTAACCGGGGGTTCGAGTAGTTGGGGTAAAGCCTCAGCCGTCCCCTGCGTGGGATGTCTTTATTGTAAAGTGACTGGCTGGTGGAGGGCATTCAGTTTTCCCACTAGGGTTGTTTCAGCAGATCTTTTATGCGGATCGGGAGTTGTCCGGTCCTGATTTGGCTCGGAAGAGTCCGCTGGACCTAAAGCAACAATCAATCAATCCTTAGTTCTCACAGTGAGTTCATGGCCTATAGAATATAGTCCTTGGTAGGCCTTCAAGGTAAGATATGGGTTAAGCGAAAATTGTACGGAAGATCAAAGATTGCCTTATCACCTAATATAAAAATAATTTCATGGTTAAAATTACTGGAAAAATTGTGCAAGGTACAAAATATAATTATACAATATATAAAAACACAATATAAGGTGGTGGAATGATATTATTATAGGACAAGGCAGCTGGAGATGACGAGGCTATGTTTGTGGATGAGAACTTCTGCACAGCGCTTGAGTACGGCCTGCCACCCACAGGAGGATTTGGACTTGGTATTGACCGTCTCACCATGTTCCTCACCGATAACAACAACATCAAGGTGGGTGTTCAAGTTTTTGTATTTTTTTGATAATATCTGGAAATACTTCGAAATAGTCAGGATTCAGAACCAGGCAAATGTCGGTCTGCCTGTTGGTCTGTCTCTGTTGCTAACTATATCTCGAGATCCACTGAATGGATTTTGACTAAATTTATATAAGGTCAAGGTCACTGGAGACATTTTGTTGCTGAAAAAACGTTTTGCTCAATATCTTTACAACGGCTGAAGCAATACGGTTGAGTTTTGGTATACATACACTTTAAGCAGTCTGTTGTCGGTTGCTCTTAACTTTTTTCTCTAAAACACACATTATGTTAGATCATTTGTATTTGTGCTTATCCAAAAATGAGATCATTGGTATTTGTACTTACAGGCATGCTACTCTGAAAATTTAGTTTTCCCGGAAAATTTTGCAAGGATTAGCAGAGCCCCGAGAGCGAGCCTCAAAAGCAGGCGAGCCCTCTAGGGGGTTCGGAAAATTTAAAAAAAAAAAAAAAGAGGTTAAAATCTGTGCAATCTTTTACATTCTGAGCACTTTTTGAGAAACGAAAAATCAATCAACAAAGACGAAAAAAAAAACAAAAACATTTTAGTTTAAACTATATACAAGAAATGACACTGTTAGGCCTACATGTCTGTTATTCATTATTTTATTATAGTCCGTCATTTAGTTTAGTCTTTGAGACCTTTGTCCCAGTCTCCTACCGTGTGTCTTAACACAATTTCGGTTCGAAACATTTTGATGCTATGCTACCATTAATAGTATTTATCATTACAAAAACGCTTCCATACATTATCAATCTTAAAAAAACAGAGAATCGTGCACAAAACGTGGTGAAGACAGTCAAAAATCAAACAGAAACAACTGGCCGCCTACGCTAAAACACAGCGAATCACGTAAGAGAGAAGCAATCTGATTGGTGAGATAAATTTAGCTAGCCAATCACAACGCTGCTTTGATATGATCGTTAAAATTGACTGTCATGGCGGTCTAGCAGACGAATCCTGCTGATATCGCCTACCGTGATAAGAACGCTGGTAATTCTTTGTTTTCGACACAGATTTTTTTAATACTCCCGAAAATTTTTCAAACACCCGGAAAGCCACCGGGACCCAAAAATCGATCTCCCGGGAATTCCCGGAAAAGTAGCATGCCTGACTTATCAAAGGTTATTGTGCTTCACCATTTTTTAATATGTTGTGTGCTGTATCTAAAAACTGGATTAGTAGATTTTGATAATTTTTTGCTTGCAGATAGTTCAAATAGTGGCTTAGGTCTATCATATTTCCCTTTTGCTCCGTTAGGATAATGCTTAGTCACAAAATACATGCGAGTCAAATTTTGAGCAAACTTCATAAGAACATTACTTACGTTATGGGCAGCTTCCCGTGCTATCGTATTTGCTCTGCTACAAAGGTCAAGGTTGCTGTGGTCAAATTATTGCTAAACACATTTTGCTCAATGTCTCCCAAATGGCGATTTTGTTCAAAACTCAATTTAAAAAATAACTAAACAAATTTGATTATTTTTATCTTGCAGATTTTGAACTACTGCTAAGCAATGCATGCTGCATCATTCATATTTGCTCTCAAAGGTCAAGTTTGTCATGCTTCACCATTTTTGACTCACATTCGTGCAGCAACTTAAGACTATGTACTTGCTTCAAAATCAAAATTTTTCTGATTTTTGCAACAAATCTACACAAGATGGGTCCTAAATAGTCCATAAATTAGATCTTTTAAAATGTCTGTCCGTCTGTGGGTCAGTCTGTGCAAAACATTAATGTAGCTAATTACTCGGAATGTGTTTATATTTGTCACAACCAAACTTGGTAGAGCGGTGCAGAGCCATGATAGTACAAAAATTATCGGGATTGCATGACCTCACTTATTTATTTATTTATTTATTTATTGTTGCTTTAGGTCCAGCGGACTCTTCCGAGCCAAATCAGGACCGGACAACCCCCGATCCGCATAAAAGATCTGCTGAAACAACCCCAGTGGGAAAATTGAATGCCCTCCACCGGCCAGTCACTTTACAATAAAGACATCCCAAGCAGGGGACGGCTGAGGGTTGACCTCAACTACGCGAACCCCCGGTTACAAAAACAAAATAGAATACAAACATCATTATAAATCATCAACAAAACACATACATATAAAATGCCTATAGTGCTAAATAGTACAATCATAGGAAGCCCTAGTGACCACCCGGCAGAAAGCGTCCAACACTCCCAAGCTGATCCAACAGACCTCATACACAAACAAGGAGTCTTGTCCAGGAAGAGTTTTCAAGAAAAAAGGTAGGTCATTGATCTAGCGAAGAAGAAGAAGATAGTATAGCAGAGTGATAGGACAGATCAGGAATGGGAAAGAGCAAATGAGGAAGACAGCGACAGTGGGAATTTAAAGCACTAAATTTCCATAAAGTGGGGATACTATTTATACTGAAAACCCCCGGCACTCCAACGGGGGTACTGTTGCCGCAGTGAATCTGTCTTGCCTATGAAGGAAAGACAGGTTTTCAACTGTGGCTTTCACTTTTCCCTTTATAGGTTTGAACAATCTACAGTGGCAAGATTGCTCATGACCCCAAGGGGTAATGACCTCACTTCATGATAGTACAAAAAGTATCGGGATTGAATGACCTCACTTCATGATAGTACAAAAAGTATCGGGATTGAATGACCTCACTTCAAGGTCAATAAATGTTAGTCAAAATATGACAATTTCCATAAGTTATTGTTAGAGGGCTTAGGATTGTTTGATGCATGATAGATAATGTGATGCACCAACCATGCAACTTTATTCAACCTTACTTAAAGGTCATTGTCACTGTAACTGTCCAAAGTTGATTTGTATATAGGCATTTTGAAGTGACCTTGATCCTAAACTAACAGGATCGTTTGCTATTCAGATGCAAGGGCTAAACTGCCTTGAGACTGGGCTAAGCTGTCACATGATGGGCCCTATCCACAATCAGAAGCAAAACGGATCATAAAAATGGATGTGTTCTTTTTGCAAATCAGAGATGAGAATCCTAAAATGACAAAAAGGAGGAAAAATTCCAAAGTCTGTCGAGTGGCGAAGCAAAGCAGGTACGCGATGCTAGGGGGGTCCGGGGGCATGCTCCCCTGGAAAATTTTTGAAAAGATGGTTAAAATCTATGCATTCTGAGCCTTATTTTATGGGGTCAGATCAGTTGTTTTTGTGGTACTAAAATGCTGTTGTTAGCTCTCCACAGTTCAACACATAGGCCTAATGAATTTATTTCAAACATCAGTTAAGCCTTGTATTAAACAAACATTCCTTTTGACTGCAGACAAGAATGGTTTAAATACCAATGACAAGACAAGGCTTTACCAATGCACATAATTACTGTCCAAAACAGAGTTGTACATTTATACATAGAATCAGTATGAAGCCTCACTGACACTCTTACGGTCACACCAAACAATAAAATCATAAATACCTCGATTGACTGTTCAAACAAGGTTTACAATTTCAAGATAATGTCTTGGAAAAACCACAACAAGGAAAGCAGAAATACGGATGGTTTCAGGCAGTCGTTCCTAAAACAGTTCTGATGCTATAATCATATACATTATGAACAACTTCAGCCTTGAAGTCGTAGTCAGGCACTGAAGTCAGGCTGAAGTTTACAATTACGTCATGCACTAGGATTACAGTTCTTTGTGTATACAACATTCTCATGTTTTTTTGAAGAATTGTTAAAAGTATAAATAAAAACTGGCAGGTACCCACATTCTATACAGTCTGCACACACACAATTATTGAATGAACTATGTACATGTACATGTGCATGTATTTTATAACTGAAGCCAGGCAACTATCCAGTTCTTGCTTTCTTGGCTGGTGGCTTTTGACTTCTAATCTCACTTCTCTTCCTCACCAACACCTGAAGTCGGGCAGTCAGAGCTCTCTTATGAGCCAGTCTGGCTTGTTTCTCTGCCTCTGCATTCAACTCCACATTTCTTTCGATCTTTTTGTCCTTCAAACGAATTAAGACTGTTGTGTTCAACTTTTCTTCTAACCACTTTAAAAAGTTCCACTTGATTTTTACACCACTGTAGATGTGGGTAGCAAGAGCCTTTTCTCCAGGATTTAGTTTTTGAAGCATTTTACAAGTCGCGCTTTGTTCTAGACAATGGCTGATCAACCACGTGATGTTTTGGCTGTTCCATCGTTCGCACTACAACTCAGCGCATGAGAAAGGGCTTCAAGCGCCTATTTGAGTGACGTCACTATCAGCGGAAGTGTCTGGGAACAGCCGGAATCTTATGATACGCAACTTCACTTCCGTAATGCGATGGCTAGTATCTAAGAGAGCCCCACGTACGTTTACACGGAAGAAAGAAATCGGGTTATCTCGGCTTTTTACGGCAGCTTGGTGGATCGACGAAAACGAAGTGAGAGCGAACCAAATGACAACAATCCGCATGGGAATAACGAGTGGGAATAAGCTGCGAGATCGAAAATCAACAACTCACCCTAATCATATACACTAAAATTTTCTCACCGGATTTAAACCGATCTCAAAAATGACCCTGGGACCTTCCGAAAGAGCGGATTTCCGCTAAAAAGCGGAAGATTCTCATCTCTGTGCAAATAGATCAAATGTTATCCTCAAAAAGCTGCTGATTGGTTGCTCTTTTCTGGCACAATCTTGCCCACTTTGAGCCAAACAGTGGAGCTGTAAATTAGAAAAGGGACGATCACAAGAAACCAATTACTAAATAGATATTCACAGTTTTAAATAAATTAATGAATAATAATAAAACAAAACAGTATTCAGTAAACATATGTCATGAGGGTAACTTTTTACCTCTTCGCAGAAAAAACATGTCATTCATTTTGATGATCCACTTCACACTTGATTATCAATATGGCCTGATGTTCATGTGGAGCTGGAGGTCATCTCAAGATCAAAGTCAATTGTACTTTGTGTTTCAGTCTTTTAAAAACTACTCACATGTATAGCAATGTATGTATTCGACCCTCCACCCCACTCCTCACAAAAAATAACCAAACACAAAACTTGTTTAAATCTGTGTTAGATGAGACCTAAATTGTCCAAAAAATGACAACAAAAATGTGTCCGTCCGTCCATCCGTCCGCCATCTGGACATGGAAAACTTGCAAATGGATTATCTCAGAACCTATTTTAACTATTATAACCAAACTTGGTAAGATGGTGTTATTCATGAGACCCTTATATATCGCATATAAATCATGTCGTCTTGTTTTGTATTGGTTAGATTTTATTGGTATGACTGAATTTAGTGATTTGATTAAAGAAAGAGAACATATTTTTCATACATAAGTTTTAAATAAGATTTTTTACGAGGTTGCATGTGAAAGTTTGTCTGAGTATTTAAGAGTAACAGGCCTGTTTTTTAAAATTTGAATCATTTTATAACATTTTGAGAGAACGTCTCTCTGGTCCTCATTTGGCTCGGAAGAGTCCGCTGGACCTAAAGCAATAATCATGTAATGTATTGTAATGAGACCCTTATAAATGATCAGTGAATGAATGACTTCACTTCAAGGTCACACATCAACAAATGTTAGTTAAATTTGTTTAGTTTTTTATATTTTCGCTTTTTAAAAAGTTATTAATATTGACTTTATGATTCTTGGATACATTGCATTGTAGATTTCAATGAAACACACATCTTATGCACATTTGGTCAACCTCACTCCAAGGTGAAGGAAGGTCAAAGAAGCTGTCCAAAGTCAGTATAGGTACTTTGAATTGACCTTGACCCTAAACTATGAGAAATATAAAGTTCAAAGTTGTTATATTTAGAGCTGATAGATTGATCTTTCACATATGTTCCTTATTGCGTGGAACTTTAAGGGCAGTCAATTTAGGCCTTGCAAAATATATCATCATACAGTGGAATGGCCATTGGGTTATTTGATCATACATGTGAAGATTAAGGTTATGCCAAAATCAGTGTTTTTCTTGCATAATACAACTTTTGCTGTAGTTTATTTCATAGTACATTAGTGTATTTAAAGCCAGAGGTCAAGATCATCTCAAGGTCAAGAGCACCCAAGGTAAAAGTCAGTATGGGAGAGAGCATGGGGGGTGGAAGTTGAGAGAAAGAAGGTGGTGGGAGGGATGCTTTCTCTTGCACGCCCTTCCACTCTTTTGCCACTATGCATCCACACACCCTCCAAACCCCCGCTCACCTTTCTCTGGTCTCCCACCTTTTTCCATTCCACATTGTGCCCTGCTCTGTTAAAAGACTTAAAGAGGGGGAGAAGGTGGCTGGAGAGGGTGGGCAGAAGAGAGTGGTCAAGAGAGGAGGAGTAAAGACAGAAGATGGGGGGTGGGGAGGGAGGGGTGTTGAGAAATAGAAGGTGGTGGGAGGGATGCTTCCTCTAGCACCACCTTCCTCTCTTCTGCCCATCCCTTCCCCCCCCCCACCCCCTCACCTTTCTGTCTTCACTTTTCTCTCGCCTGCTCTCTTCTGCCCACCCTCTCCAGCCACCTTCTCCCCCTCTTTTAACAGAGCAGGGGGGCACAGAGCAGGGGGCACAATGTGGAATGGATAAAGGAGGGAGAGGGTGGGAGAGACAGGAGGAGGGTGGAAATGAGGAAAAAAAAATGAAAAGGGCAGAGGGGAGAAGGTTAAATGATCTGCATCTTGCTACCTGTATCCTCTCTCTCAACCCTTCCTCCCCCTCTAAACCCTTCCTTCCCCTCTCTCTCTCTCTCTCTCTCGCTCCCCCTCTCTCTCTCTCCCTTGCTCCCCCTCTCTGCTCCCCATCTCTCTCTCCCCCCTCTCTGCTCCCCATCTCTCTCTCCCCCCTCTCTGCTCCCCATCTCTCTGCCCCCTTTCTCTCTCTGCCCCCCCCCCCCTCTACTAGCCCCTCCCCCCTCTCTGCTCCCCATCTCTCTGCCCCCTTTCTCTCTCTGCCCCCCCCCCCCCCCCTCTACTAGCCCCCCCCCCTCTACTAGCCCCCCCCCTTCTCCTCTACTAGCCCCCCCCTTCTCCTCTACTAGCCCCCCCTTCTCCTCTAGCAGCACCCCCTCCTCCTCTAGCCCTCCTTCTCTCTCTCTCCACCCCCCCCCCCTCTCTCTCCACCCCCCCCCCTCTCTCTCCACCCCCCCCTCTCTCTCTCCACCCCCCCTCTCTCCTCTAGCCCCCACCTCTCTCTGCCCCCACCTCTCTACCGCCTGCTCTGTTGCTGACACTGCTGTCATGTTTTGGAGTGTGGCTCACTACCAACTGAGCTACTGGAGCACACAGAAGAATCAGAGGTTTTTAATCTACTTATGTCTAACCTTGCCCAGGCACTGTTTCCATTCCCAGTAGCAGCCCCTTTTTTTTTTTTTTTTAAATTATTCTTTATTTTATATATATATATATATATAATTTAAATTTTAAAAATATGTTTCGTTTTTTAAATTTCTACTTGTTTTATTTGTTTATGTAGGAGGTGTTGCTTTTCCCAGCCATGAAGCCAGACGACCAGAAGCCATCAGCGGAGAAAACTGCCGAAGTTGCGGCTTCATAGTGATGAGTTTTTTAGAGTAAATTCCTGCGTGCAAGAGAATTTTTTGACATTGTGAAGTTGTGTTTAGTTTAGGGTTTAACGATTTTTAAAAGTTTATTTTATAGTGATTTGGAAGACATCAGTGTGAAATGTGTATACTTTGGTGCATTTCCACACTCGATACAAATAAAATTGAGACGAATTCTTTTGTTATCAGACTTCCATTTATTTTATTCACTTTTTTACACTGGTAATTGCAACTTCATCGTCCACCTCCTCATATAACATGTTTTTAACCCTTTCACCGCTGCTGGAATGCAGAGGTCTCTTTTTCTGGTGTTCTGCGTAATCTCGGGGGGGTTAACAATTCAAAATATGTAATTTCCCATTACCTGACTACCTATTCAACACCAAAGAAAACTTGGGACAGGTTTCAATTTGACTCATTCATCAATTTGAGCTTTCTTTCTTCATCCAAAAATCCCTAAACGAGCAAATAGCAACAACAAAATCTAAGTGTCAGCTGGACTCTTCATCATCTTCGTCGTCTGCTGTTCGCTCCACTACAGAGTTGTAATGTTCTCCAAGACCCAACGCATGGCGATGGTAACTGAAACACAACTTTCAAGGCTGAAACATCTGTATAAATTAGTATTACATTTAAATAAATTAATCCCCAATAATTTATTTTACTGTATACTGCTTTTATCAAGTTTTAAATCGACAAACATACATACTGATGTTGGTAACGCCAAATGAGGGACACTAAAAAGACAAATCTGAATGTGTATAACACAAAAGAAATTTAGAGTTCACATTGGGAAAAGTTCTTCAGCCATGCAAAACAAAAAGATTTTTAGCATCACGATAATGACCGACTTTGGCAGTTTAACTTACACAAGGATAATGGGGCTGCCAGGATACTGTTCGCCCACCTGTACTTTGGTCCCAACCGCCTGGATTACTTCCACTGGTGTGGTCAACACTTCTGACAAAGCTCGCAACTGCACACATAAATTTCATAGATCAAATACAGGCATATTAATTAGGTTAATAAAAGCAGTTGTAATGTTATTTTAACCGTCTGCAAATTAATTTTGAACTGTGTGATTCATTTTACTCTGGAGTCGGTCTTTTAAATAAAGGAGAAAATTTGGAAGATTTTATACGACTTGTTTTATTTTTCTTCTGCCATATTGATAAACCATATTCAAACATCCAAGAGGGAGACAGAACAACTGTGACCATGCAATATGTGAATATAAGAAGTCTTACATTATAAAATCGTTACTTGGCATAATAAAGAAACGCACAACACAACAAGTTATCATTATAACGAAGATGTCTAAACTGATCTCTCACTAGGGAGAAAAAAAAAAAGAGTATGTACAGATTGTGCCACAACAATTCTTTATGTCGTACTGTTCTCAAGTCACAATTTTTTTTAGGTAAAAGGCCAAATTGAACTGTCAAAACCTGCCAGGTAAGAATTGGTCTGAATAGGCAGTTTCCACTAAACCTTAGGCTATGCCTCAACAGCCTCTCATAATCAGGTTAATGAACTGACTGTCTCTATTCAGCATTCCAAGGCAGCCCGATAGCAGCAATACTTGCTCAACATTACATACAGGCACTTTTTGTGTTGACACTCTATTGAGATTGCATGCAGGAGTGACTAGAGAAAAACAACAGAAGCTGACTGACCTCTAAATGGCCTCCCCAAGCTGCTGTGCTGGCCAGCTCCTCACAGTACTCTTCAAACTGTTCTGCAATTTTACATATCTTGTCTAAATTTAATAAATATAGCGCATAACATTTGTTAAACATTTTAAATGCAACGAACAAACAACAATGACATGACAATTTGGCGAGCCTGCACACACACATATCTGTGTTTTAAATATTTAACAAAGAAAAGTTCAGGACCGAGATTTACGGATAGACAATGTTGAAAATGTGTTCTTTCAGTCCATAGTGAAATGAAAGTGATGATCACAACTGCCAACCCCTAAAAAAAATTTCAGTAGCAAACAAAGAAAAATATCAGTAGTTTCAGCTCAATTTCAGTAGCAAATGTACGAACAAGAATTTTCACATGATAAAATGAGCATTATTTAAAATGTTGATATTAGCTTAAATAAAAACCAAACACCAACACAAAAAGCATTAACTTTCAAATATTTATTTTTAAAATGATAGAAATGTTCCTGAAAAAAAAACCAACAGTTTTAACACTTTGTTCGGAAAAGCTAACCCAATGGCTCACTACATGTACTAATGGCATGGATACTGCATTGGTTTAAAACCAAATTGTTAAAGCTGCTATTTATATTAAAAAAACAAAAAACAAAAAAAAACATTGTCAGTTATAGGTTCACAGGCATAGACATGTTAGAGCTTTTCTTCTGCTAGGGCAGAAACAGTTGCCCTCTTGCATCTCTGTAGCAGCTCTACTGGCAAATCTGCCTGGTAGCAAGGGCGTCCCTGGAACTTTGACTTGAGGACTAGCAAGGCTTCAGTCTGCTCTGCGCCAAGGGATGGTCTGAACACTGTTCTGTTCTTTCGAACCTGGCTAAAGATCCTTTCACAGGCTCTCAGTCTACCGCGCAGTGGCTGCTGAGCTAAAAATAGCGCACACGCAAAGCGCTATACGAAAGTCTATGATATTGACGAAAGCCTAGTAGGCCTACGTCTCTCGCGGCTTTGTTTCAATACTTGTAAAAAAATAGGTATGCTTTGAAATTTTTCTTCCGTAGTATTTCTTGAAATGGCGTAGTTGCGGAATTAAAGAACATTTTCCGGAGAAACTACGGACGTTCCGTAGGGGTTGTCAGCTCTGGATGATTGAACAGAGCGCGAAGTTAAAGGAAGAGAATTCAAAACTGTGGGGGGCTGAAAAGCAGAATGAGTGTTCAGAACAAATGCAACATCTGGAAAGCTATATGAACACATACAGTCTATACACCATAAGAATTTATTGTATAATATGTTACTGAAGAATGTTTCCACGTTAGTAGTCTAATAAAAGTAACACAGGTCACATAGCAAGGAACATGACAAAGCTGTATCAACACTGAACACAATATCAAAAGCCAATTAAGACATAGCGTGTATTGAAGACAAGATAAAATGTTTTGGGAAGGTAAGACCATCCTGCAAGGCACAGTCCAAGGAGGTAGAAGAAGAGGGAGACCGAAAAAGAGGTGGGAGGACAGCTTGACACTGAGTGAAGCCATCATCAGGGTTGCTGAGGACAGAGAAAGATGAGTACGCTGGTTAAACGATCATCTATGGTGCCCCTACGACCTCCGAGTTACAGGATAGGATAGGACAGGAGGGAAGGTAAGACGTTGGTGCCCATCAAGTAACACTGGTGCCTTGGGCATCCTCAATAAGATCCCATTTTTATCAGCACTTTGAGCTGGTGAAGCTCTATATAAGAAAAATTCAATCTTTTTAAGGGGAGGAATGTAGTTGTCAGTAACTAAAATTTTTTGATCATGCATTTTCAGTAACTAAAATCTTTTGATCATGAACTATTGCTATATTTAATTAAAGTAACTAGGTTTCAAGGATTAGTTTATTTTTCATAACATTGTGTTTGCCTTTGAAACTGCCTTGCTAAATTAAAGATATAGTTGCTCAAACTGACCACTTAGGTTCATCTTTTTACCATGGTAAGTAAACAAATGTGTTTATAAATACAGAAAGGAAGGTGAGCTGACTGAGCCATGTTGTTCTAGACCTAATATCATATACTAACCTCACTGAGCTGCAATTGTTTGCTCTTTATGTGCCCACCCAACTATTAACCTAAATGCTAATGATATACATAAACGAATTAATTTATCGTTATATATAAACTAATTGTTAAAAGTTCTTTTTTTTTTATCTTACATTTTACTAGTGGGGCAACACATTTTAATAGGATCTGTCTGAAAGAGAAAAATCTAAAAACTGTAAACTGTCAAAGTATATGCAATAGAGTTACAGTTCACATACAAGCCCACACAATTTTCCTGTAGTTTCTATGAAAATGTGCATAGAACTACAATTACCCATTTAAAATTAAGATCTTTTGCTGAACAAATAAATTAATTTTTTTTTAGTGTTGGTTAGACTTGCTCAAGGTTTATGTGGGGGTAGTATTGTCGCTAGTTCAGTAAGTCAGCTTCCATTTGTTGTAGTTAATAGACCAATTGCCGCTATGTTGGAATGCTAGTAGCGGATAGAGGCAATCAGTGATGCTGACTACAATCCAAGTGTCAGAGGCTGTTGTGACATACGCCCTACACACAGCCTATGCTCGACAGATGGCCAACACTCAGCTTGCACCAAGGTCGTCTGTTTAGTGCAAACATGCCTACCACAGAGCTCTGCTATAGATCTGATCTATTCATTAGGGTGTCTCATTTAAAGCTCCTGCAGATAATAACGTATGAGGCAGTCGCTGCCTGTGTCTCCCGGTTTCCTCTCCATGAAGTGTCGCACGACGCGCTTCAAGAATTCATACCTACCAACAGCCATCCGACTAGCAAATGACACGCTCCAGCGATAAGAATGCTCACCATCTTAATGAAGAAGGCGCTTTGCTTTTGTGCATTTATTCCTATCTGCTGCAAATAATTATGTAAGATTGTGGCATATTTTCTACTCAACTGTGACCAGAGATTTTATCAATTAGTTAATTCGGTTGTATTGTCGTTCTTGTTGTTGTTATTATTATCCTCACTAATTTTGTTCCCCTAGATCATCATGAAGCTTGGTTTTGTATCCTTCCTGTTGTTATTAGTATTAGTTGTAGTAGTAATGTTATTATTATTGTTATCATTGTTACCATATATTATTTGTCTGTTGGTGCTGCTGTTGTATTATTTTAAGTAGTTGTATTGTTATTATTATTATTACTTTTATAATTACTCTTATGATTACGATTATTTTTTTTTTTAATATTAATTATTACTCTTATTATTATTATTATGATCTAGGATGGGTCTAAGGCATGGAAGAATGGGTGAGTGAGTAGTTTTGTGTATTGTGGAATAATTATCTGTGTCAGTGTGTTAAATGAGTACGCATGGGTATGTGACTGGATATCTGTTTATGCATTTGTGTTAGTGGTGATGGAATTTGTATTTCAGTAATGGACGTTGTGTATAATAGTGTATCACATGTATTAATATTGTATGTCTATTTTTTGCACTGCAAAACAAATTTCCATGCCATGTGTTTGGACAATAAAGAATCTTGAATCTTGAATGATGAATCCGATTTGTGATGCCAAAGAAGAAGTTGAAAATAATCATTCATCAAAGCAAACACCATCACTGACTTTTCGTTTGAAGTACACAGAAAAGTATCAAAGGCCAAGCTAGTGGCAAAAGGATTTTTTTTAGGTGGTGGTATTTTGCATTTCTGGTTTTTTTTTTTTTTTTTTTTATGTCTCAAATTTGCTTTACTGATAAAGCCATCAAAACTACAGAAAGTAAGGTTCTTATACCAACGACAATAATTTCAAAGTTAGGAAGATCTGTTCAGCACTGGTAAGGTAGGCAGGTAGGTTTGTACATTTGGTTTGTAGGTGTGCTGTTCTTTTCAGGATTGTACAGACATTTGTAGACAAAACCAGTAATCATTAAATGTTAGTATGTGCACCCAAAAGAGAGAACAAAAACTCTTGGCAACAAATTGTTATGTACGGCATTAATATTTCTTGCACTACAACATGTTGAAGTGGTCAAGAAATAAAGCCAAAAACAACTGCTAAAAAAATAATATTGAATATTACTAAAAATAAAAATGTCAGTAGTATCACATTAATTTTCCTTTTTTACTTCGGCAGTTTCTCTTTGACAGTCACCAGCCTGTAAAATTCCCACTTGAACCCTCCTGTCCTTGACCTTTTACCCCCCACATGGTTTTATCCACAACCTTTATCCCTAACCCTGCCCCAGATCCTCCACCTCCTCCTATGGCTGGTTTCAAAAACATCACTAGCAAGCGATAAGCTCCCTGGTAAATTGGATAGAACCAGAAAAGGTTGATGGCATCTAGAATGAAACATGAGGCAACCAGCAACATCTGGATGTGCCCCAGGCGATTGAAATCATCGGTACCATGGATGCTGTAAACCTTGAGCCAGTATGGTGGCATGGCACAGCAAACAATGTCACAACCATAGCAACCCCATTAGCAACAAACACTGGGCTGGATTTCTTGTAGCCCAGAACTGCCAAAAACCACTGTAATATAGTAATGTGCATACATTGAAGCACCATGATGGGGAAAAAAAGCCTCTCCAATTTGCTTGTAATGGATCATTATCACAACCAGAACAGCTGTCATGTAACCAAAGACTATTGCACAACTTGTCCTCACAGCTGGAAAATCCCACCAAATAGGATTTTTGCTTACATCCTCCTCATACAGCAGAGTATAAGCACACATGGAACTGACTATTGTAGCATACAACCCTGCTGTCCCAGTCACATTTCTGTGGGTCTCTGTGATTTTTGCAGACAACTTAGGGCTGACAAACTTAAAGAGATACAAAAAGAAAATGCAGCTGACCTCAGCAGCGGAATAATAAGTGCTGTAGCGGTCCCCCCATGCTGTTTCACAGTTATTCGCCTTGCGTGATCTTGGTATACTACTCATTCCGCGCAATCGGTCTCACAGGTGCAAACGTTGATTCTGCATCCAAAGTACGGCAAATGTGCCGCATCAGGATCTCCTGAATCACCCTGTCTGCCACTGCCAAAGACGTTGCATGTTGACAAGCATGAACTCAACGCCAACAGTTGGAAGTTGTCTTGCCATACTGGAAGCTTTTTACGACTGCTTGATAGAATAATTCCAAGCATTTTCTAATTACAGCAAACAGACGGCTGATGATAACTCATACTGTATTTGAATTGCCTGACCTACTCTGGAATTAGCAATAGTTCCATAATAGTGATACTGTTAGTAACATAGCTCTTTTTCTTTCCTATAAAAAAAAAGAGAATAACGTTTATTTCAAAGTGCAGTTTTATGGTATTTACCTGGGGTATATGGGTCACCGGTTTCTGGGTGCGCTAAAAAAGGGAGATAATCATCTGGCTTGGAACGCATCACTTGTGCCGTTTTTTTACGAAGGCTCTCGTTGCTCTCCTGAAATCAGAAGTAGAGAAACAAACGTGACAAACTGCAAAGCACATTATTTATTTATAGACATACAATAATTGTGCATCAAGCAATAATTTGTTTCTAATGCCTGCTTTTTTTAGCAGATCCTTCCGCTCGCTTCGCATTGCTATTCTAAAATCAAAAGGCAAAGCAAACCATCTGTATCTATTGACACTAACTGCAATCATAGTTTATGAGATCTGCAGTGTTGGAGAACAGCTTCGTTACTGTGGGTTCCTAGCTTTGTAGTTTAAATGATTGGTAATCTTATCCTCTTGCACACACCCCGACACAAATTCTAGTGAACCCCAAGAAATTTTCAAGAGCATTTCCGCACCGAATGTGACCCTTCACATTTTAGAACTAATTATCACTGAGCCTAAACAACAAAAACGCTAAATTCCAACAATAAACAGTGTTCCCGATTACGCACAGTAGTGCGTCAATTACACACAAAATATGAAAAATGACGCAGAAAAATTTGCACGTGTGCGTCCTGTGGACGCACACATTTTTTCGAATCACTGAAGTCAAAAATACGACCAACGAGTGGCGAACTAATTCACGGCATAATCAGAATCAGAACCCAACTGAGACTGCCATTGCAGACGATTAAAGATTGTGTCGGGAGTTGTCGTCCTAAAAAATCGCATGCGCGCACATTGTAAACTTCCTCCAAGCAATCCATTCCCTGAAGTTTGCAGCAACCAAGCGACTCAGGCTTAAATAAACATTTAATACATGTTCAGAGCTGCCAACCCACCATGATGCCAAAGAGTAGCATCCAGAGCTTTTTGGAGTAGCATTTAAGAAAAAGGAGTAGCACACGCGGACACGGCTTAATACGAAAATGTCAAATATTTTTTTGTTATACCAGCAAAGTATCTGTGATTTGCGACCCATTGATGATCGGTAGACAGTTTTTTGTTTTTTTGTTGTTGATTAAAATTGTTGTAAAAATCTGAAGTAGTCAAATAATGGTCATAAACATGTACGATATGAGCGTACAATGTTTGATTTATAACATTTTCAGTGATTCAGCGATGCACATGTACAGACCTGCCTACCCTAGTTTTTAAAAAAGAGTAGCAGCCAGTACGTAAAACCATAGTTTTAGTGTAAAAACCATAGCATGGTAACTTTTCATAAATTGACAAAATTTTTAACATCACTTATAGTATTATAAGTAACTGATTTGTGCCAGAATAAAAATGTATTAATACTTTGTTTTCTCAATCTGTAATTTGTTTAATAATAAATTAAGTGTCATCATTTATCTTAGTATTCTTTTTAAAATATCCACTATCTGATAATGCAATATGCAAAAAGTACACTACATGCATTACACTACAGATTAAATCTGTACAGTGTATAAATTTATTGACAAAAACAAATTAGATAATACATAGCATGCATGTTATGAACCAAATCTTCATCATCCCTTTATTGATCATTTGTTAACTGGTGGCATATGCAGGTTTAACAGCAAGTTTACAAGTACTCAGCCTTGGGAAATGCCTTGATTTTATTATGCAATATGTTTAATTGTTAAAAATGTAGCCTAGCTACATGTACCATGAAATGAATTAAAAGGATTAAAATATACTAATGCAGTGTACATTTTTTTTTGAAGGTAGCAAAGTGGGCCAACGTGTTGTGTAATCTGAAATAAATCTCTGTTGCATTGGTCGTGCACATTTTGAAGCTTAAACAGAATTTTCTTCATCGTCACTTCCCGAACTGTCTGTTTCATGAAGCTTTCGTTTTTGAGGCTGCTTTGACTTAGGCATTTTGACGAGAACAGCATGAGCAAATGAAAACAAAAAGAGACAAAATGGCGCTAGATGAATCTCGCAAAGTCTCACTCGCGATATTTTAAGCGAGATTACCAGGATCGACAACTCGCAACTCACGCACTACACCTGTGTGTTGATGGCTTTAAAAAAAAAAAAAAAAAATCACCAAAATTTTAAAAATCGTAGTTTTTGACGGCCGATCGTAGCATCGTAGCAAGCATGTCGAAATCGTAGCATGCTACGCCTAAATCGTAGCAGTTGGCAGCTCTGCATGTTTTAATTTTTTGGTTTTATATGATTATGATAACTAATGTGACGCTTTAACAGAGTTTAAAAAAAAAGTGAGGCTTGGACTTGTTTTTACATTTCTTTTTCCGATTTGGGGACTCTCAAAATTTGCACAAGGACTCTTAAAATTGTATACCTGGGAGTCCCAAGGACTCTCATTTTTTGTGTGTGGAGGGAACACTGAATAAAGTTGTGATAACACTTACTGAAATGCCTCTCAGGCTCAACTGGTGCTTGACTGCATTGTACATGCTGAAAACCAAAAAAGTAAACTCACAACGCCTGACACAATAATTCAATTTATTTTATAATAAATGTATAACTAGAAGGGGAAAGCCCTTATGACTCACATGCTCCTTATGGAACTCGCAATATTTAACATAAAAATGAGTGCCCAGAAGAAAAAAAAATGAAACGGTGGCATTCAAATGCAAAGTAATACTGACTGATCTTTCTTTGGAACAGTGATTCCCTCTAGTGCCAGCAGAGTTTTCTAGGGGGATTGTGCAGGCATAGTGTCTATTTGCAGCCTATCTCAAGCAGTGTGTTGTCCTTCTGGGATGGTCCCGACAGCTTCCAATCATCCTGGAGCTGATGTCCTAATGAAAAGAAGAGAGCTGCATGCACAACTGTGACCATTTGGATTTGTCTCGTTCTTTGTTGTGTTGTCTTGTTCAGACCGGGGATAATCACCGGTTACGTGCAAGCACTTGCAAGCGATCCATAGGTGGTGGAAGCGTATTTGTATAAACTTGTATATGTTTTATATTATGAATTAAAGAAAATATCAGTGAAAAAGTATACTTTTGTATGCAGTGAAATAAATAATTTGTTTGATAATTATTTTTCAACCTTTATGGAGAGAAGTAATGTATGCATGACAAGGTTGAATTCTTCACTAGCATTGTAAAAAGAAGTAAAATATAAATGAAAACAATTCTTTTTTCAATGATTAAGAAAAGATATATAGTTTATAAATGGAATTTGATAAGTTGTTTTCAACAGTTGTATAGGGAAATAATTCAATTCAATTGTGATAAAGTGAGGTAATTTGGAAATCACCTTGATAATGCTCAATTATGCTGCCCTGACAAGGTTGAAGCCCATTTGGAAAGACAGAACCATCAGTCTACATTCCAAAGTAAGACTGCTGCGCTCTCTGGTCATCTCCATCTTCCTATATGCTTGCGAAGCATGGACCCTCACAGCAGATCTCCAACGAAGAATACAAAGCATGGAGATGAGGTGCTACAGAAGACTTCTGTGCATTTCCTATACCCAACACATCACCAACGTTGAAGTCCGACAGACCATCACACAAGCCATTGGACAACACGATGACCTGCTCACAGTGGTGAAGAAACGGAAACTCCGATGGTATGGCCACGTCACCAGATCATCAGGCCTTGCAAAGACCATTCTGCAAGGCACAGTGCAAGGAGGTAGAAGAAGGGGGAGACCGAAAAAGAGGTGGGAGGACAACATTCGAGAATGGACTGGTTTGACACTGAGCGAAGCCATGAGGGCTGCTGAGGACAGAGAAAGATGGAGTATGCTGGTTAAGCGATCATCTGTGGTGCCCCTACGACCTTCGGGTTATGGGACAGGATAGGATAGGATAGGATAGGACCTTGATAATTGGTAAATATTTATACTGTTTTTCCTCCTGGGCCTAACCGGGCATATAAATAGCTGTGAATAGGTTTTTGCTATTCTATTTCTGTCTTTTTTGTCATTTGTGTACATAGTTGTAAATAGTCTATTTCTGTCTTTTTTGTAATTTGTGTACATAGTTGTAAATAGTTTGTACCTTTACTGTTCCGTCTTTTGGTGTATTGTAGCAAAAGCGATGTTTTATCGTGTGCATGTATTTATATGTAATGACTATGTAAAGCGTGGTGAGTCTGGTCATAGGCTGGAGTACCCACTATATAAAAATCCGTTATTATTATTATTATTATAATGGATAGAAAGAAGAAGTGTAGTAACATGCACCAGAAATAAGAAGAGGGTGTGGGTATTTTTCCTATGTTGGTTGGTAAATTATGCTATAATTTACTGGTGTGTATGTCTTAGTGTACTGGTACTGGTGTGTATGTCTTAGTGTACTGGTACTGGCATCTCTACCAGCACTGTACCTTCCTTGCTGTGTGTGTTGTGGTGTAGTCAGTTACCATCCAGCGGAACTCCTATTTAGAAAGTCAGTAATGGAAAAGTTCTATTCCTTATTCGCTTGTGAATATGCTCAAATGAATTGTAAAGAAATGTCAGTTGCCAGTTGTATAAAGCCACATGTATCGTTAGTTAAGAAGGTGAGGCATTTTCTCTTGTATAATTAGTATTTACTGATAAATATTGGAAAAAAGTTATATAGTTTACAATATTATTAAGCACCGTGTATAACTAATATCTTGTACAAATCATTAGTTAAATAATTAATAATTCTACAAACCACTTGTGAAATTGTATATGCTGTAGGAAAAAAGACTATCTTATTTATTATTGTTGTTTATTGACCAGTTTTGTTTTCATTATAGTCCAGTGTGATAGTAGGTATACAGTTTGGTTAATTATAAATACATATATTAGTTTATTTTTGTGTGAATAAAAATATTATAATTGTTCGTCTGGTGTTTTATGTGTTAGTTTGATGGGGTGGTTGTTCTCGTGTGATAAGCACACACTTGTGAACCCATCATTGTCCGTGGGCATGACATTGACCTTGGGATGACCTTGACCCTCATGTGATCTCTCATACATGTCTGATCAAATAGCCCAACATTGCATACTATGGGTTAAATAAAATAAACAGCCATGCCAGTGTACAATTAACTTGTTTTAAAAAAATGTTAATGCAAGGCCTAAAATGACCTTGACCTTCAAGATCAACGCAAAATTGGAAAATATATGAAAGATCAATCTATCATCCCTAATTACAAGTTTGGACTTCTTGGCTCTCATAGTTTATGGTCAAGGTCACTTCAAAGTACCTATACTTACAGCTCCAGTGACCCTGACCTTGCAGAGAGGTTGACCAAATTTGTATAGTATGTGTGTCTCATTAATATCTATCGTGCATCAAATAATCATACGTTCAATATTAATAATGTATTTAAAAAAGTGCAATTTTGTGAAAAATAATCAGTTTTTACTAACAATTGTTGACCCTGTGACCTTGACATTGAAGTAAGGTCATTCATTCACTGATGATTTAGGAGGTATCATGGGTATACACCTTCTTACAAAGTTTGGTTGTGATAGTTGAAATAATTTCTGAAATAATAATACACTTGCAAGTTTTACACAGGTGACGACGGCCCCCCAGTGAAAAAGACGGACTGACTTTTTTTTTAGATGTCATTTGTGGACTATTTAGGACTCATCTCGTACAAATTTGCAAAAATCTTGATTTTTTTTTTTTTTGGAGGGGGGGGGGGGGGGGAGTGGGGTGCGGTGAGAGGGGGGAGAGTACATAGACTCACATTGCTATGCATGTGAGTCAAAAATCCCTTGGGCAATTAAAATAACTTACATGAAAACTAATTAATGTAAGCATTTGCATTACTCCTTTGTCATATAAAGAAACATTTTAAAAGGTGCATGTTATATTACATTTGATTTGTCACTGTTGTGAACAATTCAAAATCAATGTTGGAATGCTGTTACTGGGTTTAGAAAACATAGTTGAAACACAGATTCTCAAGCGTAGTTGTTTATTTTTTTTAATTTATAAGCATCACACTCACCAATTTCCATCTGAATGAATCTGAAATTAGAGATAATGAAAAACTAATTACAATACACAAGTTGTATCCAAAATACAACACTTCACTAATTACATGAATGTCAAGCAGCACACGAGTCATTTTAACATTTATAATTTTGGCATTAGTGTATGCCTGCATACAGGAAAACTGCATCCTATCCTATCCCGTAACTTGAAAGTCGTAGGGGCACCACAGATGATCATTTAACCAGCGTACTCAATCTTTCCCTGTCCTCAGCAGTCCTCATGTGGCTTTCATTGTTTTTTAATGTCTGTAATTCCCCCCTCCCCCCTTTTTTCCCCTACTTTTGGCTAAAATGCCCCCTGGGCTATGAGCCTTGTTTCATATATGTGGTTTTGCTAATAAAAGGACAAAGTTTTAAAGTTCCAAATCTCAGTGTCAAGCCAGTCCAATCTCGAATGTCATCTTCCCATCTCTTTTTCTGTCTTCGTATTCTTCTGCCTCATTACACCATGCCTTGCAAGATGGTACCATCTTTGCAAGGTATGAAGGTCTGGTGATGTGGCCATACCATCGGAGTTTCTGTTCCTTCACCACTGTGAACAAGTCATCGTGTTGTCCTTGTGTGATGGTCTCTCAGACTTCATCGTTGGTAATGTGCTGAGTATAGGAAATGCCCAGAAGTCTTCTGTAGCCCCTCATCTCCATGCTTTGTATTCTTCGTTGTAGGTCTGCGGTGAGGGTCCATGCTTCACAAGCGTATAGGAAGATGAAGATAACAAGGGAGCAAAGCAACCTTACCTTGGGGTGTAGACTCATGGTGCTGTCTTTCCAAATGGGCTTCAAACTTGTGAGGGAAGAAGTTGTTTGTGCTGTCCTGGAGAGGACTTCCTGTCGAGATTCATTGTCTGATACAACTGCTCCTAAGTATTTGAAACTATGCACCATGTTGAGTGACTGGCCTTGGACTTTGATGTCCGTGCTTATGCAATTGCTGTTGTTGGTCATCATTTTGGTCTTCTCTGCACTTATTTCTATTCTAAAGACTCTGGAAGTAATGTCCAACATCTGTACCAGATGTTGAAGTTTTTGTTCCTCACCATCCAATCCATCAATGTCATCCGCAAAACGGAGGATGAAGATTTCTCTACCTTCTATGCTGACTGTGCCTTCATGATCTACAAAGGCATCCGACGTGATGTGTTCCAGGAAGATGGTGAAGAGTGTTGGAGACAGTAGGCACCCTTGGCGCACACTGATTGGTTCCAAGGAACTCCATGCTCTACCATAACATTTGGGTTATTCGTAGCAACTTATTCCTTAAACTTTTACAATTGAGTCTAAAATACCAACATGGTTTGCCTGTGGATTTGTCCAAATATTTTGATGACATATTCAAATCAAATCATGCTGTAACCCTCTGTTTTCAGTCTATGTGAATTCAAAACTCACTATAAAAATAAGCTGTTGTTAACTGTCCACAATTTTTCTCCTCTAAATTCCACATATGAAATATTCCATCTGACAAGTTTCTATTGCTGTCAAGTTTCTCCTTTCTGTGGCATTTCTAGATGTTTTGCCCTTGTTTTGTTTTTTAATTCAATTCAATTCAATTCAATCAATTTATTTAAAGTCTGTTCACAAATTATGTGATTTTAGACTATAAAACAAATAAACGAAATAATATAAATGATAAGGTGGAAAAAGGAAATAATAATAAATAAATATATAAATCATAAATAAAAATGATTAAAAAGAAAACGAAATTGAAGAAAAAAAATACAGCAGCAACAATAAACCCAGAAGAATTTCTACTGATTAAACAATGTAGCCTAACATTGAAGCACAATCATCTTAATACATGGAATAAAATAATTGTAATACTTTTTCTATCTGTGTACACGATATAATAGATGCGATTGTCAGCATCAATTCATTATCAGCTAATATTTTTGTTACATCATTGTACTGTGTGATAACAGTATAAATATTATTTTCTATAAATAATTTGTTCAGACATGGGCAATGTAATAGCAAATGTTCTACAGTCAGAGCATTTGAACATACACATTTAACGTCTTTAGAAAATTTAGTTTTCCATGAATTTAATTTTAACTTGTAGACAATTTTTGTGAAATGTCTGGAGCTAGACAAAATATTATTGTGTACATTTTTAAGAAAATAATTGTCTACTATTGAGATCAATTCATAGTAGGAGAGGCTCATGTTATGATTAACTTCAGTAGCCTTACTTGCACCATCTTTAGCTAGTTTATCAGCTAATTCATTACCCTTTATTCCACAATGAGAGGGAACCCACAAAAAATCAACTGTAACATTTTTAATTAATAAACAGTGTAAAAGATATTTGATTTCAAATATCATTTCTCTTCTAACTGAGCAATTCCAATTTTGTAGCGCATACAAAACAGATTTTGAGTCTACACATAACACTACACCAAACAAATCTAATGTTAATGTAAGAACACAATTCAAAGCCATAATAATAGCATACAATTCTGCAGTAAAGATTGAAAATTTTCTCCCTAAATAAAAAGACTTTTCAATATTAAGATCTGGAATAACATATGCAGCACCAGCATCAGAAGTTTCAAGTAATGAACCATCTGTATAAATTTGTAATTTATTGAAGTAAACAGAATTTAAACGATCATTTACACTATTAGCTAACATATTTATTTCTTCATTTTTATGTAAATCTGTGTAATCTATATGGAAATTAGCCCGTAAGTGTTCCCAAGGGGGTATTTTGGGTGAAGCAGGAACAGATTTTACATTACTAATACTAATACCACAATTTATCATCACTGCTTCTGTATAATCATGAATAGTCTGAATGTATGGAATATATTTTGATCTTTTGGGGAATTCGTTTTTTGAAGATAATAACACTTCATCTGCTACAGAATTCTCAATACATAAACTTCTAAGAACATATTTTGAAGCAGCTAATTTACGTTGATCTGATAAAGAAAGTATGCCTGCTTCAATATAACAACGTTGCGTATTTGTATTTGTTTTTTATAATCTTGTGCATGTGCAACTTTTGCGGCTAATAAATCATTGCAGCATATAAAGCAGCGAGCAGCCCAAATTTTATGGCATCTAGAAAATGTGTTTGCCCACAGTCAAAGAAAACGCATATAGGCTTAATGGGCAACGCTGAAGCTGTTTTATTATCTTTCCTATCGCCTACAATGTACCTTCATTTTGTTTTACCTCAAATAGCTTAAGGCCTCTCTCCAGCAGCAGGGATTTCAATTTAACGTTTTCTAGGTGCCTGGGACCCTTAAGATTCTCAATGGCCGCTTCTTTTATCCGAGCAGTCCTTTCTTGATCCTTGGCTGACTTCTTTTCCTGAACAAACACAATAGTCATAGGTATATTATTCACATACTGCTTTGTTTCATCATAAAATCATTATCATCTTGTCCTCACCATATTATCAGTATATGTATCTTCAAAGTCATTGAGGGCATCATCACCATTGTCATTGTAGTCCTCATCATCATTATAGGTGTCATCAGCGTCCTAATAGGCCTCATCATCATTGTAGGCCTCATCGGGAGGCACTGTGGTCTAATGGTAGTGCTTCGGCTTGAGGATCTGAAGG
The DNA here is from genome assembly GCA_036898135.1 of Oncomelania hupensis. NCBI lineage: Eukaryota > Metazoa > Mollusca > Gastropoda > Littorinimorpha > Pomatiopsidae > Oncomelania > Oncomelania hupensis. Next base: position 22,388,241 of record CM072519.1, on the reverse strand, counting down.
TCCCGGGTTCGAGCCCTGGCCGGGCCATTGTGTTGTGTCCCTGGGAAAGACACTTTACTCCTGTTTTCCTACTCCTTCGGATGAGAGTATAAACCGAGGTCTAGTCTGTGTGTCGCATACATTCCATCATAACGGACTTTAAAGATCCTGACGCTCATGTCCTAGACGGGTGAGTGCCGGTAACAAGAACACACCCAGCATGCACTTGGTCCTTCTCCCCCATCCCTGGTTGCCCAGGATTGTGCTCAGTTGTCCGGGCGTCAAACCATGCGCCAAAGGCTGCTGGTGGGCGTCTCGGGCGGTTTGAGTTAGATCCTGTATCGGCCAGCGCCTTGATCCTTAGGCTAAGGCGCCTTATAAATGACGAACATTATTATTATTATTATTATCATCATTGTAGGCCTCATCATCATCGTTACATGTACCATCATAGTTACATTGTAGGCATCATTGTTATTGTCAGCATGGTCCATCAATCAAATCAATTCATCAAACATCATCATCACTGTCAAAGCCATAGCATTTTTGACATCACAGTTACGTCATTATTTTTATACTTAATATTTTTGTTTTGTATGGCCGGAAACAAATTTGTCCAATGCAATGCTTTGGACATGCAAAAGTCTTCTTTCTTGTTTATAGTTCATATAAATATAACTGTGATGAACTTACAACTGTGCATCTCTAGATAAGAATACAATATTAACAACAATGCATCTTCTCTCAACATTTTTTTTTTGTGGGAACCAAGTCACCACCATCACCATGAACATAACCATCATTATCATCCTCCTTTTAATTTCTACCCGCTTCCAAAACAAACCCACCCTCTTTGACACTTTGATCTGGAGAATTAATAATGTATTTGAAAACGATACAGGAAAATCTGCATAGGCCTAACAATGAGGGCGGAGAGAGAGAGAGAGAGAGAGAGAGAGAGAGAGAGAGAGAGAGAGAGAGAGAGAGAGAGAGATGGGGGCTCACAAGCAGGAGAAGAGGGAAATTAAGGTAATTTGAGCAAGAAAAATGACAACCAAATGAGCAAATATACACACTGCCAAGCCTTTTACGCTTGGGGTTTGCTAGCAAACAACGGTCAATCTGTACCCAACGAACATCAAACAACCCTTTATAATAATAATAATAAAGAACCCATATGTTGTGCTAGTGTAAACACATTACAAATTACCCAGATTGCTGCCTGATATGGGTTTGCAATTGGAAACCCAACACACATGCACACATTTCAAGATTTTATTCTCCATAACATCGCATGAACATAAGCACTTAGAGAATTACATGGATGACAAGAAGCAAGTACCATCATGATTGGACAGAAGCAAATTATGCACACACACATAAAATAATACGTCAATGGCAAATGGTCTCTCTCTCTCTCTGTCTCTCTCTGTCTCTGCCTAATATATTAATGGAATGCAAAATATGAATAATAATATTAAACATGGTTACTTATAAAACATGCACACTATATTTCATTTTAATTATTTCCAGTTTACATTCACAGGTGCATACAACACAGTACAGCATCATCTTTGACAGTCCTTTTTAGCATTAGGCATTAGGGCAGAGTGTCTCGACCATCGCTGCTTCTAGATAATCAGCGACCCTAGCATAGCGCTAACTGAACAGTAGCGGCCAGCGGCCTTGGCTCGTCGAGCAGGCAGGCCCACCAACTTCAGTCCGCTAACAAACCGTCCGTGGACTAGGCCTAGCGAGCCAACTATCAGAACCACAACTTTGCAGCTATAACCAAGATCGCTAATAGTCTGGCACAGCGGTAGGTATCTGTTAAATTTGTTATTGCAAGAATACACACATATGTACACACACACATGCACGCACGCACACACACACAAAGAGAACAAGTACCGGAGAAATAAAAGCGAGGGCAAATTACATTGTGAAAGTTACTGGACTGCATGACCACTCAATGCTAAAACACAGAAAATTAATTTATGAAATGAAGGGTATAAAAAAATTCATTTTATGATATGAAAGGTGTAAAAAATGAAACTTTGCAACAACAACAAAAAAATGTTGTGATCGGCCTAACATGTTGTATACATTTTGTTGATCAAAACTTTTCAATATACTTCTCAATCACATATGCCTTTCCTCAAAGCTACTGCACAATCTTTCATGCAGATACAGATCTTTTATTATAATAATAAGTTAAAAAACATTTACAAAAAGCAAAACCAACTGCAGTGTAGGTTCATCAGAGAAATAAAGGTTTGAAAAATCATCCACTCATGCTGAAAGCATGCCATGATGCCAAGCCTTCTGAATCATAATTGGATGCCTATAACAGAACTACTACAATTCCTACATATATTAATATAGATGGCAATTATTCTATTACACATTTTTTCCTCTGCGGTTACTGAAGGCTACAAAGGCTAAGATTCATCCAGTATACAAGTATATAGCTATATATCTGAGACTGCAATTAATCTAATGCACACATTTCCTGCCGTTATTGCTAGCTAAAAAGAATAACATTCATCTTATAGTAATATACAGTAACATACATTTTCTTACATGTGTGTGTTGGTATCGCAAATGACGGAAACTGATAGTACCATACAAATGGACATGAATTTCTATGCTACTGATGTGACTTTCCATTTCATGTGATATATATAATATGCTACACGCAATATTCATTTGTATGGTACTATAGTATAACCAGTATCGCAAGACACAGAAATCAGGTTCAGTTATGTGTCTGTAATACTGATAGCACATAACTGAACCTGATTTCTGTGTCCTCGGGTTATATCAAGCAAATGAATATTGCATGTAACAATCACAAAAGAAGAGGTCTCCACGCAACACATCACAGTTGAGATGCAATCTGTTGGATCATTACCTGTTTGTTCATTCATTCGCACACTGACCACAAACTGTTCTTATAAAACGCTGTTCCAGCTCAAGGGCTGCTTCATTACAGGATCTAACTGAAGACAGTCAAGGCACCTAGCTGATTTGATTGATTGATTGATTTATTGTTGCTTTAGGTCCAGCGGACTCTTCCGAGCCAAATCAGGACCGGACAACCCCCGATCCGCATAAAAGATCTGCTGAAACAACCCCAGTGGGAAAATTGAATGCCCTCCACCGGCCAGTCACTTTACAATAAAGACATCCCACGCGGGGGACGGCTGAGGGTTTACCTCAACTACGCGAACCCCCGGTTACAAAAACAAAATAGAATACAACCATCATTACAAATCATCAACAAAAACGTATACATATAAAATACCTATAGTGCTAAATAATACAATCATAGAAAGCCCTAGTGACCACCCGGCAGAAAGCGTCCAACACTCCCAAGCTGATCCAACAGACCCCATACACAAACAAGGAGTCTTGTCCAGGAAGAGTTTTCAAGAAAAAAGGTAGGTCATTGATCTAGCGAATAAGAAGATAGTATAGCAGAGTGATAGGACAGATCAGGAATGGGAAAGAGCAAATGAGGAAGACAGTGACAGTGGGAATTTAAAGCACTAAATTTCCAGAAAGTGGGGGTACTATTTATACTGAAACCCCTGGCACTCCAACGTGGGGGGGGGGGGGGGGGGGGGGGGAGGGAGGGAGGTGGGGGGGACTGTTGCCGCAGTGAAACTGTCATGCCTACAAAGGCAAGACAGGTTTTCAACTGGGGCTTTTACTTTTCCCTTTATAGGTTAGAACAATCTACAGTGACAAGATTGCTCATGACCCCAAGGGGTGACCTAGCTGAACACAATGATGGGTGATGTGGAATGGGGGAGGAGGGACCTAGTGCTTGCTGTGCTTATCTATGTAGCTGCCACTCACCCGTCTTTGATATCAGCATCAGTCCGTGCCATGAAATGTGTGCGTGCATGCACCCACTTGGTTATACTACATTGATTCCATCACAAACCACTGTACAGAAAGCATATTCCTTTCTCAACAGAGGAAGGTCACATAAACAGCAGCAAGAAAAACGTACGCTACAGAATCAAATAAAGTCAAAAACAATTAACTAGAATACTTCCTTTGCACTGATCTTTCCCCAACAAGTTATGTAAACAATTTTCAATGTTAAACCATAATCAACTTAGAATGGATTGCAACATAAATTACTACTGCCAAATGACTTGCCCTTTCTCAGCTGAAGACCATCCAAGGCTAATGACTACCCATTTGCTAAATTACCTCTCTCCCAAGACTTCATTTTGCCAAATCAGAAGCTACCCACAGAAGTATAATCCATTTCCACATCCACTAAAAGTTAACCTCAGCACATAATAATAACTGAGACCCCCCAGAGAATTCTCATCCAGATAAATGTTGAAATGTTACTGTGTAATAGAGGCTAAATATAGACTTTGAGAAGTCAGGTATGCAGGCTGGTGTTGAATATCAAAGGCCTGACTACATAATAGGTTAGAGCAAAGGTTTTAAGCAAACCTGATGAGTACGGACTATCTTACTGCATACAGCATGTTGGTTGTTTTAAATTAATTTAAAGGAGAATGGAGATCAAGGATTCAGGGGTACACAGACTTTACTTATCAGGTGACCACACACTACAGTAGAAGAAGACATGTTCAAGTGGCAATCAACAACAGTATTTCGAAAGCACATTTGTGCAGGCAGAACAGGCAAAATATACTGACAACAGAGATAATTGTCTGTTTTATAGTCCAGTTTAGCTGTGACTTCGAAGTAGCTAATATCAGAAAACTTGATGGATCCTTCCTAACAAGCTCATCATCATCATCATCATCATCATCATCATCATCATCATCATCATCATCATCATCAACAACAACAACAACATCTTCAACATCATTATCATATAATCTGCACAAACTGTTTTAAACATCTCAGTAAAACCACAGACGACCTCATGCTGCAGTGACAATCTCAGTAAAGCCACCGATGGGTTAGTTAGTTATTCATTGCTTACAGGGTCCAGCGGACTGCAAAGAGCCGAATCAGGACATTACATTACACGGTTATTGCTTTAGGTCCAGCGGACTCTTCTGAGCCAAATAAGGACCATAGAAGTGAAAAAGGACTCACCCTTGATCCGCATAAAAGATCTGCTAAAATCTTAGTGGTAACACTGAAGGGACTCCACCAGCTGGTCACAGTACAATAAAGGCATCCCACACAGGGGACGCTGAGGTTATACTCTAATTTATCGAACCCCTGTTTACAAAAACAAAATAGAATACAATCATGATAAAATATCAACAAAACACATACATATAAAATGCCTACATTGCTAAATAATAATATCATAGGAAGCCTTAGTGACCATTTGGCAGAAAGCATCCAATATGCCCAAGCTGATCCAACAGACCCACACACAAATGAGGAGTTTTGTCTCGGAAGAGTTGTCAAGAAAAAGGTATGTGACTGGTCTAGCGAAGAAGAAGATAGTATAGTAGATTGATAGAACAGAGCAGGAATAAGAAAGAACAAAGGAGAAAGATAGCGACAGTGGGAATTTAAAGCACTAAATTTCCAGAAAGTGTTGACACTATTTATACAGAAACCCCCGGTACCCCCTAGGGGGGAAAGCCACAGACGAACTCAGCAAAACCTCTAATGGATACCCCCAGTGCTAGTACGAGTTCATCAGCAGATTCTCAATGCTCGATAAGATGTAGTCTTAGCAGCGTCAGTCCACATGGGCATTACACACACACACATACTCACAACCCACCCACCCTCCACACACACTAAACACATTTACAGTAAAATTCCATCTTCACTGCATTTTTTTTCGATCCATTCATATCTTGAGCTAATTCACAGCTAGCCTGTCCACCACTAAAAAGCCTTGGCTTAGAATAGCAGTACAGTGAATAAAGCAACTAACATCAAACATCGATTCACTTCCCGCCAGCACCCCAGTTAATGGGTGGCCGTTATTACAGTGTTAAGTCATGCACATAAACTACTAAGCACCGCCTACAAATGCTTCATTACCAGGCACGGCGGCGCAGGCGACCTGAAACCATCTTCTCCCTCGGTCTCTCACTGCGTTGTAATTTCCTTTGCGGATGGGTTAGTTATGGCCTACTTATGCAGTGGCACCAGGCACACTAGCACTGCAGGTGACTTAAACAGTCCACTCTACTGATCTATTACTTTGCAATCATTTCCTTCATCAGTTAATTATTCAGGATTCCTCTGCAGCAATATGCACAAGTGATTTGAAGCTGCATAATGCCCGATGCTCCAACCAAAGTGACAAATAAGTGCTCTCCGTACGTTAGCAAGAAGCTTAATAGCTTATGATGCCAACTATTCTATACTATAATAACTATACTATATTATAAGCTGACTTCTAATCTATCAGTGTGTCGCTTCACTACAATTTCCTTTGAGCATCCATTAGTTATGAATGTATTTTGTGCATCAGTAGTTGTTTCCTTTTGCATCAGTCAGTCAGTAGTTTCTTTTATGCATCAAGTTATGTGTTTACTTCTGCAGCATGTGAAATAAACAAGAGGACACATGCTTAGGGAATTTCCTACATGGAACTTCACAAGAATAACAATCATGTGAATTTAAGAAATAGAAATACATGCATTTAGAACTAATACACATTTTTTGTACGGAAAAGAACAACCAACTGTGAGTTTCAGACTAAATAAAAAACAATAATCATAGGTTGGAATTCCTGAACCTATGAAGCAGTGATTTTCTCACTGTCAATCACTCAGCAACATGTAAATGAAGAATCCTATTGCTATCAAGAACGTCATGATTTGCTAGTATGATTATTTTAAGATCAACTCATTACTTCACTGTATAAACATAAAAATTGTCTTTCCGTAATCTAGTATTTACTGCTTGTTTAAAAGCCTGTGACAGCAATGATTGTTTGTAACTGTATTCACAAATAGAATGTAATAATTTTAAAATTTAAGCGAATCAATTGATGCCCGCATATTCTATCCAATCCTATCCCGTAACTTGGAGGTCGTAGGGGCACTTGCGTACTCCATCTTTCTGTGTCCTCAGCAACCCTGATTGTTTCACTCAGTGTCAAACCAGTCCATTCTCGAACGTTGTCCTCTCACCTCTTTTTCGGTCTCCCTCTTCTTCTACCTCCTTGCACTGTGCCTTGCAGGATGGTCTTTGCAAGACCTGATGATCTGGTGACGTGGCCATACCATCGGAGTTTCCGTTTGTTCACCACTGTGAGCAGGTCATCGTGTTGTCCAATGGCTTGTGTGATGGTCTGTCGGACTTCGTCATTGGTGATGTGCTGGGTATAGGAAATGCCCAGAAGTCTTCTGTAGCACCTCATCTCCATGCTTTGTATTCTTCGTTGTAGATGTGCTGTGAGGGTCCATGTTTCGCAAGCATATAAGAAGATAGAGATGACAAGGGAGCGCAGCAGTCTTACTTTGGAATGTAGACTGATGGTCCTGTCTTTCCAAATTGGCTTCAATCTTGTCAGGGCAGCAGTTGTTTGTGCGATCCTGGAGAGGATTTCCTGTCGGGACCCATTGTCTAATACAATGGCTCCTAAATATTTGAAGCTATGCACCGTGCCAAGGGATTGGCCCTGGACTTTGACGTCCGTGTTGATGCCATTGGTGTTGTTGGTCATCATTTTGGTCTTCTCTGCACTTATTTCCATTCCATAGGCTCTGGAGGTGGTGTCAAGCCTCTGTACCAGCTGTTCAAGTTCTTGTTCCTCTCCAGCCAATCCATCAATGTCATCCGCAAAACGAGGGTTGAAGATTGCCCTTCCCCCTATGCTGACTGTGCCTTCGTGATCTGACATGATCCACTCTAGGAAGATGTTGAAGAGTGTTGGAGAGAGTAAGCATCCCTGACGCACACTGATTGTTGTTCTGAACCAGTTTCCGATGGCGCTGTTGTGGAGGACTGCACTGGTAGCCTTGTCATACATGCTTTTGATGACTTCAATAATTCTATGGCTGATGTTGTACACTCTCATGGTTGCCCACAGAGCTGCATGCCATACTCAGTCAAACGCCTTTTTAAAGTCTACGAACACATGATATAGATGTTGTTGGTGCTGTAGGTATTTCTCGCAGATTATTCTGAGGTTGAAAATCTGTTCAGTGGTACTTCGCCCTGCCCCGAATCCTGCTTGTTCTTCAGCTGATTTGTTCAGCTTGGGGTTTCAACCTGTTGAGTATTATTTCAGGAGGACCTTAATAGGATGGCTGATGAGGCTGATGGTGCGGTAATTTTTACATTCCTGAAGTTTACCTTTTTTGGGAAGAGTGATGACAAGCAACTGGGTCCATGGTGTAGGCCACTCCCCACTCTGCCAGATCTTGTTACAAATAATGTTGAGTGCGTCAATCATCGCTTCTCCTCCTGCTTGAAGCAGTTCCGCGGGTATGTTGTCCACTCCCGCTGACTTCCCCTTCTTCAGCGATTGCACTACTGCCTCAACTTCTCGGAGAATTGGGAGGATTTCTTATTCTTCTCTGTTCTCTGGACATGCTAGAACTGATGGGTCTCCTTTTGGTGTGTGGTTGTAAAGGTCAGAGTAGTACTCTGTCCATCTGTCCAAGACTTCTTGTTCTTCTGTAAGGCATATGTCAGAATTGCTTTGGATCGTGGAGACCTTGGGCTGTTTAACACTTGACAGCCGCTTCACAGTCTGGTAGGCCTTCTTGCTGTTGTTCTTGTTCAGACTGTTCTCTATTTCCTGGCATTGATCTTCTATCCAGTTCTCCTTTGCTGTGCACATGCCTTTTAGGATGCCATTGTTGATTTTTTGGTAGGCATCAGCTCCCTGTGAGGTGTTCTTTTTCTTTTTTTTATCTCTCTTCGTTTATTACACAGGTCCAAAAGTTCAGGTGTGATCCACAGCTTCTTCTTTGGTCGGTGCTTTCCAAGGATTTCCGTGGTGGCATTTGTCACAGCTAAGTTGAAGGTGGTGGTCATGATGTTAACATCTACTTCACCAGCTGCCAAAATGAGCAGTGGTGCAAATTTCCCTCCAATTGTGGCCTGAAATATTTCTTTATTGTCCAGGTCAAACTTCAGTCTAGTGCACTTTGCTGTGTTTACTTTGTTCAAGTGAAGCCGGAAAGACATCATCACGAGATCGTGGTCACTTCCGATGTCTGGTCCTGGAAAAGTGTGTGTCCTGCCAATGTTGATGCTTGATCTGAAGCGTTTCTTGACGATGATGTAGTCGATCTGGTTGTGATGCTCCCCGCCAGGACTGTGCCATGTCCATCGTCTGGATTTTTTGTGGACACCAAGCGTGTTTGCCAGTATCAGATTGTTGGATCTGGCAAACTCCAAGAGTCTCAGACCCCTGTCATTTGTCTCGTTGTTGCAGTGGGGTCCACATGTGTCTCCCCAGTTGTGGTGCGCATCTTGGCCAACCTTGGCATTCCAGTCGCCTTCCACTATGACTATGTCCTTCTTCGGCACTTGGTCAAGGACAGCCTGTAGTCTGATGTTGGGGCATAGGCCTGGATGATGGTGATGTTGAAAGGGGCTGCTCTCAGACAGATGGTAATGAGTCTACTGGAGACTGTGCGGCAACCCATGACAGTGGCTAGAATGTTCTTGTGGACCAAGAATCCAACGCCATGATCATTCCTGTCATCTCTACCATCTGAAATAAAGCTTGTGGCCTTTGTCGATCGTTGTTTCACCTAGGCCTTTCCAGCGCAGTTCGCTGATCCCTGTATGTAGTTTTGGAAAACATTTCACTGCTATAAAAATATGTGATGAATTTTTTAACTTTTGGACATGTTTGTAACTCATTAAGTGCACAACTTCAAATCACGCTGCGATCAATGGTTAATTTAACTGCATAAATGTTATTCAGCAATATAAAATAAGTCATGGGCGCTACTGCTAGGCTATTCAGCCGTTGATAAATTTTAGATCTTTTAAACTAGCAAGTAGCATAATACGGTTGTCTTTAAGTGTACCATTCGAAATCCACAATGTGATCCTAACACTGTCTGATAGAAACAATGAAGTAATGATTTTTCTTGTGTTAAATAGTGCTCCAACATGATGGTGATAGCCATTGGTAATTACAAAAGTGAAAGGATGGTTTAACATTGTCAGGCAGAAACGTGATGGTGATGGCCATTTGTATAGCGCTGGTACTTAATGATATTGTAGTAGTGCTCTCAAGGCAGGACCAGAACAAAAGTGTCAGGCATCGTTGTTATCGTCAGGTGTGAAAAAAGTTAGTGTTAAACTGACACTTAAAGTTACAAACACCCTGCATGGATTGTGTAGCAATTTGTTTCCAACAGTGGACATCCCCTAACGCTTTCAACACAGCTGATGGCCAAATGTTAGAAAAGTTATAAAGTTTGTTGTACTTGTGACAATGACTGAAAGTATTTCAGCTGCTTTCTTCTGTAGAATACTATTTCAATAGGAAGAACGGTGTCCACAACTCTCTACAGAAGCTGAATATAGTTCACCGATTTCCTAAAAGAAAACTAAGAATTCTCAAGTCTAAAATGAACAGCAATTTTAAAAGCACTTAGCAAAACACTTTACACAAAAATTACCCTACATAAAAACATATTTGCAATAATACATTATAATTTTATAGTAAAAGATCCTAGGCCTCTTTTGGGAAATCAGCATGATGGAATTCAATACTAAGCAAGCGACAAAAGAAAGCAAAAAACAAGTCAATGGACACTTCCACTGTGACCAGATGAACGGGCAGCTTGGGTTTGAATTCACAGACATTCGCTACATTCTGCGGAAAATCTCCAGTGATCTGCACCAACCCTATGTCACTTGGCAAACCAGCATGGAACAGGTAAGCGATGAGTGAGAGTTTGCCATTGACAGTGTGGGACAGAGACTGAGTGAGACAAACAAGCTAAATGTATGGGGATTTGGGGGGGGGGGGGGGGGGGGGGGGCCGCCCCCCCCAGAAAGACAGATTGAGACTTATCAACCAAAAGAGTTGAAACCCCGAAGATGAGAAGAGTCTGGGAGGAAGAGAAAGACAGATAGGGATGCGAATGTACACGTGTGTGGATTGACAGCTGGGTGTTTTATGTGAGCACAAAGAAGACACAACATTGGACAGGCTGAGAGAGAAAAACAGTCCTCAGGACAGACTTCAGACAAAGTGAGCAAAAGATAGAAAGACATAGACATAAAGAGACAGAGGAAAGACAAACAGACGGTCAAGACACAAAAATAACAAATATATACATTGACAAACTTGCTTGACAAGTTGAAAGTTAGACGGAAAATAACTAAAATAATTATACTTCATACTTAGCTGTCTTAATCTTTCTTGTGGACACTCAAATTTCATTATCAGAACAACAACAAATTACCCTTATTGTGAAAGAAATTCCACAATCAATAAAGGTTTACAGTAACCTCTAAAAGCTGAAAGAACTGGCTGTACAAAGCAGAGCTGCAAGTAACTATTAACACAACAATGGCCCGCAAGTGTTCACAAACGCAAAGTACTAATCATCAAAAGCTGTAAACCACCAATCTGCTGTTCGGTAAAGGCAGCAGTGGGAGCAGCATACAAATCTACAAGAAGTAATGAGGTCAGCATCGGCAATATTGGCTGCATACCAACCCGAAGTGCTATTTTGGTGCCTGTGCATTTGGTCTATAAGATAAAGAGTGATGCTTCTTTTCATAAATGACTGTTAACTTGAACAAACTGGGTCTCACAAATTTGTACTTATTTTTCGTGCCAACAAGTTTCCATGTGAATTTGTTAACATATTAAAAAAGAGGCTATAGTGGACAATCACTCAAACTGACTGCTAAGCTTTGAATTTTGAACTTCTTTTCCGTGGTAAATAAACAGACCAACATGCTGTTCTGTACACATTTCATAGTGGTGCTATGTTTAGAATCAACCCTGACGCTATTAACAGACACGTAAATAAATGAATTTATCGATTATATCAAAACCATACTTTCAATAGAGATTTATGTTTCCTAGGGGCAACACTCACTGTGAATTTGAAAAGGATCTGCGGTGCTGAAATGTGTACAAATTAGTCCCTTTAAATAACCACACTTTTAGCTTGTTAACAAAAAGGCGAAACATTTGGGGGTTTTATACTCCTTAAATAATGAAACAACATGGATAAATGTAGAAAATATTAAAACTAATTCATACAAGAACTGAAATTCTACACTTAAAAAGTTTTACAATTCTCTGCAAAAATACTCATGAACCTGTAAGCCAAAGCGCACAAAGCCAATGAATTGAAAACAGATATATATATATGTACTGAACCTCTATCATTATCACAGTCATCAACACACATTTACTCAGTGTAAATCTTACAGGCTATTTTGGTGTTCATTTTATGAATTCCATGAAGAAAGAAAAAGAGACATGACAGACAGATCAGGTTTTTAGTCTTGGAATATTATATTAACATTTATCTTTCTGCTTTGCAATCACCAAAGTCACTGAAAGCATACCTCCATTGGGAAAAAAAAAAAGGTCTGTTTAAGGTATCCCAACCAACCCTAATTTTTGGGCCCGACCCTAAACTTTTTGTTTGGATCGCGTGGAAAAAACTGAAAAAAAGCAACAACAAAAAATTGCACCCAAGGTGGAAAAGGTTTAGGGGGAAAAAAAAGAAACCTATCTACCGACTTTTTTTTTCTTCCTATGTTACCATAAACAGACATTTTTGTTGTTGTTGGCCTTATGCTTAGTTAACTAATGCATGTACACACACACACACACACACACAAACACACATGCGTGCAAAACTAGAGAACCAGGTTTATTTCAAACTGTAGGAAAAATAAAGTGGTTTTTGAAGAGAAAAGGGTTAGGGTAAGGGTTAGTTGCAGCGCTGCAACTAGCCCTTACCCTACCCCTTTTCGAGAAAGTTGACCTAAATCGTGTCTAATAGGCGACGAAATAGGTCAAAATTGCTTCAAAAGTTTTTCAAATTCACAGTAATTTTTCCGTCCCGGATAGAGCACTCCTTTGTACTCAAAACACTCCCATGCACTGTAACTGCACTCCCTTGCACTAAAAGAGCACTCCCGTGTGTTTAGAAACAAGTGGGTTTCTCAAAACAAGTGGGTTCCTTCGAAAGAAACCCAGTTGTTACTAACATTGACAAGTTGTGGAACCGACTTGAACAGTTCGGAACGTATACGCGCACACACACACACACACACAAACACTTCTCTGCAAGTATAAAACTACTGTCTACTACTGTCAGAAAATGTCTTGTATAAAATTAAAAGTGTAAGCTATAAATGAGCTAGCTTTCCTTTGTTGGTTTTTGATGATGTTACTATGTAAGGAGGTAAAAATAAACAAAGCAGTGGAAGAACTGGAAAGGTGGACTGCTGTATGAGTAAACACACCCCATCCAAATCAACAACTGACCCTGCGTTTCTGTGCTTTGCTGGTTTTCTTCTGCTGCTGTTGCTGGCTTGTTGCCTGGCTGTCATTTTCTTCTACGTCCCCACCAGCTGCCTCTGCTGATAACTGGGACAAGGCCTCCGTTGCAACATCAACCTGAGTGAAGACACCACATACAACTGATACAAGATAAACAGGGCTTAGTTATCTTACAGCACTGTAACCATATACTTCAAGATGATATTGCATGACCATCAAACATTGTAAATATTCTGGATGGAACTCATTATTCACTCCCTTGACTAAATTGTATATTTGCAAACCTACACCATTTATCCTGCATGCAAACAGCCATTTAAGAGGTAGGTGAATCATTGAGCAATATGCCTAAGGCGGCAAGTGGATGCCTCAGGCAGCTCCAGTTAGATCCTGCATCAGCTAGCATCTTGAGCAACTCTTTAGCTGGAAAAGTGCTACAAAAAGAACAGCAAGATGGCAAGCCATTCAAATGTATTTCAGACACTAACATAATTAGCCAAAAAATTAGCATTTTCAAAAGTGTTAGTCTTCTTGGTGGCGTGATTCGGTTTATCCTAACAAAGCAAAATGAAACTAGAATGATAGGCCACTAACTGAACTATCTGCATACAAGCAATTATCAAAACCGAATCAGCCAAATTTTAGATACAGTGCAAAATGTGTTTAGAAAATGGTGAAGCAAATGACCTTGACCTTTGAGAAAATATAATAATAATAATAATAATACAGTACATTTGTATTGCGCGGTACCTCGCAAACGGTAAGGAAAGCGAGCTCGCCGCGCTTGACAACACACGTGCAATCACACACACACACACACCCACACACACACACACACACACAGAGAGAACACGTAGGGGCCTATACACTTATCAAATGGTTAAATAATTACAGTAAAACATGGCCATGCAAAACAACAGATAATATGAATACCAAGAACCGAGCCGGTGCCGCCACCATCCATGAACAGATGACGTGACTTGGTAAAAGATTACATATGGGGATGGAAGGGAGGGGGAGTGAAAATTATTGAGTTTGCATGTTAAAAAGGTGGGTCTTTAATTGGCGCTTGAAGGAAGAAAGTGATGGAGCATGTCGGAGTTGCATCGGTAGTGAGTTCCAGGCAGTTGCAGCAGAGAAAGAGAAAGATCGTTCACCATAGGTCTTTGAGAGAACACGGGGGATAGAAAGCATATGAATGATCTGACACGCCTAACAATAGTTCAAGTATATGCAAAGTAAAAATGGTGAATTTTGGTTGTAATTCTTGAGATAAGACAAAAAGTGTGTTTTGAACTAAAAATAAAATTCCGAGCAATGGACTGACCAACAGCTGGACTGCTACTAAAAGCTGGCTATTGATTTGAAGTACCCATATACCAAAACTTAACAAAATTGCTTCAGACGTGTTTGAGATACTGAGCAAAACATGTTTAGCAACAAATCCTTGACTGTGGCGGTAGAGCAAATATGATGGCACAGGAGGCAGGCCACCAACCTAGGTTATGTTCCTAAAAAGCTTGGTAAAAACATGTTCAGTAGTTCTTGAGATAGGGCATCCAACAGACCAACAGATGGACCAACAGACAGACTGACATTTGGCTTGTCCCGATTCCTGACTATTCCAAAGTATTTCCAGATAATTCTTTAAAAAAAAAGAAAAAAAAAGCTTAACCTTGATTTGATCAGATGCAAAACAGCACACACAATACAATGAATAAAGAGGTTATAAAGTTTGTAGCCTTGGCCCTATTTATTTTATTAATTTTATCATTCTTATATAGCACGTTTCCTGCTCCAGGCTCTGCTGTTCCAGGATCTAACTCAAGCTGCCCAAGGCTCCAAGTAGTAGTATTGTAGCTTTTGGGCGCATTGTCAGACGTGCAGGATAGGGAGCACAATCCTGTACCACTGGGGATGAATGGACCTAGTGCTTACTGGGTATATTTGTGCAGCCAGCTCTCCCTGTCAAGGACATGAGTGTCAGGATCTGTTATGTCTGTGTGATGGGATGCTTGCGTGCACAGACTAGACCTCGGTTTATACTCTCATCTGAAGCAAGAATGAGTGTTTTCTCCTGGATTAGAATTTAGGGCATGCTAAAGTGTCTCTTGAAAACAGCTGCAGACAAGCCATCTCATTCCTCATCCCCCATGGGGTGCCGGGCGCGGGGGTTTCAGTATAAATAGCATCCCCACTTTCTGGAAATTTAGTGCTTTAAATTCCCACTGTCGCTGTCTTTCTCATTTGTTCTTTCTCATTCCTACTCTGTTCTATCAATCTACTATACTGTCTTCTTCTTCGCTAGACCAGTCACCTACCTTTTTTCTTGAAAACTCTTCCGGGAACAAAACTCCTCATTTGTGTGTGAGGTCTGTTGGATCAGCTTGGGAATATTGGATGCTTTCTGCCAGGTGGTCACTGGGGCTTCCTATGATGTAATTATTTAGCAATGTAGGCATTTTCTATGTATGTGTTTTTTTGATATTTTATAATGATGTTTGTATTCTATTTTGTTTTTGTAATGGGAGTTCGATAAATTAGAGTATAGCCTCAGCATTCCCTGCGTGGGATGTCTTTATTGTAAAGTGACCAGCTGGTGGAGGGCATTCAGTGTTACTACTTGTTATTTCATATTCTTACACACGCATCCGCTCACGTACACAAACCCCAACACACACTCACACCTTAACGCACATCTCCCCTGTCCATTTCTCTGCACCCTTCTCCTTCTCTCCACTGTTCTCTTGTAAACATACAAACAAACAAACAAGGATGCTTATTCAGTACACCCGTGATCAGCTAATGCTTCTCAACCGCCACGACAACCACTACACGGCTAGTACAGACACAGTCGAAAACGCACTACGCGCAATACGGATGAAAAGACGCGGGAACCGAGGAGGCAAACATCGACGCGGTGCACGCCGATCAAAACACACTCCTACCCCCACTCCTTCTTTATCCGTCCCCCCTCCACCTCTCTCCTCCCCCCCGCTCTTGTTCTGTCACACTTCTCCTCCCACACTTCTTCCTATTTTTCTTCATTTTCTCCACTTCCTTCTTTTCTTGCCACCCTTCTTCCTCTTCTTTCTTCTCCATGCCTCTCTTCACACCAGCACCCCCCTCCTTCACTTTCGTCGTCTTCTGCGTCTGCTCTTTCTCCGTCTTCTTCTACTACCCTTTCCTCTTTCTGCTCCCTTGCCTTCCTCACCCCTCTCTCTCTCATCCTCTCCTTCTTACATCCCTCCCCCTCCCACCCAATCCCCCTACACTTCCCCTCCATCCCCTCTTTCTACCCCCTCACCTTCCTCCCCTTGCTCTTCCTCCTTTTCTCCAATCCCTCCCCCTCCCACTCCATCCCCCCACACTCCCCCACCACCCCACGCGTGTTCGTCATCGTCTGCTCCTCCCACCTCTTTTTCCCATCATTCCTCTAACCTGAAACTGTGTCTATTCAATGCTCAGTCTATCTGCAAAGATGGCAAGGCCGACGTGATTTCGGATTTCATCTCCGACAATGACCTAGATATTGTCGTGATAACTGAAACATGGCTCCGGCCAGTGGGTGACGAACCTACTATCGCAAGCGCCACTCCGAGTGGCTACCGACTTGCCTCCTTTCCGCGCGCTTCCAGGGGAGGCGGCATTGCCATCATTTACAGGGACTGCCTTTCTGCTCACCTCTCTTTCACTCAATCTCTGCCCTTCACACATCCCTCATTTGAATATGTCGAGGCCAAAGCAACACTCCCCGGCCACTCAGTCATTTTCTCCTGCATCTATCGCCCTCCGCCTAGCTCCCAAAACAAACTCACCAACTCTATGTTCTTTACTGAATTTGACCTCCTCCTCGACCATTACAGCACACGATCCGGCAAACACATCCTCCTTGGTGATTTCAACTTTCACTTTGACAAACCTGATCACCCGGACACAAAACGCCTATGCAGGTCACTTTCAAACCACAATCTTACACAACACATCACACAACCCACTCACCGTCTTGGCCACACCATTGACTGGATCATCACTCGCACCTCCGATAAACTCTTTCTCGACTCTGACATCTCCTCTGTACTCCCCTCCGACCACCTCGCTATTCTCGTCTTCCTCAATCTACCTCCCCCTCACAAACAACAACTCCTTGTCTCTCGCCGCAAACTAAAACCTGTCAACCGTGAGATCTTCTTCGCCGAAGCTGTCGACCTTCTCTCTGACTCTTCCTCCTCTGATCTTGCATCTCACTTTGATTCCTCTCTCCGTAAACTTCTTGACAACCATGCCCCTGTCACCTCCTGCTCCAGGCCCGACCGACTCCCTTCCCCCTGGCTCACCCATGAGATAGCAACGGCCAAGCGTGAGCGTCGGCAAGCTGAGCGCCGTTGGCGCTTATCTGGCCTAACCGTTCACAGACAGATATTCCAAACCATCAGATCCAAAGTCTGCAGACTGATCTCTGATGCCAAACGCAAACACCTCCAGAACAAAATCCTAGAATCCACTTCTTCCAAAACTCTCTACGCTACGATGAACAAACTCTTAGGCACACCTAAAGAATCTCCACTCCCCAACACACACAAAAAAGAAGAACTCCCATCCGCCTTTTCCACCTATTTCTATGACAAAATTCAATCTCTGCGCAACACACTTGACATTCTACCATCTCCGCCTTGCCCTCCTGACTCCCCCTTCACAGGCACCCCCCTCTCATTTTTCCGCTCTCTCTCTCAGGCAGATGTTCTCAAAATCATAAAGACTATGTCTCTCAAAACCTGTGAACTAGACCCCCTCCCAGCTTCCCTGTATTTGGACGGTCTCCCAAAACTTCTGCCTTTCATCACCGATATCATCAACACCTCTCTAGAAACTGGCTCCGTTCCTGATATCTTCAAGTCTGCCATCGTTCGCCCTCTCCTCAAAAAACACAACCTTGACCCAAATGACCTCAAAAACTATCGCCCAGTCTCCAATCTCTCTTTTCTGTCTAAGCTACTTGAAAAGGTTGTCCTCAACCAGCTCAACGCTCACCTCACCATCAACAATCTCCTCAGTCCCTTCCAGTCTGCCTATCGCAAGCACCACAGCACTGAAACAGCCCTTTTACATATTCTGAATGATCTTCTTCTCTCAACTGACTCAGGCAACATCTCCCTTCTTACCCTACTCGATCTCTCTGCCGCCTTCGACACTATTGACCATTCTATCCTCCTCCACCGCCTTCAACACTCCTTTGGCATCACTGACTCCGCTCACTCCTGGTTTCTTTCCTACCTCTCCGACAGACGGCAGTCCGTTATCATCGATGGCATATCCTCTGACCCAGTTAGGCTCTCCTGCGGAGTTCCTCAGGGATCTGTCCTGGGTCCGGTCCTTTTTACACTCTACACCTCCCCTCTGACCAACATCATCCAGTCTCATCACATAAACCACCACTTCTATGCTGACGACTCACAACTACAAGACAAAGACAAACCTGACAACATTCAGGCACTCCTGACTCGCACGGCCGACTGCTGTGAAGACGTGAAGGACTGGATGACAGCAAACAAACTTAAACTGAACGACGACAAAACGGAAGCCATGCTGGTAGGCACACGCCAGAAACTCCCTCAGCTCCCCTCCTCTCTCCATCTTCAGCTTGACGGTACCTCTATCCCCCTCTCCGACTCTGCCAAGAACCTTGGCGTTATCCTTGACTCTTCTCTCTCAATGACTAGCTTTGTCTCTGCAACCGCCAGGGCCTGCTACTTCCACCTCCGTCGAATCAGTCAGATCAGAAAATACCTCACCACTGAAGCTGCCACCAAACTTGCTGTCTCCCTCATCCTGTCTCGCATCGACTATTGCAACTCCCTTCTTTCCGGCCTTCCCCGCTCCACCACTCTCCCTCTCCAACGCGTTCAAAACAATACTGCCCGCCTCGTCCTCAGAAAGAAGAAATCTGACCACGTCACTCCCTTGCTCAAAGCCCTACACTGGCTTCCCATCTCCCAACGCATTCAATACAAGACCTTGTCTCTCTGCTACAAGTCCCTCAACAACTCCGCTCCTCTCTATCTCTCTGACTTACTTCACCCATACATTCCCTCTCGCTCTCTTCGCTCTGCCTCCGACCCTCTCCGCCTCCGCATTCCTCGCTCCAAACTCAGCACGTTCGGGTCCCGCTCCTTCTCTGTCTACGGCCCATCCATCTGGAATACCCTTCCACTCTCTCTCCGTCAGAAACCCTCTCCCACCTCCTTCCAGTCTGCCCTCAAAACTTACCTTTTCAAGCAGTTCTAACACCATGACCTCACTACGCACCCCATCGCCAGCTGTCTCTTGCATATAGTGTCTGGTCTGTTTGTGGTATGAGTATATTTGAGTGAATGTATTTTTTGCGTAATTGTTACATGTGTCATTGTCTAAAGCGTGCACATGCGTGCGTGAGTTGTGAGTGCGCGCTTAGAGTTATAATTATTATAAGATAAGCGCATTATAAATACAGTAATTATTATTATTATTATTACTACTAGGGTTGTTTCGGCAAATCTTTTATGCGGATCAGGGGCGAGTCCTCTTTCAACGAAGTTGTAGTCTTGATTTTTTGGTCCTGATTTGGCTCGGAAGAGTCCACTGGACCTAAAGCAACAACCATGCAATGTAATGTAATCTCATTCCTCTTCAATGGCTTGACAGATTAAGATCCGACCATGGTGATGACCATGGTGATGATGCATGTTGTCACTATGGGACTATATTGACTGCACCCTCTACAAGCCTGTAATCTTTGCTTTAATAACTAATAACGTCACTCCACTACACAAATCCCACCCCACAATCATGCAAAGACTCACTTCTTGATCTTGGGATGAACCAAGATTTTTCAGTTCTTGTTCTTGTCTAGCATCAAGTTCAGCCTCCAAGCGAGCGATCTGCTCATTCACTTCTTTCTTTTTCTTCTTGTCACCCTTTGGAACTCCATGCTTCATCTTCTGGCATTCCGCTGGAGAAACATAAAATTATAATACTCAATACTGAACATTTAATAATAAAACAAAAACTGACTGAGATAGGCTGTTTTATTGTTTTAGATCAGGGGGATGGGACAATTTGGGGTATCTGGGCAGGTGAAGGGATGAAAAGGGGATTTTATTAAAAAAGCTGAATCCTGGCCTGGAAAGAGGTCAGTGAGTCTGCCGAAGCGAATTCAGCTGGCAGGGAGTTCCAATCTGGGATGGTGCGGGGAAAGAAGCCTTTTTGTCTGTAGTTGGTTCTGTGGGATGGAACATCATAGGAGTCTGGGTGGAACCGGGGGGAACTGCGTTTTTGTCAGGAGCTGGGTTTTGGTTTGAATCGGCTGTCGATCATTGTTAGGCCATGATGAAATTTGTAGAAGGTTGTCAGTCTTATTCTTTTCCTCTTCTCCTGGAGTGAGGGCCACTGCAAGTCTTCTATCATCTGGTCCACGCTTGATGTCTGCCCGTACTGGTTTGAGACCCATCATGCAGCTCGGCGTTGGATTCTCTCGATGGCTTTGATGCCATCAGATGTGTGAGGAACCAACACAGGGCAGGCGTACTCCAGGACTGGACGCACAAGCGCTCGATAAGCCATTTGCTTTAATTTCTTTTTTGAGGTCTTCAGGTTTCTTCTGAGGAAACCTAGAGTTCTTTTTGCTCTGCTAGACATGTTGGAGATGTGGGGGCCCCACTTCAGGGTAACGCCAAGGTATTTCACTGGTGTTTCTTCTTGTAATTTGTGCCCATGGAGGAGGTAGTCACACTTTAGCTTTTTGCGACGTCTGGTCATGTGCACAGTTGAGCACTTTTTGGGGTGGAATGACATCATCCAGCGATTTTCCCAATCAGCCAATTTGTTAAAGTCCGCTTGTAGGAGCTGCTGGTCCTGGGGGGTCTTGATTTCTTTGTGGCATGCTGTATCATTGGCAAATAGGTGTATGAAGGATGCCAGACCTACTGGCAGGTCGTTTATGTATATATATAGGAGGAACAAGCTCGGGCCTGGGACTGAGCCTTGAGGTACTCCGGATTCGACTGCTGAGTACTCCAAGCTGGTGCCGTCGGATTCGACTGCTGCGTACTCCAAGCTGGTGCCGTTTACAAGCACTGTCTGCCTTCTGCCAGAGAGGAAGCTGCCAATCCATCTGTTGATCTTGCCACCGATGCCAAGGTAGTTGAGTTTATGGAGAAGCAGGCAGTGGCTCACCTTGTCGAAAGCCTTGGAGAAATCTAGGACCAGAAGATCCACTTGATGGCGCCCTCGAGTACTTCCAATGCCTCGTCCACCAGTCCAAGCAGCTGCGACTCACACGAGCAACCCTTACGAAACCCATGCTGTTCTGGGCATAAGATTTCCTGGTTTTCAACATAGGTCATTATAATATGGCTGACTAAGATGTGCTCCAGCATCTTGCATGGTATACTATTACTGGTAAGGGATATTGGTCGATAATTTTCATGTTTGTAACGTTCCCCTTTCTTAAAAACCGGGGTGACGTTTGCAGTTCTCCAGTCGACAGGTACAATGCCTGAGCCCAAAGAGGCCTGGAACAGGATTGTAAGTGCAGGAGCGAGCTCTACTGCTACTTCTTTTAGGACTCTTGGGGACTGTCTATCTGGACCGCTGGCTTTGGCTTGATCCAGGTTCTTGAGGTACCACTAGAAAAGCATCCATAAAATATATCGAAAAAAAATAAAAAAGTAAGGTAATACATCAGTACATGTAGTATCATCAGTATGCCTGAATGGTGCAGATGTGCAACGAGTTGACTTAAGTTACCCAGAGATAAAACAGTAAAGCTAGTGAACTGCTTAGAAGCGTCACAGAACGATACAAATTCAAATGGCTTTTGCAATGAAGAAAGAAAAAATATATATAAATACCCACCTAGTAAATCTTTCCTTTCTGCCTTGTGTCTAGCAATCACATCGTCTCTATCTGCCATTCTATCGAGTCGAAAACGAAAAAACTAAAAACCGGAATAACGGAAGTGGCCATAATTTTTTTTAATTTGTTTCATGTTTTAGGGTTACTAACCACTAGCGACTCTTTTGGTTTGAAAAACACGTTTAGTGTCAGGGGTGTGTGACGCTGTCTGCTCTCCGAGGCGAGAACGAAAGGGGGAAACATTTTGGGGTATTGTGACTGATCCTGTGACAAGATGGTAATTTTAATATTTCATTTACAGTCTAATAATGATATTTCACAGCACAGCACAGGCAATTTACTTATATTGGTCTCTGATTATGATTAATCCAGCCTGGTGAAAAGGCATGGTCAGCCTTCTTATCTTCTGTAGTGTTAAGTCATAAGTGTACTGTTAGGATGACCAATATAATAATAATAATAATAATAATAATAATAATAATAATAATAATAATAATATCCTATCCTATCCTATCCTATCCTGTCCCATAACCCGAAGGTCGTAGGGGCACCACAGATGATCGCTTAACCAGCATACTCCATCTTTCTCTGTCCTCAGCAGCCCTCATGGCTTCGCTCAGTGTCAAACCAGTCCATTCTCGAATGTTGTCCTCCCACCTCTTTTTCGGTCTCCCCCTTCTTCTACCTCCTTGCACTGTGCCTTGCAGAATGGTCTTTGCAAGACCTGATGATCTGGTGACGTGGCCATACCATCTGAGTTTCCGTTTCTTCACCACTGTGAGCAGGTCATCGTGTTGTCCAATGGCTTGTGTGATGGTCTGTCGGACTTCGTCGTTGGTAATGTGTTGGGTATAGGAAATGCACAGAAGTCTTCTGTAGCACCTCATCTCCATGCTTTGTATTCTTCGTTGGAGATCTGCTGTGAGGGTCCATGCTTCGCAAGCAT
This sequence comes from Oncomelania hupensis, assembly GCA_036898135.1. Lineage (NCBI taxonomy): Eukaryota > Metazoa > Mollusca > Gastropoda > Littorinimorpha > Pomatiopsidae > Oncomelania > Oncomelania hupensis. Next base: position 22,364,986 of record CM072519.1, on the reverse strand, counting down.
ATAGGAAGATGGAGATGACCAGAGAGCGCAGCAGTCTTACTTTGGAATGTAGACTGATGGTTCTGTCTTTCCAAATGGGCTTCAACCTTGTCAGGGCAGCAGTTGTTTGTGCGATCCTGGAGAGGACTTCCTGTCGAGACCCATTGTCTGACACAATGGCTCCTAAATATTTGAAGCTGTGCACTGTGTTGAGGGATTGGCCTTGTACTTTGATGTCCGTGTTGATGCCATTGGTGTTGTTGGTCATCATTTTGGTCTTCTCTGCACTTATTTCCATTCCATAAGCTCTGGAGGTGGTGTCAAGCCTCTGTACAAGCTGTTCAAGTTCTTGTTCCTCTCCAGCCAATCCATCAATATCATCCGCAAAACGAAGATTGGAGATTGCTCTGCCCCCTATGCTGACTGTGCCTTCGTGATCTGCAAGAGCATCTGACATGATGCGCTCTAGGAAGATGTTGAAGAGTGTTGGAGAGAGTAGGCATCCTTGACGCACACCGATTGTTGTTCTGAACCAGTTCCCGATGACGCTGTTATGGAGGACTGCACTGGTAGCCTTGTCATACAGGCTTTTGATGACTTCTATAATTTTAGGGCTGATGTTGTACACTTTCATGGTTGCCCATAGAGCTGCATGCCAGACTCGGTCAAATGCCTTCTTGAAGTCTATGAACACATGATATAGATGTTGTTGGTGCTGTAGGTATTTCTCACAGATTATTCTGAGGTTGAAAATCTGTTCAGTGGTACTTCGCCCTGCCATGAATCCTGCTTGTTCTTCAGCTATGATTTGTTCAGCTTGTGGTTTCAACCTGTTGAGTATTATTTTCAGGAGGACCTTGCTGGGATGGCTGATGAGGCTGATGGTGCGGTAATTTTCACACTCCTGAAGGTTACCTTTTTTGGGAAGAGTGATGACAAGCGACTGGGTCCATGGTGTAGGCCATTCCCCACTCTGCCAGATCTTGTTACAGATAATGGTGAGAGCATCAGTCATTGCTTCTCCTCCTGCTTGTAGCAGTTCCGCTGGTATGTTGTCCACTCCCGCTGACTTCCCTTTTTTCAGCGATTGCACTGCTGCCTCAACTTCTTCCCGGAGAATTGGGAGGATTTCTTCTTCTTCTCTGCTCTCGGGACATGCTAGAACTGATGGGTCTCCATTTGGTGTATGGTTGTAAAGGTCAGAGCAGTACTCTGTCCATCTGTCCAAGACTTCTTGTTCTTCTGTAAGGCATATGCCAGACTTGCTTTGGATAGTGGAGACTTTGGGCTGTTTAACACTTGTCAGCCGCTTCATAGTCTGGTAGGCCTTCTTGCTGTTGTTCTTGTTCAGATTGTTCTCTATTTCCTGGCATTGATCTTCTATCCAGTTCTCCTTTGCTGTGCGCATGCCTTTTCGGATGTCATTGTTGATTTTTCGGTAGACATCAGCTCCCTGTGAGGTGTTCTTTTTCTTTTTTAACTCTCTTCGTTTATCACACAGATCCAAAAGTTCAGGTGTGATCCACGGCTTCTTCTTTGGTCGGTGCTTGCCAAGGATCTCAGTGGCGGCATCTGTTACAGCTGAGTTGAAGGTATTGGTCATGGTGTTGACATCTACTTCGCCTGCCCCCAAAATAAGCAGTGGTGCAAATTTCCCTCCAATTGTGGCCTGAAATATTTTTGCCACCTCCGGGTCTTGCAGTTTGTCCAGGTCGAACTTCAGCCTAGTGCACTTTGCTGTATTTACTCTCTTCAAATGGAGCCGGAAAGACATCATCACGAGATCGTGGTCACTTCCAATGTCTGCTCCTGGAAAAGTGCGTGTCCTGCCAATGTTGATGCTTGATCTGAAGCGTTTCTTGACCATGATGTAGTCGATCTGGTTGTGATGTTCCCCGCCGGGACTGTGCCATGTCCATCGTCTGGATTTTTTGTGGAGACCAAGCGTGTTTGCCAGTACCAGATTGTTGTATCTGGCAAACTCCAATAGCCTCAGACCCCTGTCATTTGTCTCGTTGTTGCAGTGGGGTCCACAAGTGTCTCCCCAGTTGTGGTGCGCATCTTGGCCAACCTTGGCATTCCAGTCGCCTTGCACTATGACTATGTCCTTCTTCGGCACTTGGTCAAGGACCGCCTGTATATTTTCATAAAAATCCTCCACTTCGCTGTCTTCATAGTCTGATGTTGGGGCATAGGCCTGGATGAGGGTAATGTTGAAAGGGGTTGCTCTCAGACGGATGGTAATGAGTCTACTGGAGACTGGGCGGCAACCCATGACAGTGGCTAGAATGTTCTTGTGGACCAAGAATCCAATGCCGTGTTCGTGCCTGTCATCTCTGAAATAGAGCTTGTGGCCTTTGTCAGTCGTTGTTTCACCTAGGCCTTTCCAGCGCAGTTCGGTGATACCTAGAACGTTCCATCGATAGTGGTCCAGCTCGTGGGCCAGTTCTTCTAATTTTCCTTCCGCAGTTAGGGTCCTGACATTCCAGGTTCCTATGACGATGTTGTTTCTCGTGCGGATCTTGCTAATTTGTCCATCAGTAGCATACTTTTCACCTCCGTCCTGGTGGCCAACGGAAGGCGCGGTCCTTGTTCCGGGCGACGACCGATCCGGCATGGAATTAGTGGATAGCCTCATCATGTGTTGTGTCTTGGGCAAAAAAGACCTGGCAGGGCCCAATCCTCTCCAGGCTGTTGGCCACAGCCGAAATCCACGAATACATTATGGCTCGCCTTGGCCCTGAGCACGTGGTCGTTGAACCTGTAGTAACGTGAGGTTCCTCCGCCCTGGCCGGTGACTTCTGTGTAGAAGACTTTCGCCCAGTGATGCCGTGCTAACATCACCCCTGTTAGTCGCCTCTTACGACACGCCGGGAAACGTTGGGTCTATTCTATTTGCCCGAGCCCACAGAGCATAATAATAATAATAATAATAATAATAATAATATAATTATTATTATATTTAATATGAGACATAAATAGTATGCATAGATAGCAAAGAATTTTATATGTTATATTCTTGTTTTTGATTCAGCATGGGAGATTGAAGGTAAAGACAACTGAGGAACAACGAAAAGCCAAAGAGGAGGAGCGTGCGAAAAAGCTGCAAAAGTACACTTACGCCACTTCTTTAGCATTTAAAAAGGTCAACCAGGTGTTTCATTTTTCTCACTCTCTCAACTGATGATGACTTAATTATTACAATCAAAATTAAAGCTGTGATGAATGATGATATGAAATGGAGATAATGTTGATGATAACAATAATGATCATGCCTTTGTTTTCTTTTACATTTATTTTTAATTTTTTAATTATTATATTTTTTATATTTTATTTTATTTTATTTCATATCATAAAACTAATATATATTATGGTTTCTATGTTTTGAATTCAAAGAGAACGGATGGTGAACTAAACGAAGGACTGCTGGAAGTGACAGAAAATATTCTGCAGGTCAACCCTGACTTCTACACACTGTGGAACATGCGCAAGGAGACTTTCCTCAAACTTCAGGAAGACAGGTATGGTTCTGTCGACAGCAGTATTATTTCTGCACGTTGCCTTTGAACAATGAAAATAAACAAAGTAAATAAACATAAAATAATCCTGGCTTGGTTCCACTCATATCTTTCTGACAGATCACAAGCAGTCACTGTCGATGGCTGTTTCTCCAGCATAGCAGACTTGGTGTGCGGAGTGCCTCAGGGTTCCGTTTTAGGGCCGGTGTTATTCCCTTTGTACACCAAGCCACTGCTTCTCCTGCTCGGAAAGCAAGCTGTTGAGAGTCAGTCATTTGCAGATGACACACAACTTTATAAATCCACTCCCCCATCTCACCTTAATTCCACTGTTCAGACTTTGGAGAACTGCATCACAGACATTAAGTCATCGATGACACTCAACAAGCTTAAGCTTAATGACGATAAAACCGAAGCCCTCCTCATTCACAAGCACAACACCTCCTCCTCACTCTCGCCTCTCCCAACATCGCTTACAGTAGGGACAACAAACATTCAGTTTTCATACTCAGCGAGAAATCTCGGCTACATTCTCTACGATGACCTGTCCCTCAACAACCATATCTCCAACGTCTGTCGCTCTGCATACACGGCCATACGCCAAATCAGCTCCTTTTGCCACTATCTTACAGTCACTGCCACCAAAAACCCTAGTATGCGCTCTCGTCCTTTCTCGTCTTGACTATTGCAACTCTCTCCTCGCTGGCTCCCCAAAACACATCACTGACAAACTACAAAAGGTTCAGAACTCAGCAGCTAGACTAGTATTCCGAGCAAAGAAACGCAATCACATCACACCTCTACTACATTCCCTTCACTGGCTTCCTGTGCAAGCACGCATAGAGTACAAACTCTCTGTTCTCTGTCACAACTTCTTCACAGATTCTTGTCCTTCCTACCTTGCTGATCTACTGTCTGTCTACTCTCCTTCACGCACTTTAAGACCTTCTGCTGACACTCGCACACTCAAGGTTCCTGTCACCCGCACTAAGACATACGGCCAACGTGCATTCGCTTACTCCGCACCCAAGCAGTGGAATTCCCTTCCCTCCCATATCCGCAACATACAATCAACACAGGCATTCAAAAAGTCCCTCAAACCCACGTCTTCAAACTGCATTATTCAGACTGATTTGTATCCCGCTGCCATTCTCTCCTCTTTTGTCTCTGTCTGATCCGTAAGTGTGTACACAGCTGTAAATATTTCTACTGTTTTCCTTCCTGGGTCTAACCGGGCATATAAATAGCTGTGAATAGGTTTTTGCTATTCTATTTTTGTCTTTTTTGTCATTTGTGTACATAGTTGTAAATAGTTTTTACTTTTACTGTTCCGTCTTTTGGTGTATCGTAGCAAAAGCGATATTTGATCGAGTGCATGTATTTTTATGTAATGACTATGTAAACCGCGGTGAGTCTGGTCGTAGGCTGGAGTACTCGCTATATAAAAATCCGTTATTATTATTATTATTATAATCATAAAAGGCATAATGGCATTGGGCCGGTCCTGATTTGGCTCGGAAGAGTCCGCTGGACCTAAAGCAACAATCAATCAATCAATAAATGGCATTGGATGCAGTCAATGTAATTTAAATTAACACAAACTGGTTTTTTTTGTCACTTCTACAATAGTGATCTTTTTAGATCACCAAGCTTTGAGTTCCATGGAAAAAAAAGCAGGTGTAAATCATCCATTTTATTATTAGTAGTAGCTATTTATTATTATTATTATTATTATTATTATTATTATTATTATTATTATTATTATTAATATTATTGTTGTTGTTTTATTATCGTTGTTGTTGTTTTATAATCGTTAATTACTTGTGTGTGTGTGTGAATTATTATTGCAGCTCTTGTTGTTGTAGCAGTTTCTTATTGTAGTTTAAAAAAAAAAAATTATTATTATTATTATTATTTTATTTTATTTATTTATTTTTTTAATTTATTTTTTTAAATTATTTTTTTAAATCATTATTATTACCATTGTTGTTATTATTGTTATTATTACAATTATTATTATTATTAACTTTTTTTTTCCTTATATGAATTGTATTCCTTCTGAAATATACAACTTTACAAGTCATCCTAGCTTTAGGGATCAAAATATGGATTGAGAATTCCAGAGGACAAGCACCACCACACAAGGCCGTTTGTTCATTTTTCAGAGATGAAGAAACACTTCAGAAGCTGTACTCCAAAGAGCTGGATTTCTTGGACGGGTGCCTGAAGGTCAATCCCAAGTCTTACGGCACGTGGAATCACCGCTGTTTCGTCATGGACCACATGCCAAAGCCCAACTGGGCACGAGAGCTGGAACTAAGCAACCTCTTTCTGCAGTACGATGAGCGCAACTGTAAGTGCTTTATTTTAAGCAGAATATTATAGTTTAGATGCAAAGAGTTTTTGTGTTTGAATAATACTACAATTTTATGGAATTAAAACAAGATGTAAATTATAATATCAGAATATGCAAATATCTTTACCTTAGTAAATGGAAATGTGTATTTTATTATGTGTTTATGTTCTATATTGCCTGTACGTGTCGCTGCTGTTGTGTGTGTATACGTGTACCTTTTGTTTATAAGCAACATGCCAAATTGTCAATGTTTTTTTTTGTGTGAATAAAGATTTGTTGACTTGATCAAAATGGCACGATCGTCTCCTGACACTATGTTCTTATTCCAGTTCATTGTTGGGACTACCGACGATTTGTGGTGAAGCAGTCGCAAGTGCTGCCGGCTCAAGAATTTGAGTTCACAACATCCAAAATCGAGAGCAACTTCTCCAACTTCTCATCCTGGCATTATAGAAGCAAACTGCTGCCCTTGATATACCCAGATCCCTCATCCCCAACTGGTATTGCTCAGGACGTGCTAGACAATGGTAAATTATTTATTATAGTATAGTTGAAATTCATTTTCAATCTAGTACCAGGAGTAGAGTTGTACCATTGTTTGATTTTGTATTAATTATTTTCACTCATGTGGGTAAAATCCAGGTTGCTTTATCAGCTACATTGGCATTATTGTTTTTTGCTGTTGCTATAATACACTGGATTCATTGTTACAGAGTTCGATTTGGTGCATAACGGCATGTTTACAGATCCCAATGACCAGAGTAACTGGTTCTATCATCGGTGGCTGCTAGGAAGAGGTATTTATTTATTTATATTTATGAGCCAGATTTTAAAAAAAAATTTTGTTTGTTTGTTTTGTTGCAGGTAGTTCAAATAGTGGCTTATCATTCCACGTTTTCTCTTTACAGTGTCGTCAAGAAAATTTAACACATTTGAAAAATGCTTATTTTGGGGCTATGTGTGTGAGCGTCTGGAAATACGTTTGAATGGCTTGCCATCTTGTTCTTAATTTGTGTTTCTCTGTTGCTCAATGGGTGGTTTGCATAGGAACAATTATATATACATTTTTCTACAATATTATTCTATGCTATTGATGTCATTGTTTCAGGAGAAAGAAAGCAACAGATCAACTATGCCATTGTTTCTCGGTCACAGAAACAAATCATTGTATCCCTGACCAATGCTGTCAAGGTAAATTGACTGTGGAAATGTAAAAAAATAAGTTATTTTCTTTTCATAATGGACTGTAGTACTACTGTGCATTCACTGCAACATATTTTGTCTCAAAAAAAAAGTCTGTTTCTAACAGCAATGTTATACACAAATTAATATAAAATAAAGCTACTGAAGATAACTACTGAATCAGGTTTGATATACTGTGTTCATGGTGAAGCATTAAATATTTTCATGTATGAAAACTATACAGGTTTACTTTAATCTATAGGTAGGCATTTGTTATACTACTACTACTCATAATAATAATAATAATAATAATACAGGATACCATCACGTGCTTTTTCTTCAATAGAATGAAAAGTGCGGCAGCCTGATGAGAATGATATTGTACTTGTGTGTGTGGAAATTTAAATTGACTGCATCCAATACCCTTATTGAAGGAAGGGTAGGAAACCAATGGTGGCCTGATAAGTTTAATATCTGAGTAAAATAAGTTCGTACCCAGCGGGTTTCGAACCCACAATCTTAGGCATCGGAAACCAGCACTCTACCAACTACGCTACTAGGCCAGCCGTAGCAATTTGGACATTGTAATTGATGCCAGCTATGTGCTATTCCATTATAAACTCTATAGTGCGCATTGCTTTAACTGGAGATGTTTAGTCTTGGCATTTTAAATTGTTGCAGCTTGGTGATGACAACTGCCATGTACTGTGGAATGGATCTGAAGTAAAAGTACGATGGTGCAACCAGAAGGGAAATTCTGCTTTCTCCACTTTGTGGATATCCTCGACTATAATGTGTTGCCTTGGACATTCATGCTTGTTTTTTAATGTGGCCATGCAAACTTCAGGTCAACATTTATTACTTACTTAATTTAGCATTATTTTTCCAATTTAGTTTCTGACAGTTTGTGCAGTTTGTATTCACTTCCATTAAGCTTTTATTCATTTCTGATGAAATTGGTGTATGTAATAAACTCCGACGAAACCTAAATGCAGTGGTGTTGGGTCAAGTTTGTTCTAATAATTCAGGTAAACATGACAGTTTATAGTTAAATAATGTGAATGTAAGAGAGATTAAGCATCTGAGTAGCCTAAGGATTGCTTTAGTTCACACAACAAGGGTAGGGTTGGTGCCTATTTTTACAAGAATATTTCAATTTGGGATTGCTTTAGTGATAGGGTATATTATGTTATATAGTTATTTCAGAATTTATGTAGTGTAATGATCGTTGAAATTACCTCGCTAGCTAGAACAAATGTGTTTTTTGTTTACTTTGTTGAAATCATGTGTGTTTACTTCGATTGTTTCATTAATTAAAATATTAATATTAATTCATTTAATTTGTTGAAGAAAAAAATCCTTGACCCTCAGTAAGTAGGGGACCTTTCTGGCAGGGATGTAGAAAATCTTGGTCAGGGAGATCAAGAAAGCCAAGTGCAGATCAAGGTGTGCGAAGATGAGAAGACAGTGTGCGAGCAAACTTTGTCATTACCATTTGGCGAAGATGATGCATTCTACCAATGGAACACTTCTGATCTTGGCAACTACTTCAGGTTTAAGTCATTTCTAACCTATTTATTAATCCCCTGCCTGCTTTGGGTTATTAACCCCATTGCAGGATCTTTGCTTATGATTTTTTTATTTAACGCCTTTAACAGAACGAATGTAAAACCTTTGTTTTTGTGAGCGAAATTAGTGAACGTTTTTGTACAGAACACCCACATGTCTGGGATATGTAAATAACATTACAAGGGACTCACTCGGACTGAGATGGGATATTTATTTTATTGCATTTTACTTGTGTATTGGTAATTTGTTTTATGACCAAAAAAAAGTGTTTGTTTCCTATGTTTTTATCAAACATGGTTTGCTTGATGTCTGTGTTTTCCCAGGAAAGAGTTCAGTTGTGTAGATAAGGAAAGGCTTCAGACTGAACTGGAACTGGTGGGAGAGTTGCAACGAGAGGAAAGCGACAACAAATGTAAGTATTCTGGATTGGACTGGGCAAAAGCTGCCCGTAAATATTTGTGGTAAATAAGAACTGTTTCACCATTCATCATGGACTGTTCCCATCACATCATATTATTTTCTGGGTGTTTTATTGACTGAGGTATATAATCCCTTGTGGGCAGCGTCCGGCAATGCCATGACCCTTCCATCCCATCTTCCGAACCCTCCCTTCCACCTCCCTCCTCCATTTCATATTTAACATTGCAGGGATAAAGCCTGTTCTGCAGATTGTTATGTCAAATCATGTGAGTTTGCAACAAGGTAAAAAATAAACGAAACATGTTGAATCAGTGGATGTGTGGATTATAGATGCTGAAACACAAACGCCAGAGGCCATGTTCCAGTGTGTTTTCACAGTGGCTCACTATTTGAGCTTTTGGTCTGAGGGTGCACACTATGTTGGTTCCTATAACACGCATCGGTGGTCATTCATCTGTCCTATCCTGTCCCGTAACCCGAAGGTCGTAGGGGCACCACAGATGATCGCTTAACCAGCATACTCCATCTTTCTCTGTCCTCAGCAGCCCTCATGGCTTCGCTCAGTGTCAAACCAGTCCATTCTCGAATGTTGTCCTCCCACCTCTTTTTCGGTCTCCCCCTTCTTCTACCTCCTTGCACTTCATCTGTCTGTACTTGAAAGAATTTGGTTCATGCGTTAATCACTGTTAATCACTGCATCCAAATAATTATTAATGTTACATTACTGGAAAATTACTAAAATATATATATATTTTTTTAAAATCTTTTTAATTAGAAATTTGTACATTGATTTCTAGGGGCCATGCTGACCACAGTATTGCTGATGAAAGCAGTAGATCCAGTGAGCCACCAGGAACGCATCATGAGTTTTCTGCAGCAGTTGCAGGACTTGGATTCACCAAGAATCAGCTATTACAAGGATTTGCGTAGGTTTTTCACTTTGTTGTTGTTGCTGTTGATGACATTGTTTTGTTCAAGTGTTGTTCCTGGTTGTTGTTGTTTTAGAAAGGTCGAGTACAAGAGAAAGATGGACTGCGCTGGTTAAACGATCATCTGTGATGCCCCAACAATCTTCAAGTAACGGGATAGGATAGGATAGGCAGGGTGGAGAATTCTCCGCGAATCCGCGGATTTCCGCGGAAGGCATTTGCATTTCCGAGAAAAAAATATTGAGTTCCGAGTGTGAGAAGCTGAGGGCTACCCTTTACTGGGCATAGCGGCCAAAAGCGGCCGAAGGTCTAAACAGGCAAAACGTCCAAAGCGTCCGTATCAACCATGTGGTTATATTCTCGCGTTGTTTGAAAGATTGCGAGACTTCCGGCAATTGTCTTCCGATTAAATTCTGTTGTGAAAACATTCGACTGCATTTCCACAAGTTTTCTCTGTGATGCGTTCGTTTTTTCGATTTTTTTTTTCAAATTTTCTTGTGTGTGTGTCTAAAATGGATGGTTTGGATTCTTCGACTGATGAAGGGGAGTTTACAGGCTTCCATTTATCAGACATTAAAGTGAGAGAAATGGACTTGGAGTCGGAGGAAGAGATCGGTACTGAGTACTGACATTAGACTGATTAGTCATTAGACAATTAGTGTCAGTAGTGTGCATGCATACGATCTTTCAGACTGGCATGAAAGTGAAGAAGAGGAGGGGGCTTGTTTGGACTTTTTAAAACTTTTTTTTAATTGTATACACATGGAGTAATCAAAAACAAGACATGACAAAAGAAGTATAAAAAGGTAGATAATCAAAAGAGATTTATTTCTGTTAATTTTGCATTTTATTTCATTTAAATCTATACACTAGTCACTAATACCTAAGATGTAGTGTTTTTACTAACGTACCCCTAAATATCTTTAAAATTATAAAAATTCTTGCCTGTTTACAGCTAAAAAATAGACAAACGTGTGCCCAGTAAAATTTGAAATGTGGAGTTTGTGTGTAACAGTGGTGGACCTCAAACTTTGTTAGGCCTACAAATCAAGATTCTTAACTTTTTTGAAAGACATGTGCATAAAACATTCTTTTTTTTGGTTGTTGTTTCTATTCATGTTTACTTTGTGCTTTTTGCTTTCAGGAGAGGCCCTAAATTACTTTCAAAATAGCATAAATTCATTTTCTTCCAGGGGGCGAATACCGGGGCTTGGCCCCTGGGCCCCGGCCGGATTTCAGAGATTTCTTGATTCAGTTGTTCTCCACCCTGGATAGGATAGATAGGATATCTATCTATTGATAGGATAGGAGTACAAGTGGAGTTGTTTACTATACTTTTATTGCTAACAACATCAAGTAAGAATGAAGTTTGAATAGCCATGAACAGACCTCAAAGTTTCCAAGGTGTTAGTAAAATAATAATAATAGAATGACCGAAAAATATACATCGTATTACAGTGTTATTAATGTTGTTTATTCACTTTTAGATATATTTTTAAAAAAATGTCTTATACCAGATATATTCTCTGAGTAGTGATTATACATTGTAATATGTTCTCTCTCCAGGAAGCCGCTTTACTGTGGAAACGGCGATGGAGACATTAGAGAGCGGCAGGACCAAGCTGAGCCTAAAGGGAGAAAACCTCACTAGGATGCACCGCACTGAGTTGCTTCCCTTGGTGCAGGAGTTGGACCTATCATGCAATGCCCTGCAGCACATAACAGGCTTCAGCTTTCTCTTTTCCTTGCAGCGTTTGAACCTAAGTGGCAACCAGCTCAAGAGTTGTCAAGGTCTAGGGCCGCTGCCGAATCTTGCCATTCTTGACCTCAGCAACAACCGTATCCTTTGTGTTTTACTGTTATTTATGAATTATTTATTTTAGTAAATTTTATTTTTTTATTTTTTTTTATTTTTTTTTAACTGCTTAATACACATTTATTTCAAATTCAAGACAAGTTTGTGCTCTTGTGTTTTTTATTTTCATGCTGAAATATGGATTTCAGTTTTAAAGTTCCTATCCTATCCCGTAACTCTGAGGTTGTTGGGGCACCACAGATGATCGTTTAACCAGCATACTCCATCTTTCTCTGTCCTCAGCAACCCTCATGGCTTCGCTCAGTGTCAAGCCAGTCCATTCTCGAATGTGTTACTGTCGCAATAAGTAGCCGCTCTTTTTTTTCTTCTTTCTGACAATTAGTTTATAAATTAATTTGCGAGTTGGTATTATAGTTTTATCACTTCGTGATATTATTCCTATTATTTTAGTTTTTTTTTTCTCTCTCTTCCAAACCCTTCTAAACCCATTTACAAGATCGACTTGTTTATAGTTTCTGTCTTGCTACATGTTGTTTTTCTTTGTTGGTAAGGTAAAGGTAGGTAAAGTCCCATAGCCTTGTGGCCGTAGGGGAGCATGATGTTGGAGATCACACTTATCTTGGGCCAGCGTAATGAGGGTGATGCCCATCTCTCTCCCTCGCTGCTTTACCTTCCCCACCCTTAAGAGAGTAGGTACTCAGTCACAGCTGAGTCAACTGGGGGCGTTGTCATTTGTCCCTTCACGTTTTTGCGGTCACCCATCCAAGTGCTAACCGCACTGGACGGTGCTTGACTTGCGACACAGTAGCGAGTGCTCCAACCACTGCGCTATCCGACACCACGCTTTGTTGAAAATTGCATTTTTATTGTTATCAATCATCATCATTAATTATTATTTATAATCATCATTAATTATTATTTATAATTATTAATATTTTATTATTTTTAATTTAATATTGTTCATTCAAACTAATCTTTAACTTGTTAACAGTATTATCAACAGCAGAGGATGTTCTACCACTACAGACTGTATCAAAGCTGGTGTCTCTGAACTTGACGAAGAACCCATTATGTGCAGAGCCCTTACTTGCCGACAAGCTGCAAGAAATACTTCCATCTGTGGAAATACAGCTGAGATAACTGTTTTTTTTGTCCAAGTGGGAAATTACCACACATACACACACAAACTTTCCAAATTTGTTTTTGTCAGGAGTGGTTTGAAGAAAGTGGGTATGAAGGTCCATGTATACAGATACACATTGATAAAAAGTGTGAATGAAAAAACAAAACAAGTCATGTAACTGTTTCTGTGAATGCACACCCGATGACTGAGAATAAATGAAGCATTATGTTGTTTGTGTGTGTGTAAGCATGTCATTCACTAGTAGAAAATAGTACAAAAGGATCAAACTACAATAGGTCTTATTCGGAATGGGAGGTAACTTGACTTTTTTTTAGTTTTTAGTTACCTATAGTTATCCAGGCGGACATATCGTCTCAGAACATTATGAAAGCTACCCCGAGCTGCAAGCTTTACTTCGGAAAAATGTGCTAGTGGCTGCAGCGCAGTGCTTGGCTGAACTAGGGGAGCTAACCAGGATTACAAATGATCCGGAAGGTTTGACTGAGGACAAAACCAAAATTGTTGTCGAGAAACTGTGTTCGTTTACAAAGAATGTCTGTCTGACGTTAGACAACCCTGGACGCAAAGTGAGGGTAAACAGCCAAAGTTGTTTCTCCTCGTATATCTGAGCATGGCCTATTGACAGCAGAAGATTTAGCTGCTGTAAAGAAAGATAAGATGGTTTCACAAGTTTTCTTTCTTTTGGAACTACTTATGTACAAGATACAGACAGGTTAATATGACTGAGAAGCAGTATATTTTCAAACAGTAGAATGTCTCATGACAGGCAGAGTTACAATGCAGAAAAAACAAAATCATGGATTTGAAAAATGTTGGGCTCACTTTGTGGGGAATCATCTAACCAAAATCCTTTTCTTATTATTATTGTTACAAAAATTTTAAAGAAATAATGCATTCCTAAAATTTGCCAGTGAAATTAGGATACAGTTTGGACTTTGTATTTTAGTCCTTTTATGTATAATTCACCAATCATATGCTAAACATAACATTTGTAATTTCTGTGGGCATTGCTAATACGTGCATCTAGTTGGTTTCAAAGTATTCAGACCAAATACTGAGCAGTATACACTGCATGCATTCCTTGCTCTGGAAGAACATTTTCAGCTGCATTTTATATTACCTTAGCTTCAGTCTTTAGTCCCCAAGTCAACCTTATGGAAGACCAAGATCACAACTTTAAGGGTTCTCTTTCTCCCCATCATTATTCAAGAGAAAAGTATACAGTGATCTTGTTCTATTTATTATTTGCATGTGTAGAGCACATTATAATTATTTAGATGATGGAAACTGCCAATGTGGTCTTTCTATGAAAACTAGCATTATTTTATGCTATTTTGTTGCCATTATTGTTGTTGGGTGTTTGTGACTGTCCTTTAAAGGATTTTATTATTGCTACTTATAAAAATAATAATACTTGCATTGCTATCGGATTATTTTGTGCAATATATTTGAGAAACGTGAATTTTTAGCAACATTGAGATCGTGATGTGTTTTGTGAATGACGAACAACTGATAACGCATAATAAATGAAGTTAAAAAACAAACTTGTCTTTCTTGTTCAAAGCACAAACTGGGAGATTTATTAATATTTGCAAATCGCGCACCTTGGGATCGTTTGTCCATATTCAAGTTTATATTCTATTCAACTCCCAACCTGCAGCTCTCAAAATAGTCAACGTTTAGCGTAGAAGTTTGATGTAGTGACACAAATTCACAAAAATTTTAAAATCTGCAAAAGTTCAAGCATCAATTCTTGTGCCTTAGGGAAGTGACAGGCAAATGTGCATTAGTACTTTCAAGATTCACTCTACACAAGTCACTGGAAGAAATTGATTTTCTTGCAATGTCCTTCCAAACAAACATAATTTCACCACTTTCCTAGCCGGGTCTATACTGCACTCTAAGAGCAGTAAAATGTGTTGTGTGTGAAGTAGTACACACACAATAAATTAATTTCATTGTGACCTGAACATTGTACAAATGTACTGAAAATAGCAGTAAAGGAATATTAACTTTTAACTGGCAAGGTAATTTTGCAGACTGACTGCTGGCCAGGATAAACAATGGAGACAAAAGCTTTAGGCCAGACAACAATGACCACAGTTGAAAACCTGTCTTTCCGTTATAGGCAAGACAGATTCACTGCGGCAACAGTACCCCCGTTGGAGTGCCGGGGGTTTTCAGTATAAATAGTATCCTTACTTTATGGAAATTTAGTGCTTTAAATTCCCACTGTCGCTGTCTTCCTCATTTACTCTTTCCTATTCCTGCTCTGTCCTTCACTCTGCTATACTATCTTCTTCTTCGCTAGATCAATGACCTACCTTTTTTCTTGAAAACTCTTCCTGGACAAGACTCCTTGTTTGTGTATGAGGTCTGTTGGATCAGCTTGGGAGTGTTGGACGCTTTCTGCCGGGTGGTCACTAGGGCTTCCTATGATTGTACTATTTAGCACTATAGGCATTTTATATGTATGTGTTTTGTTGATGATTTATAATGATGTTTGTATTCTATTTTGTTTTTGTAACCGGGGGTTCGCGTAGTTGAGGTCAACCCTCAGCCGTCCCCCGCGTGGGATGTCTTTATTGTAAAGTGACTGGCCGGTGGAGGGCATTCAATTTTCCCACTGGGGTTGTTTCAGCAGATCTTTTATGCGGATCGGGGGTTGTCCGGTCCTGATTTGGCTCGGAAGAGTCCGCTGGACCTAAAGCAACAATAAATCAATCAATAAAAAACCTGAAGCCTTTTGTCTCCCTTTTACTAGGAAATCTTTATGCCACACCATACCAGTTGCGGCATAAGGATTTACTAGATTGTAGCACCAAAGTGCCTACATAAGGATTTACTAGATTGTAGCACCAAAGTGCCTATATTATACTTTTTCCAAGAATGAGGCTTGAGATACTAGAGATCCATCTAGTGCAACTTCAAACCAAAGTAATAAAATTAGATTTATACCTTTGTTTTGCTGTAACTATAACCAGACCTCTCCCCTGAAGCCCCCAACCTTTCAGTTTCACCCTGCTCTTCAACATAATAATAATATTCAAAGTGACAACAAAGTGACAACCTGAAATGTGCTCAGAAATGATAGAAAAAGGTACATTTTGTTGTTGTTGTTGTTAAAGCCACAGGACACACTGATTAAAAAGTAAAAGCCACAGGTTCTTGAGCTGGATGTCTATCAGCTGGCTTAAACCTAGGTCTGACGACGGTGTTTTGATTGCAATCATAAGGAAAATCATGACTTGAGCCATTGATTTTGTGAGACTTTCACCCAGTCATCTCAGTCAAATCAGTTCACAGCGTGATTTGCGATGATTTTCCACTTTTAGAACATACCCTAATTTTGACGAACTGATTGCGAGTCATTCAGCATGGGAATCAATGAAAAGCGCTACTTTGATCACGTGATCTTGAGAAAAATGGCTTACCAATTCCAAGACCAGCCCGCTAGGAACGTTGTGTGAAAAATACCTGTGAAGTAATAGAGAAGATACAGTCACATGATTGTTTTGGGGATATGGTCTTTTTCTTTGAACTTAGCAAATGAAATGCTACCGTTAATGCAAAAATTCTTCGTCGCTGCTTTTCACACATTTTGACTTTTGGCTCATCAAGGAAAGCAACTCTTGTGATTTTGCTTATGCGCAGTGACTGTGCGCATGTTTACCAAAATCAAACATTTTATTGTGACTACCGACGACTCGCAGCGTCAATCCCCCCATTCAAATCATGGCTCGCAAACATTCACTGTCATTGTGATTGCAATCAAAACGTTCGTCGTCAGACTTAGGCTTTAATTATTAATATGAACACTGTAACACTGTTAGTCAAAAACACGCAATAAACTTGCTAACATGATGTAGCAATTGTTTGGATGAGATAATAACTGCCAACTTAACCATTCAATAGCACCGTGACAGCAAAGGCACTAAATAATCTCTGAACAAAGCACAACACTGACATCGCAAATATAATCTTGCCGATAATTAAATCTCAATCAGAATGCATATTTAGTGTTTAGGATCCAGAAGGGAGAGTAGCTGAATGTGTAAACCTCAACACAGCAATTTGCTAATCTTTTTGAAATTCCAGCTTTGTTACCCTTTGTTATCCTCTGCGCACAAGAGGAAACTTCAGAAGGCAAACTGCCTCCATTGTGTGACAAACTATCAAGATAGCTTTGTGATTGCACCAAAGGCAAGTTTTTCTGTGTCTCTGACCACTGAAGATGCTTTCAGAAACAAGAGTAGAAACAGCTATCTGGTCATGATGGCAAAATTACTAATTGAGATATAATTTTAAAATCATTTTGTGCACTACCAAGAGTGGCATTTTGAGAGTTTTCAGTTCGAATACTGGTACGCTTCAACTCTACACTACACTGCAATTAGGTTGGAATCCATTGGCAACATTAAAAAAATATCAGTTGTTCTCATTTGACATTTTGCTTCACTTTACTTTATACAGAAAAAAATGAATAAATAAATAATCTGATTCAATCATCAGCAAGGCTATGTTAGTCATCTGAGTGGAAAAAAACTGCAATCAAACCCAATTTCGAAAGCCACATGCATTGCCCAAAACATAAAATTCCAAATTCATGGCTGTTAAGTAGTGACAAAAAGAAACAAAACTTCGATGTATTTGTCAAATAAACATTGAAATTAGTCAGTGAAAATACATGTAAAAGTATGTTTGATATGAGAGAACAAATTTTTTACCCCGGAAACACCAATCAAATACTGCTACAGTTCTACTTCTAAGCAGAACGACAAACTTGCTAATCTCAAACATAACTGAATGTACAAAATGTAATTCAACAAGAGACAAAATAACTTTCAGTTAAACATTTAAATAAGAAATTTCACTATTTCTCAACATGAGTTCCCATGATGGGGGACAATGCTGTCATGTATTTCATCATGATGATATGGTTTGATATGAAAAGACAGGCTGAATAAGCTAACTGCTGATAATAAAGGTGGGGTAAGCAAAGTTTATTTTCAAATGCCAGCAACATCTATTATAATTTGTTTGTATACTTAAGACTTCAGAGTACAGCACATGATATTCAAGCGTCACTAATGTAACTATATACATGTTTGCTTTGTTGTGTATACTTGGCTTTAGTGAATAATAAAATTTACAATTTCAAAAGCCAAGAGAAGATAGTAACAGGTGGATGGAGTTAAAAGATCATATCAAGCACAATAAGAGAAAGATCAAGTGCGAAGTCTCACCTATGAAAGACATATCCATAGAATCCTAAACACTAGGCGGACTAAGCCCATGTGACTCACATGCCCCTTATGGAACTTGCAATATATAACATGAAAATGAGTGCCAAGAAAAAAACTAAATTAAGCAGTGGAATTAAAAAACATAGTAATAAAGATTTTGATCATTCGATGCTCTTGATGACCTTAACCTACAGCTCCAAATACACTCATGTACCATCAAATGAACTACAGTAGTACAGCAAAAGTTGTATAATGCCATCCCCAAAAATAATGACCTTGGGATGACCTTGACATTTACCTGACCTCTGATGCTCATGTATGATCAAATAACCCAATGTGGTTGCATCCTATGAATTAAGCATAGAGCCATTCTTTTGTACGATGCAAAATTTTAACATGTTTTTACAAGGCCTAAAATAACTTTGACCTTCAAGATGGACACAAAAATGGAACACATATGAAATCTATCATCTCTAAATACAACAAGTTTGGACTTTTATTTCTCAAAGTTGAGAGTCATCTCATAGTTTAGGGTCATGGTCATTTCAAAGCACCTACCCAAACTGACTTTGGACAGCTTCAGTGACCTTAACTTTGAAGCAGATTTGCAGTGACCAGATCTGCATAGTATTTGTTTCTCCTTGATGTCTATCTAGAATCAAAGAATCATAAGTTCAATGTTAATAACTTGGGAAAAAAAGTACAATTTTGTGAAAAAAAATCATTTTCTGACTAACATTTGTTGATTCTGTAACCTTGACCTTGAAATGAAGTCATTCACTCACTGATCATTTATGAGGTCTCATGGATATACACCATCTTACCAAATTTGGTTGTGATAGTTGAAATAGGTTCTGAGATATTAAACCACTTGCAAGTTTTGCACAGATGGACAGTGATAGACGAAGGTAAAAAAAAAATTTTTAAGATGTAATTTTTGGACTATTTAGGACTCATCTCACACAGATTTGCAAAAATCTGGAAACTAAACTTTTTTTTTTGGGTGGAGTGGGGGTGTGTGTGGATGAGCACACAGATCACATTGCTATGCGTGTGTGAGTAAAAACTTAATGTTTTAGTCAGATAAGTCTCCGATGTCCCCATCATCTTCACCACCTTCTCCAAGAACTGTTTTGTGAGCCCTGTTCATGAGCCAGTCATAGTAACTACCTCGACCCTCGAAACGTTGTCGACCTTGATATCCTGCATCATCGTCCTCATCACCTTCGTCGTCTTCTTCGCCTGATGAGCCAAACAGATGGAGCCTTGTGCCCATAGCCTCCGCCAGAAAATCGTCATTGTCATCTCTGAAGTCGAAGTAAGACCTTGGTTCATCAACTGCAAATGACATAATCGCAAAATGAATTAATGGCTTCATTTAATTTCACATTAGCAGGTTTTCACAGAGAGACAGAATGATTTGTTTGCCTCTGCTATAACTGTCACCTGCTCTTTCCAAGCAAGGAAATACGTTTCTGCACAAACAAAACTCTTCAGGGCTTTGCTTTTGTCCGCTCTGCTGTACGGCTGCAACAGCTGGTCCTTGACGACAATACTAAAAAAAACGTATTCATGCTTTTGAAATTAAGTGCTAACCCAGAATGTAGCAAATTGCCTGGCAAGTCCACAAGACCAATGAATACATCAGGACTCTGTTCACGTCAAGAACCACTCCTTGGCATTGTGAAGAGGAAAAGGTTGGTCACATCCTGTGGCATGACACCGTTACAAACACCATTATGCAAGGAACAGTGGAAAAGGAGGAAGACAAAGAAAGAACTGGACAGAAAATGCCACAACATGGATGGCACTGAATATATGCTTTGTGACCACATCCACAGACAAAGTAGCAAAAACTCCCTATGACAGCATCCCTCATGCCTCCTCGATGGCCCGACAGTTTGAGAGGGACTAGATAGATAGATAACTTTGACAACCTAGGATTGAATAAACCTAACTCGCTAACCGGGTGTCGGATAGCGCAGTGGTTGGAGCACTCGCTACTGTGTCGCAAGTTAAGCACCGTCCAGTGCGGTTAGCACTTGGATGGGTGACCGCAAAAACGTGAAGCGACAAATAACAATGCCCCCAGTTGACTCAACTGTGACTGAGTACATACTCTCTTAAGGGTGGGGAAGGTAGAGCGGCGAGGGAGAGAGATATTTTCTCATTACGCTGGCCCAAGATAAGTGTGATCTCCAACATCACGCTCCCCTACGGCTACAGGCTATGGGACTACCTTTACCTTACCTTTTTAACTCACTGCAATCAACTGTGTGTGCAAACCCTTCATGATCTGGGGTGGAATATTTTTATGCAATTAAAGTTTATTAGATTATCAGCCTTTATGAAAAAAAAGTTAAACAAAGATAATTCCTTTAATTAAAAAACAAATCAAGTTTATAATTTATTAAAAATGTTACCCAGCCACTAAGTTAATGAAAAAAAAAATCCAATTTATTAAATAATCAAATAATAGTAGTAGTATATTCATTACAGAAATCAATCCAATCGCATATAAAAATGAAAATAAATTATTTGAATAAATTTATGTACTAATCATTCATTTCACCATCTAACTTGGGGAGTGTTAGGCAAAACTGTATTCTGTCAAATAATTCACTGATGATAAAGTTTATGACTTGAATATTTTAAAAGAAGGGATCTAACGTTTACTGCGATAATAGACGCTGATACCATAATTTTTTTAAAATAATTTTCAACTGGTCGTCTTTGAGTTTGTCAATTAGTCCTACCAAAAATGAAAGACTTGCCATACTCACCTCCATGGAAAATAGCCAAAGTCTCATCATCATTAGAATCTCTGTCTGAAAACCTCTCAGGGTTGTCTGGGTCCTCATCAGGGTAGTCGTTCCTCCAGTTACTCTCATCGTTGCTGTCATCATCATCTTCACACTCGACATCATCAGTGCCGGCCTCACGGAGGTCGTTTTCGTACACCAGATCATCGTGCAGCGCTTCAATGGACAGAATGTTTTCCAAGTCCCTGAAACTGTACTGCTGCGACCCGCCGTTGATGTAGTAGAAGTCATACACAAAGTTGCTGTCTCCTTCAGCTCCTGAAGGTGGCACACGCTGGCTCACCAAATGCTGTCCGTTCAAGGTTATCCCTGAGGTGGACGGCTCTGTGGGAGGGTCTGAAGACTGCTCTAAGGCACTGTCCCGTTCCACATCCACAATCTGAATGTCGTAGTCACCATCTGAAGTTACTGTACTGCCCCTTGCTGTACTGTTACTAGTGTTACAGTTTGCTTCCTTTGACACAGAACTTGCTGCAGCCCCTTGCATTCTATCCGAGTCAGAACTAGGCACCTTACTATCACCATTTCTGGCACCGCCAAAAGCACTTGCTACCTCAGGTTCTAGATTTGCAGGATCTCTTGCCTCATCTATGACGCTCTTGTCAATTGCTCTGTGGCAGTTCACTACCCTGTATCTGTTGGCTCTGATATTTTCTTTTCTCTCCGCTCGTGAGCGCTGGGAGCGAGTAGATTCATGCGACTTGAAGTTGGCTTTGAGGTCCTGCTGACGAAGTGCTTTTTGGACTTGTTTGGAAACATCCTCATCCTGTCAGAAAATAGATTAAATTCTTGATCTGAAGCATTACTAACTCATTAATTATGAAACCTTGTCCAGTAATAGCAGTAGTAGTAGTAGTAGTAGTAGCAGCAGTAGTAATAGTAGTAGTAGTAATAGTAGTAGTAGTAGTATTGAAAATATACCCAATAGATCTTACATTAATTTACCATCTTGAAATTAATGAAAATCACAACCTACCCTAATAACATAATGCTTGTCTGTTATGACTATGACCTGTGCTGGTCTGTGTTTGTTATTGAACTGTTTCCCCTTGCTGTGATTGAATGTGATATTATAGTAGCTTATATCATTTTAGTACTTTAGTCTTTGTTGCTGTGCAATAATTAATCCGCCAATCCCTCAACACAGTGCATAGCTTCAAATATTTAGGAACCATTGTATCAGACAATGGGTCCCAACAGGAAGCCCTCTCCAGGATCGCACAAAAATACTGCTGCCCTGACAAGGTTGAAACCCATTTGGAAAGACAGGACCATCAGTCTTCAGACATATTTACTTTGACTTGAGGTTAGCAGTCATGGAACTAGGAAATTCCCGGAGGAAATCCATTTTTAAATTTTTTTTTTTAAAACTTCTTCACATTAATATGTTTTTGGTTAAACTACTTCAAATCAAAGATCTATGTATTACTTTCAGTCATACTAATTTACACATTTCTCTCTGATTTACTTGAAGTCGGTTTCACCTGGTTTCAGTAAACAGAGCCAGGTTTCACTTGGTTTTGGTATTTAGACCTGGTTTCATCTGGTTTTGGTATTTCTTTCTATAATTATAAAGTATAATTTCTGCTCTGTCCTCCATCAATCCTTACAGATTAACAAAAAGGTTATTTCAGTTGCAATCCATTCTAGCTCCCCTAGTTTGGCCTTGCACTGTCCTGCAACCACCACCCCACTGGCTTGCAGCTCGGGGTAGCTTTCAGTGTTTTACAGTATGTCTGCCAGGATAACTCTAGGTAACTAAAAGCAAAACAAAAAGACATGTTACCTCCCATTTCCGAATAAGGCCTATTACAGAGTTATCTAAATTTAAATATTGATGCCTCCTGACACTTTTTTTTTGTTCTTCTGTATTTGTTAATATAAATATGTTAAACTGTAAAATATGTTTAAAAACACGTTTGTTAATAATAATAATAATAATAATAATAATAATAATAATAATAATAATAATAATAATAGCCTATATATGGCATTGAAAAACAAGACAACATGAAATTGAAAATAACTCTGGATCTGGATCTGGATACTGCCGATGATGTTGTTGGCAGGAAACACCACAGGAGCCATAGATGGCTATTAACGTGGTGGTGGTGTGTGCGCGCTAATTAATTTGATTTTAAAAAAAAGAGAAGAAAAAAAAAAAAAAAAAAAAAATTATGCTCCATAGTTCTTTTTGTACTAACTTCATGTTGCCTATTATATTCTTAAAAGGGCTCCTCTTGTGGAAGCCTGGTGATATGTGTACAATTAAAAGTTTAAAATCACTGTTCTATTATGTTGACTCTATAAGAACTTGTCAGCCTCCCTGTACCTCCCGATTGCAGAGGAGAATGAGCTAGGTGAGGATAGGTTGATGATGTTATCGGGAAGGCTATTCCATTCCACTACTGTCCTTACGAAGAAGGAGTTTCTGTAGAGATCTGATGATGAGGGTGGTAAAATAAAGCATGTGTTGTTGTTGTTTATCTGCCTCTCTATGATGTTCTGTGTGTCATATCCTTTAAAGGTGGTGGGGCGGATTTTCCGTTTGTTCTTGGCAGCAGTAAGGAAGGTGTTGGGAGGGAGAGCAGTAACTAGTCCTCTGGTTATCTTGTAGAGCATGGTCAGCCTGAGTTGTTGGCGACGTTTTGCAAGTAGTGGGAGGTGGAGCTCGTGAAGCATCCTGCCAATGCATCCTGGGTCCCGGGATCTGTAGTCTCTCATAATGAACCGTGCAGCCTGGCGTTGGATGCGTTCCAGCTTGTCGATGTCTTGTTGGAGGTAAGGATCCCACACCACTGCGGCATACTCGAGAGTGGATCTAACAAGTGCGATGTAGGCTAGGCGTCGGCACTCTTGTGGACAGTTCCGGAGATTTCGGCGTAGGAAGCCCAGTGTGGATCCAGCTTTCTTGCAGGCGCTTGTGATGTGGTTAGCCCATTTCAGGTCCGCAGAAATTTGGACGCCTAGGTAGGGGGTAGTATCAGTCTGTTGGAGTATAGTGTTTCCAAGGCTATAGAAGTGTTGTGACTTGTGTCTGGTGGAGAGAACGTAGCACTTTTGCGCATTAAATCGCATTCCCCACTGCTTGGCCCATCTCTCTAGGTCTTTGAGGTCTGATTGGAGTGTGATGTGATCCTGGAAGGAGCGGATCTCTCTGTAGAGTAGGCAATCGTCTGCGAAGAGTCGCACTGTTGATTTTACTGTGTCCGGCAGGTCGTTGATGTGGCAGAGGAAGAGTAAAGGACCCATCACTGTGCCTTGGGGGACTCCGGATTCGACAGCTACTTCCTCTGATGCCTCTCCATCCAGGACCACTCTCATCTGGCGCTTGGTCAGGAAGTTTGTGAGCCAGGTGTGGATGGTGCCTCGTATGCCGTAATGATCCAGCTTGTGTAGTAATTTGTTGTGTGGCACAGTGTCAAATGCCTTGCTGAAATCCAGGATGATGATGTCGGTCTGATGGCCTTTGTCATGTGAGGAGAGAATGTCTTGCATAGTAGTGAGTAGTTGGGTTTCGCAAGAGTGGCCTGTTCTGAATCCGTGGTTTCTACTGGTGAGGATGGTGTGTTTTTCGAAGTGGGTATGTAGATGTCGACAGATGATGTGTTCCAATAGCTTACATGCAACGGATGTTAAAGATACTGGTCTGTAATTTTCTGCTTTGTTTCTATCGCCTTTCTTGAATATTGAGGAGACGTTCGCTGTTAGCCAGTCTGCGGGGAGCTGTCCAGTCTCTAGTGAGGTGTTGTAGATGGCTGCTAATCCTGGGGCAACAGTTTCGGCGCAGTTTTTGAGAATTTGATTAGGGATGTTGTCTGGTCCTGTAGCTTTGTTGGGGTTCAAGTCTTTGAGTAGTTTAACGACGCCTTCTGTAGTAACCGTTAGTTTCTCTACAGCGGGGAAGGGGGTGCCCTTCATCTCTGGCAATGGTGTGTCCTCTCTTTTTGTAAAGACCGACTGGAATTGTTGAAGCAATATCTTTGCCTTGGAAGAACTATCACTATGGAGAGATCCTTCATTGAAGAGCGGGGCAACTCCTGTGTTGTCTTGTCGCCTTGTCTTGACATAGCGCCAAAAGGGTTTGCAGTTGTTGTCTCTTAGCCCGTCCTCAATGATGGTGTTAATGTGGCGCCATTCTGCTTGCCTCATTTTCCTCCTGCATTCCTTCTGATGGAATCTAAAGTTGGTCCAGTTGCCGGTCTTCTTGGCTTGGTTGTATAGTCTCTTTTTATGCTTTAACAGTCTCTTAAGTTTGTAGTTGACCCAGGGTAATGTAAAGTTGATTCGTCGAAGGCTGGTAGGTATGAAGCGTTCAGCTGCTGCTATCAAGTTAAGTTTGAAATGTGTCCACATGTCTTCAACGGGAGTTCCTTCCTTTCTCATTGTCATGATGTTGTCTGATAATTGCAAGATTTCAGAGTTCAGGTGGTTCCAGTCTGCTTTAGAATAGTTGTATCGCTTGCGGGGCTTCTCTTTGATGCGGTTAGGGTAGAGGTCAAAGTCTGTAACCACAATGCTATGATCACTAATGCCTGGGATTGACTTGGAGCTCTTGGTGAGAGAGGGATTGCTGGTAAAAACTAGGTCTAGGATGTTGTGTTCTCTTGTTGGCTCGTCGTGGACTTGTGTGAGGTGTGCTGATGAGGTGATGTCGACTAGCGACTCCTGGATCACCCGATCTGGCGCTCCAGGGGCAACTGTACCATTGTTCCACTCTACATTAGGGCAGTTGAAGTCGCCGGTAAGAATAATCTGTTTTTGTCCTCTATTATTTATTTTTCGTAGTGACTTATCTAGCTCATTCAGGTCTGTCTGGTTTCGGTGAGCCATGTAAAAACAGCCTATCGTTAGGTCTTTGTTTTGTTGGAGGTGTATTTTTGCCCAGAGTATTTCGCATGCAGAGTCTAAGTCCGGCTGTATAGATGAGATGAGATTTTGGTTTACTAAAATGAAGACACCTCCAGCTAGGCTACAGCGGTCTTTCCTATAATAAACAAAGCCATCTGGGAATATCTCTCTCTGCTTGATGTCTGGTTTCAACCATGATTCTGTGCCACAAATGATATCTGGTTTTACATAGTTGACAATGGCAGCAAATTCGGCTTTCTTTTTCTCTATGCTGCGGCAGTTTACGGTCATGATGCGAAGGTTCTTTTTCTTTAATATGTTGGGGTTGTGGCTGGAATCATTGGCAGTGTGGTAGCATTCTGCGTGATGCGACTTGTAGGTGTTGGATGGGTTTTGTCCTGGTGGACTAGGATGGCTGAAACATGTGGAACTGTGGTAGTTGTTTCCTTGGCCTGGTGATTTATAGGGTGGGTTACCGGTGGTGCTCTGGTAAGAATTCGAATGGTGAGAGTTTGGGCTGTGCTGGTTAGATTTGGGGCTGCTAGTTCTCAGGGGGCTGAAGCGGTGGGTATGGTTGAAGGAAGTTATGCTACAGTCCGTGTTTGGAGGGGGGCATAGTAGTTTTCTGATAAAGAAAAGCTCCTGAAGGTGAAGCTATCACAGTTTATACTGTCGCATTTTGGACAAATCCATTGCACGCTTTGTCTCTGTAGTGCTCTGAAATCACTAGACGAGAGTTCGACACATGACCTGTGGTACCAGATGGAGCAATCATCACAAGCAATACAGTCAGCACATTTCACGTCTCTGTCACACAAGCCACATGGGTAGTAGCTCTTCTGGCGTGGGCCCGGGTTGCTATGAATGTCTCCAGCCAGCAAGATCAATAGTAGTGCAAGTGTACTGACCTGTCGTTGCGACGAGTAGGTTCCGATGGGCAGTTTAATTGCCTTCCTAATGTTCCCTTTCACGAGTAGTCCAGGTAATGTGTGGTCAAAGATCGAGTATGTAGATCGTTGTGTGAAGAAGTGGCACACACACAAAATGAAACACAGTAATCCAAGTGTAAATCTAGCATTCGCCATAATGGCGATTTAAATTATAGAAAATCGAACCAGAATCGTATGTTTAGTGATTTAGGCCTACTGTTATGAAATAACGGCAGTCGGACGCTAGTGTCGTAGTGAGTTCACAGTGCGCGCTCTATGCTCTAACTATATGGCCATATATCGGCTTCGCTAACACAATCTATACAAAATCAAAGTAATAATAATGTCACAGAAACCTTATTCTAACTGTAAATTAACTTTTTAAAGAATGTCACTATCAATAAATTAGTTTAATCCACATTAAATTGGCGTTGCTTCTTAGAGCACTCGAAAAACACGTCTTCCTTCCAGCGCATGCGCACACACATTAAGATTTAAAACATGATCATGGTGAAACACAGGCTCTGAAGTCTTTTCTTTCGTCTTTGTAAACTCGTGGGCCTCCTACATACGTACGTATGTATAGTATGTAATGGAGGCCTACGAAAGACAAGACTTCCCAGCCTGTTGGTGAAATTGGACACGACGGAAAACAAAAGCGATGCTAAATATATTTTGTAAAAAAAGTGAACTTACTTTTGAGTGCACCGTTGTTACTAATGTAAAGCATAGGTTTTCATCGATCTGCGAGTCATCTGGTCTGTGCCTTTTACACTTTATGAGTAAGTTTTCAACTGGATCTTCGTCTAGCCTTCTCTTAACCCTCAAAACTGCAGCCATTTTGTCTATCGCTGTGTACGACTATTCACCGAAATCGAAACAAATTCACTCTATGTGTAAAGCTTCCTGGGGCTGTGGACACCGGTGATCTTTCACCACCGGCATACGGGCAAAGAAAGTACAGCTACGCAGTCTCGTCTTTCGTAGGCCTCAATTACATACTATACATACCCACGAGTTTACAAAGACGAAAGAATAGGCTTCAGAGCCTGTGATTTACTGCCAGTTATTTAGAAAGAAAGATCAAAATAGTGTAAATTTAATGTGCAAGTTTGTGAATATATCGTAGGCTACGAAGAAACTGGAATTGTGTCTCCATAAAATATTTAAGAAAACATCTTCAAATGCATTTTGTGTGATGCTAATGAATTATTTTTACATTAAAGACACACTGACTGGATTGCCGTCTAAAGTGTGGCTTTTACGAGTGTAACTACAGATGCATTACATATAGACTTATATTTTGGATGACCGCGAACGGGACTCCATAAAATGAGATGCATGTATATATTATATAAGTATACAGCTTGCATGTACGTGAAAAGTCTAGAGCTTTATTTATTCCTATACTTTTACGTACAAACAAAACTGCAGCAATTGCGCTACTGCTTATCAAGATATCGTGTCCATTTAGGCTTACATGCCTTTAGGCAGCCGAAGAAGTTACGGCTTCCGAAAAACTAACGGCTTCCGAAAAACTAACGGCTAATAAAATGCACATGTGATACATATGATACATGACATATGATCAGCCTACCTACGGCCGGGTACCTGCTTCCTACCATCTCCCGTCTGCAGAACTCTCTACCGCCAGTGCTGTCCTTCTTTCCTCGCAATACTGCTGAGTGGAACGCCCTTCAAGCTAAGGTTGCCCTCAGTCAGACTCTAACAGGGAGGGTTCAAATTGCAAATCCAAGGTTTGACACCCCTCCCTCTCCCCCCTACTAATTAATTAAAAACAAGAAAAACCCAGGCCTTTCGTTGCTTTCAGTTTCAGCGATTATATCTTGAGTGTACATTCAAGAACACTATGTATGGGCCCGTTGTACCCCAGAGAAGAGAAAATGAGAGAGAGAGAGAGAGAGAGAGAGAGAGAGAGAGAGAGAGAGAGAGAGAGAGAGAGAGAGAGAGAGAGAGAGAGAGAGAGAGAGAGAGAGAGAGAGAGAGAGAGAGAGAGAGAGAGAGAGAGAGAGAGAGAGAGAGAGACTGACACTTTAATAATGTACAATGGCCTTTGGCCGACTTAAATAGTTGAAAATCAACGAGGAAAACAGGAAGAAAAAGTACGTTACAACCTAACATACTTCATTCACATCGTATCTTCTTCAATTTACATTCTCGCTCTTAACTGTCAATGTCATGTAATCCTTTAACTTGCCATTTGCATTATCGCTAATGTTTTATAATTGACTTTATTTTACTTGTTATTTGATTTGCCAATCTCTCTTTCTCTATCTCCACTCCATCTTCTCTTTATTATCACCTATTATTATTGTTTTATTATCTTCACTCCTCGCTGTCTAATTATTTTCACTTCATTTCCTCCTCCCACTCACTCTCTCTCTCTCTCTCTCTCTCTCTCTCTCTCTCTCTCTCTCTCTCTCTCTCCCTCTCTCTCTCTCTCTCTCTCTCTCTCTTTCTCCTCTCTTTATTATCAGATTTTTTTCAGTCATCACTCTCTTTTCTTACGTTTCATGCAATTCATTTTGTTTCCTCTGAGAGAGAGAGAGAGAGAGAGAGAGAGAGAGAGAGAGAGAGAGAGAGAGAGAGAGAGAGAGAGAGAGAGAGAGAGAGAGAGAGACTGTAAGAGGACAAATCACAAACTCACATTGAACGTTTTAAGGACTGCACAAACGTTATATTTTAAAAAAATATATATCGTATTTATTATGTTCAATTGCAGTTTCTCGTTTTCTGCATCATCTGTTTTGCTAGTTTTTAAGATTGTGTAAAGTTGTTTTCTATTTTAAGGACAGTGGAGACATGGTTTTTGACAGTTTTGAGGATTGTGTAGCCTTGTTTTCCTTATGAGAACAGCGAGGGCATGTTTTATTACAGTGTTGAGGACAGTTTTTAACACTGTATGCGTTTGGTACCTGATATAATCTAGGGCGGTGTAGGTGTGATTCTGACAGTTTCTAGGGCTGGGTAGGCTTGATTTTTGATAGTTTCGGGTAGCACCAGCTTTGGACTCGCATGATGCTCTTGCCTCTCTCCATCATGGTTCCTGATCTCCAGCATCCCTAGTTCTCAGCCAGCCCATCAACTCTGATCTGAATTTCCTTACTGTGCTGCATCTCATCAACTGACTCATCGCCTCATCTGTCTTCTCAACGTTGCATTCCATCATCTGACTCCTCTTCGTTCTCCATCTTCTCGGCTGGCGCTTCTTCGCGACGGCTACACTGCCGAGCCCCAAGCTCCTCTGAAAAAAGTGAATTACAGCTCCATGAATAAAACATGACTGTGCACTGATCATGATTAGTATATTATAGCATCATTTCATCCTCATCGCAATACGTAATTCATCATCAAATCATCTTCTTTTTTATGTCAGGATACTGTGGGTTTTAGTCTGATCTGCAATGAATCACTTTCTGATGTTGCCCAAATAATAATAAGATCACGATCTAGGCGTATGAAGTTTGGTCTGTAATGTATATTCGCCAAGCACCATACAAGATCTAGCTGTCTCATGTTTGCAAATGAGTTTTCTCTTGATCAGTTGGAGGAGTGAATAATTCACCACACTGTCTTACCTGGCCATACAAATCGTAGCGGCCATGAAGATCCAAAGAAAAACAACTTGCGGTGTGACGCCGTCCATGGTGAGGACACAGCCGGAGCAGTCACTGGAATGACGTAGAAATGACGTAATGGCATAATGGATGTTCTCCGGAAATATGCGAATGTGCGCGAGGTTTGCCGATCTGTGCTATGGTGAATTTGGGCTTTTCCCTGTTGGAAATGATACCAAGCAGCCAATGGCACAAGAAAATAACGAAACAAAGGAAAGAAAATGAGTATACCAATATCCAAACGAAAAGAAAATAAATATGCAATGAATACAGGTTTTTAAAAAAAAGAAAAAAAAAAGTAATAAAGCACAGCTTGTTGTTATCAATTTTTATTCATCAGATTAACAATAGTTGTACTAATAAAAGCAAAGCGAAATAACGCAATACGTCACACGAATACAAACACACGCGCATACATAGTGAGACATTGCTAAATATTAATATGATTGAGTGTACTGCACTGGTGTTTCACCCGTCCCCTATACGCTTATGTGTCCGGGGACGTTAATCTATTTTAACTAACTAACTAACTAACTGCACAAGGTGTTGTTTTTGAATTTACAGATACTTTGAAATAGTTCGGAATCAGAAACGAGCCAAATGCCAGTCTTTCTGTCTGTCGGCCGGTCAGTGGGTCGGTCCGTTGCTCTACATATCTCAGGAACCACTGAACAGATTTTGACCACACTTCATAGGTCAACAGTCTACTGTGCCATCGTATTTTCTCTGCTTCATAGGTCCAGATCTCTGGGGTCAATTCCTTGCTAAACAAGTTTTGCTCTATATCTCAAAAATGGCTGAGCCGATTTTTATGTTTTGGTAAACAGGTACTTCAGTTCATAGAGAAGACGATCATTCTATGTCAGTACATTCGTCAGTCAGCTGGTCCGTCGCTCCGTCGGTCCGAATGGGATTTTTCTGCTCAAAACAAGGTTTAGTATTATTTTTAAAAAATGACTCGACCGATTTTAATTATGTTTACTATCCAGATCATCAGCACATCATTTTACTACAGCACATCATTTTGCTTAATTCGTATTTGTATTTTCTCAAAGGTCACAGTTCCAAAGGTCGCTGAGATTTTTCATTTTCTCTGCACGCTTTGCACTGTATTTTAAAATTGGCTGAACCTATTTTTATCAATTTTGGCTTGCAAATAGTTGAAATTCTGTAAGATACAACTGCAAATTATCACTTATAAAAATCCTTTTTATTTCAGCTATGCTAGTGTCTAGAAATACATTTGACTGGTTTGACGTCTTATTTCAATAATATCCAGGATGAATTTTGTTGATCTTCGTCGATATATACATGTATACACTATCATACATTACATTACATGGTTATTGCTTTAGGTCCAGCGGACTCTTCCGAGCCAAATCAGGACCAGAGAAGTGAAAGAGGACTCACCCCTGATCCGCATAAAAGATCTGCCGAAACAATCCTAGTGGTAACACTGAAGGCAATCTAACAGCCGGTCACTTTACAATAAAGACATCCCACGCAGGGGACGCTGAGGCTATACTCTATTTAAAAAAACAAAATAGAATACAAACATCATTATACAATATCAACAAAACACGTACATATCAAATGCCTACATTGCCAAATAATAACATCATATGAAGCCCCAGTGACCATTTGGCAGAAAACATCCAATATTCCCAAGCTGATCCAACAGACCTCACACACAAATGAGGAGTTTTGTCCCGGAAGAGTTTTCAAGAAAAAAGGTAGGTGACTGGACTAGCGAAGAAGAAGATAGTATAGTAGATTGATAGAACAGAGTAGGAATGTGAAAGAACAACAAAAAAAAAGACAGCGACAGTGGGAATTTAAAGCACTAAATTTCCAGAAAGTGGGGAGGGTTACACTAAATTTCCAGAAAGTGGGGAGGAATACACTATCTCAAAATGTATATCAAATTACTACACGAAAACAATTAATCACTGTTATTATATATATATCGTTTCAGTCGAATGAGCAAGGTTGCTACATACTTTTACTTTATTATTATATTTTTTAATGGTTCTTATATAGAGTTTTTTCCATTCCTGGAGCTGCTGAAGGCGCTGGCCGATACAGGACCTAACTCAACCCACCCGAGGCGTCCACATGTAGTCTATGGGCGCAACGTCTGGCATCGCACATACAACTGAATACCACATTATTCATGTTTAGATGGAAACTGAATCACCAACTCAACCGTGAACGAGCGAGCGGGTATTGAGAACCTTTCATTGGGTATGAAATGGGCTGATCAACGATGGATGACATTCCGCTGAGGAAGAGTGTTGAAGGAAAATATAACGTTCATCTATTTGGGGACTGCTTACTGTTTAAACGCCCTCTAACTTAGTGGCTGTCCATCGTTGATGCCCTCCAAGTGTCTGTAACATCTATACTTGTCATAAGCCACAACGCGCGTCAACTGTGAAATGATAGTCACCGCTGAGGTTCACAAACCCTTCGATATCTTAACTTCAGCTTTTATACACAAACTTAATCAACTTGCACACAAAAAAGCGATTCTACGTGTACAATGAGATCGCGTCGTGAGTCAAATTCGACAGAAGACCTGCAGCCGTGAAAATGAAGGCATGCACGGATCACCTTCGGGACCCACTGCAGTTCGTCTACCAGACAAAAAGGTCAGTTGAGCACCCTGTCGCTCTTAGGCCTTCCAACATCTGGAGAACTCGCGTACGTACGCTAGTTCTGCTTTAAATACAATTATCCCTCATAAACTGTTTTATAAACTGGCGTCGTTGAACGTCCATCTCTCCATTTGCTATTGGGTCCTTGATTTTCTGTTGGACCGACCACAGGTGGTGAGAGTCAGTAAAATATACATCATGCTCTCGAGTCCTCAATACTGGGGCCCCGCAAGGTTGTGTTCTGTCGCAGCATTTATTTACGTTCTTCACAAGCGATTGCGGGTCGTCAGATCCGTATGTGCTAGTTGTCAAGTTCTCTGACGACACTTCAATTAAAAGCCTTATCTCCGGTGAACATGAAAGTGGGGGTCTGGCGGCTGGTTGGCTGGAGCTCGGATAACAACCTTGAGCTCAATAATTTTAAAACAAGACAAAAGTTGTCATTGACTTCCGTAGGAATTAAAGTCCAATTTCACCTCACGATCAATGGTGAGTGCGTTGAACAGGTTGACTCATTTAAATTTCTTGGCACGGTAATTTCTAGCAACCTGGCGTGGGACAACAGCATTACATTACATTACATGATTATTGCTTTAGGTCCAGCGGACTCTTCCGAGCCAAATCAGGACCGGACAACCCCTGATCCGCATAAAAGATCTGCTGAAACAACCCTAGTGGTAAAACTGAAGGTTCTCCACCAGCCAGTCACTTTACAATAAAGACATCCCACGCAAGGGACGCTGAGGCTATACACTAATTTATCGAACCCCCGTTTACAAAAACAAAATAGAATACAAACATCATTATAAATTATCAACAAAACACATACATATAAAATGCCTACATTGCTAAATAATAACATCATTGGAAACCCTAGTGACCACCTGGCAGAAAGCGTTCAATATTCCCAAGCTGATCCAACAGAACTCACACACAAATAAGGAGTCTTGTCCTGGAAGAGTTTTGAAGAAAAAAGGTAGGTGACTGGTCTAGCGAAGAAGAAGATAGTATAGCAGATTGATAGAACAGAGCAGGAATGAGAAAGAACAAATGAGAAAGACAGCGACAGTGGGAATTTAAAGCACTAAATTTCCAGTTAGTTAGTTAGTTTCGTAGATTATAGTCCCCGGACACTTTCGCATATATGGGACTTAACTAGAACAAGCAGCAGGAGATGTCCCGATAAGGGTATGATGTAGGATGAAGCGGGTGACGATGAAGTGCGATGATGGCCGCCGTAGCGTAGACTTAATAACAAATGTAGTCCCGATGATGGCAAAAAGAAGATAGAGTAGACAAGCTGAAAAAGGCCGCAGCATGGGCGTGGGCTCACGTGTGGATTGGGTTGACGCTTATACATGCTCAAGAGGAGTAGATAGGCGCTAATAAATGCTCAAAAGGACTAGGTAGACGCTTATAGGCACAAGAGGACATGACGTTTATAGGCTCAAAAGAGCAAAAAAAACAGTTAATATAGATGTGAGACTTTTATAGGAGAGACAGACCAGGTCTGTGCTATTGAGGCAACAGGGGCAGGGCTAACTGATTATAAAAGCCTAAGAGTGTTGCAGCATGAGAAAACCAGGCTAAAGTGTCAAAATATGAAAAATTACTTATTTATTTATTAACAAAGTACTAAAAATAATCTTCAAAATGCAAAAAACAGAATTGTTTTATCTTTATTGGTTGATGTTTTATGATTTTTTTTAATATTTTATTTTCTCGGGGGCTAATTTCCAGAAATTGCCTTCAAAGTTTTGAATTGTAAAATGATCATTACTTCACAACCAGAATTTTCCCATGCATGTATTTGGTATCAAAACAATCAGGAAGATGGCAGCAATATGGCAGTGAGTTGAGATAAGATGAGAAAATTCACATTATACACCATTCACACAATACTGAACATAAACAAATTAAAACAGTACGCACAATTTTATTCTGTACCCATCCATAATGCATAGTGTTTTTAAACATATTAGAAATAAAACAAGTGTTTAGCAAGTCTATAATAACTCAAACACATAATAATATATCAAGAACATGGCCTGAATCAATCATTTTTCTAAATTAAACCCTATCATAATGCCCCCTCCCTCCCCCCCTCTTAAATCCCTCGTCCGTCAAGTAATCTTTTGTTTAATTGCAAACAGCAACATCACCTCAGTTCAAATAGTCAAACAAAGATTACAAACCTAAAACAAAAGTTTCATTAGGTAGTTTTCAGTCCTAATAATCAAGCTTTAATAATTCCCCGATTCTCCACTCCCTTCCGCACGTCGAATAAATCTGTCACGTCACAGGTGTAAATCAAAATAACATGTCATTTTGCTCTATAAAGTTTAAATAAACACAAATATCAAAGCAAATACTAATTACTAGTAATTTGGTAAATAGTCCTCATGTTCATTTCCTAAAACAGACAAACCAACAATAATAAATACTGAGAACATAGTCAACTTGTCATGCTAGTAATCTTGAATGCAGGCCAGACTACTTACCTTTTCAACCCTCCCCACCCCACCCCCACCCAACAAAATATACTACTGAAATATTTTCCACACTCCTACTGTAATTCTTTCACTGATATCGCCTTTTCAACCTTTACCTAAATCTATGCAAGTAGAATGACGGATTATTAAAGACACGCCAATAGCGAAGAGGCCTACGAAACATGAATCATTGAATGAAAAAAATCATTTAATAACGGGATCAAGCTTCTGCTCGTCAGAATCATAATCCTCATCACAGTTCCCACTGGCACCATCATAAAAATAGTCTGAAAGCAGGTCTTGGAGCTCTTCAGAAGCAAAACCGGGTCGATTCAAGGCCCTAGCTACTCTAGCAGACGACACATCTACTGACGCTGGAGACGAAGCCATCACTTCCGGTTTCCAAAAAGAATCGGTCACTTACTTTGACAAATTGTTTCTAACAAATGCAACATAAATGTTGCAAGAAAACACTTGAAATAGATGTATGATGAGTTTATCTACATTAAAAAATTCACTTTGAACTAAAAATCGTCGAAAATCTATAGGAAACACTTCAGTTTTTCACGACCTGGCTAGAGACACATTCGAACACAACTTGTGTCACAAGCAAGCTTCGGAACAAGGAATTTCATGAAAAATTCATACGCCACACACTTTTATGTACCAAAACGTAGTACCAATAGGGACTTTTCACTCTCCAGACGTTATATATCAATCCACATTGGGGATTTCCCTTCATAGTCGGACAAGAAAAGTTGG
The DNA here is from genome assembly GCA_036898135.1 of Oncomelania hupensis. NCBI lineage: Eukaryota > Metazoa > Mollusca > Gastropoda > Littorinimorpha > Pomatiopsidae > Oncomelania > Oncomelania hupensis. The sequence goes on along the minus strand of CM072519.1, from coordinate 22,328,676 downwards.
GGTATCGGAGGTCAATTAGTGCCATTGTTTTAGCAAGGTGTGATCAACACCCTTATCAAAATCAACAAAATAAACAATGTTTTAGTAAGTTTTGAACAAAATCCGTTTGGGATATTAAAGAAAAGTCTTAAATAAAGACAAAGAGGCAACAATCTTAAAATTGATGGGGTAGCCTATTTTTAGTGTTTTACGGCTGTAGCAGCGAATCAATCCTGGCGTCTTTAGCCGGGTTTTGTCATGCGGCAACAATTAACCAGTTAAAAGATAAAATCCTCCAGGACCACAAAACAAAACAAAAATGATAAAAACGGCCAAAGTTGGCCAGGGACCAAACGATCCGGAAAGCGGCTAAACGCCTAAAATACAATAAAGATACAAAAACAACACTACATAACCATTAAAAATCGATATATGTACAAAGTTATAACGCAACGTGGTGAAGCAAAAAAATATCCACCGCAGGTAAAAACTAAAATTATGTCATAAGACAATCGGTCCAAAAACAGAAACAAGACCGAAGTACCGAACGACCTCCGGCTAAGGACCACGACTAAGACTTATCCTGTCCAGGGAAACGGATAAAATCTCGCGAGCTGTCCAATGAATGATCAGTCAAAACATTCTCGAACCCCCACTTCAACATTTCCAAAACCTCATTTTGCTCATCCTCGTCAAAATCCCAACCCTGGCCTTTGGCCATACCAAACTTAGGGGCAATCCTTGTCATAAACCCCCGCAACTGTTTAACAAAATCGGAAGGCGCAAGGCCACGTCTCACCTGGGTGGAACGCGTTTTTGTTTTCTTTTCCAGTGGAACCTGGTTAGGAGTCGACTGTGACGAGGCTTCGCACATGCTCACTGAATTCGAGACAGTGGTATCGGAATCTGACTGGGTACCGACATCCGATATAGCCTGACCAAAAGCGGACAGCTTCCGCACCACCAAGAGACCAACCGTATCGGCAAGCCTAGTAACCGTAGCTGTAAGCTTATCCACAAGATTTTCAAGTTTATTTATCGCAGCCCAAGGGTCGCCGCGGCCAGCACATGGCGCGGACGGCACCTCGGTATGGTTCGAAGTCCCGGTGGGCTCGATGTGAGAAGAAGAGAAAGGCGGACCAAAATTGTCCGCCGTGGGTGCCGGAGGCGGAGAAACCGCCTCGGTAGGAGCAACAGTGGCACCACGTGCCCCCCATGCAAATTGAACAGGTTTAATCTGTGCCGGCGGTCGCGCAGGGTCCGCTGCAAGCTGACTTCGAGCAAGGTGAAGAGCCTGGGCTCGCGGCATGTATTTAGCTGCCCTGAGCTGGTTCACGAGAACGCGCTCCGTCAGGGCAGGACAGTTGTTGTTAGAGGCTGAGTGGTCACCCAAACAGTTAGGGCAACACCGCTTGCTTGCTTTACATTGCGCGCCGGTATGACCGGACTTACCGCAGGAGGGGCAGATTTGAACAGATTTGCAAAACTTCTTAGTATGACCATACTTGTGGCACTGAAAGCAGCGGACCACTGCTGCGACAAACGGCCGGACCGAGAACTCGCGTCGGTTAATCAAAAGAGTGACCGGGAGGGTCTGCTCCGCAATGGTGACCTTGATCGAGGTTGACTTTGATCCACCAGCCCTCAACAACCGATTCACGCCCCTGATCACACAACGACGCACTTGGCCATCTGAATCCACAGCACCCTCACACGCGGCTAAGATATCCGCATCCGAGATCGAAGTGGGGATGTCACGGACGACACCCACGACCACCGGAGTAGGTATCACGCAGGAAACCGGCAGCTGACCAATCTCTACAAGAGCAACCAACCGCAATTGTTGAGTGCGGGTCTTGCAGCTAACTAGAAACCCGTCACCCAGCGGTCTCAGGCGGTCAATAGGGCCCACCACTAACTTCAAATTCTCGGTCAACTTCCAACTCCGCGACCTCAGAGCCGCAGGAGCTGCATCGTCCGTAAACCTGACGGTAACTGGAAACCGGCACAGATTGTGGTTAGGTAACGGGAATGGATTAGACGGAATCTTATTCCTGTTCCTACGCCTGCCGGCAACGGCAGTCCAACTTTGGTCTTGGTTATGGTCCTGATTTGCTAATGGCTCATTCCCTACGGTCGGGGGTTCGGACTCCAACCGCTCTGGTTCCGTGGGCAAAATTGGTACGCTCCGGCGCCATCAACGGCGTAACATTATTCACATCGGACACTACTTCAATCAAGTCCTCCGAAGAGGACGGCGAGGATGACTCAGAGAGCGTCGCCCGAGCTCTCTTACGACAAGGGGTAGAAGGAGCCGACCCCACCGGGGCAACCAAGTCACTCGCGGGTGGACTGACCAAATCATCAGGCTCTGAGTCATCAGGTTCAAAATGCTCCGTATCAGTAACGGCCTTGATCATCGGAGAATCCTTCCTCGCAGCACCCACCGGGCACCGACGCCACGGTGGGGCACGTGGATCAGCCCGCTCCATGCCAGGAGAGAGGCAGACCACGAAAACACGGTACCGAGGACAAGATAATAAAATGCAATAAAATAAGCTAAAAAAACGGGATAAAATGAAACCAATAAGCTAGCCTACAAAAAGAAAAGGGAAAGCCCTAATGTTAAGATAAAGTTAAAACACGTCCAAAATACTACGATAGACACAAGTCCAGGACTAGGTCCATAAAAAAGTTACACTATAAAAATTCTTCAGTCTATAGGGGTCGAGTGGAAACAATATTCACCCAATGCAGCGTAAAGACTGCGACGACACAAGGCAACTGTCCTCAACACACAGCAACAGGAGGTTAGGTGCGGTTGAAGCAAAGGGGCACGTTCAGTAACGACCAACACCGAGGATGCGCAGCGGTCGAAGCCAAAGCACAAGGTACGCACCGCGACGACAGGTTAGGTGCTCCAATACTCAAACTGTAGTCAGAGAACCGAAGTCCAAATCAAAGCTGCATGTCAAGGCAAGACAAGACGTCAAGAGACCCATAAAAAACAACTGGAGCGAAGGAACCCAACCATTACACTCCAACTCCAACTGAAGAATCCGAAAATAATAAATTTCCAGAAAGTGGGGATACTATTTATACTAAAATCCCCGGCACACCAACAGGGGGGGAGGGGAGTGGGGGGGGGACAACAGCACATCCTCATCAAAAAGTGTCAGCAGCACCTCCACTTCTTGAGACTGCTTAAGAGGCTCGGACTTAACCGGACGATACTCGCGCACTTCTATCGCGCCGTGGTTGAGAGTATCCTGTGCTTCGGCATCACGGTCTGGTTTGGAGGCGCCTTTTCGGGCGAGAAATTTCAACTAGAAAGAATTGTTAAACGCGCGGCTAACATCATTGGTTGCGATTTACCATCCCTCGCGTCTATATACAGCGCGCTTTGGTTAGAAGGGCCAGGAACATCATTGGTGATCCATCTCATCCAGCCAACCATCTGTTCAAAATCCTCCCGTCAGGCAAATGCTTCAGAACATTAAGTTAGAACCAGTCGGTTTAGATATATCTTTTTTCTCAAGGCTGCCCTCTCAGTACCAGTGACCTCAGTTATTCACAGAGCATGAATTTTGCACAATTTCTTGACGTTTTAATGCACATTATTTGATGATTATGCCTTGATATACACATGTAGAATTGTGTACCAGTGAGTGAGGGGGTGAGTGTGTGTGTGTGTGTGTGTGTGTGTGTGTGTCTGTATGTCTGTGTGTGTATGTTGGGAGGAAGGGAAAAGGGGTGCGTGCGTGCTTGATCATCCAATGTTTTAATGTCCAGTGGAAGCATGTTTGTTGTTGTAGAGTGACTGAATGTTTCTCCAAAACAAAATCCTATGTATTTTGAATTCGTTGGGTAATAAAGTGTCTCTACTTGACTTGAAACTGAACGTCACTCTCACAAGGAAGCCGTTCCTTTTATTTATGTCATAGGCGTCTGGGCTTTCATGTTATTAATGAACGTACTCGGAAGCTCCAACCAATCCAGAAGATTTTTGCACAGCGGCTTCAGCGCTTCGATGCAGGTGGAGAACGGAAGCAGGAGCACGTAGATATAGGCGATGAAAAAGGCGACGGGCCAGGCGATGAAAAGGAAGAGGAGAAACCAGACTATTGACCAAACAATGCCTGGAACACCACGACCTCGGCCCTCACCTTTAGCTTCTCCTTTAGCTTCTCCTTCACCTTCTCCTACACCCATGGAAACAGTTTACTTCTTTTGTGCTGTTATAATAGAGGCGCTGTCGGTCATGAGAGGTCTTTATGAATTGGGACCTCCATTTAGAACCGGACTGCGAAATTTGTATCCTTCCATTAATTTCTTCTTGCTCAGGTAGTTTCAGTAACAGGGACCGAAGTCACGCACCAACATCTGGCTAAGAGTGGCTCTTGGACTACTGTGAGCTGCACCCCCCTGAGCTAGGCCTAGATGTCTTCAACCTGAAATCAGTAGTAGGGAGCTTATATTCATCAACACACAAAGCAGGCTCTTCCCCGAGCTAATGGCCCAAGGTCGAGAAGCAGAAATAATGTATAAGCAATCCGGAAGACGTTTGGCATGTGTGTAGCCTTTACTAGATACTCGCTAAACGTCACGCCAAATCTACCTACATTCTGTAGAAAACAAAAGGGAACTATTAATTCTGGGTTTTCAATGAAGGTTTCTCCTCAAAATCGACAGTATCACACTTCTTTATACTTCGGAGGTAAGAAAACGCAAATCTTTTCCAGACTATAAGCTTGTTTGTTTACAATGTGTTTACAAACGCGTTTTCTCTTGTCCAGTTTTATCACCATCTTGATCATGATCATCATCATCATCTTCTTCTTTTCTTCCTTTTTCATCATCATCATCATCATCATCATCATCATCATCATCATCATCATCATCTTCTTCTTCTTCTTCTTCTTCTTCTTCTTCTTCTTCTTCTTCTTCTTCTTCTTCATCATCATCATCAGCATCATCACATTACATAATTATTGCTTTAGGTCCAGCGGACTCTTCTCAGCCAAATCAGGACCGGACAACCCCTGATCCGCATAAAAGATCTGCTGAAACAACCCTAGTGGTAAAACTGAAAGCTCTCCACCAGCCAGTCACTTTACAATAAAGACATCCCACGCAAGGGACGATGAGGCTGTACTCTAATTTATTGAACCCCCGTTTACAAAAACAAAATAGAATACAAACATCATTATAAATTATCAACAAAACACATACATATAAAATGCCTACATTGCTAAATAATAACATCATAGGAAGCCCTAGTGACCACCTGGCAGAAAGCGTCCAATATTCCCAACAGACCTCATACACAAATAAGGAGTCTTGTCCCGGAAGAGTTTTGAAGAAAAAAGATAGGAGACTGGTCTAGCGAAGAAGAAGATAGTATAGCAGATTGATAGAACAGAGCAGGAATGAGAAAGAGCAAATGGGAAAGACAGCGACATTGGGAATTTAAAGCACTAAATTTCCAGAAAGTGGGGATATTTATACTGAAACCCCCGGCACCCCAACGGGGGTATCATCATCATCATCATCATCATCATCATCATCATCATCATCATCATCATCATCATCATCATCATCATCTTCTCATCACCATTCATCATCTTCTTCTTCTTCTTGCTGCTGTTGACTATTATCATCATCGTCATCATCATCATCATCATCATCATCATCATCATCATCATCATCATCATCTTCTTCTTCTTCTTCTTCTTCTTCTTCTTGCTGTTGTTGACTACCGCACACATTATTTGTAAAGATTCTGGTTCGCGTTCGATATGAAAATTGATTGCTGAGCAGAAAATAATTTGAGGGAAAACCCCTGCTCCTCTCCCCCATCTTCTTGATCTACCGAAAAGAAGAAGAAGAAAGCATCAGATGGCAGGAAAGAAGAGGGAAAACTGTAGGAGGTGGAATGGGTAAGCCTAGTCTGGAAGAAGTTCTCTTCATGATACGTCATAATCTTACCTGTAACTTGCGCCTAAAGCAGCCATCACCCGTGAACTGCAGAGACCAGTGACGTAATGCTTCGTACAAATTTTGTTCTGACGCAGGAGTAAGCTATCATTATACGGAAACATCCGACTATGCACGAGATTTGGCGATCGGTGCTTCTCTGTCCTCAGCAACCCTCATGGCTTCGCTCTGTGTCAAGCCAGTCCATTCTCGAACGTTGTCCTCCTCCCAACTCTTTTTCGGTCTCTCTCTTTTTCTGCCTCCTTGCATCGTGCCTTGCAGGATGGTCTTTGCAAGGCCTGATGCTCTGGTGACTTGGCCATACATTTTTCCAAAATATGATTTAGATCTAGTTACAGTCTCTTTCTCATGACAACACTTTAATTGTTATATATTGGTTTATTGTATTGTTATATATTGGTTTATTGTATTGTTATATATTGCTAAAGAGGCTCAATGAACTTAACTTCTTTAAAATTTAAAAAAAAAATCCTTTTTTTTTTTTTTTTTTCTCGAAAGCGTGCGCCCTGGCTTGGACCGGGCAAAAATAAAACAAAACTAAAACGTCAGCTCTCGTCTCTGCCTTTTATGACGTCCACTTTATTCTTTAGCTTATTTTCCACTTTTTGTAACCATGGAAGTACACGTTGTAATCAGTCTCGATGCCATCTTCAAGTTTGCAGTCGTTCAAGCGTGTTCCAGTCATCATCAAAAGGGATAAGCATGGATAAGCTGAGCCTTACCTTTTACAAACACTGGACATCATCATCGCTATTCATAGGTGGTCCCATGGCCTTGTGGCCGTAGGGGAGCGTGATGTTGGAGATCACACTTATCTTGGGCCAGCGTAATGAGGGTGATGCCCATCCCTCTCCCTCGCTGCTGTTGTTGTTGTTTGTAGATTATAGTCACACGACACTTTCGCATATAGGTGACTACTGGACCGATTTATACTGACACCAGCGGGCCAGTTGTTGGTAAAGGGGAAAATAATATGATCACACGTTGACCAATCCTGGATTCGAACCAGCGACCTTTCGGTTACTAGCAAGACGCTCTTACCAACTGAGCTACCCGGCCCCCCCCCCCCCCTCACTGCTTTACCTTCCCCACCCTTAAGAGAGTAGGTACTCAGTCACAGTTGAGTCAACTGGGGGCGTTGTTATTTGTCGCTTCACGTTTTGCGGTCACCCATCCAAGTGCTAACCGCCCTGGACGGTGCTTAACTTGCGACACAGTAGCGAGTGCTCCAACCACTGCGCTATCCGACACCCCTCATCGCTATTCATTCTGTGTACAAATTATACTACTACTACTGCTGCTGCTGCTGCTGCTGCTGCTGCTAGTGCTACTGCTACTGCTACTACTACTACTACTACTACTTCAATATTCTATTTCTTGCCGACAGACTAAAATTTATCTTGCCGACAGACTAAAATTTAATAAAGGGGTTTTCATGCACAAGATCCTTTCTGGCAATGCACCTTCCTACCTATCTTATCTCCCCCCCCCCCCCCCCCCCCCCCCCCCAAAAAAAAAAACAAAAAAAAACTGCCAGATCGTCTACAAAATTAAATGTTTCAATTCCAAGAATTGATCTGTTAAAAAATAGTCTTAATTGCGTATTCATGTTCCACTTTGTGGAATAATTTTCCTGAAGACCTCCGCACTTCAGAATCTAAATTTACATCATTTAGAACACATCTCCTAAAACACAAACAAAATTAAATGAACATTAATTGTTATAAATGGGCATTAACAATATTTTTTTTGATAATGATATTCTAATGATTACTTTGTTTATTTGCTATTGTTCCATCATGTTAATGTTATAACATTAATTTGTTGTAGGTAATATTTATTGTTACAAGCCCCAAGGGCAAGATGTAAAAAAGCGCACTCAGCGCTTACTCTTTTACTCTAACAAATTAAAATTGTTATCTTATCTTCCTCGGGAGTTCATCTAATCAATAAAATTGGTTCATCATCATCATCATCATCATCATCATCATCATCATCATCATCATCATCATCATCATCATCATCATCATCATCATCATCATCATCATCATCATCAGGTGAAACAATATGATTTAGATCTGTATATAAAAATTGGCAAGACCGAGGAAAGAAGACAAAGAAATAAAGATAGAGGGGGAAAAAAAGAAAGAAAAGAAAAGAAACAAATATAAATAGGAAAAAAGGAAGGGAGAATTCAAAGAAGACAACAAATGAGAGCGAAAGAAAGGGAGAACGAAAGAAAGCAGAACAAACGAATGAAAGGGAAGGGAGAGAGAGAGGTGGGAGAAAGGGGGGCTTTGGGGAAGTGGATAGAATGAAGAACGAAGGACTAAGAAAAAAAACACAACATACAATGCACCCACATTCACCAAGTAGAAACTTGTAGAGTGGATCCTCGATATCACAGGGGTAGTGTAACACTAAAGGCTATGAATCAAGTCTTTGATAGCACTGCGTTAACAGTACAGCCTTTTGTATTTTATAGTTAGAATATATAGCTGCCACAGCTATTATGCTATCGAGAGGCTATTACCTCTTTGCTATCGAGGACCCACTAAACGCAATACACCATGCAAGCCCAACAACAGTTGGATTGTATTTTCAGCATGTTTATTGTACGGACAGAAATGTCAGGAATACAGCGATTATAGTCTTGAACTATTCAGCACCTTTCAAACGACGCACAGAATGATGTGGCAGCGAAATAGCAATGGAGTGTGTAGGAATACGGTACGTGTATGAGTGTCCCAGGCAGCAAGTGGCCTGTATCGACCAGCGCCTTGAGCAGCTCTTGAGCTGGAAACGCCGCTATGTAAGGACGATTAACAAAATTAATTAATAAATTAAACGGTTGTTTATCGTTGTTAAAGAATGACCGACGGAGTATGGGCAAGGGCGTGGGTGAACTCGCCTGTACATTAAGTATTTTTACAATTATTTCTTTGAAGGGATGGACATATGATGACATCGTTCTGTCGCGTCAGAATTTAATATAAGTAAATTATACTTTACGCTGTCGCTTGGTTCACAAGCACAAAACAATGAATCACTTGGATCGCCAGATATATCATAACAACGGTGATCAACAGTATTAAATTAAGCTTATATCCTGAGTTTCACTATCGCTCGCTCTGCTCAAGTGTGAACGATTGTGTATTTCAATGGTATGACATACATGAACAACGATCAATGATCAACAATGTAGTATCTTTAAAAGCAGTGAAAGTTTGTTTTAATTTAGAAATTACATCCAACACTTGAATTAAGAGTAAATCTTTTAATGAAATGAAAAGTAATCTTACTAAAATTGCGTGTAACAAAATCATTGTTTTCGGAGGAAAAAAGTGATGTAAGGAGAAACCAAAAGCTTTCCTCCATTTAAAGGAAAGTTTACACACATCAGCGTTTAAGAAGTCGTTCATCGTTGATCAACGCCTTGATCGTTGAAAAGTGTAATTTAATCATAAGAGAAAAGGCGAGTCACTGATCGAAATAAACAATGGAACTTACAGCGCAACTACGTAATGTGATGATTTAGAAAACAATCTGAGACTGTGGGCTACAATAATCACGAATAATAGGCCTATTTCCGTTACATTCTCTGTTATATATATGTAGGTCTATCTGGCATCCATATGCTTAGACGCGGTATGCAACGTATCAGATAGCCTGTTTCCTTAAGTTCACGGTAAGCCCTGGATTTTTTTAAATTATCCCTTATAAGCTGCCTTATGAACTTTCTTTATGACATTATAATGTACGCATGCAATGGTACTAAATTATTATTATGATCATGATACTGTATATCATCTACGCCACAGAACATTCATGAATGATCGTCCCTTCTATGGATGTTGCGTTGTATATTATTATTATTATTATTATTATTATTATTATTATTATTATTACTATTATTACTATTATTATTATTATTATTATTATTATTATTATTATTATTATTATTATAGGCAAGTTGTTGTAGGTTTATTTGTACATGCTGCCTTTAAATTATTTCACCAAATTACAATTTACAACCAATGCTTGAGTTCGTATAGGACTACCTAGATCTTACGGTACAGAAACAACATAGGCAAAAACAGAAAACAACAACTACAACGTTCAACAACAACAAACAACAACCAATAAATATTCAAAATGATTTCCGCATGCTTTTTTCAGTTTTAACTACAGAAAAAATTAAAACGACACATTTCAAATGAGAAAATCCGAAAATCCAATGAAACAGACGGATTGGCTTTAAAACAAACATTGCATATTGAAGTGCATGCATAATAACGACTAACAAGAAAGTTGACAAACTAACGTGGTTTAAATCTATGACTTGACATTGCTTAACACTTCCTGCATAGTTTGAATAAAAGGCAATCAGGTTTTGACAACGCATTGATGATTGAATATCACAGCCTAAAAGTATAAAACACACTGGACGATATAAGTCTGCAGCAGTAGAGTAACGACAAAAATGAAGGTGAATGCGCAGTTGTGCCTGATGAGGTTTTACTCCCAATTCATCAAGAGAACAGAACTCATCCGGCACAACTACGGAGTTTGGAGTATCTCCATACCCTGTCAAAAAAATTTAAGCTGAGCTACTCATGAATGAAATGCTTATAGAAAGATCGTTAATACTAACACTAATTACAAGAATAATTACTGCCCTAATTAGGCTAATAACAGTTAGCAGCAGTTCGTTCATTTTTCAGGTACAGACAGACATACCCACCAAGAAGAAAAACAAGAAATCACTTTGTTTAAATATTAAATAAATGTCTCAGTTTCAAAACGAGATTGGCCCTCTTTCACAGAGAGGGTGATTCACGATTCCAGCTCAAATGGAGGCTGAATCAAAAACAACGAGGCCGCTTCGTGGTGCGCGCTCGAAAAGGTAGGCTGCAGCCTCGAAATGAAACTGAATCACGAATGTCATCTCATGGCGAGGCTGTTTATCCACATAGAGGCTTCATGGCGATCATATTTTCGATGCACGTGAGAGGAAGCTGCACGATTTTCAAGATGGCGTCGCACACTCCCTTGAGCGGCTCGATACAGGCAGAGAAAGGAATCAGGAACACGTACAGCCAGGCGATGAAGAAGGCGATGGGCCAGCCGATGAACCAGAAGATGAGGAACCACATAATGGCCCACAAGAGACCTGGGCACAAACCGCCCTTGCCTGCACCTTCCCCTGCGCCTTCTCCGACACCCATGGCTGCTTTGCTGCCTGCAGCGGTTAACGCTGAGAATTACGTTTTTGTTAGAGAAGGTTGCAGTAACAGTGGAGCTCTCGTTGACCGTGCCGCTAACTAAGGGTTTGCTGAGTGGTCAGTAATGATGTGGTCAGGCGGCTCTTGGTCTAGCTGTCGGCTATTTGCCTCTAGATGCCTTTAACCTGGAATCAGAGAAAACAGTGAATTATAAGACTGAGAATAGAAGAAAATGCACAGAACACGGTAAAGCTAAGAGCAGCTATAGGTAGGCTACATGCAGACAACAAAACTTGGATTTAATGCCATAAAATATTTTATTTTACTCGAACTTTAAAAAAAAATGTTTCGCTCTATCGGAAAGCACTTTTCATGTTTTTGGACAATAAAAGGTGTTATTAAATATTTGATGTGTGTGCAGCTTGCATGAAATGCTTGCGAGTCTATTGCCATCTCACAAATAAGTAGGCCTACCATTCAATTTGGCATGAAAGTTTTAATTCAGAAGATTAACTTAAAGGATGCACTGATATAGTCGTTAGTCAGTTAGTCATTGTTTATAGGGTCCAGCGGACTGCAAAGAGCCGAATCACTAATATTCGTTAGACGTTGCCGCCTAATTGATTAAGACCTCCTTCTAAAGTGAAAGTCATTTAGCTTATTACTAACTAGCCTAACTTACACAGTACACGATAAGGCTCATTACTCATGAACTGTGTGATTCAAAGTCAGAAAAACGTCTCTTTCAAATACCACATAACAAATTAATGAGGTCTTACTTTTAAACTAACGGAAGAACACAAATCCGATCTAGGCAATATTTTAACTAAAACAGAAACAAAAATGCGATCTTAAGCAATTAAAAACATTATTTTTAAACTAACAAATGAGATAAAACGCGACTTAAACGAATTACGAGTCTTTTTCTTTGAAACTAACAAATAAGAAAACGCGACTAGGATTAAAAGGTCTTACTTTTTCCCCAAGAAAGAAAAGAAAGTGCGACCTTAACAAAATAAAAAGCCATATTTTTTTTACAAAAAATGAACATCGAAGTTTAACGTCCACATCCACCATGGGCGATATGGCAGTCGGGGATAACCGTCCAAGGAAAGAGAGGGTAGGGACCTAAATCAACCCTGAACCACCAGCGCAATCATATTGCTAAGATGGACAGTGAAAAAAATGGCCACTTTTTTCTTGCCCACCACGGATTCGAACATGGGTCGTCGGTGTGCCTAGCGAGTGCTCTACCACCGAGCCATTGCGGTGAGCGCCTTATTTATAAACCAACAAACTAAGAAACAAACTCTAACCAAAAGGTCGCTGGTTCGAATCCCGGATTGGTCAACGTGTGATCATATTATTTTCCCCTTTACCAACAACTGGCCCGCTGGTGTCAGTATAAATCGGTCCAGTAGTCACCTATATGCGAAAGTGTCGTGTGACTATAATCTACAAACAACAAACAAACTCTAAAGTTTCCCACGAATTAATGAAAATAAATATTGCGCTCTAAAACATCCTCATCGTCATCATCAAGTAATTCCCAGCAGATTTGTTCACGTTTGAAGTAAACCACCATCTGAGTGGCAGACTCTACAATATAGCGCAGGGGTTTTGGTACATGCTAGATAGTGCTTCGTGAAGCAAAGTCGGGACCGGTTAATACTTGGATGGGTGGCAGGGATAGCTCAGTGGTCAGAGCGCACGACTTGTGTGAGTGCGTCTTGGGCGACGTGGGTTCGAATCCTGACTTCAGCAAACTAGTTTGTGATTGCTGGATATTACGGGCCAGCGCCTTGAGAAGCTCTCTGAGCTTGTAAGTGCGCTATATAAGAAAAATCTCTTTCTTTCTTTTTTGGGTGACCAAGATTGGAAGGCAACTGCAACCATTGAACGACAGAACATAATGAAAAAAGCACGCAACACACTCCGGTCCACCCAGCTGTGAATGGATACCTGGTTCTGTTTAGAACAGAGAAAGGTGAAGCAGCGAGGGATATGAGATAGGCATTGCTCTTATTAAGCTGGCCCAGAGAAAAGATAGGTCTCAAACGCCTCTTTCCCCAACGACCAAAAGGTTAAGAGAACACCTTTACCTTACCATCCAATGTCGTCAAAGCAGATTGGAGTCGCAAAAATAAACTAAACAGATATTAAATTACAAAAACTGGTCTGAACTGCCAAAATACCATCTCGGCATCTTCTTACAGGTGTGTGTGTGTGTGTGGGTGCGTGTGTGTGTGTGTGTGTAGGTGTGTGTGTGCGCGCGCATGTTGGTACGCGCCTAGAGTATATTATTAAATTTTGTCTAGACTGGGATGTATATAAATGTTCGTATTATTATTTAAATTATTATAATACTACCTACATTGCACAGTACTGACTCAGCATAATTAGGCCAATGTCCACCATTGAGATCACTTAAACTTGAAAAGGGACGCCTCGCTGTTTTGATTGGTACAGAGAGAATAGCTTGTCTAATGAATTGTAAAAAAAAATTGCCATCCCGCTTGTGAAAAAAACAAAAAACCTACAAAAAACAGCTTGCAAACGGCAGGTTCATAATCAAAGACTATCTAGTACAGTATCATTAATCATCTATGACTCAACTGTTGCCATTGTCATCATGATTCCCTGCCTGTAGGGTAAGCTTACCTAGGAACAAAGACACAGCTTGCCAACAGCAGGTACACAGACACTATATCCGCTGTCATTATCCAACACATTTCAGTCAACGTTAAGTACCGAGATGCGTATAACAACATAAAATCACAGTGCATTAACAGTTTAGTTGTTGTTGCACACACATACACACACACATTAAGTAGTATACCCAAACTCAAACATATCGCCTCAGTCCTCTGTCTATAGCTAATCTGTCCTCCTACTGTCTACAAACACAGATCTGTCTGCTTGTTTGTCTGTCTTTGTCCTCTTTTGTCTCTCCTTCCTTCCCTCTCTCACTCCCTCGCCCCTGCACGTGTGTGCACGATTTCATATAATTCCTGTTTGTTTAAGGGTACGGGGTGGAGTGTTGGTGGGAGCGGATGTCTAGGAAAATGCATTCACCCAAGTGTGTGTGTATGTGTGTGTGTGTGAGAGAGAGAGAGAGAGAGAGAGAGAGAGAGAGAGAGAGAGAGATTGTGTGTGTTTTGTGCGTGTGTTGGGTGCATGCGTTGGCGCATAAATCTGTGTCAATCAGTGTATGTATACGCAAGACTAACACAGGTGTATATTCTGCGAGTTTCGCTTTACATAGTCTACTTGTCTTAAAAAGCAAAATTACACCTTTACACTCTTACCAGTGGCCTTAAAGGTTATTCACCGTTTTACAACCACGTCCATTCAAACGATCACGCCACCCGTGTTTTGCTACCATAGTGCGAATACCTGAAATTCTTCACCTGCTTTATTGAGGTTAGGCTTCCCACTCGCATCAAAGAGAGTACACCAAGGCTGATTCCGCTCGTACCGACTGAAACAATTTTATGACAGAACCACCCTTAATGTCCCGGTGTTGACGAGATACTACTATCTATAAACATTTTAGTACACAAACATCAACTCCACAGATAGTTCAGACTTAGGAGTAAAGGCGTAATTAGCAGCAAGTTGCCGCCTTCGGGCAGCTTCGGATCGATCATGTAGTACTCGGCCAGCGACTTAAGCAGCTCTTAAGCTGGAAAAGCGCTACAGAGCAATCCATATATAGATTATATGTTTTAATCCCCTGTCTGTGCTCATATCTTAGAATTTATGCTCCGGTTCTTGAAGGGTTTTCTCTGTCACGTTTTGCTGTGCAAAAGGACAATGTCTATAAATTCAGTGCAGCAAATCAATAATAGCAATAACAGCCAGGTAACCAACACCAAGGAACATTATACTTAATAAATATTAAATTGTTTTATAGTAATACTAACTAAACCCGGCTTTCAACAATCATTCAACACACTTCTTTTAAAAAATTTACGAACCTCTACCATTCTGCAACACCGGTCCTGGGCAATAGGTATTTCCCAGTGACGCCCTTGCGATATATGACATTGGGGATGACTTGGGGTGGGGTGAATGGAGCAGGGTGAGAGAGAGAGAGAGTGAGAGAGAGAGAGAGAGAGAGAGAGAGAGAGAGAGAGAGAGAGAGAGAGAGAGAGATCCCAATAATACCCGCCCACGAATGGAAACAAAATTCAATACACCACCCACACCTTGTCGCAAAATATAGGCTACAGCTTCCTAAGCGCTTCAGATTATTTACTCACCCTATCAGTTTATACAAGTTAATAGACGGGCAGACAGATTCCTCTCTCCAGCATGACGTAGCTATGAGATTCTTCATACTGACAGTTTGAAATTTAACCCGGCCTGGTAAGCTTTATCTATTGTATAAGAAATAATTTATGGAAAGTAGGCTACATAAAAGAACGAAAAGGTGTTTATTCGTAAAAATACTGTCGTGAGTCACTGGATTCAGCAAACCCTCCCCCCAAAAAGGAAGGTCTACATTCGAAACCCGAACTTTTAAATCTCTGTATAGGCCTATGGCTGTGGTATACATTATACAAATCGTCAAAGTCTATCTAGTGCACAAGAAACCGGAATGTTTATTTAGAAAAGCGAGCTGTTTGTTTATTCCTCAATATTTTACCCGTGCAGTGCACTCAGCGATGTTCAATTAAAGCCTCAAAACTTCCAAGGGTAACAAGGAACACAAACAGGAGAAAACAAGATTGAAGAACTTGAGCTGGCGTGTGGAATGACGCGAAGCATCGTCTGCCGATCCACAAAGCGTAGCTGAGTCTTGCCAAGTACCTCTCACAAATGTATCAGCCCTGGGTAGTCTCAGCTGCGCAGTGTACTTCCGATCTCACCCTCTACTCTCTCCCCTATCCTAGCTATCAGCTACGCTGTGTGACGAGGTCTCTATATATACACAAATAATAGGAACGGACTTTTAATGGAAAGCGATATAATATTTATTTTAAAATAACAGGATCAATAAAATGAAAAGAACCAACTTTTAATTCGACACAAATTCGAGGGCGATAAAGAAAATATAATATATATACAACACGAGTCGTCAGATAAAAACCCAGCTTTAGATTTTTTTCCCAGCGCACTTCAATTCAAATTCGGAGAGGGACAGACTTTTTAACTAGAAGGGCAAAGCCCATGTGACTCTCATGCTCCTTATAGAACTTGCAATATTTAACATGAAAGGGGGTCAGCTCGTTACTCCCCCGTATCACTACTCCCCCGGCTCGTTACTCCCCCAGCTCGTTATTTTAAGAATGTAGGAATCGGAAAGTGATTTTTGTAGAGAAAAGGGTTAGGGCAAGGGTTAGAGATAGCTCTGCAACTAACCCTTACCCGAACCCTTTTCTAAAAAGTTTACCTAGTTCGTCTCTTATAGGCGACGAAATAGGTCGAACTTTGTTCAAAATAACGAGCTGGGGGAGTAACGAGCCGCGGAAGTAGTGATACGGGGGAGTAACGAGATGTTCCCACATGAAAGTGAGTTCCCAGGAAAAAAAAGAAACGGTGGCTTTAAAATACCGACTTTGATCTTTCTATGCATTTGACCTTGAGATGACCTTGACCTCCCGGCTCAAAATGCACTCATGTACTGTCAAATAAACTACATCAAAACAAACAAACAAAACATGACCTTTAGATGATCTTCACTTTCAGGAACCTTGACCTTAGGATGACCATGACTTTCTCATGACCTCTCATGCTCATGTGTGATCAAATAACCCAATGTTGTTTCATAGTATGGGTTAAATATAACCATTTTACTGTACGATGACCTATTTTTTGTATGTTTTTGCAAGACCTAAAATGACCTTGATCTTCAAGATCAGTGCAAAAGCGGAACACATATGAAAGATATCTAAATACAACAAATTGGTACTGTATCTCTCATAGTTTAGGGTCAAGGTCACTTCAAAACACCTATACTTACCGACTTTGAACAGCTCCAATGACCTTGACCTTGGAGTGATGTTGCCCAAATTTGCAAAGTATGCGTTTCCCATTGCTATATCTATTATGCTTCATAGAATCATAAGTTCAATATTAATAACTTATGAAAAAAATGAAATGTTGTTAATATTTGTTTTTAATTATTTGACTAACATTTGTTGAACCTGTTACCTTGACCTTGAAGTGAAGTCATTCACTCACTGATCATTTATGAGGTCTCATGAATATACACCATCTTACCAAGCATATGTAAATAGGTTCTGAGATATTAATCCACTTGGAAGTTTTGCACAGACAAACGGCGGACAGACAGGACTCATTCGCATAGATTTGCAAAAATCTGGAATTTGTTTTGGAGGGGTGAATACATACTCATACTCACATTTTATGCATGTGTGTCAATAAAAATGCTTTGATATAAATAAATAAATAAATAAATAAATAAATAAATAAATAAATAAATAAAGATCAGCATACTGATTAGAACAGATTTGTACTTCGAGTTCGACACATTTCAACTTAAATTCAATTCAGTATTTAAAGTTCATTAACAAATTAAGTGACCGTCAACAGCCAAGTGAACTGCGGATTGAGTGTTAAAACAGCGCCTATAACTAAATAACAACACACAAAAAAAATCAACAAAATGATCAGAATGGGCTTTTTAATGCAACATTTTCCTCATTGCTTCTTACTAGACACCGAGATCGACCTTCTGGCATGACACACCCTCCATCAATCACTGACCACAACGTGCATGACCAACGTCAAAACTGACATTAACAACATACGTAGTACCACGCTGATAAGATACATTTCCACGTACTTTGACCACAGTAAAAAGAAAAAAAATATAGATCCTTCCCTCCACTCCTACCTACCCTCCCCTACTAAGCCATGTAACTTTTTTTTTAAACACTTTATTGTCCCTTATCGGGAAATTCTGGGCCGCCTCCCCTGGGAAAGGCGTAGTCGCAACCTGTGGCGCGCCCAAACCCAACCTACCTAATATTAGTTGTGTTTTTGAAATTTTGCTGGGGGAGCAAACCTGAGTACCCGGGGAAAACCCCCGAGGCCCCCTTCGTAGAAAAGAGAGGCGCTAAGGCCCTCTATATAAGAGATCGCCGCGCTCTGAGATCTCATTTTTGATATGATGATGATGGTCATTGTTGTCAGGGTGGCGACGTGGTGATCGTCCTTAACGCTCATGCAATAGGACGTTAAGCATCGTTTTTCGTTCGATCCATCATCGTCCCCTATACGCTTATGTGTCCGGGGACGTTAATCTATTTTAACTAACTAACTGAGATCCATTCAAGAAAACCGGCGCGTATACACTATCCTATCCTATCCTCTATATAAGAGATCGCCGCGCTTTGAGATCCATTCATGAAAACCGGCGCGTATACACTATCCTATCCTATCCTATACACTAGCATTTCTGTAATACTATTAAACATTGTGTTACATACATATTTTACTGGAAATCAAAATCTAAATAAGCTTACAATAAAATAACACTAAACTTAAAGCTTCATGGAGTTGTATTTCATTTTGATTTATGAAATCGTCCTTTATGCAGCACTTTTGCAGCTGGTCAGGGCTCACATTCTAATCCACTGATACAAATAAGAACGTCGCGTGCATACTCACGTTTTCTTCGTTCATGCAGCCGTTAGCGGCGTAATTTCATTATTAATATCCCAACTATTACTACTACGCCATAATAAACTAGGCATTGTGCGTGGGTCGTGCTGTAGAATAAGTCCCAAAATGTTTTTAGCACACAAACAGCACACAACGTGTCACTATAGCAGTGTATCTCAATACCCTTGTGCGCTTTCTACAATGCCGATCCTTGTGAGCTAGAAACAGTTTTTTTTCCCTTCTCCTCCATTACAAAACAAGCTGTGAAAAAATGGCTGGGATATCTGTTTAACAAAAAAGAATAATTAAAAAAAAAAGCTCTCCAACTAATAGCTTCTGTAATATAAGGCACAATTCACAAAGTTCTCACCTTAATCGCTCCTGTAATAAAAAGACACTTGATATTGTTCCACCGTACGCCCCTTGACAAGATTGAAGACGTTACTGCAAGCACCTACAGTTTATTATTATTATTATTATTATTATTATTATTATTATTATTATTATTATTATTATTATTATTATTATTATTATTATTATTATTATTTATTATTATTATTATTATTTTTAAACGCCCTTTCCTTACCACCACCCACACACTACCATTCTTCCCTCTCGCCCTATTTCCAACTTAAAGTGAGTGTGAGGTGTTTTTTTTTCTTCTCCAAATCTGTACACTAGATAGTATGATCATGGAAGAATTAGATGGGCCTGCTACCTCAGTTAATAGTGAGCCGGTTTCCTTCCTATGCCGAAGGTCGCGGGTTCGATTCCAGCAAGGGGCGAACTTATGTGACCTAGGTACGAGACTATTCAGGTTACCGAGGGTTTTCTCCGGGCACTTCGGTTTCCTCCCTCCCTTCAATAATGGTACAGGATGCAGTCAATATAAAAAAAATATTTTTAAAAAGTAGGCTAATACAATAAAAATTCGATTTCTTTTTTGTCTTCTAATAGCGATTTCCCTGCCTTTACACCCGTGTCTGATTGACAGTTGTGTGTTTGTTGTGTGTGTGTGAGAGTGGGTGAAACAGGTGTGCCTGTATGTTGGTACAGATCGCCGCGCTTTGTGCCTGGTTAGAAATTTTGGAAAAAACGCGTATATAGCATTACTTATTATTATTATTATTATTATTATTATTATTATTATTATTATTATTATTATTATTATTATTATTATCATCATCATCATCATCGTCATTATTATTATTATTATTATTATTATTATTATTATTATTATTATTATTATTATTATTATTATTATTATCATCGTCATCATTATTATTATTAATAACAATATTTTAAGATTTATCAAATTCACATTATTGAGATGAAAGCTCTCCTATGGATATGCAAGCAGCAAATAAAATAAAATAAAATAAAATGATGAATCTTTTTCCCGTGAATTTCGACAAGATTTTTTTTCTTCCAATTTTGATATTGGGATCAAACACACTTTAACTTGTCAGCACGATAATAATAATAATAATAATAATAATAATAATAATAATAATAATAATAATAATAATAATAATAATAATAATAAAAGGTTTGTTTGTGTAGACTCATTTTGAGGTGAGAGATGAGGTGTATGGAGAGAAAGAGGTGTATGACGTGAGAGAGAGGTGTGTAGAGAGAGGTGTGTAGAGAGAGGTGTGTAGAGAGAGGTGTGTGAAAGGGCATAATTTATGTTATAAAAAAATATATATAGATTTTTTTTTTGGTAAACAAGGTGACTCAGGGCGGGGCACACAAAGGGTCAAAGTATCAATAAGTAAGAAGCGGTCAATGCGACTGTTTGTCAGTCATGCTGTGTCTCTGAGGCTAACTAAGCCTGACCAACAAGAAGCAGAAAGAGCAGTGGGTAAGTCGCCGGTGTTCCTCAGCAAAGGGTCGCGGGTTCAATCCCCGCCGGGGACGAACTTATTTGACTTACGTACGAGATTTTTAGAGGTCACAGTGGGTTTTCTCCGGGTGCTCTGGTTTCCTCCCTATCTTCAAAAACTGGTATTGGCTGCCATTTCAATTTTGCAACCAAACAAAAAATTGAAAAGAAAGGAAGGAAGAAAGAAAGGAGGGGTGGACTTGTTTGGTTTAATTTTCCCTTTGCTCTGCGAAGTAGCCTATAATGGTAGAATCCACAGGCGCTTGTATCAGGACACGCGAGCGCCTATGCCTGTGACGCGTCTCCCTTTGGTTATCTTTAATACAAAGGGAGACGCGTCACAAGCATAGGCGCTCGCGTGTCCTGATACAAGCGCCTGTGGTAGAAGCTTAACAAAGATTTCGCCACATGCATACTTACTTGCGCCCTGAACGTGTTTGGGCAGAAGTAAGGCCTACCATAAATTATATTCATTGTAGTCGTGTGTGTGTGTGTGTGTGTGTGTGTGGGTGGGTGTGTGTGTGTGTGTGTGTGTTATGGATTTCCAAAAAAGTGTTAGACCTATGACCTAACAGACCAGAAGCTTCGATACAAGCAGCCTTCATCCGACACAGCCTTCTCAAGAAGCAGCCAGTTTCATGTCACTTCCTTAACCGGTGCAGTATTGAACCTATTAAAGATCACATCCTAAATGCTCTTTCTCACCGTTTCCTAGGGCCAGACAGACTTCTTACTCCTGCTGTTTCTGTACACACGTATTGTCGCTTAAATTGGAGAGTGCCGCCGAGTGGTGTTGCGCATTGCATGCTCAAGGGTCACAGAAGTACCAAAAATGACATTGATTAATGTTGTTTCTGTTTTCTTTAATGTAACGTCTTTTCACCTAATCGAATTCACTTCAATGCAATTCAATTCAATCAATTTATGTAAAATCTGTTTACAATTGATATTAGACTTAAATAAATAAAATACATAAATAAAATTAAATAAAATAATTAACAAAATAATGCTGAAGACGACATGCAGTTCTGAAGACCAACTAAATTTAAACAACAGTACTGTTAAATAAAATAAAACTGGATGCTTTCTTAATTTTAATTGAATTTTCATTTTAATTTAATTCTTTTATCGTTTTTTATTTAGCGCATCTCCAGATCCAAGGCGCCTGCCGATACCCAGGATCTAACTCAATCATTTTCCAACTGGCGTACATGAATTAATGTCACCTAAGTGCGTTTAGAATGGACTAAGGCAAATAATAGAAATTCAGTTAAACCTCCTCAGACTTACACCTATTATTTTTAGGTTGCAGTACCCTAAATAATGCTGGGACGCACGGCATGCCATAAATATGTCGCGGTTACCCAGGAAGGCAGATCGAACTCACCTTTGTTTGACCCTGTTTAGTGCTCGTAACTAACTGTGTAACCATGCACACTTTGCCATACTACGCCCTGTAAATGTAACTTCTTTTTTTATGTAATTGCACTGCACTCTTCCCCTTCGTCCCCTCACCCCACCCCCACCTTCCGCACACACACCGTCCCCCTTTTCACCATCCTTTACTGTAGCACCATACTTCAATGTCTTTGTCAATGTCTCCTCTCTCTCTATCTCTCTCTCTCTGATTCTCTCTGTCTCTGTCTGTCTATATGTCTCTTTTTCATTCTCTCTCTCTCTCTCTCTCTCTCTCTCTCTCTCTCTCTCTCTCTCTCTCTCTCTCTCTCTCTCCTTTCTTTTTTTCTCCCCCGCTCTTTCTGATGATTCTCTCCCTGTCTTTTCACAGAATTTCTTTCTTTCTGACCCTCTTTCTCTTTTTTTCTCCTGACTCTCTGTCTCTGTCTCTCTGACACTCTTTAACCCCCCCCCCTCCTTTACACACACACTCTTTTTCTTTTCCTCTTTACTTCTCTCTCTCTCTCTCTCTCTCTCTCTCTCTCTCTCTCTCTCTCTCTTCCATGAAGTGGGCCAAAGGCCATTGTTCATTATTAAAGTGCCAAAGTCTCTCTCTCTCTCTCTCTCTCTCTCTCTCTCTCTCTCTCTCTCTCTCTCTCTCTCTCTCACACACACACACATACACAGTGCTTCTACCATGCTTCTGCCCCTGCTGTCCTCCCTCTCTCAGTACAACCAATTCTCATCTGACGAATACTAATGGCTACAACAACCACCTCCCTCTCCTGGCTATTCCTTTGGTCAAAGGACTTAGTCTGACCCTTGAACATTTGGTGCACAAAGATAATACCACATTATTGAACTGATCGGTAAGATGGGCGTGTGCGATATTACGTCAAGATTAGCCGGAGCTTCGCGTACTCAAAACTGGGATATCAAGGCCGAAGGATAAAACTTTCGTTTGTATTTCAAGTACGTGGCCGCCGCATGCTCATATAAAAATGAGTGTCTCTCTTGGTTACTACTACACATCTAACAAACACTAACTCAATTTTAGAACTGGGATCAGGGTGGGGTGAGAGTTATTGATTAAAGAGCGCGCGTGCTAAATCTGCTTTTTTCTTTTAATATTAAAGCCGCATATAACAACTATAATGCGCCTAATAAGTATTATGCAGTCACGAAACTGTTTAACGATGCGCCCAAAGACTGCAAGTGGGCGCATGGAGAGACTTCCTCTATTGGCCAGCGCCTTGAGCAGCTCTCAACAATTGTTTCCGGTGTTTTGTTTCTTTAAATTGCATCTAAGCAACAAATAATCAATCAACATAGACTCTTATCTCATAACCGGCAGGACAAGCCGTGGTGTAAAATATTGGAAGTAAATAATCTCGGCGTTTTGAAACAGTTGTCTGCAATAATAATAATAATAGCATTTAGGACATAATCCTTAATAGAAAACAAGAAAAATAAATACACGTGCGTGTTCAAGATTTCATCAACATCAAAAGCACAACAAAAACAAGACATAAGATAATTAATTGCGGTTGTACATAGACGTGCAATCATAATATTAGCATGGACGATATAGTTATAAAAATATAAACGAGACAAGGATTAACTGCAATTAGCCTATAATCATTAAGGTCATAGCAAATGTCTCGCCGACATAATTTAGTATGTCGAAAATATAGACGAGGCAGGAATTAATGGCATCCAAAGTATCTGAGATTGAGGAGGCGTGTTGTTGTTGTTGTTGTTTGTAGATTATAGTCACACGACACTTTCGCATATAGGTGACTACTGGGCCGATTTATACTGACACCAGCGGGCCAGTTGTTGGTAAAGGGGAAAATAATATGATCACACGTTGACCAATCCGGGAGGAGGCGTCATCAAGCCTTGATTTATCACTCACACAGTTTGGGAATAACTGCAGTCGTAAATTGTATGCATGCAAACATTTTATAAGCAAGATCATCATTACGTAAACGAGTCAGGAATTACTGGGCCCAAATTAATACAAATGTATTTAAATATTTAATTCTATTTTATCGTTCTGATATAGCGCATTCCCGCTCAGGAGCTGTTGAAGACAGGATCCAATACAAGATCTAACTCAAGCCGCTCGAGGCGCCCACTGGCTGCCTTATTTATTGATCTTGTTTTTATATTTAGGCGCCCACTGGCTGCCTTATTTATTGATATTGTTTTTATATTTAGGCGCCCACTGGCTGCCTTATTTATTGATATTGTTTTTATATTTAGGCGCCCACTGGCTGCCTTATTTATTGATATTGTTTTTATATTTAGGCGCCCACTGGCTGCTTTATTTATTGGTATTGTTTTTATATTTAGGCGCCCACTGGCGGCCTTATTTATTGATATTGTTTTTATATATTTAGACGCCCACTGGCGGCCTTATTTATTGATATTGTTTTTATATTTAGGCGCCCAATGGCTGCCTTATTTATTGATATTGTTTTTATATTTAGGCGCCCACTGGCTGCCTTATCTATTGATATTGTTTTTATATTTAGGCGCCCACTGGCTGCCTTATTTATTGGTATTGTTTTTATATTTAGGCGCCCACTGGCGGCCTTATTTATTGATATTGTTTTTATATTTAGGCGCCCACTGGCTGCCTTATTTATTGATATTGTTTTTATATTGAGGCGCCCACTGGCTGCCTTATTTATTGATATTGTTTTTATATTGAGGCGCCCAATGGCTGCCTTATTTATTGATATTGTTTTTATATTTAGGCGCCCACTGGCGGCCTTATTTATTGATATTGTTTTTATATTGAGGCGCCCACTGGCTGCCTTATTTATTGATATTGTTTTTATATTGAGGCGCATCGTCTGCCTCCTAGACAACGGAGCACAACTGTGGGTGGCCGGGGATGGGGGAGAAGGGGCCTAGTGCATGCTGGGTGTATTTGTTTAGCTGGCATTCACAACCCGTCTAGGTCTTTAAAGTCCGTGCGATGGAATGCGTGCGTGCACAGACTAGACCTCCGTTTATAATATACTCTCATCCAAAGAGTATGCCTCATGGTCATGCCAAAAAAAATAATAAAAATAATACTAAAATTAATATTAATAATGGAGCGAACCAATTACACGCATACATAGCATCATGTGCGGAACGTATACCTAGAACCCCATTCATTACATTTTGTACCTCGTTCAAAGAGCTATTGCTATGAGCAAAACGAAAGCAAACAGCTTACACGCGCAAAAAGCGTTTTGTGTTACATGTCACTGTAACACCTCATACGTATGAGCCATACAGGACTTTTCTCCATGTTCAAAGAGGTTTTGCTATTATGAGCAAAACATTAGGTGGGTGCTTGTATCAAAAGCATGAATGGACTAAATCGATTGGTCTACAGCTCCTGTTATTTTCACACTTCAAAAATAAAATAAGGTCATTGATATTCAATATACCTAATAGGATATTCAATATACCTAATAGGATATTCAATATACCTAATAGGTACAGGTATCTTCAATAGTCTGTCTCCGTCTTCCAGATTGTCCGTCCCGGCAAGGCACTCAGCTGTGAAATATTACATTATATTTTGTATTACTACAGAAGCGTCGAGGCCATTAAAAAAAACAACCCCCATCAATTTCTAAAGTTTCATCGAAGCAATAGTAATATCTATCTATCTATCTATCTATCTATCTATCTATCTATCTATCTATCTATCTATCTATCTATCTATCTATCTATCTATCTATCTATCTATCTATCTATCTATCTATCTATCTATCTATCTATCTATCTATCTATCTATCTATCTATCTATCTATCTATCTATCTATCTATCTATCTATCTATCTATCTATCTATCTATCTATCTATCTATCTATCTATCTATCTATCTATCTAGCTATCTATATATCTATCTATGTCTATCTATAACTATATTCCTGTAAATTAATTCTATGAAATAAAGGAACATTGCCGTGTAACGGTTACACCCACCATTGGCGATATGGCAGACGGGGATAACCATCCCATAGAAGATGCTGTGAATATGATTTTGGTATTCTATTTGTCTTTTCTGTCATTTGTGTACATAGTTGTAAATTGTAATTTGTGTACATAAGTGTAAATAATTTGTACCCTTACTGTTCTGTCTTTTGGTGTATTGTAGCGAAAGCGATGTTTTATCGAGTGGATTTGGCTCGGAAGAGTCCGCTGGACCTAAAGCAACAATAAATCACTATCGAGTGCATGTACTTATATGTAATGACTATGTAAAGCGTGGTGAGTCTGGTCATAGGCTGGAGTACCCGCTATATAAAAATCCGTTATTATTATTATTATTAAGAAGGGTAGACCTAAATCAACACTGAACCACCAAAGCAATCACACTACTAAGGTGGACAGTGAAATGGGGAAACTTGTATCTTGCTCACCATGGGATTTCAACCTCGGTCATTGGGTTCTAGGCGAACATGACGAAATGTGGGTAATGGACGGTGGGTCGAATGCTCTGCATCCATTTTGTTTGGTCGTGGCGGCTAAGGTGGATCGGTGGTCCACAGGGCGCGTAAGCCTTGTAGACGAGATTCTGTACGATGTGGGTTCGAATCCCGATTTTGTTGAATGCTCGATATCAGTGGTCAGTGCCTTGACAAGTTCTCTGAGTTCGTAAATCGCACTATGTAAGCATAGCCTTTTCAGTCCTTAGTCTACTATTTTCATTACATTACATTACATTACATGATTATTGCTTTAGGTCCAGCGGACTCTTCCGAGCCAAATCAGGACCGGACAACCCCCGATCCGCATAAAAGATCTGCGGAAAGAATTCTAGTGGTAAAACTGAAGGCTCTTCACCAGCCAGTCACTTTAAAATAAAGACATCCCACGCAGGGGACGCTGAGGCTATACTCTAATTTATTGAACCCCCCGTTTACAAAAACAAAATAGAATACAAACATCATTATAAATTATCAACAAAACACATACATATGAAATGCCTACATTGCTAAATAATAACATCATAGGAAGCCCTAGTGACCACCTGGCAGTAAGCGTCCAATATTCCCAAACTGATCCAACAGACCTCACACACAAATAAGGAGTCTTCTCCCGGAAGAGTTTTCAAGAAAAAAAGGTAGGTGACTGGTCTAGCGAAGAAAAAGATAGTAAGCTTATAGCAGATAGATAGAACAGAGCAGAAATGAGAAAGAACAAATGAGAAAGACAGCGACAGTGGGAATTTAAAGCACTAAATTTCCAGAAAGTGGGGATACTATTTATACTGAAATCCCAGGCACCCCAACGGGGGGTACAGTTTTTATTTCAAGGAATCGCCGACGAGAGAATGAATATATTATTTGAGTTTACACGATATATATTTAGTTATTTAACAAAGAACCCCTTTTTTAAGTCGAAAGCTAACGGGACATTTTCTAGCGAACAAATTTAATTTAATCTCTTTCTTCCACACAAACATGCCAAAACGTTTCAAGAAAAAACTGAGACAAGAACATAAATACGATCCCTAGTTTATCGTAAGTCGAACTCTAAAGGGACATTTTCTAGTAGAACGTTTATCATGTAATCTCTTTCCTCTATACAAATAGTACAACACTTTTCAAGGAAAATACTGACGCAAGGATAAAATATGATCCCTGTTCATCGTCGCATAAATTCATTATTCCAAGTCTGACAGGGAGATTTTCTAGAAAACCACATTCATTGATATTACCGATAAAAAGGGACACCAAAGTGTCAAAAATCAAGTCCCAAAAAAGAAGTAATGTCATTGCTCTAGTCACATTTTAAACTAATATATTTTTTACACCTTTCTCAAAGAATCGCTGACGTATGAATACAATGTGATCCTTGTGTTATTTTTACCTCATTTTCCTTATTCATAACATACAGAGACTTTCCCCCTTGTGAACATGTTCTTCCAGGATTTTTCGTCTTCTGGCCTGCTGCCATTTTGTTTTAAAGGAATTTCTAACGCAAGAATGAAATATAATGCTTGTCGATATTTATTTTCAAGTTTATTATTATTATTCAAAACCTGCTAAAACCGGGTCTTTTCGTTGTTGTTTCTTTGTTTCCTTCCACCAGCCACTAATATCCGTCTTAGCGCTTCCTAATCTTTTACTAGTTTTAAGTTCAAATAGCAACGACAGTATTGTCATTGGTGTTGATGTTAGTGTTCGGTGCATAGCTACGGGATCGATACAGTTCCATTCTACAGCCACTAAAGGCTGAGAGATGTTGGTCCATGCTTCAGGAGGCTCAGGTTATCTGTATAGGAGTTGTTGTCTACCTTATACCCCCACCATGCTCGAAATGATCATGTCTACCGACGTGGAGCATCGCGCTATACAAGACATCAACATCGTGCAATATTGATCACGAGACAGTCGTCACCTATTCACGTTTGACGACTGGTGAATGTGTGACGAACGGACCAGTTTACCCTGCTTACTTTACGATTTAGCCTTGTTTAGTCATTGTAATCGTAGAAAGTTAATGTTAGGCTGCAGCAGACGATGGAAGTAATCAAGCGTAGCAATGATATACTGCCGTTTACACACAGTGGTAGCTGACGGTAAGAGCGCAGGCAATGACATCATCGTAGCTACGTTAGGCGAGTCGATTACCAGCCAATGGGAACACAGTTTAGAATGGATTCAACCAGGTCTGGCTGATTCAAATAGAGAGATAGATCGGCAGTCGAGTTGGAAAACGAGGAGCAGTAACCAGCTACACAGTTAGCAGTAAAATCTCTCCACTGTTAGACCAGGAAGCAGGACTTGTGAATCTTAGAATTCAATCAAGTAGCCACGGGCCTGGCTTTGTCAAACAGGTAAATGAACATACTTCTGTCTCATCGTGATATATTTATATTATTGTTGAAAGTATGTTTGTGGAATTTGCTATGCATAGATTTGAATTGTTAATCCGAATTTGCCTTACCACGTGGAGAAGCCCAACACGTGTTAAGCACGACCGGTTTGGACGCCA
Source organism: Oncomelania hupensis (assembly GCA_036898135.1). NCBI lineage: Eukaryota > Metazoa > Mollusca > Gastropoda > Littorinimorpha > Pomatiopsidae > Oncomelania > Oncomelania hupensis. The sequence continues at coordinate 22,299,546 of CM072519.1, read as the reverse complement.
TGTTGTATACCTGACGGAACCACTGTTGTTTAACCTATATGTATGTTTGCAGACCAGTGGCTGTACCAGTGAATGTTTATAATATTATTAATTCTTTATGTGTATAATTAGCCACGATTTATATTTATGTATGTATAGTAAATTAGAGTTGAGATTCCAGTGGACCACGGACCTAGCAGAATGCTCGTCGCTTATGTATAGAGATGTGGAGCTATCACTGAGGGCTACTTTGGCTTTCAGTGAGATGCTCTGCACAGACCTATTATTCAGGGTTGTGCAGAATTTCGTCTCTTATGTTACAGATGAGCAGGCGAGCTATACCGTGCGCCCAACTCAACAGAAAAAACAAGTTGGCTGTTTAGCCTCTACAGCACAGGACTGAGAGAGCAACCCTGGAAAACACTCTCCAAGACAACACAGCGTGTCAAGGAACCAAACTACACGACGACCCAGCGTGTACCAGAAGCTACCTCAACGAAGGGCTTCAAACCCGCTACACTAAAGATAAGTGCAGAGGAAACTGTGCACTAAAACTGATAGCAAAAGGACCACAGTAGTCCCTGCTTCAGAAACTATAGTAAAACGGACCACAGTAGTCCAATCTTCAAGAACGCTAGTAGCCAGTGCCCTAGGATGAGATAATAGCTGCCTAGACTATCAGCGATCGAACCATTCGCATTGACTTGACTTTTTAAGGTAGATTAGTACATCGAAGATCTTGTATAGAGTAGAAGAAATAAATGTGTGATTTTAACTGTTATCAAGTGGCTGGAACTACATATGATTCATAGCCGTGTGAAAGCTAGTGTGACAGTGATCTTTTACCATTTTTCTATCTATCTCTGTACCCCAGCCGTAACACAAACTGAGCTAAATAAATAAATGTATTGAAGTAATTCATCGGGTGACAAACTAGCGGTCCCCATCGAATAGACGTGAGGGTTACAGCAATCCATTGTGCAGAGCCCAGTAACAAATAAACCCCACGTTACAGAATGGGTGACTGATCGGCTGTTATGTTTTATTAAAAATAAAATGACATTTTTATCTCACCCTCCTTTTGTCCCTCCCCTGCCTCTCTCTCTCCTTCCTTCCTCCACGAACCCATCATTAAAGTGTAAAGGTCTTCAGTTGTAACATGATCTTGAACTTGTGGCCTACTACCGCACACGCAAGACTGATCAGTATTGATTACCCGATTTGACACCAAGTGATCGAGTTATTATGTCAGAGTTCCCTTTTGCAGCTTCGACTTTCAATTCCAAGACATTTTTTAAATTTTATTCCAGGCGTTGGTCTAACCGTTATTATGCTTCATTGACTTACGAGACAGCCGCCTGATTGACGACTTATAACTTGAGTCAGTGGCTCGGATCGCTTGATTTCCTCATCCTCCTCGATCCCATCTAGGCAGTTTCCACTTTCAATTACAACCTTTCTTCAGGTTCTACTGCCCATGCAATATTCATTATAAGAAAGTCAACCGACTGACAATTTGTGACCGACTTGATTGTGGTCGCTACCAGTACTCGCCATGTAATATCAATTGCCAGATCAGACCGACTAACGGAATCAGTGACTTCGATCGCTTGAACTGTTGTTTGGAGTTGTGTGTGGGTTTTTCCTCGCTCATCGATCCCAGCTTTGCAGTTCCAAGTTTAAATTAAAATAATACCATTTTCATATCAAGCACCAACAGCTCAGACAGAATCTGTTTAATTTAAGCGAAGATCGAGATTAATGCCTACTAAAATGCGCAAGGCGGGTCCACTACTGGCATAAGACTAGTGGTCAACAGTTGATTTCTTAACATTCATACAAGCAACGCAAAGGGAGAGCAATGCCTAATAAAATGTATAATTATACTGTTCAGAACAATGAAATCAATAACTCATACAGGAGACCAGCAGTTTTGAGGTGATTCCTTATCTCGTAATGTTCTAAAAGTTGCATCCAACTTTGATGTAACTGCGACGAGCACTACCGATACAGTACTGATTCCGTGTTCACGCGCTTTTCAGTTATTACTGTTAGTGATGATGTGATTATAAGCAAATTAAACGGAGACACTGGAACTGAAGGTTAGGAGGTTCAGCCCGTTTTGATATTGTGTGTTAAACAAGCTAATACAAATTACGCTCCTTAAAAGAAGTCTCACATGCGCGTAACATAATATAGGCTTAATACAACACATGACAGCTGAAAACATGAAGCTTACACAGTATGGGACGTATTCATTTCAAGATAATGATTGTGCGAATGCAGCATTTTAATATTATTTTTGTATAATGCAGCTTTTTTTTTAAAAAGGCAACCAAGTAAGAGTGCCTATCTACTGTTGCAATAGCTGCTACACATCAAAGCATCTCCTATTACAACAAATATGCCGAATTATCGAATTACTGAAATAATGATACAGAAATGAAAACTGGTCTACGTATCTTATACCCTCGACCTGGCAAGTCGTGAAAGGGGGAGGGGGAGTGGGAAAAAAAAAGGATGAGAAGAGAAAGGAAACGAAGGACGCAGCAGCATCAGGGACTGTGTCAGTGAACTCGCTCTGCCAGCAGTCCTTTATGAGAAGGTCTGGCTTGGAGCATACATGGATGTCAACTATTTGATGTTTAAAACTGGTGCAGTAGCACCGAGGACGAACAGGGACAGAAGCAGATTTTATACAGAATACAAATGCATGTGGAGCTTATATTTACACGGGGAAGCAGCGGAGTGGCTAAGTAGGTACACACAATGCTCGTCTGGCTTGCAGGAAAACCTAAGTTCGAATCTCGAAGGTAATGAGAGTTCTATGTTAGAAGGTTCGACGTTTTGTGCAATGAAACTTTAATCCAGTAGCTCACTCCCCCATTCCACCCCCACCCCTCTCCCCACCCAGGCTCCGCTGTCGCCGCAGCAGCAGCACGTAAAAACTGTGGGTTTTTTTAATGTCAAAAAGGCAATAGACCGGTTAAAAACCCATCTATAGACCTTTTCCTATCTTTATGTAAATGCTCTTACCTTGAGCAGCTCTTTCAGTTAGTAACTGCGCTATAAAAAGGAAATTTTTTTTCTCCATTTTTACCTCTAAATCGTTGTTGAAAGGTTCACCCTTCCAACATTCGGTCGTCCGTATCAAAGAAACTAACGGTAGTACACTTCCAAAGGGTTCATGTTATTTTTAGAAGGACCTGAATACATTTCCTAAATATCATTACATCCTCGCCGAAAAAAACCCACCCCCACCACCCCACCTCGTGCGTTCAGTTATATACTACTTTGATTTAAGATGAGGGGATAGAGTGGCGGGGGGTGGAGGAGAATCACACATACCGGTAGCACGCTTCCAAACAAATTTCAAAAGGACCTGAATACATAACCTAACGATCATTAGATATTTCAGTGAAGCGACAAAATGCCTCGTGTGTGCAAATTACATTTAGATGGTTGTAAAAAAACGAACGGTAGCATATTTGTGTACACACACATACACACGCACACACACACACACACACACACCCACACACACACACACACGGAACTCGACCGCGTGAGCGTATTAACCGAGGTCTAGTCTGAGCACGCATGCATTCCATCTTACGGACTGCAAAGATCCTGACGCTCATGTCCGAGACGGGTGAGTAAGAGCCAGTTACACAAATACACCCCCAAAGCACTAGGTCCCTTCTCTCCAATCCTCGCCCGCCCAGGATCGTGCTCAGTGGTCTGAGTGTCAGACGATGCGCCTTAAGGCTGCAAGTGAGCGCCTCCTATGGTTTGAGTTAGGTCAGCGTCGGTCGGCGCCTGGAACAGCTGTTGAGCTGGACTAACGCTAAAGAGATATGTACAGAGAAAACTCGGGACTTTCAGGTCTGGTTCCATTCGAGCAGCGCTCATATTGAACTCTTGCTATAGTCCCAGTTTGTTGTTTGTCTTTTGGTTTAAAAAACATATTGGTTACATTCACAAACTGGCAACTGATCCTATTTTCCCCAATGTTGCTTGAATTGAATGTTTTCGAACTGTATGGAACGTCACGTATGACGTTTCACGGTTGTTCATTTATTGTGTTTGAGTCATGTTTGGTCCTTAAACACGAACAGTGTAATTCGTATATTAAGCTGTAGTAAATTGTACTGTTATTCACAAACCCAATAACCAACGCTAACCATTGTAGACGCTGTCATGCGCGTTGGAGTTGGATTTTATTGTAGTCGTCAACCATGTGGGTGAAATTTGAGTTACCTTCTCAAACGACGGCGCGGAAGCCGCAAGAGAAACGCCACTCCAGGACAGGGGGAAACAGAAGCTATACTGCCTGCTGGACTTATTGGTGTTTGTAGCACTCACCCGCGCAGAATATGAGTCTCGGAATCTTCAGTGTCTGTGCGGTGCATGTGTGTACATATAGTCTAGACCTCGGTTTATGCTCTCATCTGAAGAAGCAGGTGACCTGATAAGCCTCATAGCCAACCGAAGTTAATCATTTCGTCTCCCCCCCCCCTCCCCCTCGAACCCCACCTCCATCCACCTATGTGCTTGGCCAGCTTAAAAATCTTGAGCTACAAGAATAGCTCAGGTCAAATTCAATACAGTACAAAATGCCTTTCACAGAACTGTGAACGAGTTTGACTGTTATGAGTTTTCCTCCTCCTCCTCCTCCTCCTCCTCCTCCTCCTACTACTACTACTACTACTACTACTACTACTACTACTACTACTACTTAGTAGTAGTGCCATGAATAGTTCTAGGGATCAAGTAGCAAAACCATTTTTATATAGAGAGCAGAGTTATTGTGTTCTATACAGACCTCAAGTTAACTTTTAGCCATTTTTATTTTAAAATCCCGTCACTGTAATAATCTCGCTTGAAACAGCGCACAGTGACACCCCCACTCCAGTTTACCCATCTTGTGAAAGGCTACCTGGCTCTGTGAAGAACCGGCGACGGTAAGGGAGCAAAGCGAGAGAAGAGATGGGCAACGCCCTCACGAAGCTGGCTCTGAAATAAGGAGATCCTTAACTCCTCTTTTCCATATTGCCGTAAGATGAGGGGAAAACACATTACCGTAATAATAGTAATCTATCGACTGTCAGTATTATACACCCAAAAAATGAACACTGAAATGAATTACCGTAATAATAATAATCGTTCGACTGTCAATATTATACACCCCCCCCCCCCCCCCCAAAAAAAAAAAAAAAAAAAAAAGACACAAAAGAACACTGAAATGAACTAGTTTCGACTTTTGTTATCAAATGTTGCATTGTACGACTGAACACAGTGGCAGCTCTTTAAATGGCTAGTGTACAGATTTCACAAAAGGGGGAAAATGCACTAACATATTAAATGTACAAGCACGTTGCTCACATGAATGCGCCTGACGCAGCTAGAATAATGTGACCCCGGGCTAAGGCATCATGTGTTCGAGTAATGCGAATAAGTGGCAACATCAGCCATACTAAACACAGTGCCTAAATAAGACAAGACACATTAGGCCTACTCCATTGTAGGGTGACTGCACAGTACAAGATTTGTACCTACAGTAGCCTACTGTTCTGTGTGATACCCCAAATCTCTTTTCTCAAGCGAGACTATTTAGCCTACTCCATAATAACCCTGCATACACATCTTGTCTCCCATTTTGGCATGTCATTTGATACAGCCTACTGTAGTGTCAACTAGTAGTATCTATACCACAATTGATATCATCTTTGTACTACGCCAACACATAACACCACTCCTCCCCCCAGCATAAACACTATTTTAATACTTCTAGACCATACTCCGAGTAGCAGCTTGCAGAGGAACGTTCCCAATAAAGGCTTCTTTAAAATCCTCTAGCCCATACTTTGTATAGCTAAGCATTCTTGACCTAGAACCAAAGTTACAGTTTACTTTATAGGGGGGAAATAAAATGGAGATAGATTTTTGTTTACATTATGAGAGGCTTGAATAGTATCGTTCCTCTTTTAGTAAAGTGGTTCTTCTATGTTAAACCGGTTTGTACAGTTGTTGTTCGTTTAATACAGTAATAATTGTTCTTGGGGAGCAAAGACGCAAACACACACACAAACACACACGCATGCACGCACAAACAAGCACGCACGCACGCACACACACCCACACACTACAAAATGATCTCACATTCACTTTAAACACCAATTAATCTCCTTTACTACCTGTGATAAAAATATTATAATTATAATATAACTTTTTTGAAATTGAGAATGTTCATAAGCGCTCAACAAGACTACTACTACTACTACTACTACTACTACTACTACTACTACTACTACTACTACTACTACTACTACTACTACTACTACTACTAACTACTACTACTAACTACTACTACTACTACCCCCGTTGGGGTGCCGGGGGTTTCAGTATAAATAGTATTCCCACTTTCTGGAAATTTAGTGCTTTAAATTCCCACTGTCGCTGTCTTTCTCATTTGCTCTTTCTCATTCCTGCTCTGTTCTACCAATCTGCTATACTATCTTCTTCTTCGCTAGACCAGTCTTCTACCTTTTTTCTTGAAAACTCTTCCGGGACAAGACTCCTTATTTGTGTATGAGGTCTGTTGGATCAGCTTGGGAATATTGGACGCTTTCTGCCAGGTGGTCACTAGGGCTTCCTATGATGTTATTATTTAGCAATGTAGGCATTTTATATGTACGTGTTTTGTTGATAATTTATAATGATGTTTGTATTCTATTTTGTTTTTGTAAACGGGGGTTCGATAAATTAGAGTAGTAGCCTACTACAGCCTCAGCGTCCCCTGCGTGGGATGTCTTTATTGTAAAGTGAATGGCTGGTGGAGAGCTTTCAGTTTTACCACTAGGGTTGTTTCAGCAGATCTTTTTGCGGATCGGGGGTTGTCCGGTCCTGATTTGGCTCGGAAGAGTCCGCTGGACCTAAAGCAATAATCATGGAATGGAATGGACTACTACTACTACTACATCATTATCATCATCATCAACAACAACAACAACAACAACATACCATCAGCTTCACAGAAGCGAAGAAAGAAAAAATAACATTGATATATTTATAACTATATGCCACACTTAACCTAACTAAACTCCTTCCTGCCTGATTACAATATCAACGTTGCCGATGATCCATGACCTCAGTGAATCGTGTTCTTTAAGGCCATAGTCTTTGGCAATTTTGGAAAGTTCAACGTCTGGTCGATCATTACATTGCAGGACACCGTGCATAAAAAACTGTGAGAACAATGTCAGCATCAGTGACTGTTAGAGGCATGCGCCTAAATCATGTTGTCATTGTCCATTAAAAAAATGGTTAGCTCCGTTGCCTGTGCCGAAACTCTAATTTTAGATTATTACATCATAGTGCTAAAAATAGTCAACCGCCGTAGCTCAGTGGTAGAGGGTTCACCTGGCACACCGATCACCGATCACCCAGGTTCCAATCCCGCAAAATAAAAAGTGGCCCTTTTCACCGCAGTATGATTGCTCTGATGGTTCAATGTTGATTTAGTCAACATATCCCTTACCCCACCCGACCTCCTCTTTGATGTCTGCCCTATCGCCTGTGGCGAGTGTAGACAATGTTCATTTACTCTATGGCCAATTAAGAACAACCTTTAGGTTGCAAAATCTGTAGTTTATAAGGAATCACCTTATTTCCAAAACAAAATTAGGATTTCATACTGCTCACTACATTACTACACGGTAAATATATAAACGTAATATTAAAAAAAATATTTAAGCATCAGCGAATAAGAATCTATGTATTCTAAAACTAGATTTGAAATGTGTTATTCATGTTTCTTTGTAAAATGTATATTATATTTTTGTGTTTAGTATATATATAAGCTTAATCTAAAATTTAATTTAGAAACCCCACAACTTCCCAGTTGTGGGGTTGTCTTTGGTACCTACATTAGCTCGCGACAACTTGAGTATGAAAACGTGAATTTTATATTAAAAATAAAAGTGGAATATAGCCAGCGACTTTCGTGTTTTAAAACTCGTGTCCTTCGTGCTATGGAGCCTATTACCAGATACGTGTGCTGACGTTTGAGGTCGTTATACTAAGCAAAACACTTATTAATACCAAAACAAAATTAGGAGCCATTATTGTTGATGTGTCAAATGCAGTCGTGTGTGAATAAAAATTCTACACCCATGCAAATACGATAATTACAGTGAGACTGACGATTGTCCCCCCAACCTTTACACTATTTGCCTAAATAGCCACTATATGGTTCGGCAGTTATTGTTTTGTTAATAAATCATCCCCCTCCCACAACAAAAACAAACTTACACTATTATAGTATGATCGCAGAAAAATTGATTAATTGATCTTGTCCTCGATTAACTTCACCTCGCTAAGTCAATTCAAGTCAACAAATCTGTATTGCCCACAATGGAGAATTCATTAAGCACATTGCGTCCCAGCCAATTGAATAATACAGGAAACCATAATCACACACAATCTTTTCCAGTTCCTTCTTATTTACTAACGCACATACAACCACATAACAAATGTACAGTTAATTTCATTTGGTTGACAATTCACATCATGCACATACAATTGAGATAACTTTCCATTCAGTATGATTTTTTGAGGGTATGAACATAACATATAATAGTATTAAATTCCTTCGTAGAGAAGCTACGACCACTACGAGTAATCAAATCATAGCCAGCTGTTTTCATCATGGAAAGCAAGTTGTCCTAGTCAAGGGAAGCAATTGTCTAGCAAAGGGCTCCTTGATACAGTCATTATGCGTCACTCAAAACTACAGGCACACATTGCTCCCGCTTGGTTAATTCCCGACAACGCCTTGAAGACTGATCGGAACGCCGCGCTGCGTTAATCTGCTGGACGCCTGCATCTCTGTTCTAAGGGAGATAAGCCATTTTCTGCTGTAGTAGACGACTTTTTGAACGGTCGGACACAAAGTTTAAGTTTTTGCATCTATAAGACACACAACGTGAGGTTCCTCCGCCCTGGCCGGTGACTTCTGTGTAGAAGACTTTCGCCCAGTGATGCCGTGCTAACATCACCCCTGTTAGTCGCCTCTTACGACACGCCGGGAAACGTTGGGTCTATTCCATTTGCCCGAACCCACAGAGCAATTAGGGTTCAACGACCACGTGCTCAGGGCCAAGGCGAGCCACACTGTATTCGTGGATTTCGGCTGTGGCCAACAGCCTGGAGAGGATTGGGCCCTGCCAGGTCTTTTTTGCCCAAGACACAACACATGATGAGGCTATCCACTAATTCCATGCCGGATCGGTCGTCGCCCGGCTACACAAGGACCGCGCCTTCCGTTGGCCACCAGGACGGAGGTGAAAAGTATGCTACTGATAAACAAATTAGCAAGATCCGCACGAGAAACAACATCGTCATAGGAACCTGGAATGTCAGGACCCTAACTGCGGAAGGAAAATTAGAAGAACTGGCCCACGAGCTGGACCACTATCGATGGAACGTTCTAGGTATCAGCGAACTGCGCTGGAAAGGCCTAGGTGAAACAACGACTGACAAAGGCCACAAGCTCTATTTCAGCGGTAGAGATGACAGGCACGAACACGGCGTTGGATTCTTGGTCCACAAGAACATTCTAGCCACTGTCATGGGTTGCTGCCCAGTCTCCAGTAGACTCATTACCATCCGTCTGAGAGCAACCCCTTTCAACATTACCATCATCCAGGCCTATGCCCCAACATCAGACTATGAAGACAGCGAAGTGGAGGATTTTTATGAAAATATACAGGCGGTCCTTGACCAAGTGCCGAAGAAGGACATAGTCATAGTGCAAGGCGACTGGAATGCCAAGGTTGGCCAAGATGCGCACCACAACTGGGGAGACACATGCGGACCCCACTGCAACAACGAGACAAATGACAGGGGTCTGAGGCTATTGGAGTTTGCCAGATACAACAATCTGGTACTGGCAAACACGCTTGGTCTCCACAAAAAATCCAGACGTGGACATGGCACAGTCCCGGCGGGGAACATCACAACCAGATCGACTACATCATGGTCAAGAAACGCTTCAGATCAAGCATCAACATTGGCAGAACACGCACTTTTCCAGGAGCAGACATTGGAAGTGACCACGATCTCGTGATGATGTCTTTCCGGCTCCATTTGAAGAGAGTAAATACAGCAAAGTGCACTAGGCTGAAGTTCGACCTGGACAAACTGCAAGACCCGGAGGTGGCAAAAATATTTCAGGCCACAATTGGAGGGAAATTTGCACCACTGCTTATTTTGGGGGCAGGCGAAGTAGATGTCAACACCATGACCAATACCTTCAACTCAGCTGTAACAGATGCCGCCACTGAGATCCTTGGCAAGCACCGACCAAAGAAGAAGCCGTGGATCACACCTGAACTTTTGGATCTGTGTGATAAACGAAGAGAGTTAAAAAAGAAAAAGAACACCTCACAGGGAGCTGATGTCTACCGAAAAATCAACAATGACATCCGAAAAGGCATGCGCACAGCAAGGAGAACTGGATATAAGATCAATGCCAGGAAATACTGAACAAGAACAACAGCAAGAAGGCCTACCAGACTGTGAAGCGGCTGACAAGTGTTAAACAGCCCAAAGTCTCCACTATCCAAAGCAAGTCTGGCATTTGCCTTACAGAAGAACAAGAAGTCTTGGACAGATGGACAGAGTACTGCTCTGACCTTTACAACCATACACCAAATGGAGACCCATCAGTTCTAGCATGTCCCGAGAGCAGAGAAGAAGAAGAAATCCTCCCAATTCTCCGGGAAGAAGTTGAGGCAGCAGTGCAATCGCTGAAGAAAGGGAAGTCAGCGGGAGTGGACAACATGCCAGCGGAACTGCTACAAGCAGGAGGAGAAGCGATGACTGATGCTCTCACCATTATCTGCAACAAGATCTGGCAGAGTGGGGAATGGCCTACACCATGGACCCAGTCGCTTGTCATCACTCTTCCCAAAAAAGGTAACCTTCAGGAGTGTGAAAATTACCGCACCATCAGCCTCATCAGCCATCTCAGCAAGGTCCTCCTGAAAATAATACTCAACAGGTTGAAACCACAAGCTGAACAAATCATAGCTGAAGAACAAGCAGGATTCATGGCAGGGCGAAGTACCACTGAACAGATTTTCAACCTCAGAATAATCTGTGAGAAATACCTACAGCACCAACAACATCTATATCATGTGTTCATAGACTTCAAGAAGGCATTTGACCGAGTCTGGCATGCAGCTCTATGGGCAACCATGAAAGTGTACAACATCAGCCCTAAAATTATAGAAGTCATCAAAAGCCTGTATGACAAGGCTACCAGTGCAGTCCTCCATAACAGCGTCATCGGGAACTGGTTCAGAACAACAATCGGTGTGCGTCAAGGATGCCTACTCTCTCCAACACTCTTCAACATCTTCCTAGAGCGCATCATGTCAGATGCTCTTGCAGATCACGAAGGCACAGTCAGCATAGGGGGCAGAGCAATCTCCAATCTTCGTTTTGCGGATGATATTGATGGATTGGCTGGAGAGGAACAAGAACTTGAACAGCTTGTACAGAGGCTTGACACCACCTCCAGAGCTTATGGAATGGAAATAAGTGCGGAGAAGACCAAAATGATGACCAACAACACCAATGGCATCAACACGGACATCAAAGTACAAGGCCAATCCCTCAACACAGTGCACAGCTTCAAATATTTAGGAGCCATTGTGTCAGACAATGGGTCTCGACAGGAAGTCCTCTCCAGGATCGCACAAACAACTGCTGCCCTGACAAGGTTGAAGCCCATTTGGAAAGACAGAACCATCAGTCTACATTCCAAAGTAAGACTGCTGCGCTCTCTGGTCATCTCCATCTTCCTATATGCTTGCGAAGCATGGACCCTCACAGCAGATCTCCAACGAAGAATACAAAGCTTGGAGATGAGGTGCTACAGAAGACTTCTGTGCATTTCCTATACCCAACACATCACCAACGTTGAAGTCCGACAGACCATCACACAAGCCATTGGACAACACGATGACCTGCTCACAGTGGTGAAGAAACGGAAACTCCGATGGTATGGCCACGTCACCAGATCATCAGGCCTTGCAAAGACCATTCTGCAAGGCACAGTGCAAGGAGGTAGAAGAAGGGGGAGACCGAAAAAGAGGTGGGAGGACAACATTCGAGAATGGACTGGTTTGACACTGAGCGAAGCCATGAGGGCTGCTGAGGACAGAGAAAGATGGAGTATGCTGGTTAAGCGATCATCTGTGGTGCCCCTACGACCTTCGGGTTATGGGACAGGATAGGATAGGATAGGAAGACACACAAACACACACAGAGACACACACACACACACACCTACACAACCCCATTCCCCTCCCCCCGCACCCCCACCACACACACACTATGCCTATGTAAGCAAATAGCGCGACTTAAACAGTTGTGTTTATGCGCAATTCTGATCTCGACCTCAGACACGCACTTCAGGTGGTGATGCTGTGTGCAGATATTATTTGGGTCCGTTTTGGCAAAAAACAGAAATAGAAAGACTGTTTTCAAAGTTTCGCTGTTGTAAAAAGCAACTGATATTCATACGTCCAAAGAAGTGAAGAAAAAAAAATTGTTTTCATACCCCGTCAAAATCATGTATAAAGCGTGCTCCTCACCTCTCTCTCTGTCATCATCCTACTTCTCATCAAGAAGAACTCATTTATCGACTTATCAACATCTCCTTGTCCCCTATACACAACGTGTCCGGGGACGTAAATTTACCCAAACAAACAAACAAAATCTCTCTGTCTCTGTCTCTGTCTCTCTCTCTCTCTCTCTCTCTGTCTCTCTCTCTGCCTCTCTGTCTCTCTCTCGCTCTCTCTGTTTCTCTCTCTCTCTCTATCTATCAGTCTCTATCTCACTTTATTTTTTCTCCACCCCCACTCTTCACAGCCTCGCAACAAAACAAACAAAACAAAAAAAGATAAAAAAAAAGAAAAGAAAAAAAGATGTAGACGTGTTAGCAGAACGATACACAAATCCCAGTAGGTTAAAGTACTGAAAGTACTTACAAATACGGGCGCACAACGTTACCCTCTTCGTTACTGTACAGGTTTACCCTTGCGATACTTTCTTTCCGTTTTACTACACCGTTGCGTGTTTTAAGCGTTGACGCCCTATCCAGCTGACTTTCATTTCATTAGTTTGAATTTCTTACGCCGATAAATAGCTCCAATCTTAATAACACTAATGCGTAGCTGAGACTCGCCAAGGTCTACGTTGGTTTGTAAACTAATACTGTAAAAGCAAACATAAGCTTCGCGAATCTCATCCACGCAATGCGACTCTAACCGCGGTTGATTTAACTTGTGAGCGTGTGAGTTCTCTACTTGCCCGCATTATAATTGAGTTGAGTTGAGTGATTGTTGCTTTAGGTCCAGCGGACTCTTCCGAGCCAAATCAGGACCGGACAACCCCCGATCCGCATAAAAGATCTGCTGAAACAACCCTAGTGGGAAAATTGAATGCCCTCCACCGGCCAGTCACTTTACAATAAAGACATCCCACGCAGGGGACGGCTGAGGCTTTACCCCAACTACTCGAACCCCCGGTTACAAAAACAAAATAGAATACAAACATCATTATAAATTATCAACAAAACATATACATATAAAATGCCTATATTGCTAAATAATAACATCATTGGAAGCCCTAGTAACCACCCAACAGAAAGCGTCCAACACTCCCAAGCTAATCCAACAGACCTCATACACAAACAAGGAGTCTTGTCCAGGAAGAGTTTTCAAGAAAAAAGGTAGGTCATTGATCTAGCGAAGAAGAAGATAGTATAGCAGAGTGATAGGACATAGCAGGAATGGGAAAGAGTAAATGAGGAAGACAGCGACAGTGGGAATTTAAAGCACTAAATTTCCATGTTATGTAATTAGTTTATAGTCCCCTCTCTTCCCGATAAGGATTTTCAGAGAGGAGACTTGATAATAATATGAAATATTAAATTTCCAGAAAGTGGGGATACTATTTATACTGAAACCCCCGGCACCCCAACGGGGGTTACTGTTGCCGCAGTGAATTGGTCATGCCTACAAAGTCAAAACAGGTTTTCAACTGGGGCTTTCACTTTTCCCTTTATAGGTTAGAACAATCTACAGTGGCAAGATTGCTCATGCCTTATAATTCGCTTCGCTTTGTATTCGATTCAGCGTATGTTAAATTCACACCAAATTGAAGGCAGAAAGCAGCGGTATTATATGCAGTAGTTACGACACTACAATTCCGTAGAACAGTAGCCATAATACAGAATACATAATGCTTTATTTAAATTAATTAATGTATTTAGATTTTTTTTATATAGCGCTTTTCCAGCCCAACACAGCTGTTGAAGGCGCTGACCTATACAGGATCTAACTTAATTGAGGCGCCCATTTGCAGCCTTTGGGCGCATAGTCTGACGCCCAAACAACTGAGCACAACCCTGGGGCGACCGGGGATGGGGGAGAAGGGACCTAGTGCGTGCTGAGTGTATTTGTGTAGCCGGCACTCACCCGTCTAGAACATGAGCATCAGGATCTTTAAAGTCCGCGCGATGGAATGCGTACACTGCGTGCACGGACCAAATCGCGGTTTATACTTTCCTCTGAAGGATGGTCCCCATAGACGTGACAAGGACAACTGTGTGCAGTATCCCTTTGCATATTAAAATCCACATTGGTTCTACTGAAGATATATACACAAAACTAAAACAACCGACAATTAAATTAAATTGAATTAAATTAAATTGCATTGAAGTGAATTAAAGAAAAAAGGAATAAGGTAATAATAAACACAACGCCTTGTTGTCAAAGTAAAGGTATAGTTTAGTATATACTACCAGCATCACTCCCAATCAGTCATGTTTCCAACATCTGTGCAGACCAGCAGTAATTAAGTTAGTAGTACAGGATCAGTGTTTGATACCAGTATATACCAGTATCAGTGATGTGTGTGTGCGTGAGGGGGGGGGGGGGGGGGGGGGAACGTGCGGGCGTGTGTGTGTGTTTTATACCAGCATCTAATCTGATAGTACAAATCATACCGCGAAGCCGTTCGATGCTTTTTTTTTTCTCATCAAGCCACCTGTTGTGTAGTTGTTTAGCACCGTCTCACATGAGTCACGCCCTTTGATGTCGTCTCTTGCCAGGTATTGTAAATATCACAACACAACAACCCTTATTGTCATTTCGAAGAGTTGGAGAGCTGACTCGGCAAATAAGATACGCGGAGATTACAATGGAGGTATTGTAGGATATATTATAATAAGACGGAGGCACTGTGGTCTAATATGGTAGTGCTTCGGCTTGCGGATCGGAAGGTCCCGGGTTCGAGCCCTGGCCGGGCCATTGTGTTGTGTCCCTGGGAAAGACACTTTACTCCTGTTTTCCTACTCCTTCGGATGAGAGTATAAACCGAGGTCTAGTCTGTGTCTCATACATTCCATCATAACGGACTTTAAAGATCCTGACGCTCATGTCTTAGACGGGTGAGTGCCGGTGACAAGAAAACACCCAGCATGCACCTAGGTCCTTCTCCCCCATCCCTGGCTGCCCAGGATTGTGCCCAGTTGTCCGGGCGTCAGACCATGCGCCCAAAGGCTGCGGGTGGGCGTCTCGGGCGGCTTGAGTTAGATCCTGTATCGGCCAGCGCCTTGAGCAGCTCTTGAGCTGGAAAAGCGCTATATAAGAACGATTAAATAAATAAGACTTATACTATTTCAGTAGTAACCTATACGTTGATTTTCCACATTGATTTCCCACCTTCGGATGAGAGTATTTGTGCTTACCGAGGTCTAATCTGTACAACCACGCATTCCTTTGCAAGAACTTTAAAGATCCTCACGCTCGTGTCCTACAAGCCCAGCAAGCACTAGGTCTCATTTCCCTCCATTCCCGGTCGCCCACGATTGTCTGGGCGTCAGAGGAGGCGCCTAGGACTGCAAGAAGGCTCTTCGGGTGGTTTGGGTTAAATCCTGTACCGGTACCCGCCTTGAGCATCTGGAGAAGCGCTATATAAGAACCATACAATAATAGGCCTGTACTGTGTCAGGCAGTGTGCGTATAATAATGATAAGTATCAGTGATGGCTGCAGTGGATGCACTGATACAAACAGGCTTGACAGGTGTACATGCAGTAAAATCATTCTAAGGCCTATTTTTGCTAAAGAAAAAAAAAACATTACGCAAGGCTTCAGCTCACACCGAATATTTGGGACTGCTCTTCTGATACCGCTGAGCCATGTGTATGACGTATTATTGGAGACCGTATTTTCAGGCTTATTACTTTGGTATGATTTACTCCTTTGTCAATCGACAGCATCAGACCAGCCGTCCATGATTATTCAGTGTGACATTCATCTTTTAAAACCGGTGAATTTACTATTTCAATGAATGCACATGAACGCATCAAAAATACGCATGCCTACTGCCTATAATTTTATGTTCTTCCACGTTGAACGGGCTCTGCATGTGATACTCATTGTGTAGACCTATGTCTGCAATGACAACGACGAATCTAAATAAACCTGTGATTACAAAACACTGCAGAAATGCCTATGGAGTGTGCTGCAATCTTTTAAAGCATCAAAGAAGGAGGACGATAACACAATAGGACAACGGTTAGATTTGATAGTGAACCGTGGAAACAGATGAATCTACAAAGGGGAGGGGGGTGCGGGGAGAACCAAAATAACTAGTGAACCGAGTGCGTGATTTTGAAACCGGTAACTCAAACTTCTCGATGGTAATTCACTGTACAAGTTGTGCAATGAATGCACAGGTACCTGACCTACACAATCATTAACGCTTGTTGAAGCATGATTCCTTTTTAAGAAGATGCATGCTAGAGGGGGAATTAGAGGAATAAGAGCAGAGAATGATCAGCAGAAGGAGGAGGAGGAGGATAAAAGAAGAGGAGAGGAAGAGAAAGAAGAAGCCCACAGTCCACCTCTGCTACGAGAAATACGGATTCTCAGCAACCAAATAACTATCTATAGAATTACACTACCTTGCTGACACGTGATTCCTTTCATTCACGAAATATAAAGAAAATAGGACGAGGGAAGATCCAGGAGGTGGAGAAAACGTAACCTCTAAGAAGAAAAAATAGAAATACGTTGGCATGTAACTGAAGTGGATACAGCCTGTCTCTGTTACAAGAGGTAATTCCAAAGAAAATACGCCCGAACCAAAAATGTACCAATCCTCTTGCACACTGTGTCACCTGAGATTAGCCGAGACTTACGCGGGCCTCCTGTGAGAGGTATTCGGTGAGTCCCAGCTACGCTGTGTGACCTGGTTGCTGAATTCATGCAATCTATGCACATTTGTAAGCCAATTGTCTGGTAATGAGTGCATTTTTTAGAAGCATAAGTCAACTTATATCGTTCCTACACATCTTTTGCAAGCTTGGCAATTAGCCAAAAAAAAATTTTTTAAATGATTTCGGGGGCGGAAAAATGCAAAAATTGAAGGAGAATGAAGATCAGAAGGATGCGAAGGCGGGGCGAGCGGTGAAGAAGAAGGAGGAGGAGGAGAAACACTTCAACGGTAGTAGTAGGAGGAGGAGGAGGAGGAGGAAGAAGAAGAAAAAGAAGAAGAGCTTCTCTTTTAGTCTTGACAACGTCACTAAATTCATGCGATTTCTTGCCTCAGCGAGCAGAAATCTTTCCTGCTCGTTTTGTTTCCACGATGCTAGCAGAGACCACGGACGAAGTTAGATAGATAGCCATTGTTTAAAGGGTCCAGCCATGGACGAAGGAAAGCCTTCAAGCTTCGACTGTTATAGTGCACTAAACAAGCTTGTTTTTCCCCGATTAATTCACACTGCACACAATTTATGATCTCACAAACGAATAACGGATTAATGGGTACTGTATAAATAGTAAAATGCTCTTTCTCTTCAGAAGCTAAGACCGATGAGTAACCCATTACCAAAAGTATAATACATAAAATAATAATCACAAGTCAGTCTAATGAATAGGCACAAGTCTACCTCGTTAAAACTTAGTCACATGAAAACCTATACTTCTTCACATAAATGCCAAATGGCAAATGAAAAACAACCACGAACTACTAACCATTAATAAATTCAGCAACTGCTTTGTCCAGTATGTCCAATATGCACTGATGAAACTGAAGGCTGCTCACTACGTGTGGTCAAGCAAAGTGTGGCCAGAGTACACTTTCACAGCATCGCCAGTCTAATCTTTCACGGGCCAACTAGTATGCTAAATCTGACGGATTTTCGAACAACTCCCACACACACATACAACTACTAAAACAGAAAAAAAGGGCGCGCGAGCAAAACTGGTTTTCAGGGCAAGCCAGCGCTGCAGAAGTGGGGGTGGAGCTGCAGTACAAGTGTGTGTAAGAGAGAGAGAGAGAGAGAGAGAGAGAGAGAGAGAGAGAGAGAGAGAGAGAGAGAGAGAGAGAGAGAGAGAGATTTTATTGCGTAAACAATGTTCATTGCAATGAGAGAGAGAGAGAGAGAGAGAGAGAGAGAGAGAGAGAGAGAGAGAGAGAGAGAGAGAGAGAGAGAGAGAGAGATATGCTATAGTCAAACTGTACTACCATTGCAACACTCCCTGAAAATCTTTCTTCTTGTAAGTTTAGGGGGTTCCGCGTGGTGTGGAGTAGCTGCATTGTAGCTGGTGACAGTTGTAGGCCACACCCATTATACCTGCGCTATGATTTTTAGTTGCATTTTATTTCAAATTTATAATTTTGTAATGTTTGTGTATTTTTGGGTGAGACGAAGCCGGAAAGTAGCGTGACCAAAAACACTGCACTGAATCATTAAGACCTGAAACTCCATTTAAAAGAAATGGAACTCAATTTAACTCTACAGCAGCAGTAGTAATTTTATTTTCAACTGCCAGAGTTATAAACTATTTAGGCAGTAAAAGTTTTTTTTTAAATGTATATAAAATAATAAGAGATTTTAAAACTATAATAAAAGAGCAAGGAAATTAACCACATAAAATAAACTTCCGCTACGAAGGAAGACAACTGACAGACAAGCATTTTTTTTTTCAAAACACAAGGGGTAGACAGACTCCCCAAAATAAAAATACGGAAAGGAGCCTCGTCATTCTATTTTTTCTTTAACTGACAGACTCAATATGCAGCTCCTAGCTGAATAATTAAGTACTGCCACCAACCATAGTCGCAAACTCTTCATAACGTTAATTCTTTTAGCTATTAATTGAGTTCCATATCTCGAATAAGATGATATTTGTATGGCTCAAAAATCAATTTACAATGAGCACCAATTTGGCTGCGTGTCAGTGAGAGAGAGAGAGAGAGAGAGAGATCGAGAGATCTGAGTGCTATGATGTTTAATACATCACGAGACACTAAGGGTAACATGCGATCCATCCTCCTCGCACTCCGTTATGTTAGTTGTGACGGTGGGTCTACTGTTGCTGGGCTCTGCACAATGGAATGCTATTACCCACTCGTCTTTAGACTATGGAGATCGCTAGTAATCTCCCTGTGACTTAATACATTTATTTCCTCTACTCTATATATCGAAGTACGATACTAACTTAAAAGTTCAAATTTCTCTTTGACTGGTTCGCTTTTGATGGTTCTATAGGCAGCTACTGTTCATCATCGGGCACTGGATACTTTCTGCCCTAATGGTCAGAGTTCTGGAAGAGTGGACTACTGTGGTCCTGTGATACAGATTTTGGTGCACTTAGTGAATGTGCACTTAGCTGTGGGTTCGAAGCGCTGCGTTGTGGTTGCTTCCTTGACAAGCTGTGTTGTTGTGGAGTCTTCTCCGTGTGGCTCATCTACTTTCTTCTTTCGTTGGGGGCTGACAACCTCAACTTATTGAGGACGCTGCAGCCAAATGCTGCGTATGTTCTTGTTACCGGCACTCACCCGTCTAGGACATGAGCGTCAGGATCTTTAAAGTCCGTTATGATGGATTGCATGCGACACAGACTAGACCTCGGTTTATACTCTCATCCGAAGGAGTAGGAAACGGGAGTAAAGTGTCTTTCCCAGGGACACAACACAATGGCCCGGACAGGGCTCGAACCCGGGACCTTCAGATCCGCAAGCCAAAGCACTACCATTAGACCACCGTGCCTCTCTAGATTGGTTAGACTGGTGGGCTCTCGTTGCTCAGTGCGTGAGATACCTCTGCAGACCAAAGTTCAGCGAGGACTTGTTCTTGTCTTTCGCCTTGTTGGGCTCCAATACAATGCCTGCTCGTCTGTAACATATGAGACGAAATTCTGCACACCCCTGTATACTAGGTGTGTGCAGAGCGTCTCACTGAAGGCCGAAGTAGCCCTCAGTGATTAGCTCCACATCTCTATATATAAGCGACGAACATTCTGCTAAGTCCGTGGTCCACTGGAATCTCCACTCTAATTTCCTATACATATATAAATATAACTCATGGCTAACTATACACATAGAGAAAGAATTAATATTATACACATTCTCTTGTACAGCCACTGGTCTGCAAGCATACATATAGGTTAAACAACAGTGGGTTCGTACGTAATACAACATGGCGTCGGCCGGTCGTGTTCGCCAAGTGGACACGCACGTTGGACTAACAATTCAATTCTAAGCATAGCAAATTTCACAAACATAATTCAACAATAATATCAATACATTACGATGAAACAAAAGTATGTTCATTTACCTTTTTGACAATGTCAGGCCGTGGTTAACTTGAATGAATCGAATTTTTAACAAGCCCTGCTTCCCTGGTCTATGGAGATATTTCTGCTAGAGTGTATCTGTGTACTGCTCGTAGCTTGAACACAGAATGAATATTCTACCTCTCCACCTGTCTGCTGCCTAACCAGGCAGAACTGGTTCTACCTAATCTTGCTGTGGGATCTAAAATCTGATTGGCTGTAAAATCGACTCAATCCTTAAGCTGCGATGATTCACTACACTGTGCGGGCGTCGCTATACAACTGTACGTGTACACTGACTAAACAATGCAACAGCTTATGGGCAGTGTTTAAATCTCGGCTCTTGTTAAGTTAGTCATCCATTCAATGATAAAAAAAAATGCAGTTCAAATATGTTTGCATACTAAGTACACACACACACCCTCACACACACACCCACTCACCCATACTTGTTTTCACGGTGTTATGACTTTCATGAAAAGCCAAATAGGCCTACGTTCTGTTGACAATATATGGGTCATGTTCCCCCCCCCTCCCCCTTTTAAGTACTTTAAAGTGTTCCAACACTAACCCAAACCCTCACGGATCATTGGTTTGACGTCAAAACAACGAGGGCTGTCAAAACAAGGTAGGTAGATGTTTACTAGTTTGTCCAAATAACGCAGTGTAAACAAGTACACGTGTGCGCGCACACACGCATAAATATATAACCAAACGCGCACACAAATACAGATAGATACACAAACATACATACACATACAAACGCGTGGTAACAAAACTATCCCAGCGCTGGTCTCCTATGCTATACCTTTGTCCACCTCAAATAAACATCACAGTAAGGTGGGAATTACATTACATTACATGATTATTGCTTTAGGTCCAGCGGATTCTTCCAAGCCAAATCAGGACCGGACAACCCCTGATCCGCATAAAAGATCTGCTGAAACAACCCTAGTGGTAAAACTGAAAACTCTCCACCAGCCAGTCACTTTACAATAAAGACATCCCACGCAGGGGACGCTGATGCTATACTCTAATTTATCGAACCCCCGTTTACAAAAACAAAATAGAATACAAACATCATTATAAATTATCAACAAAACACATACATATAAAATGCCTACATTGCTAAATAACAACATAGGAAGCCCTAGTGACCACCTGGCAGAAAGCGTCCAATATTTCCAAGCTGATCCAACAGACCTCACACATAAAATAAGGAGTCTTGTCCCGGAAGAGTTTTCAAAAAAAAAAAGGTAGGTGACTGGTCTAGCGAAGAAGAAGATAGTATAGCAGATTGATAGAACAAAGCAGGAATGAGAAAGAACAAATGAGAAAGCGACAGTGGGAATTTAATGCACTAAATTTCCAGAAAGTGGGGATACTATTTATACTGAAACCCCCGGCACGCCAACGGGGGAAAGGTGGGAATGGGGAGAGGGAAGGGGTGAGAGATGGTGGTTGTACACAGGCAGATGAATGCTTGTCGGCTACTACTGAGGGCACTTCACTCTGACGACGACGATGATGATGATGATGAAGACGATAATGACGAGGACTGTAACCACCATATCCACTGTCTATATGTTCAAGCCGCCTTTCAGAAACAGGCAAACAAAAATACCCATTCTATTCTATCCTATCCTATCTTATCCCGTAACTCGGAGGTCGTAGGGGCACCACAGATGATCGTTTAACCAGCGTACTCCATCTTTCCCCTGTCCTCAGCAACCCTGATTGTTTCGCTCAGTATCAAACCAGTCCATTCTCGAATGTTGTCCTCCCACCTCTTTTTCGGTCTCTCTCTTCTTCTACCTCCTTGCACTGTGCCTTGCAGGATGGTCTTTGCAAGACCTGATGATCTGGTGTCGTGGCCATACCATCGGAGTTTCCGTTTTTTCACCACTGTGAGCAGGTCATCGTGTTGTCCAATGGCTTGTGTGATGGTCTGTCAGACTTCGTCGTTGGTGATCTGCTGGGTATACATGGAAATGCCCAGAAGTCTTCTGTAGCACCTCATCTCCAAGCTTTGTATTCTTCGTTGGAGATCTGCTGTGAGGGTCCATGTTTCGCAAGCATATAGGAAGATGGAGATGACAAGGGAGCGCAGCAGTCTTACCTTGAAATGTAGACTGATGGTCCTGTCTTTCCAAATTGGCTTCAACCTCACCAGGGCAGCAGTTGTTTGTGCGATCCTGGAGAGGACTTCCTGTCGGGACCCATTGTCTGATACAATGGCTCCTAAATATTTGAAGCTATGCACTATGTTGAGGGATTGGCCTTGGACTTTGATGTCCGTGTTGATGCCATTGGTGTTGTTGGTCATCATTTTGGTCTTCTCTGCACTTACTTCCATTCCATAGGCTCTGGAGGTGGTGTCAAGCCTCTGTACCAGCTGTTCAAGTTCTTGTTCCTCTCCAGCCAATCCATCAATGTCATCCGCAAAACGAAGGTTGGAGATTGCTCTTACCCCTATGCTGACTGTGCCTTCGTGATCTGCAAGGGCATCTAACATGATGCGCTCTAGAAAGATGTTGAAGAGAGTAGGCATCCATGACGCACATCGATTGTTGTTCTGAACCAGTTTCCGATGGCGCTGTTGTGGAGGACTGCACTGGTAGCCTTGTCATACAGGCTTTTGATGACTTCAATAATATTAGGGCTGACATTGTACACTCATGGTTGCCCACAGAGCTGCATGCCACACTCGGTCAGACGCCTTTTTGAAGTCTACGAAACACATGATATAGATGTTGGTGCTGTAGGTATTTCTCGCAGATTATTCTGAGGTTGAAAATCTGTTCAGTGGTACTTCGCCCTGACCTGAATCCTGCTTGCTCTTCAGCTATGATTTGTTCAGCTTGGGGTTTTAACCTGTTGAGTATTATTTTCAGCAAGACCTTGCTGGGATGGCTGATGAGGCGGTAATTTTTACATTCCTGAAGGTTACCTTTTTTGGGGTTGTCAAATATGAAGAGGAAAGAAAGAAATGATGAGGATCAGGAGTAGGAGGATGAGATAAAAAGAAGAAAAAAGAATGAAAGAGGAGGAGAATTAGAAGAAAGAAAGAGGAGGGGGCTGAGAAAGAGAAGGAGGAGGAGAAAGAAGAAGTCGAAGACAAAACAATTACACAAAATTGAGCTAACTACTGCTTTGCTATAGATGATCCGCCATCAGGCACCAGGTTTGTGTAATAGCCCCGGTGTTCCACACATACCTTACCCTCCCTCTCTTCTGGTTACGAAATGCGCTTTAGGACAGAAAAACGGTCTCCGACAGCAAATAGAAAAAAAAATGGTGATCACGAGAATTGAATTTAAAAGCAGCAGTGCTTTACTATGGAATCAGAAGTATTTGCCATTTGTGCACTTTCTGAACTCATTCAGTCCTTTCCCAAAAGACTTAATAGTAAATTCTTCACTTTCCCTAAGGTACTCGTCTGAATAATATAGTTCCAGATAGGTATAGTGGGTGCTTTTAAAGGCTGGAAACAGTGTATTGAGCAACTTGTTAGCAAAAGGTATGATCCATTCAAACCAACATTTGCCTTTCAAGCCAAATTATAAGCCCAAATACCAAACTCAGGGGTCTTCAGTTTATTTACAATTACAATCAAGCATAATAATTTGTGAACAAGAACATTTATGTACAAGAGCAATAAAGCTTAACAATGACCATCTCAGTGAAGTTTATAGAACTTAGTAACAGCACAATATCATAAAGATTATCGTAATGCAGAGATGCCTAGGCGCCTTGATGCCTCTCAGTAATTTGGCAACTTGTTTTAAGTAATTTTGGAACCTTTTTCAGTAATCATCAGTAATTCTTTTAAAGCTAATATTATAAACACACAAAAACTAAGCAAAAAACTAAATTCTATTTCACTGTCAGACTCCTCGGTTTTGTGCTTTCATTTGGAAGCCATTTTAGAACTCTCGCTTGGTCACGTGATCACCTCTCGTAACATTTCGCGCAAGCTTCACGGTTACAAAAAAGCCTCAGACGAACCGTTAGCTTCGCGGTTAAAAATAAGAGCCTCAAACGAACCTATAAATATAGGCATCAGCGGCGCTATGAAAATCCGTAAAATTGATCGCTGCAAATCCGTAATTTCGCTAATTATTCCGTATTTCCGTAGTAACTATTGTTTTTCCGTAAAATTACGGACGTTCCGTAATACTAGGCATCTCTGGTAATGGTTTGCAACTGCACATGAGAAGCTAAAAAACTGAGTTCAAAAACAAATTCTAGACTAATATGTCTTGAGCAGCTCTCTGAACTGGCAAGTGTGCTATGTAACAACCCAACAGTTCATCAACAAACACAAATTAACAAAAGCAGTATTTCTGTAACATTAGCAAACTACTTCTACAAATTGAAAAACTATAGAATTAACATCAAAGGTAATGAGTTACATTTTGTGAAGTAACCATAAAAGATGTTTATTTTAATGAACACTTATAGAAGCATAGCTGCTATAAACAATGTTTGTGACAAGCATTACACTCAAGATTTTCATGCATAGTTATCTATAGCTATGTTATGCAAAAGGTTGGAATAACACACTATTATTGCTTTAGGTCCAGCGGACTCCTCCGAGCCAAATCAGGACCGGAAAGGTTGGAATGAAAAGCTGGTTTAAAAAGTTTTAACTGTACGATTTTTCTGACCAAAATGAATATGAAATTTTGACTAGATTTCTAACAAAAACGTCACATACAACCAGACAAGTCAAAATATTAGCATATCAGACTGAAATCAATTTACAAGGAGGGAAGGTTAGCTGGGGAAAGGGACAAATAAATGAGAAGCAGTTATTTGTTCTTGCTAGGATTATCTCCCCTCCAAATATTGCTTAATACGAACTGTCCGGCTTGGCTGCGGTCATGTCCTTTGGTGCTTGTTAACATCCCACGTGGTTGCACTCGCTACATTAGTGTCCAACGTTCACAGGGTTATCTCCTGTCCAAATCTCGCTCCTTCATTACACATGCAAAAAACAATAATAATAAAAAAATTAAAGAAGAAACAAACTGTCCATCTTTCTGCCGATGGTGTGATTAGGGAACTAAACACATTTGTTCCCGAACCAATCCCAAATGCCGGAGATGTGAATACAATTCACTCATGGAATAAACCCATGGAAGCAAAACAAAAGCTTGGGATGTCAAAATGAATGAATGAACAAACCATATGAACACTAAAATGCTGGTGATGTGACCTCGCGCATTCAGTTGATGAACAAACCCCAATTAATGATAGTGAACTGAAGACACGTTGTCAGACAACAAACCATACAAACACCAAAATGCTGGTGGCATGAACACATTTATTTAAACTAGCAAAGTATTATTTTGATAGTTCCATCCATCCCTCCCTCTATCCTGCAGGTAGTCAGGTCGTTGGGGAGACATGAGGAATGCTGATGCAGTTTTCACCACTTTGGTCTGTCTGCAGCTGTTATCAGGTGCTGTGGCATGCCCTGCGCTGTCCATGTTGTGACATCCGCCGTCCACCTCTTCCTTTATTGTCCTCTACGCTTGACTCCTTCCCCTGTTCCTTGCAGCATGGCTTTTGCAAGGTCGCTATGACACGTGACAGGGCCAAACCATCCCAGCTTCCTCCTCTTCATAATGACTAGTGAACTTAAATCAGCAGCAAATGAACAGATGCGTTTTACTCAAAGGTAAAAAAAAAAAAAATGTATAAAAAAAATGACAACTGTAATTACATACAGAAATAGGGGAAAGGTAACCGGGCTAAGAAAATTCAATAGCTGTTACTCATAACCAAATTACCAGAGTATAATGAAATGGAAATCATAACAAAAACATAATGTCAGTGAGGAAAACCACAACCAACATTATAATAATTGTATACAGCTACTAGAATTATACCAGCTGATTCATAAAAATTTACAT
Organism: Oncomelania hupensis; assembly: GCA_036898135.1. Lineage (NCBI taxonomy): Eukaryota > Metazoa > Mollusca > Gastropoda > Littorinimorpha > Pomatiopsidae > Oncomelania > Oncomelania hupensis. Next base: position 22,272,942 of record CM072519.1, on the reverse strand, counting down.
TTTCTTAATGTTTCACAACAAGTTGATATGTTTTGATCAAATTGAAAAACAAGTCATTTTTCAAGTTTACACATGGAATGCTGAGCAACAATTGCAAATCAAAAAACATAATTGTTCTTATGCTTGCTGGCAGTGCTATAGTTATTTAGTTAGTTAATTAGCTGATCACTGCCTGTAGGGTCCAGCGGACTGCAAAGAGCCGAATCAGTACAACTTGGTTGAAAGCGGGCTCCCCCTGATCCGTATAAAAGATCTGCTGAAACAATCCTAATGGTAACACTGTAGGCACTCCATCAGCTTGTCACTTGACAATAAAGGCATCCCATGCAGGGGATGCTCAGGCTGTACTCTAATTTATCGAATCCCTGTTTACAAAAACAAAATAGAATATAAATATCATTATAAAACATTAACAAAACACATACATATAAAATGCCTACATTGCTAAATAATACCATAGAAAGCCCTAGTGATCAATTGGCAGAAAGCGTCTACAATCCCCCAGCTGACCCAAAAGACTGATTGATTGATTGTTGCTTTAGGTCCAGCGGACTCTTCCGAGCCAAATCAGGACCGGACAACCCCCAATCCGCATAAAAGATCTGCCGAAACAACCCTAGTGGGAAAATTGAATGCCCTCCACCGGCCAGTCACTTTACAATAAAGACATCCCACGCAGGGGACGGCTGAGGCTTTACCCCAACTACTCGAACCCCCGGTTACAAAAACAAAATAGAAAACAAACATCATTATAAATCATCAACAAAACACATACATATAAAATGCCTATAGTGCTAAATAATAACATCATAGGAAGCCCTAGTGACCACCCGGCAGAAAGCGTCCAACACTCCCAAGCTGATCCAACAGACCTCATACACAAACAAGGAGTCTTGTCCAGGAAGAGTTTTCAAGAAAAAAGGTAGGTCATTGATCTAGCGAAGAAGAAGATAGTATAGCAGAGTGATAGGACAGATCAGGAATGGGAAAGAGCAAATGAAGACAGCAACAGTGGGAATTTAAAGCACTAAATTTCCAGAAAGTGGGGATACTATTTATACTGAAACCCCCGGCACTCCAACGGGGGTACTGTTGCCGCAGTGAATCAGTCATGCCTACAAAGGCAAGACAGGTTTTCAACTGGGGCTTTCACTTTTCCCTTTATAGGTTAGAACAATCTACAGTGGCAAGATTGCTCATGACCCCAAGGGGTACCCAAAAGACACCATACATAAATATGGAGTTTTGGAGAGTTTTCAAGACAAAAGATAGGCGACTGTTGGTTAGTTAGTCATTGTTTATAGGGTCCAGTGGACTACAAAGAGCCGAATCAGAACCACAACTTCATTGAAAGAGGACTCACCACTGATCTGTATAAAAGATCTGCTAAAACAACCCTTATGGTAACTCTGAAGGCACTCCACCAACCAGTCACTTTACAATAATGGCATCCCATGCAGGGGACGCTGAGACTGTATTCTAATGTATCGAGCGCCCGTTTACAAAAACAAAACTGAATATAAACATCATTATAAAATATGAACAAAACACATACATATAAAATGCCTACATTGCTAAAGAATAATACCATAGAAAGCTCTAGTGACCATTTGGCAAAAAGCATCCAATATCCCCAAGCTGACCATAACAGACCCCATATAGTTTTGGGAGAGATTGAAAAAAAAAAAAGGTATGTAACTGGTCTAGTGAAGAGAATAGTAGATTAATAGAACAAATTAGACATGAGAAAGAACAAATGAGAATTACAGAAACAGTGGTAATTTAAAGCACTAAATTTTCACAAAGTGGGGATACCATTTATACAGAAAACCCCGGCACCCAAAAGGGGGTGGAGCAATATTTTATTGATAAATTCCCATTATTGCTAGAACTGAGCAAAACCAGCAGCAGAAGGCAAAAATAACAACAACACAATAATAATAAGTAAGGTCAATAAGAACTTACATAATTATCATATCACAATTTAAATAAAAAAACTGGATAACTAAAATCACACGTCAACATAAATATAATTATCACATGCATTATAATAATTATCAGAGTAACACGCTATTAATATCACATGCTACTCACTTTTTTTTTTAATAGGCCCAGCTTTACTCATCAGGCGTTTGAACTAAACTACCAAGAACATTATCTTACAAAATTCATTCTTCATGCTTCAAGGATTTTTTTAAGTTTTGTTAAATGCACCATGGAATACTGAGAATCACTGGAATGCCATGTGGATCAGTAAATACCAGAAGCAGCAAAACATTAATAACAGCTGCAGATACAAACACAAACAACACTGATACCATGCGATCTACACTAACAGTATAATATTTAAAAAAAACCTCAGGTAATATCATAAGAACACAACCAATTGAAATGTATTAAAAAAAACATCCATGATTTCAGAGGCCTCCCCGTTATGAAGCGATCGGGCGTAATCATGCCTTAGACCCTCAAAACCATGCCTTGGAATCGTCGATCAGGCGTGAGAAGTACGTCTTAACTGTTACAATGGGTCCTGAAAACACACCTAAAAAATCTATCTACGTCGTGAGAAAATCGTGAAGGCGATTGTTACGTTGAAACGTGAACGAAAGTACGTCGGAAGCGTGTACGATAGATCTAATCGTTTCGATTTGCAAAGTATTCAATAATGGAGTTTATTTACCTTTGATTCGAGTTTGCATTGTTGTTAGGAGAGGCTTTGTATAACGTTGATAATTTGCGTTAGTCGATATTATTTGAGAATCTTCTGGATATGCGTGTTTACTCTTGATAGAAATTTCCGGATGGATATCGAAGGTCGTGAATGTTCCCGGAAGTAGAGAAAATGTGAATGACGTAAGTCAGTGATGACGATCTTTAGTTCGATTGGTGGCAGTGCGTCATTTCTACCACGTACCAAATTGTTCGAGAAAAGAGAGAGAGGTTATTTAATCGTGTGCCGAGTTTCTGTTGGGAGAGTAAAGTTGTTGATAGTGAAACTGAGAGTTGCTGTGAAAGTTGTTGAGTTGAATTGAGAATTGTATGCAGTTGTTGATGTGTGCTGAATAAAAGCGGAAAACTTCATACGTGGACTTTGTGACTTGTATGCTGTTTGGACGGGCTGTGTGAATAAACGAATCTGAGTTACACCCTATCAGGAATTCAAGCATCGGGGCTGAATCAGATACTGATAGAAAACACCATCATCAAACAGAGTGTAACATTTTGGGGGCCAAGCCGGGATTCACGCCATAGCCAAGGGTTCAACTGCTACAACAAGCGAGTCAACGTTACGAGAGGCAGTCATCGAGGGTAGCCGCCAAAGTTGCGTCGAGAGGGGCCAACATACTGGGACTACATCACCGATAGGTTCGGGTTGACTGCAAGGGCGTGTAGTCGCTGAAGAGTTGCTTCGTGAGCGAACAACAGATCGGGACTACGTAGCTGCCGCAAGACTACGTCGAGGAACAGTCTCGGAGCTACATCGCCAGTATTACAGAGAGCGACGAGCGGACGTCGCGTCTACTTCAGCACAGGAGCGTATACATCAACACCAGCGTGGTGCAGCGTCGCATACGACGAGGACAGCGGGGCCTGCGTCAACGAAGGCGACTAGTGACAAGCATCAGCGCTACTGCAGAAAGCGTGCTGTTCTAGAACAGTCTAGAAAGGTACAGCACAGTCAAGAACTTTCCAGAAAAAAAAGAACTCTACAGTCAAGAACTTTCTAGAAAAAGAACATTCCAGAAAAGAACTTTCCAGAAAAGCATTAAGATGGCTGACTTCTGGCAGAAAGGGATGCAACTGAATCTAAAAGGCAAACAGCTGACGGAGTACGTCAAGTCCCAGGAGAGAATACAAGAAAGAGAATTAGAAGAGCAGCGTCGCCGTGAAGAAAGAGAATTAGAGGAGCAGCGACGCCGAGAAGAAAAGGACGAACAGCGTCGCCGAGAAGAAAGAGAAGACCGGCGTCAAGAAAGAGAATTAGAGGAACAGCGTCGGCGTGACGAGATGGAAGAGAGACGATTAGAAGCTGAGCGTCAATACCAGCTAGAGTTGGCGCGTATCCAGAACAATCAGCATGCGCCACAAGCCACCAACGACCATACGGCTCCAAAATTGCCAGCTTTCGTCGACGGGAAGGACCAGATCGACAGCTATCTGGCGAGATTCGAAAGGTTCGCTGAAAGCTCTAACTGGCAACCTCAAGACTGGGCAATTCGACTGAGTGCACTTCTGACGGGGCAAGCTCTCGAAGTTTACACCAGACTGTCGAACGATGACGCCAAAAACTACGACGTCTTGAAAGAGGCCCTGTTGCAGTGCTACAACTTTACAGAGAAGGGCTACCGTAAACGCTTCCGTGAATGCCGGCCTAAGTCAGACGAGACGCCAAAGCAGTTTGTGGAGCGCCTGTCGTCATATCTACACAAGTGGGTGGAGTTATCAGGCGAAATGAAGTCTTACGACAGTCTCCATGACCTGATCGTGAAGGAACAATTTCTCAATGCCTGTCACAAGGACCTAGCGACCCACTTAGAAGAACAAAAGCTGCAGACGCTTAAAGATGTGACTGAGGATGCTGAAAGATATCTCATCGCTCATGGGAAGACCCTGGGGCCACCCAGCGCGACGAAACATTTTCAGAAGACTGGAAACCATGGGAACCAGATCCAGGGGAGTCAGACGAGCCAGAGACATACTGACTCCACGCCACCTTCCAGGGAAGGGCAGTCAAGAGGCTGTTTCACCTGCAACGCTACAGACCACAGAGCAGCTAATTGTCCTCAAAACAAAAGTAGCGGACAGCGGAGCAGTACGGACAACGCAGCGGCGGGCAACCGGCAGAGGCGGTTCTCCAATCAACGGCAAACCAGTAGATCTGACCATCAAGTGTGCGGCGGGAGCGTCATTCTTCCGAGTGAGACCGAGCGCACAGCTACCCCTGCGGACGTGCAAGAGTGCATGACTGATGGCCAACTCCTCCTTGCCAACGGGAAATCCATCCCCGTCGTCGCCAGCGCAGCTGTGACCGTACAGAACATGCCTGTTTCCAAGGGACGCGTCGGAAATCATGAAGTGACTGTTTTAAGAGACTCTGGCTGCAGTGGGGTCATCGTCAGAGAAGACCTAATCGCTAAAGAACAGTTCACTGGCGATTCAAAATGGACACTTATGGCCGACAGCAAATGTGTGAGAGCGCCAGTTGCAAAGATTCAAGTCAGCACCCCTTTCTACATAGGCGAAGTCGAAGCGGTTTGCCTGAAGAAGCCGCTGTACGATTTGATGATCGGGAACATCGACGGCGCGAGACGACCCGACGACCCCGATCCAGAGTGGAGTCCTGCCTCAACTCAACACGTCGAAGTTGTGGAGGAGGATCCATTGCCGTTTCCCGATGGAGACCTTACAGAGCTGCTACGGGACAATGTGGTTACTCCGGCTCAGCCCTGCCGACCAGAGATCGTCAGTGCTGTTACTACCAGGGCCCAGGCCAAGAGAGACAAGGTGTCTACACCACTGAAGGTCGCCGACAACTCCAAAGCTGCCATCGTGGACAGAGATAAGCTGATCCAGCTCCAGGAAGCTGATAGCACTTTAAACAAGTACAGGAACCGCCAAGACCACGTGACCAAAGGCAGTGGTACGGTCTATTTTGAGGTGAAGGCCAAGATCCTGTACCGAATCTTCCAGCACCCGAGGGTCAACGGAGGGAAACCACTACGTCAAGTCTTGGTACCGTTACCCCTAAGGCGCCAGGTGATGGAAGTAGCGCATGACTCAATCATGGGAGGTCACCTAGGCATCAAGAAGACGTCGGATAGAATCCAGGCGGTATTCTACTGGCCAGGACTTCATGCGGACGTCAGCCGTTTCTGCCGATCATGTGACATTTGCCAGAAGACCATACCTCGAGGAAGGGTCCCGAAAGTGCCTATGCAGAGGATGCCTCTGATCGACCGACCTTTCAAGAGGGTGGCCTTAGACTTAATCGGCGAAATAAGACCTCCGAGTGAAGAAGGTCATCGGTGGGTACTGACTTTAGTAGACTATGCGACTCGGTACCCAGAAGCAGTGCCACTGAAGAAGATTGACACTGAAACTGTAGCAGAGGCACTGGTGGACATGTTCAGTAGGCTTGGAGTGCCTGAAGAAATTCTGACAGACCTCGGGACGCAGTTCGTCTCTGACTGCATGAAGGAGGTCAACCGACTGCTGAGCATCCGGCATTTGACTACGACACCCTACCCATCCAATGTGCAACGGGCTCGTCGAGAAGTTCAATGCTACGCTGAAGTCCACCTTGAAGAAACTGTGCAGCGAGCAGCCCAGACAATGGCATCGCTACATCAACGCCCTACTTTTCGCCTACAGAGAAGTACCGCAGGAGTCCACCGGCTTTTCTCCGTTCGAGCTGCTGTACGGAAGAACCATCCGAGGGCCGATGCACATCCCAAAAGAACTGTGGACGAAAGAAGTGGACACCCCAGAGGTGAAGAACAGTTACCAGTACGTGTTTGAGCTACGAGAGAAGCTGGAGCAGACTCTCGAGATAGCCAGAGAAAACCTGAAGAAGTCCCAAGACTGTGGAAAGCACTACTATGACCGTAGGGCTGTGAACAGGAAGTTTAAACCTGACAACAAAGTGCTGGTGCTGCTACCTACTGATCATAATAAGTTGCTGATGCAGTGGAAAGGCCCGTACGAAGTGGAGACCGTGGTGGGTATCAACGATTATAAGGTGAAGGTCGGCCAGCATTCCAAGATATACCACGCCAACCTCCTTAAGCTGTACGTGGAAAGGCCATCAGAGACTGTGCATGCAGCAACAGCAGCTGAGATCGACAACAGCTTTGACAGCGAGGAACTGTTGGAACTGGGAGACTTCCACAGCAAAGAAGGCATCGATGACGTTAAGCTAGGACCAGGCTTGACGGAAGGTCAAAAGTTGGAGCTCAAGGACCTTATGGGCGAATTTCCCCATAGCTTCAATGATGTCCCAGGCTCTACGACTTTGGTCGAACATGAAGTCCACACCCAGACCTGGAAGGAGCATCTGCAGACCATGAGGGAGCTGTTCCACCGTCCCGCAGAAGCCAACCTGACCGTGAGACCCAGCGAATGCATTCTGGGAGCTGACAACGTCGACTGCGTCGGACATCCGATGGAAGAAGGAGACAACGGAGGACGCACTGATTCCAGGGAAGCCCACGTGATCATCGTCTTTGACCCTGGGCCGATGACGACCGCAACTGACGAGGGCGTCGATTCCTTGCGAACGAAAGAACATTGACTGTGTCGACGAACTAAGAATATTGGTAATGACAGACTTGAAAATGAAAAACGTTGACTGGGTAAATGATCTGTGATCATTGACAGTATCCAGAAAGACTTGCAAATGAGAAACTTTGACTCTGTGTGAATGAACTGTGAACATTGACATTATCCAGGTAGATTTGAAGATGAAAACCATTGACTCTGTGTAGATAAGCTGAGCGCAATTACAGTATTCAGAAAGTCTTAAATTAGTTTCAATTGAGGACTTTGTTTGTGCATTACGTTTCAACGTTGTTGAAAGAAATTGGGTAAATTTCTTCTTGAGTGGGGGGTTATGTTACGTTGAAACGTGAACGAAAGTACGTCGGAAGCGTGTACGATAGATCTAATCGTTTCGATTTGCAAAGTATTCAATAATGGAGTTTATTTACCTTTGATTCGAGTTTGCATTGTTGTTAGGAGAGGCTTTGTATAACGTTGATAATTTGCGTTAGTCGATATTATTTGAGAATCTTCTGGATATGCGTGTTTACTCTTGATAGAAATTTCCGGATGGATATCGAAGGTCGTGAATGTTCCCGGAAGTAGAGAAAATGTGAATGACGTAAGTCAGTGATGACGATCTTTAGTTCGATTGGTGGCAGTGCGTCATTTCTACCACGTACCAAATTGTTCGAGAAAAGAGAGAGAGGTTATTTAATCGTGTGCCGAGTTTCTGTTGGGAGAGTAAAGTTGTTGATAGTGAAACTGAGAGTTGCTGTGAAAGTTGTTGAGTTGAATTGAGAATTGTATGCAGTTGTTGATGTGTGCTGAATAAAAGCGGAAAACTTCATACGTGGACTTTGTGACTTGTATGCTGTTTGGACGGGCTGTGTGAATAAACGAATCTGAGTTACACCCTATCAGGAATTCAAGCATCGGGGCTGAATCAGATACTGATAGAAAACACCATCATCAAACAGAGTGTAACAGCGATGTTAAAAGAGGCATAAAGGTTTTTTCCTCCCGAGCGAGTGTCTGACAAACTGATGCTTCTTACAAGAGTGTTTTAATGTTTCAAGAATTGTATCTAAAATTAGCAGGGCCAAGCAACTTAAAAGTTAGCTTGATGTTCATTGGCTTACAAAGCTCCCAATTCGTGGTGCTATGCTTAGGAAGTGACGTAGGTTTGTGATGCATTGTATGCAATTGTTATACCCCTAGTTTCACTATAAATCCATCAATAAAGTCACCTTAACGGAATTTTAAAAATTATGTTCAAACTTTTTGTTTTGTGTATGAATGTGTTCATGGGGTGTGTGCTGACTTGTGAAAAGTGTGCGCATACGCTTTTGTCCAGTGTTTAACAAGGAGTGAAAAAATCCTTAAAACTGTAAAATGAAAGTGAACCCCCTCCTTAGATTCATTGCAAATGGGGAGCCCTGTTTGAGTGCAAGAGGATTTGGGCAAACTGACCCAATAAATGATTAGTTAAAATCTAAATTCTATAAATTCTTTTCAAATCTGAAATCAAATAAATTTTAAAAACTTCATTCAATAAATTATTTTAAAATCTAAAATAAATAAATAATTTGAATCTGAATTCAGTAAATTATTTTTATATCTGAAATCAATAAATTATTTCCAATCTGAATTATGTTCAAGCCTAAATTTCAACAATTACTTTCAATCTATCTGAATTCAAACTCTTAATAATTATTATAAGACTATAATTATGAATGCAGGAAAACAGAATGAAAATTCTCTTCAGCTTCTGCTTACGATGTTTTTACATTTCAACAGTATAATTACATATTCTATTTGAGAAAGAAAAATAATTCATCACAATTTTTAGTGAGGTAATAATAAGATTTACTTGAGTATTTTATGTACAAACATCCTGAGCTGGTGTCGTTGACACTATCGTTTAAGCTGCAAGGGCTTGTGAAAGTATGTTTTGTTTCCTGTATTAAACACATGAACACATCATCTTTATGAATGATACAGCATTCCAGAATGACATTTCTGAACAAAGCCAAAAAGCAGCAAAAGCAGTTAAAGGCTGAACACACTGAAACCCTGTAGTTATGAGAAATCAAAATTAAAAATATATATAGATAAATAATAAGCAAATATTTTATTTGTTTGTTGAGAGGGAGGGGATTGGGTGGGGAATGAAGAGAGAGTTACCACGTATTACCCACCTCCCCCATCTCTACTCCCCCTCCCCAACTTTTCCAGAGGTGTGAAAAAACAAATCAAAGAACAAGTATCATACTGGCTCATTAAAAATTCATTTGAAAGACTGTATAGAGCCTAAGTTGAGCAACCCAATGCTTTCTGACAGACAAGATTTTATTTCAACTAGGAACAGCTTTACAAAAATCTGATTAAAAAAAGAAAAAAAAATTATCTCTCTCTCTCTGTGCAAAAGTCCTTAGCAATTCAGTTTCAGTATAATGATACCTTACACAGTAGAGAATAATTGCACAAGCAGAGCACCTAAGACTGAACTCTTCACTCTGAGATCAGATGCTTTTTATTTTACGTTCTGATTCCATCTGCTGGCTGTCTTGCAGCGCAAAAGCTTCAGCTGATTTGCTCACAAACTGCGCCAAGATAATATAATATTTTTTTAGTTTTTAAAGTGCAGAACCAAACTAATAGCTTGCTTTAAGCAATCAGGTGCCCTCACACTAATTCATACTCCTACAAGGATGAATATTTACACAGTATGATATAACTTAGTGAAATTTAACATATCAAACATTGTAATATAAACAGATATACGTCAAAGTGTAAAAGGTGTGTGATAACAGAAAAGTGGGCCTGGCTAATAAATCACACCGGCTAATAAATCACACACACACTCCCTCTCTCAAACCCTAATATAAATGAAGATCTCAACATCAAAAATAAGGAAGCAATGAGGAAATAGTAAAAAGTAATGCAGATGGACACAAACAGAAGCACATTATGTCAATAGATTTTTGTTAGGGAGGGGTGAGAGGGGCGGTGAGAGGGTGGGGGTGGTGGATGAATGGTATTGCCTTGAGATGAGTTGCTGAGCCCTCTCGATCACACACCACGCTGGGAGGAATTGATGTAGTACATGAAGGTCTTCTCTCGGATCTTGACCTGCGTCATGACCACCTCCTTCATCCTGGCATCAGCAAAGTGAATGGGGACCACCTGCCACTCGCCCTTGTCCACGTAGAAGACGCAGGCGAAGGTGTCGAAGTGGCGCTTGAGGAAGCTGTAGCCCCCAAAGCAGAGGATGGTGTCGGTGGAAGGGAAGGAGGTGAGTGACGCCGAGAACCCTGAGGGGAATCTGGTGTCCAGCACGGTCCACTGGTTGCTGGAGATGTTGTAGTACTCACAACTCTGAGGAAGTAAAGAAAAACAAGACTTCATTCAGTTTTAATTCGCTCCTTATACATAATAATAATAATAATAATAATAATAATAATAATAATAATAATAATAATAATAATAACAACAACAACAATAATAATAATAATAATAAGGCTCTTTTTCTAGTAAGGAGCAGTTCCAATCATTAACCTCATGCTCATTCACTTACTTATTACAACATTTAGTACAATACAAATATGGAGGTCGGTTGGAGGCAGTACAAATCAAAGCATAAAAAAGTGAATCATCATCATTATTAACATCATCATCTCTTTATCTTTTATTCATTGGTTGATCAATAACTATAGAAAATGTTCAGCTCAAATACTGCCTCCACAGTCTTTGGTAATCTGGTGTCAAGATCACATACGTTCTTCGTATGCTTAGCTACCATGATCTAATGGTACTTTCATTACCTCAAAAAAGATTTATACCCAAACAATGTTACCTGAAAAAGTTACAGAAAACATAATTTACTTTACCAAGTGACAAGGAATTTGCTTCTGATGTTAGCAAACACACATACGCACACCCTCACACACACAAACACATATACACCACAGTCACTCAATTCTTCATCATCATACCTATCATATAATATACACGACACCATTAGAAAATATATAGCCCTCGCCTAGCATGGGAATAATCAAGAGTGAAGGATGGAACAAAATGAAGATGATGATGATGATGGTAAACTTCTATAACACCATAACCATTGTCTATGCCCACGGCTTGTTTAAATAAAAACAACTTATCGTCACTGGACAAGTTAGAAAAAACAATGCAGTAATACTAACATATCAAAAATATGAAGAAATGGCATAATGGAATTAGATTTGAACAAAACCATATGTGTGTGATACCAGTGGATATCATCACAACAAGAAGACACGAATAAATCAGCACATACACACACACAAAATCTACTCAAAATATTTTTCTTGTGCATTTATTTGCTTGAATTTAAAAGTCCTCAAGTAATTTCTTTCAGCATGTATTTGCCCCTTAACAAAGTAAAAACTTGGCTTTCTATGATTTATTGATTCATACCTGAAGGTTAACCACCTGGGCTGCGTGGACGGAGCACCCTCCGATGACATACAGCTGCTCGCGAAAGGCAGTCATGGTGTGGTAAGAACGAGCCGCGTGCAATGGGGCGCACACCTTCCAGTCCCCGACTTTGGGTCGGAAGCAGTATACGGAGCTGACGTGATGCCGGCCATTGTGTCCTCCTGAGATGAACAGGGTGTTGTTGTGTACGCACCCTGCCGTAAAATAATGACAAAGGTTTCAATTTCAGACATTTAAAAAATTAAAACAACAACAATAAAAATTGTGTCTGCTGTAATATCACAAGTGGAAAGGTGGATGAGGGACATAAAGAATCAACAGTAAACCATTCACAAGTTCCACCACTAAGAAAACCATACCCCTGTGTGCATCACACTGAAATCACTAACAATTTCTCTCAATTTGATTGCTTACACATAGAAAACAAAAACAACAACAAAGCAGCAACATGAAAACATATGGTAAAAAGGTTAAACGATGAATGTAATTTATATCACACCAAACTCAATACTAAATTATTTCATTCTATTTTAAATTTGCTGTTTATAAAAAAATGTTAATTTAAAACAAATTCTGTGCAATACACCAAACATGAACAACAGAAGAACAATTTAAAAAAACAAAACAAACAATGGGCACGTTATTCAAACAAACCAAAACCATAAAAAATTTTTTTTTACAAAAAATGAGCCAACACATACCAGCGTGCTCATGGACAGCAGTAGGGAGAGGAGCCTGGTAAACCCACTTGTCTTGGTAGGGATCATAGCGTTCTACTGAACAGATTTCCCCTGTGTTATTGGCTCCTCCTACAGCGTACAGGTTGCCGTTCATGGCACCCAGATAGAACAGGCAACGAGGGTCTTGCATGCGACATACCTACAAGTCAAGAAGAAGAGGGTCTTGCATGCGACATTCCTACAAGTCAAGAAGAAGAGAGTCTTGCATGCGACATACCTACAAGTCAAGAATAAGCATTCAACATAGAGTCTTTTAGCTAAAAGATGAAAATCCTGAAAAGGTTTAATTGGGGGTTTAAAAATCACCAGACTAATAGAATAAATCACCCTCAACATAAAATTCTGATTATTGAGGCTACCTCAATGTCAAATAAAGCCACCTGAGCTTAAGGGAGAACATTTTGAGAAGAACTAACTGCCAATACTAAAACACAAATAAACTCATCATAAATCATAATTCTCTAAAAATATTTTATGAAAGCCTTGATAAAATAAACCAGGAAAAACATACTATTATTCATCAACTACCGCATTTAACATGTAGCCAAAAATGCTAAAAAAAAGAAATGTATTCAAATTAAAAATGCACACAAGTGAACACACATGAGCAAACATACACACAACTACATTAACAAATAAATAAATTGTTTTAAAAACTCGCACAACAATCATCATACAAAATTCAAGCCCCCACCCAGTCCAATTCAATAACTGCAAAATCAAACACCAACCTCGGTCCACCTCAGGTCAGCCAGATCCAGCTCAAAAAGTGTAAGACAAGGCGTCCTGGGCACTGTCAGAAAAGGAATTCTGCCCGCCTGCGATGTACAGTATGTTGTTGAGTGAGCAGGCAGAGAACTCCCTCAGACACAACACTGGCAGCTGGAAAGAGGAGTGTCTCAGTTCTGAGAAGTGAATCTTCTGCCTTAAGGACTCCACCCCTCGCGAAGGTTCGTCCGTCAGGGCAGCATAGGACACAGGAAGGCAGAAGAACATGGAGGGGATGCTGTCGTGGGTGCCAAGGGAGACCACCACGTCCACCGGACAGCGGATGTTGCTTTGCTCCGGGTGTGTGATGCGGTACGACTTGGGATCAGCCTTGTACACTCGCACCTGCACATGGCGGCCACAAAACAAGACAATCAATTCTGCAAGCAATTCAACAAAAACAAGACAATCAATTCTGCAAGCAAATCAAACACAAAACAAGACCAACAATTCTGCAAGCAATTCAAACACAAAACAATGACAATCAATTCTGCAAGGCAAGCAATTCAAACACAAAACAAGACAATCAATTCCGCAAGCAATTCAAACACAAAACAAGACAATCAATTCTGCAAGCAATTCAAACACAAAACAAGACAATCAATTCTGCATGCAATTCAAACACAAAACAATATAATCAATTATGCAAGCAATTCAAACACAAAAACAAGACAATCAATTCCTCAAGCAATTGAAACACAGAACAAGCGCTTTATAGCGCTTTCTCCCAAGGAGATACAACTCGTGCATTTGCACAACAAGCAAAAGATTGATAAACTAAGATCAATAATATACAAGCTAAAACAGAGTTGGCACTTGGAAAAGCTTCACATATTTTATGAAAATGATTTAAGTTATGTTTTCATATCCTATCCCATCTCTCTTCGTTTATCACACAGGTCCAAGAGTTCAGGTGTGATCCACGGCTTCTTCTTTGGCCGGTGCTTGCCAAGGATCTCAGTGGCGACATCTGTCACAGCTGAGTTGAAGGTGGTGGGTCATGGTGTTGACATCTACTTCACTAGCTCCCAAAATGAGCAGTGGTGCAAATTTCCCTCCAATTGTGGCTTGAAATAAGGATCTCAGTGGCGACATCTGTCACAGCTGAGTTGAAGGTGGTGGTCATGGTGTTGACATCTACTTCACTAGCTCCCAAAATGAGCAGTGGTGCAAATTTCCCTCCAATTGTGGCTTGAAATAATTCTGCCACCTCGGGTCTTGCAGTTTGTCCAGGTCGAACTTCAGTCTAGTGCATTTTGCTGTATTTACTCTCTTCAAGTGGAGCCGGAATGACATCATCACGACATCATGGACACTTCCGATGTCTGCTCCTGGAAAAGTGCGTGTCCTGCCAATGTTGATTCTTAATCTGAAGCGTTTCTTAACCATGATGTAGATCTGGTTGTGATGCTCCCCGCCGGGACTGTGCCATGTCCATCGTCTGGATTTTTTGTGGAGACCAAGCGTGTTTGCCAGTATCAGATTGTTGTATCTGGCAAACTCCAAGAGTCTCAGACCCCTGTCATTTGTCTCGTTGTTGCAGTGAGGTCCACATGTGTCTCCCCAGTTGTGGTGCGCATCTTGGCCAACCTTAACATTCCAGTCACCTTGCACTATGATTATGTCCTTCTTTGGTACTTGGTCAAGGACAGCCTGTAGATTTTCATAGAAATCCTCCACTTCGTTGTCGGCATAGTCTGATGTTGGTGCATAGGCCTGGATGATGGTGATGTTGAAAGGGGCTGCTCTCAGAGGAATGGTAATGATTCTACTGGAGACTGGGCGGCAACCCATGACAGTGGCTAGAATGTCTTTGTGGACCAAGAATCCAACGCCGTGTTCGTGCCTGTCATCTCTCCCACTGAAATAAAGCTTGTGGCCTTTGTCGGTCGTTGTTTCACCTATGCCTTTCCAGCGCAGTTCGCTGATACCTAAAGTGTTCCATCGATAGCGGTCCAGCTCGTGGGCCAGCTCGTGGGCCAGTTCTAATTTTCCATCCACATTTATGGTCCTGACATTCCAGATTCTTATGACGATGTTTCTTGTGGGATCTTGCTAAGTTGTCCATCAGTAGAACACTTATCACCTCTGTCCTGGTGGCCAACGGAAGGCGCGGTCCTTGGTGACCCGGGTGACGACCGATCCGGTATGGAGTGAATGGTCGTTTCATCATGCAGTGTGTCTTGGGCAAAAAAAGACCTGGCTCAATCCTCTCTAGGCTGTTGGCCACAGCCGATATCCACGAATACAGTGTGACTCGCCTTGGCCCCGAGCAGGTGGTCATTGAACCTGTAGTAACTTGAAGTTCCTCCCTCCTGGCCGGCGACTTCTGTGTAGAAGACTTTCGCCCAGTGATGTCGTGCTGACATCACCCCTGTAACTGTGTTAGTCGCCTCTCATGACATTCCAGGAAACGTTGGGTCTATTCTATTCAGTGCTCGAACCCACAGGGCAAAGTTATGTTTTAAATACCAAAAAAAGAAAGAAAAAAAAAAGAAAAAAAAAAGCAGAAAGTGGAAAGCAGGAATTTCTCCATGGGGTGATGCCTACATATTCTAACACGTCAGTCATCCAATTCTTCCAATTCACAACTCTGTTGGTCGTCTAGTTGCTTTATATTGAGTGGCCAACGATAATTCTGTATACCTTGCTTGCTTATTGATCTGCAAGTCCATGTAAGACACCTTCCTCTAGCCCTTAATAATAAACAACAGCAACAACAAAAAACACAAAAAAGTCGTGGCTACCCTACCTGTTCAGTGATATAGCTGAGAATGTCTGGCCGTAATCCATCCGGAGGATCATCCTCCTCGCTGTCTCTCAAAATCTCCGTCACCCGAATGTGGCGCAAGATGTGGCGGTGGTGCTTGCTGGGGTCAGAGGTCACCTCAGAGGGTCCACATCGGAGCCACTGCTCCACCAGCCTCACTAGGTCCCATTCAGAGTTCACCTGCAGTGACCCCACATGATACAATACTCAGGATAGAATAACTTCACATTTTATTTATTTTGTATTTTTATTTTATTTACCTTATTGTCCCTTTTTCCATAGGGAAAATAAGCAAAAACGGTTACATTGTAAATAGATAAACAGGAACAAAAATATGAAAACAATCAAATCAATAAAATCAAGAACAAAACAAAAGACATAAATTAATTAAATTCCATTTCTAACAACCACAGTACATATAAAAACAAAACACAACTATCATATTCCTTTCTTTTTAATTGTGCAAAACAAAAAAATAAAAAATTCAATTTGATCTGTTAGTGGTTAAGAAAATATAATATATATTACACTTCTTCTTGTTGTCAGTGGTATTATAATGTGAAATTACACCCACACACATTGTACATCCATTTTCCCAAAGAATAATAATCATAATAATTTATTTCCTAAAGCGCAAAAACCAAACTCAAAGCTTGCTCTAAGCACTCACACAAGAACAAACCTAGAACACAGAACAAATGTAGAACAAATCTCTAGAAATCCACCTTAGTGTTGTCGCTGGCCAGCAGATCCTCCAGCAAGGTGGACGACAGGTTGACCAACCAGCTGTCCGAGGCACACAGGTCTGTCACCTGGCCGGACATAAAGTTGACCAGGGCCAGTCCCAGCCTGGTCAGGGAGTACTTGTGGTTCAGAGCCAGCAGTTCCTCAAAGTTGGCGGCAGTGATGGGCATGGTGCGACACAGATGCTCATCACACACCTCCTTCAGCACAGGTATGTCCAGGTAGTCAGCAGCATCCAGGATTGAGGCCAGGGTGCATATGGTAGTATGTGCCTGCACATAGCAACATGAGAAGGCTTAGTAAATGTACCTGAGCTGTGTTACATGATATTTGCGTCCCTTTACACTGCTTAAAGAAATTTTTGATCCCTACTATACAGTTAGATAACATATATGCAAACAATTGGTAATTAGTGAGTACAACCACAGATTTGTTCACAACATATGATTTATGTAGGCAACTGTGGGAGGTTTTGGTTTATGATATGAAACGGGTATGAACACTGTGTCTATGTACCCTACCTTCGTCTAAACCAGTCTAACAGAACAAACTGGGCCAAAACGGTTACATTGTAAACAGGAACAAAAATATGAAAACAATCAAATCAATAAAATCAAGAACAAAACAAAAGACATAAATTAATGAAAATCCATTTCTAACAACCACAGTACATAAAAACAAAACATCTATCATATTCCTTTATTTTTTATTGTGCAAAATAAAAAAATAAAAAATTCAATTTCAATTCAGAAATAATAAAACCAAATAACAATGACCACCATTATTAACATACTATGTAAACTAGCCAAACATTTAAATAGGGATAATAGAAACGCTAAACCAAGGGTAAACAGGACCATATGAGCTAGCCAAACACTTACGTGACTTAGGCACAGAAACAACAAACAAACAGCATGCACGAATATGTCAACTATATTTAAATATAGACCGAAACGACAAACAGCAAACAGGAATAAAGAAACTGAATAAGACAAATTTAAAAACAATAAACAACTATACCTCAAATCAAAAAATGGATTTACAGCAAACCAAACAACATAAAACAAGCAAATTTAAAAACAATAAACAATTCCCCCAAATCGAACAATGGAATTATAGCAAGAACAACAAAATATATATATTTTTAACAAGCAAAATAAGACGATATCCACTGCAAGTATAAAACACCAAAAATCTAAAATAAACAAAATAAAATTAATAAATAATCCAAATAAAATTATTTTATTTTTTTATTGTCCAGCTCACCAGCACTTAGTGCCATAGTGCGCGGAGTTATTTGTAAGGTTTATTATTATTATTGAGGATTTTTATAGCGCACTTATCTCGCCGTACTTGACCAGATTCTAGGCGCTGGCCGAAACAGTATCTAACTCAAACCGCCCGAGACGCCCAGCCACAGCCTTTGGGCGCATGGTCTGACGCTCGAACAACTGAGCACTATCCTGGCTAGCCAGGGATGGGGAGAAGGACCAAGTGCATGCTGGGTGTGTTCTTGTTACCGGCACTCACCCGTCTAGGACATGAGCATCAGGATCTTTAAAGTCCATTATGATGGAATGTATGCGACAGACTAGACCTCGGTTTATACTTTTATCCGAAGGAGTAGGAAAACAGGAGTAAAGTGTCTTTCCCATGAACACAACACAATGGCCCGGACAGGGCTCGAACCCAGGATCTTCAGATCCGCAAGCCAAAGCACTACCATTAGACGACCGTGCCTTTATAAATTATTCAATCATTCATTCAAATGAAAATTTATCATACCAGGTTATCCTTTATCAAAGATTGGAGGAAAGAAACACACAAAATAAACGTCAATTATAGAAAACTGTTCTTGTAGCAGTAAACAAAAATCAATCAATCAAATAATGTAAACAATAGTTCAAGAAAAAAAAAATTAATAAATAAATTAGCAGTGTATAACAATTAAGTAATGCATTAAACACAACAAGAAAACATAAAAACTGTAATAAAATTGCTCTCTAGTATTGGCAAACAATTCAATTCAAACAACTTTATTTATCCAGATTTGGCAATAACAATCGGGGTATGAGTGCTCTCTAATTTAAAAAAAAAAAAATCACAACAATATCTGATATACATGAGGATGTCTACAAACAATAACAACTTGCACAAAACAACTTGCACAAAACACAGCGGCAGCCCCCCGACACCATCCGCACATACACACTGCCCATGCACACACATACATCCATTCCTAGACATGTACCCAACACAGGCATACATCACCAGCAGCACTCACCACAGACAGGCATAAAAATAACAAGGTAAAAGATTCATTAAAGGAAAAAGCAGCTAAGATTAGTTATTATCAGGCTAATTGTTTTTACATTTAGTTTTATGCATTTATTGTTCTTACTCTTGTTCATCAACTGTATTGCATGAGGCACAAACGATTATAAATACCGATTGGTCTTGCACTGTGGCATTTTAAACCTCCTCCCAGATTGCATCAAAACAAATTCCTCAGCTAGCGCATGATGTTGATTGATTGATTTATTGTTGCTTTAGGTCCAGCGGACTCTTCTGAGCCAAATCAGGACCGGACAACCCCCGATCCGCATAAAAGATCTGCCGAAACAACCCTAGTGGGAAAATTGAATGCCCTCCACCGGCCAGTCACTTTACAATAAAGACATCCCACGCAGGGGACGGCTGAGGGTTGACCTCAACTACGCGAACACCCCGGTTACAAAAACAAAATAGAATACAACCATCATTATAAATCATCAACAAAACACATATATATAAAATGCCTATAGTGCGAAATAATACAATCATAGGAAGCCCTAGTGACCACCCGGCAGAAAGCGTCCAACACTCCCAAGCTGATCCAACAGACCTCATACACAAACAAGGAGTCTTGTCCAGGAAGAGTTTTCAAGAAAAAAGGTAGGTCATTGATCTAGCGAAGAAGAAGAAAGTATAGCAGAGTGATAGGACAGATCAGGAATGGGAAAGAGCAAATGATGAAGACAGCGACAGTGGGAATTTAAAGCACTAAATTTCCAGAAAGTGGGGATACTATTTATACTGAAACCCCCGGCACTCCAACAGGGGGAACTGTTGCCGCAGTGAATTAGTCATGCCTACAAAGGCAAGACAGGTTTTCAACTGGGGCTTTCACTGTTCCCTTTATAGGTTAGAACAATCTACAGTGACAAGATTGCTCATGACCCCAAGGGGTAAGCGCATGATGTGGCATAGAAATAATCGAAACAGTCCTCCTAAGTGTTTGTTGATCACAAAAAGTATTCAGGTCTCTTTGCCTGTCACCAATTATTTTTGAACATATATTTACTATTGAGTGCAGACTGTTCTTATCATGTACAGAAAGGCTGTTAAACCAGCAGACAAATGAAAAACACAACAAGTTTTCTATGAAAGACTGATAAAAACGGCTAAGAATAATAGAGCTAACAGAGAAACTTTTACGTTTACGAAGAAGATACATTCTTTGTTGGCCTTTTTTTATGATGTTCTCAGTGTTGGCGTCCCATTTTAATTGACTATCCATAACAGTTCCTAAATATTTAAATTCATCCACTTTTTCAACAGGCTTGCCATGAATCGTACTACTCACATCCTCATCTTTCTTCCTTCTAAAATCAATATACATTTCTTTTGTTTTTAATACATTTAACTCTAAAAAATTGTCATCACACCAATTAACAAATTCTGCCAAGCTCTCTGTATGACTGCTTTCTTTACATATAAGGAGAGACAACAAGGCTGCATCATCAGAAAATTTAACAAGATAAGTTCCCTCCCTTGAGCTTCTACAAAGAACAAAGAAATCAATCAACATTACATAGAATTCATTTAAAAAAGACTCAATAATTCAATAATTAAAATTACAACCATAAATGCAAAATCAAGCAAAATACAGTTTTAAAAAAAACACACAAAAACAAACAAACAAAACAAATACAAAATAGAAAATAAAAAAATATATATATATTTTTTTAAAATTGCTATTTGCTAAAGAAAAAATAAAATTTTTCAGCAATAATTGTGAAAAAGGAAATAAAACTGTTAATACAATACAATACAATATAAAGCAATACAATACAGTACCAAGCCGTTTAACTGTCTTACACAAAAACAATAACAATAAAGAGGGAAATATTACTGAAAATCAAAAAAAAAAAAGACCCAAACTGTCGAGATCCTAAAATACACATAAACAAAGAAAACAAAAAGAAAAAAAAGAAAGGAAACACTTAATATTTAAAAACAACAAACAACTATTCATCAAACACATTAAAAAATCAAATTCTAAGCAACAGCAAAACAAGAAAAATGATTTTTTGGTGAAAAACATCCATACCAAGAGAAAATTACCTAAATAAATAAAAATCATATGTCCTTAAACACAAAGAAAAAAAATAAACACAGAAACAAAAAAATAAAAATAAAAAACTCTTCAACCCCCCTCTGCGCCCCCCCCCCCCCACCCCCCCAAAAAAAAGAAATTAAAAAAAACAAACAAACAAACAAACAACAACATCATAAAACAAGTTCAAAATATAAACAAGGTTTTTGGGTGATTAATAACTAGACTCGCATAGCTGCAAGCATGCAAGTCAAACAAGAAAAATAAAAAATGAGTGGATACACAACCACAAAAATTAAAAATTATTATTATTATTATTATTATTATTATTATTATTATTATTATTATTATCATAGACAAACAAAACAAGAAAAGATTTGTGGGTGAATAAAAGTTAGGTTTCCATTGCCTCATGCATCCGATTCAAAACCAGAACGAAACAAACAAACTACATAAAACAAACAAAATTAGTCAAATGAAAACTCAAATAAAAATAACAGTGCTTGCCAATAGGAGTGCTTCCTAAATAGCTGTCAACATGTATTTTGTACCGCTTTTCAGGGGAAGCAACTCTCATTGACCTACTTTCGGTTTATTTAGGATAGCTGTCAACATGTATTGTGTACCGTATTTCAAGGGAAGCAACTCTACTTTCGGTTTATTTAGGGATAATGCCTATTCAATGCACCCAAAGCAGCATGCAACAACAGTATCAAAACAACAGCATGCAACAACAGCATCAAAACAAACTTAACACAAACAAAAGAATTTAAAAAAAACAAATTGAAAAGTCAAACCAACACACACAAACACAATATTATTATTAGACTCAGAAATTGTGTTTTCCACAAAACATCATCACAGATATTTGTTATCTGGCCAAGTCACACAAAATCATCTATAGAACATTGCGAATTGTTCAATACATGCAAGAAGCACACAAGAGTACAGGTGAAAAAAAACACAAAATAAATCTATCCTGTATAGTTTATGTATATTTTTTTTCTTCCGAATTGCAAGGTACACATTTTGAATTAATCAAGCTAAGCAGCAATAGTTTTATTATAATAATGATTATTATTAAGATTATTACTACAATTCAAGTCATATAAACATTGATCTATTATGATGATGATGATGAAGAGGAGGAGGAGGTGGAGGAGGAGGAGGATTTTTTTTATATGCTTATACAGTGGAACCTCCGGTATACGACCGTCCAAAATCTGAGAAAAAACGGTCTTATAATAGAGGTGGTCTTATACCGGAAACAAGGGGTAAGGTGGGGGGGAGGGGGTTCAGGCTCGGAGGGTATGTAGTCATAATCTTCACACTCACCAGCATGTATTCTCTGACAAAGGAAACTGTCAAACATGTTTCATTTTTAGCTTTGTCTTTTATTCACAACTTCAAAAATAGAAAACAGTCGAACCACTGCCAGACGCGTTCATCCACGTCTGTCAGTGCAGAAGCTCTCAGTTTCGATGTTTCCCTTTTTGCCACTTTCTCCACTCTCCCATCGTAGTTTCACAGATTCCTTATCCTTTATGATGAGCTGAATTTGGGTCTTCCCAACGTCTAAACTTCTTGCAATAGACAAACAACTCTCCCCATTTTCACTTCTTTCAATCACTTTCATTCTCTCTGCCAAACTCAAAACGTTTCTCTTGCGCGACGCCATTTTGACAGCCAGTGTAGGCGAGTAATGTCCCTTATTTGCGAACCGGAAATAGCAGACAACAGCAGGCGTACACTAACATGAGAGAAAAAACGAAAGGTACAGACAGCAAATTAACTGATATCTCTTTTAAATTGCCCTAAGACGGTCGTATAAAGGGCTTAAGACACGGTCGCTGGTCGCATAAACGAGGTTGTCGCATACCAGAGGTCATTTATTATTGGAAGTGAATCCGTCAGAAGTTTTCAGGTCACATAACGGAGGGAGTCGTATACCAGAGAGCCGGATACCGGAGGTTCCACTGTATTATTATTTTTTATTATTAAATTAAATAACAGCAACTGACTCAAATCAAACTCAACAAAATAAAATATCTCAATTAATAGCAACACTCCAACAACACCAAAAACGAACACCACAAACAACAAAAACAATTCTCACTTTCTTGAGATGCTCGATGCCATCCTCTTGGTGTTTCTGACATTCGGCCAGGAGCGTGACGATCAGCTGCAGAACATCAGAGTGGATCAGCTTCAGAGAGAGAGACTTGGTCCTCGTCTCCTTCATCTCGCTGTGCAGAAGTGAGGAGAAATAACCAGAGAACGCAGCCATTTGACTGGGGTCGACCGTAACGCTCTTACCGTCAGAGCACATGCACAGGTAGCTGGAGTCATGATTGGCCTGTGACTTGGAAGTTGCTGAGGTGCCACAGCCAGAAAATTTCACGGCCATGGTGATACGTCTGGTTGCTGTGGTGTATGTGATCAGTGTCTGCAACATAAAATAATTATCGTACTTATTAGATTTTGAAAGAAAAAATCTATCAGTGTAAGAAATAAGTCGCTTTACACAATCTGAAACACAAAGAAATTGTCATAGATTTTAAAACTAAACATGTATTTGAAAACAAATCATTGTATAACTAACAATGAGACTGAAATATATATAATCAAATAACACATGACTAATGAGACAGCAACACATGTAACAGCTTCAAAGCATTATCTAACAATATGCTACTGCAACAAAGGGTTGGTTAAAATAAATAAATAAATAAATTAAATAAACACACTCACAAATGGTTCATACATAAAAAGCAACCATGTTCCAAAATTGGATCTGACATGCAACAGCATTTTTTTTCACACAAAATGTGTATAATACACCAAAATCACAGTTGTGTGCATGTACAGTGTAGGTACATAATTTCAAGAAAAGGATGACATTTTGTGACCCAAGAAATATAAAAAAAATCGTCAAAAGAGAAAACAGTGACAGCAATTTGTTGCTAGTAGTAGTAGTAGTAGTAGTAGTACGAACAAAAAATTCTGCAGGAAAAAAATCTTCACAAGAAAAAATCAGACAGCAATAAGTTTTTGAAAGAACACACAATACAGTAATGTCTCTATTAAGCTTTAACTTAAGACAGAATATAATCAAACTACGGAATGTAATATTTTTCTAGTGTTGTGTGTCAAAATGTTTAACAGGCACGCAATATCCTTGATAAAAGTTTTGGTCAAAAGTCATGCATTAACGCCAGAACTATCACCCATACATACTTTATTCAAAAATAGTACTACGCCCAAGCTATTAGGACAAGGATCTATAAGCAGGCAGTTATTAAAATACAAAAGCTGATTTGAAATATGCTTAAACAATGTATGCTACCTACTGATGATGCAAGAAGTCTATAAAGAATGTCACTACTTTTGTGAGGAGACAATATCTTCAGTTAGTTTAAAATGGAAGAGTGTTTTGGCTGAAATTTGTGATAATTTACAATGAAAGACAACGCTTTTATTCGAGACAAATAGGTCACTAGGGCTTATTTGAGAAAATTATTATGCTTGAACCGAGGGTTTGCAAATGAATCCAAAATGGCAGACGACTGTCAAGAGTAGATCAGTGCTAGACTCAACAGCCGGATAATCAATGATCAAGGTGTTTCGAAGACTGTTCGACGAAGGCATACAAATATTTAAGCTCACAATGACTAGTATGTTGGATGGCAATAAGCAGCGTCAGAAACACACAAAATTACTAGTAAGGTTTAAACAAAGACTTTCAACATTTGTAGTTCCTGTATGCACAATCTATTTTTTGTACTTGTATATCATCAATCTAATTTTATTTTTAAAATGCGCGCGACACGCCTGACAATAATCAATATAATCAATATGTTGTTTGTGAGCAACAATAATCCTTTGTGTGTGGCTCTGCATGAAATCCAATCAATATGTAAATCCAATCAATAAATAAAATTAATAGGTAGTTTATGAGTAGCAATAATCCCTGACCAAACAATTCAAATGATCAACATTTTCGTGTTTGCCTAATATATTCACATCAAGCGCATCAACACTCTAAAATATTACTTTCTTTTAATGTATCCAAAATATCTGTTTTTCTGTCTGACAGCTTGAAAGCTATTTCTTTTTATTATTATTATTATTATTATTATTATTATTATTATTTTGATAAAATACTGGTAGACACCAAATTATTATTATTATTATTATTATTATTATTATTATTATTATTATTATTATTATTATTATTATTTTGATAAAATACTGGTAGACACCAAACCTGTTTTTTTGGCTTTCAAAATTTTTATTCCGCCGTTCTTCAGAAATGACAAACATTGACAAACATAAAATATACACATATATGTATTTATTATTATTACTTTTAATATAATTATTATTATTACTTTTCATATATACTTATTTTTTGTGGGATTGGTGGTGGTGTGAACAAATTATTTCTTCTTTGTTGTCTATTTTTGTATTTATTTAATTTATGGCTTACTTTTACCACAAAGCAAATGGCTTCATAAATAACCACACTAAAGCAATAAAATTCATTTTTAGAAGTGGGGTAAGTAAAAAGAATTGAACAAATAAAAAATTAAAGGTGCACATAATACCCGATTCTACAGTATTCTATGCAAAGTCCAACGTCAAGATTCAAGATACATTTTCAGGGATTAATCTTGAAAGTGACCATGATAGGTCATTTGACCAGTTCACAGGAAAAACAATAGGTCATTTTGGAAAGCAATAAGTCACACAGTCTCATTCGATCGCTTATCAGTACAAATTATAAAAATAAAACAGTAATAAACATGATAAATCAAGCGATAAAGATACAGATACCAGTACAGTTGTAGTAACACTAAGAGTAAGAGATCGAGAAAATAATAATATTATATACTTATAGTTATACTATTACCAAATGAAGAATAGGCCTATAAACTAAAAGTAATGGAGCCTGCGGCTGAAGCACATACTGCAGGAAGAGTTATTTTACCCTGTTTGAATATTAAACATGGTATAATTTAACTATAAAAGAAGGAAAGAAAACAAAAACAGAAGGCAAGTGTCGACCGGTATCGGTCTCAAAGACCTTTATCAAGACATTTCATGATGCTGCTGACATTTTTTATGTTTCTATGGAAAAGTACAGGTCCGCATCCATTCTTTAACCTTGTATAATTACCTCCACAAAATAAAATAAAAAATAAATAATTATAAAAATAATACTTACTAATGAATAAAGAAATGAACACAAATAAATGAAATAAAATAAATAATTAAAAAAAAAATTAGTTTAAAATAACCCACATACAAATCATCTATGTCATGTGTCACATCATTAGTACACGCTACACAATCTGTGCCCTGCCAAAAGAGGGAGACAATCCAACAGTGCCAAAGTACATAAATGTAAATAGATCCGTAAATCATTAGTTAGAAAATAATAATAATAATAATAATAATAATAATAATAATAATAATAATAATAATAATAATGACATTACTAATAATATAATAATGTGCATCTTTAAATAAAATTTAAAAAACAACTAGGCTATAGTAGTACTATTATAATAGGCCTAAACACCATGTTGTTAATGCTTTGAGCCGAAAGTTTAAGAACATGCAAACAGGAGTGACGTAATCTGGTAATCTGCATTTCGTGTCTCCAAATTTGCTACATGTATTAGTCCCGGTTTCATTATTTATAGTAAAGTCTATTAGTCTTTGCTACTTAGCCTACAGTACCTGTACTAAAATTATTTTTTTTAAATCGTTTTTTGGGGGGGCTTCTTCGAAGTTTTATTGAGTTCGCAGGTTGTATAGAACTTTTTAAATGACAAATCTTCTCAAAGTTTGACCGCCCGATCGTAAAATCAATAGGTCACTTGACCAGCTGGCTGGCAAAACAATCGGTCATTTCAAATTTTTATGCGTCAATGACCGATGACCGACGCCAAGAATAAACCCTGCATTTTTCATCCCCATAAATGACAAGGAAATTTGGTGTATGATGTGATGATTCTGTATACAAGGACAATAATATGGACCAAACTAGTATAACATGCATTTCTGCATACACTACATCACATTTCCACTGAAAAAAAAAATTCCTTAACAAGCAACTCTTTACTTCCAGAGACTCATCACATTACACCATTCCTGTCTGCCATTATTCCACTTTGACTGGTCAATCAAACTTCTCGCTGATGTTTCCAGAGCATACAATCGCTTGAAGATATATATAAGTTTTTAAAAAATTACCATTTTAGGAAATATTAAAACACAAATAAAAAAATTAATTTAAATACCATCTTAGAAATAACTCAAGAAAATGAAACAAAAAAACCACCTCCTCTTTATAAGTTTGTTCTTCAAAGATCTAGTTGTCGAAAACACACTTTTCTATATTTTTGGTTTTTTTGCTGGTCAACTAAGTGCAAAAATAATTATATTTACAACAAATTAACACTCATGCTGTACAAATTACTGGCAAAGTAAAATACAAGCCTCTAAAAAACAAAGAAGAGAGAGATTTATACACCCAAATAGGTGTGTGTAATATTTTATTACGTAGAAATTCTATTTGTTTGTGGGCTCTTCTAGAAGCTATGGCAACAAGAGATAAACAGAGCCAATGGCCGTTCAATTTACGTTAATACTTTACAAATATGGTGTTTAGCAGAACCAGCAAATGGGTTCTCGTGTAGGCACAGAAGCTTCAAATAACAAAGGTCTTATATAAAGAACAGGCAATGATTTCTTCACAAAAGAACAGGCTTACTGTATGGTAACCAGCAAGTGAAACTGAAGTCTAAGATGAAAAACACAACTCACGAAACCAGTACCAAATAAGAAAATGCAGACCGAAGAACAGTGCATGTGCATGTGATCCACCAGAAGCCCTCTTGTCTTGCCAGCTGGTTATGCACACACTTCATTAGCAAAGTCTACAAACTTCAGACAAGCTGGACCTGCACAATCATCGCTGCTTTCCTCACACAAATTCCAAAAGACCAGAACTAAGCACGGTAACAAAAACAACAACTTTGCAGCCAGCAGCTAACTGCTAAGACTAGTAATTTACAAACAAGTCCACAAATGGTTCTTACATGTCTCTGCAACAGCCTCAAGTTTTCTCCACTCTCTCTCCACACAGCCACTAAATAGCTGTCCAATCCTATGGCACTGCAGGGAGACAAGCCAAAACTTAGGGGTTGGTGGTCTTCCGCTAGAAGCACTAGTTGCCACTCACGTGTATCAATTGCTCGATTTTTGGCAAATCTATCAATAAGCTATGTTTAGCCATTTGTGCCTCAAACTGTCAAATCACAGTTGCAGGATCAAGACAAGTAGTGTGACTTTTCCACACAGCAATATGAACCGGTCAACAGCCTGTGAGCTATATCAGACAAATGGCTGAAAAGTTTTCAAGTCTATTATATTAATTTCACAAGTTGCTCCAGGCCTTCCACAGTACAGTTTAACTAACTCAAATGGCTTTTTCTATGCTGCAGATGAATGACTTTCCTTGTACACTGACAAACATCTTTTGATCGAACACTAGTATAAAAATAGCATGTAATAAGTTAGATCGGGCAATCAGCAAAATTTATAGTTACCACAAAATATACAAACTGGTTTCCCTTCAAGTTACATTCAAGCTGCATTTACGATAGCACACCTTCTCCATACAACATTCGAGAATGGACTGGCTTGACACTGAGTGAGGCCAGGAGAGTTGCTGAGGACAAAGATGGAGTACACTGGTTAAAGGACCATCTATGGTGCTCCAACGGCTTTAGAGTTACGGGATAGGATAGGATAGTGACCACAAATCCTTCCTTTTAACTTTTTCTTCTGCTTGTTAACACAAACCAGTAAATACTAAAATAGTGACCAGCACTAGCAATATTTTAATAACATAATTACATCTCCTAGTGTACTAATTTTTCATCATTAGCTCTGTGCAAGATGTAGTAACTGTTGCTGATGAAGAAAACTTGTATAGGGTATTACAGGTGTCAACAAAAATGTAATCCCACAGCAAACAGCAGAAGAAAGCATGAAACGGTTCAACATGCTGTACAATACTTGAATTTTGGACTTTCTATTGGGAGGAGAGGAAGAGGAGTCCTAAATAAATACCAATGTACATGACTACATGCAGGATAATGAACACAAAGGACAGCTGGTGGTAGAGCACTCCATCAGTATAATTAGCATGTCAGGGCAAGTGGGGGAGTCTGCAGTTTTATCTAACATAACAATACCCACACTAGGAAGCTGCTAAAATAAATTAGCTCTGCCCACTTTTGTACCAGTATGTAAACGGATCTATCAGTCACTCATTGGCTTCACACAACGAAATCACAAATGCGCAGATCACACAGAATACAGGCAAAAACCATCATTCTGGTGGTGTTTTTTTTCTAGAAAGAACTTCTCTGTCAAAAAGAACTGAACACATCATCTTCTTCTAGAAAGACATTTTATAATGGAAACACCTCGATTAAACAGAATAGGGTTAGGCACAAATGTAGGTAATGATCATCCTCAGTTTCAAAACCAATTTTTCTCTATCACATGACCAAAAATAAAATACAGCTAACAAGAAAAATCACCTCTAACTCTTCAAAATTTGCAACAGCAATAGTCATCAGTGATTAACAAAAAATATTTTTTCTCTCCTTCTTTGGATCAAGAATAATACATAAGCTATAGAGAAATAATATCACAACCTAATAATTTTACAACAGAAAGAAACGTTGAAAAGCTTCTCGAACATAGTCAACCAATTATTATTGCTCCGTCTAAAAACAAGCACAATCAATAATCAGAAATAAATAAAGATTAGAGGAATACAAAATAAATAAATAAAAACTCTTCATCATTCCTGAAACCTTTTCCCACGTAACATGAGCTATTCTCAGCATCAGCTTATAAACCGAGTTCTATATAAATTATAAGCTAAAACCTGTGCAGCAACCACCGCTGTCATTGAGGAATTTATAAAAATAGATGATGGAGTGCTAGTAAGTGCCGAAATTAGCCATGTGACGTTGCAGAATTACATAAGCCTTTTGTTACACACATGCATAAAATCAAACAATCAATCACTATTTATCCTACTACATGAAAAGACTTTTGTTACACACACAAATAAATACAAATTAATCACTATTAAAATTCCTACTAGTACTACACAAACATTTTCTGAGGCTGATAAATGCAGAAAAAAATGTAAGAGGTAAGAGAAAGAGCTCCCTATATACAGGTTCACACGACTTTTCCATAAACTAAAACATGATGCATCCTGCAGTTTGGATTTCACCACTGATTATGCAACGCAACATCTATTACTACCAGGCAGCTCTAAATAAGAATAAGTAAAACATGTTGTTTGAATGTTATCTTGTCATTCACTTAGCTCATACACGAAACACACTTAAGTCTCAATAAACTTTTGTTTGTTTGCTACAAAAGCAGTTCTCGTTGACTACCTGCTTTTGACAAGAGAAAGAAATTCAGTTTATTGTGTTCATTGTTCACACCACTGGATAGCAATACAGTTCACCGTGTTGGCGTTTCCTTTCAACACTGATTCGACAAAGAAAACATCTCTTCTGTGTGTTTCTCTCTTGCATAAGATCAGACATCAAACCTTTTGTTGTTAGCTTTTTACAAAAACAGCTTTATACGTTCCATCACTGTCTGCCTGCTTTTGACTATAGAGAGAAATTCTGTATATTGTGTTTTTTGTGTGTGTTCAGCACTGACCAACAAAAAAAAATCACATACATGTGATGTATATATATATTCATTTTGTGTGGGTGTATCTCTTGATTTGAAAAAAAAAATGTTTTCTCATGATTAGTTTTTAGTTAATACATATATAGTAGTAATAGTATTATTAGGTTCTGAATCATTTAACATTTTTACAAGAGAGAAATTCAGTTCCTTTTGTTTTTGTTTAACACAGAAAGGATATCTTTTATTCATGCTGGTGTGATTCAAGAAGCCTAACTGCATTATTGTTAATTTCTCTTACAAAATTCTGTTAATCCTTCAAAAGCTTAATCCTGTAAATGTTAAGTCATGTGTCCCTCAGCTTTTGATGAAACAGATATTAACCGAAATGATGAATTCACATTGAGGTTAAATGTCTACACCCACCAGTGCAGGGCTGAGCTTTAACGTTCGCCAATGGCCCCTAAAAATAGTGTGTGGCGAGCTCGATTTGGGGTACCATTCGCCCGGCTGGCGACAGTGGTAGAGATTCTGTACCTGTACACGGACTTTTGACTTGCAATGTAAAACAAAACACGCGCCAACCGCTTCTGCAGTCAGCACCGGAGACCCGTTCCGATGCATGCTAGGAAGTTAGGTAACGCTAGCACAGCGAGGGATTTGCGAAGCAAAAATAGCCTTTTCTCGCGAGACTTTCTTCTTTCCCTCGCCGCGAAACGCTACTGCCCTGCGAGATCCTAGCCTTCTTGCTTCCTTGCGTGTATCGGAACGAGTCTCTGACTTCCTTAATGAGTCACGCGAGACTTGCCGTACTTTCGATATTCCCCATTCTCAGTCTTTTGTCAATCTCGAACGATGTGGCGCTTTTTAAGCGGTGTCTCGGAGCCTCCAGCAAAAAAAAAAAAGTCCGAAGAAGAAAAAAACCAGCTGAAGAGTTTTGGAACATTGAGGAGGAGGATGTCGATGATGAATAAATTATACAGTGCTTGTTTTAAAAAATGAAACAGTGTTGTTGTTGAAATTTATCTTGTTTATTAGCTGCAATAGTTATACAGTTTAAAAAAAATGACCGTGCTTTCAATCAAGGGGTCTGGCAACCTGAGAAATATTTTGGCAACTTCAACTTCCCAGGTTAGGAGCCCGGCTGGCTCCTTAGCCTGGCTTGCTAAATCTCAGCCCTGCCAGTGGCGATATGGCAGATGGGGATAACCATCCCAAGGAAAGTGGGGTAGGAAATAATTCAACACTGAACCACCCTAGCAATCATACTGCTAAATTGGACAGTAAAAAGGACACTTTTTATTTCATCCCCGCTCCTCCCCCCCCCCTCCCACCCTATGGATTTGAACCTGGGTCATCAGTGTGCCAAGCGAACGCTCTACCACTTGAGGTATGGCGGAGGGACAATTAACAGAAATCAGAATATATAGTTAACAATTAACTGTGTTTTCTTTTCCAGCTCTAGCATTGATTCAACAACAAATGCATCTCATGAGTCATATTGTTCCTATTATGTGCTTATGATCATGCTGAATTGAGAAATTTGAGGAAGAGGGTTAGGGGACTGGAAGATTGGCCTTTGTGATCAATTTATCATTTGTTACACACACGTGTCTCTTGCTGTTTGAAGAAAAGAAAAAGACTAGACCTTGGTTTATACTCTCATCCGAAGATGTCAAATGCTATGACAAACTAGAAGGGCAAAGCCCATATGGCTCACATGCTCCTTATGAAACTTACAATATTTAACATAAAAATGACTGCCCAGAAAGTAAAAAAATTGAAACCTATCCTATCCTATCCCGTAACTCTAAGGTCGTTGGGGCACCACAGATGATCGTTTAACCAGCGTACTCCATCTTTCTCTGTCCTCAGCAACCCTGAGGACTTCGCTCAATGTCAAGCCAGTCCATTCTCGAATGTTGTCCTCCCACCTCTTTTTCAGACTCCCTCTTCTTCTACCTCCTTGCACTGTGCCTTGCAGGATGGTCTTTACAAGGCTTGATGATCTGGTGACGTGGCCATACCATAGGAGTTTTTGTTTCTTCACCACTGTGAGCAGGTAATCGTGTTATCCAATGGCTTGTGTGATGGTCTGTCGGACTTCGTCGTTGGTGATGTGCTGGGTGTAGGAAATGCCCAGAAGTCTTCTGTAGCACCTCATCTCCATGCTTTGTATTCTTCGTTGTAGATCTGCTGTGAGGGTCCATGTTTCGCAAGCGTATAGGACGATGGAGATGACAAGGGAGCGCAGGAATGTAGGCTGATGGTCATGTCTTTCCAAATTGGCTTCAACCTTGTCAGGGCAGCAGTTGTTTGTGCGATCCTGGAGAGGACTTCTTGTCGAGACCCATTGTCTGATACAATGGCTTCTAAATATTTGAAGCTATGCACTGTGTTGAGGGATTGGCCTTGGTCTTTGATGTCTGTGTTGATGGCACTGGTGTTGCTGGTCTTCATTGTGATCTTCTCAGCACTTATTTCCAATCCATAGGCTCTGGAAGTGGTGTCAAGCCTCTGTACCAGCTGTTCAAGTTCTTGTTCCTCTCCAGCCAATCCATCAATGTCATCCGCAAAACGAAGGTTGGAGATTGCTCTACCCCCTATGCTGACTGTGCCTTCGTGATCTGCAAGGGCATCTGACATGATGCACTCTATGAAGAGGTTGAAGAGTGTTGGAGAGAGTAGGCATCCCTGATGCACACCGATTGTTGTTTTGAACCAGTATCCGATGGCACTGTTGTGGAGGACTGCACTGGTAGCCTTGTCATACAGGCTTTTGATGACTTCAATAATTTTAGGGCTGATGTTGTACACTCTCATGGTTGCCCAGACTCGGTCAAACAGGTGCACGACGATACGCCTAACTGTCAATTCGCCTCAGTCAACTCCCCTGAACATTAGGTCAAGCCGCCTAGGGTTAGGGTTTGGGGTTAGGGTTACCCACTAACACAATACAACACAATCCAACACAACGATTAAGTTGTGCATTCAAAAACACATGTAGGGCAATTGATTTGAGATGTTGCGAATTGACTGAAAACGAGATGAGGGGAATCGTCGTTAGGCGAATCGTCATACACCCGGTCAAACGTCTTTTTGAAGTCTACGAACACGTGATATAGATGTTGTTGGTGCTGTACCATTTCTCGCAGATTATTCTGAGGTTAAAAATCTGGTCAGTGGTACTTCGCCCTGCCCTGAATCCTGCTTGTTCTTCTGCTATGATTTGTTCAGCTTTGGGTTTCAACACGTTGAGTATTATTTTCAGGAGGACCTTGCTGGGATGGCTGATTCATGAGGTTGATCACTTGATGCCATGATGGTGCGGTATTGTTCACATTCCTGAAGGTTACAGAAACGATGAGACAGCAAACGGATTAAGGCGAAGCTTACTTCAAGAAAACAAACACTCAACAAACGCCACAAGTGAAATCTGTCATCAATAAATTGTAATTTTTTGTCAGGCAGCGTGGAATGCCGAATTGGAATCAGTGAGTGTCAAGCATAAACCAAAATTAATTTTCTATTCAACAAACACCACAGATGTCAAATATGGTTTTGTTATAAGATAGAAGAGGATATAAATTGGTTAGTGCATCGATTCAAGTGTGTAATATATCCGTGCATAGTTACGAGTACTTTACCGATTATTCCAAAGCTCATTCACTTGTGTTTTGGTTCTGACAGACGACAGCCATCCACATCCAGTCTAGGAGAGACAGAGCTAGAATATAATTTCATCGAAAACAACCCTAATTGGTTTATTCCACACGAAAATAACACATTTATTGTCTTTCCTGTATGTAAAGACAAAAATATACAGCATTCATGTCTGACTTCTCAGAAAACTGAGATTAATCAATTTATTCGAAAACGCGACTGTCATATTACTTTAAAAAAAATCAAAATGGCGTCTCACGGCAGAACAAGCGGATGGCCCAGAGACAAACAAAATTCAAGCAGTGGTAGTGGATACAAAACGTCTTATGGCACAACAAACTCTCTTACGCTCACATTAGAAAGGACCATAAATCTGTAAGAATTCTTGCTCTGTCTGATTTATATTTGTGTCAGTTTTATAGTGTTATGCTGCAAACCCGCCATGTTTTTATGCTTGGTTTTATACCAAAAAGAGATAAAGTTGATTTAAAGAGAAATCGGAATACGAGAATAAATAAGAAGTGACGATAGCACACATTCACACACAACAAATATTCATAGCTGATATAACATGCGTGATAATTTTATTGTTATTGGTTATATTGCATTGTGGTGTTTTTTTGCCTTTTTGAATAATTTTATTGATTGTATTTGATCTGCAGTTACCCACTGAGCAATTACACATTTGGCACGAAGGAGCCGCTGTATGAAAAAGACAGTTCTGTTGCTGCTCGTTTCCAGAGAATGCGCCAGGAGTTTGATAGATCAGGCATGCGACGTTCAGTAGAAGGTGTTTTGATTGTTCATGAGCACGGTCTGCCTCATGTTCTGTTGCTACAGCTGGGAACAACGTTCTTTAAGTTGTAAGTTTTGCCTTTATGCTATTTCTTGGACTTAAAGTGTGATTTGTCAAGTGTAAGTCACTAAGTGCAATCTTCATGACTGCATACGACTGACAATACCCACAAATCAGTAAGGCAAACAGCTATAGTATGTATCCATATGAGTGAATATGTTGGATTATAAATTAGATTGTTTTATGTGTTCAGACCAGGAGGAGAATTGCAAACTGGGGAAGATCAGACAGCTGGACTGAAAAGGCTTCTGACAGAGGTGAGTCACTGATTTTACCAGGGGCCGTGGTAGCGTTTGGGAAGTGGAGGCTTGCACTAAAAAGTGGGGTGAACAGAGAGAGAGACAGAACGACAGCTAATACCCCGTCAGTTGTTCATAATTTCAAAATAAGCTGATATCATTGATGCTAATGCAATGCAGCACCTCTGCTTTATTCGGTGAGAATATTAAAAAAAAAGTTTGGTTTGAGCATCACAGGTTTTCCATCGCACATACTTGCTCTCATGTTCTGAAATGGGTGAGAGCTGGACACACAGTTCAAGCACTACATCCTATTTCCTGTAATCCTGAGTGGGCCAAACGTTTGCTAAAGGCCACCAGAATTTCGGATATATGCTAATATAAAACAAGGTCTAGTCTGCAACTTGCAAGTATGCACACATTCCACCACACCGACTTTTTACAAATCCTAACGCGCTGCCCTATACAGGTGAGTGCCAGAAACATAATACAAACCTAGCAAGTGCTAGGACCTTCTCCCACACCCCTGGTCCTCTAGGATTGTGCTCTGATGATGCAGCAAGTTGGTGCCTTGGGCGCTTTGAATTAGATCCCGGTTTGGCCAGCGCCTTGAGCAACTCTTGAGCTGGTAAAGAGCAATATAATAAGAATTTGGATGCATGGGTAATGAATATTAAGCAAAATCCAAAAAAAGTTATCTAGAATGAGAATTGTGTGATTTGTCTACTTTCCAGTTTTGTGCATGACTATGATAAACATGTTTTTTTTTCAGACCCTAGGTCGTCAGGATGGAGCTCCCATGGACTGGGTGGTAGAAGACACCATTGGCAACTGGTGGAGACCAAACTTTGAACCACCACAGGTAGTAAGCACAAAAACATTTTTTGCCGCTATTAGGCTGCCATTATGGAGGCAGTCGGACCAAACGCCACGCTGACCTCAATCTGAGTCCACCTATTTTTTTTCTTCCAAATATCAAAGCTTTAAATGTCTACCGATGGATCTTAACCTATAATAAGGTTTTGGGCAGGGCAATTGTAGTGTAAAGGTGACGATTTTCTTCTGCAGCAGCACGCCAGCATACAAAACTAGAACTTTAAGAGTGCAAACTTAGTAGTGTGCACTATAGTTCTGAAAATAGGTCTCATTTGTATTATTTTGTTAGCCATCCTGACAAGACATGTGCCACCTCAGATATGCTTACTAACTGGTTATGTACTAATGTAGTTTTAGTTTCACAGGCAAAATTTGTTTATTTCCTTTCTTCATGGAGTGCATTTTTTGACACACAATTCAAAGCAATTTTCATGCAGTTTGATGTCTAAATTTGCACATCTTTAATTCAGTTCGAGTGCAGCACTTACTAGTTTGGAATTTACTCAGAAAAAAGTAATAATAAATTACTTGTTCAAATTGCAATTCCCCAATAACTTGAGGCACATATTTGCTGGATGAATGCTGAAATCGCTTGTTCTATGCCTTCTCCCTTGAGGTAAATTTTGTATCGGTGTAGCAACTATGTATGTGCTGTTTTAATTTTTTTTAAATTTGTGTGCAGTATCCTTATATCCCAGCACACATCACCAAGCCAAAAGAACACAAGCGGCTGTTCTTGGTTCAGCTTCCTGAAAAGGCACTTTTCGCAGTTCCACGCAACTATAAACTGGTGGCAGCCCCTCTTTTTGAGCTCTATGACAACTCAGCAGGCTACGGGCCCATCATTTCCAGCCTCCCTCAAGCTTTGGGCAGGTACGTCAAGTTTTACGCCACTTTTATGCCACAATTTAAAAATAAATAAATAAATAAAAAGTTGGCAGCAACTGCAGGTCTTCTCCTTGAGTATGTGTGTGTATATATTCATGGGGGTGATGAAAGGTTGCCTCACCTTTTGAGCCGTGTGTGCCTCCATGTGTAGCTCTGTGTGTTTGTGTGTCTGACAGTACCTGTGTGTGTGGGTGGGTGGGGAGGGGAGGGTGCATTTGTGCGTTTAGGGGTAGGATGTAGCATTTATGACATCATGGTCAAGATCTGTTAATTACCATTCTTCATATCCTACGTCGACTCTTTTCTTGTACATGTAACTTTTTACGTGTTACTTGATATTTATTTATTTATCTCCCTGCTTTTGAAAGTTGTATTTGGATGAGTAATAACATTTGCTGTTTTTAAATTTCCCATAATTTTGTTATACATTTTGACCGTTCTTGTTTTGTCAATCTTATTGAGGTATTGGTGCATTGTTTTCATGTATTCTTACTCTCTTGTCATTTTTTTCATTATGAGCTATCGGGCTGTTGTTGCTTGTTTGTTGTTTACTTCCAAGTTCCAGTATTTATTTCTGTTTAATTTTCATCTTTTAATGAAATTACATTGCTTCTTTATTGAATGCAATCTATTGATTGTACTGCGCATGTGCATTTGCTTCATGTGCCTTGAGCAGACTATTGTTTGCTAGTGCGCTTTATAAATGAAATTATTATTATTATTATTATTATTATTATTATTATTATTATTATTATTATTATTATTATTATCACTGCAGGCCAACTGTTCCAGTGATTTCTTATTTGACAGAAATTGTGTGTGTTTGAAATAAATCTGTCATTTTCGTTGTGTTTCAGATTTAACTTCACATACAAGTAACAATGAAAGGAACCCTCATTTAGGAATTCATCATTCGTCATCATTGTTGTTGCTTGTGTGGATGTGATGGCAGCCAAATGTTTTTACATGTTTTAAACCTTTTATTCATGGAGCAGCAAAGCCCAGTGGACAAGATTCAGACCGTTCTGTGTTCAGTGAGCGTTGTAAAGGAACACTAATTATGACTTCAGACAACCTAATTGAAGAACATTGCGTTGTGTTATTGAGGGAACATTATATTGAGATGTTGAAGAAAAGTTGGCTTTCGTTGCTTCCTGGAAATGACTGTTTTTATCCTACAGTAAAGATGTTGTCGGGCTTGAGATGCTTTCTGAATATTATTGAATACTGTAATGATTGTTTAAATGTGACTAAATGTTTTCCAGTTCTCAAGTTGGGAAAAACAAAAAGCACAGAAAACTCTTTGTGTTGCGTTGTCATCTTTGGTCGTTTGATAAGCAAACCTGTCCTCGGTTGTTTTTAAAATACATGTTACCAAGAGGCAGATAATGCTTCTAATTCACGCATTTCCTTAACTGCTATTGCTACTGCCTCGTTCATACAACCATCGAAAACCAAAGTGAGTGGAAGGTTGGAGCGAAAGTAGTTGCATTTAAAACATCAAATATAGGGGAGGTAACACCAGGATCTGTAGCAACTTGTAGGTAATGCTGGCTTCTCTCCCCTCTTTTAAGGGCGAAAATGCAATCTCGTAAATCCGCGCATTGAAGAAACAAGCGTTATGTCTTGGACTGTAAACCTATCTCTTCAGGTATAATACTAATTCTAATGACCAAAAGTATTTATAGTAAACAAAAACAAACAGTACATGCTTATTTTTTACTCCTGTGGATGAGAGTATAAACTGTGTACATACCCACACAATTCATCGCACGGACTTTAAAAGATCCTAAAGCTGACGTCCCAGTCAGGCGAGTGCCCGCTAAAAAAAATACACCCAGCAAGCACTAGGTCCATTCTCCCCCATTGTCAGGCGCCCACATTGGGCTCAGTTGTCTGGGCGTCAGAGGAGGCACCTAAGGCAGCTTTTGATTGATTGATTGTTGCTTTAGGTCCAGCGGACTCTTCCGAGCCAAATCAGGACCGGACAACCCCCGATCCTCATAAAAGATCTGCTGAAACAACCCTAGTGGGAAAATTGAATGCCCTCCACCGGTCAGTCACTTTACAATAAAGACATCCCACGCAGGGGACGGCTGAGGCTTTACCCCAACTACTCGAACCCCCGGGTACAAAAACAAAATAGAATACAAACATCATTATAAATTATCAACAAAACATATACATATAAAATGCCTATATTGCTAAATAATAACATCATAGGAAGCCCTAGTGTACATCCGGCAGAAAGCGTCCAACACTCCCAAGCTGATCCAACAGACCTCATACACAAACAAGGAGTCTTGTCCAGGAAGAGTTTTCAAGAAAAAAGGTAGGTCATTGATCTAGCGAAGAAGAAGATAGTATAGCAGAGTGATAGGACAGAGCAGGAATGGGAAAGAGTAAATGAGGAAGACGGCGACAGTGGGAATTTAAAGCACTAAATTTCCAGAAAGTGGGGATACTATTTATACTGAAACCCCAACCCCAACGGGGGTACTGTTGCCGCAGTGAATCGGTCATGCCTATAAAGGAAAGACAGGTTTTCAACTGGGGCTTTCACTTTTCCCTTTATAGGTTAGAACAATCTACAGTGGCAAGATTGCTCATGACCCCAAGGGGTACCTAAGGCAGCAATGGGGCGGCTTGAGTTAGATCTTGTATCAGCCAGCGTCTTGAGCTGGTAAAGCACTATGACTTAGATCTTGTATCAGCCAGCGTCTTGAGCTGGTAAAGCACTATGAGTTAGATCTTGTATCAGCCAGCGTCTTGAGCTGGTAAAGCACTATAGACAAAAATAAATATTGAAATGAAACGTGTCTATTAATGCATTGCTCTCCACCCTCATTTGTTGTTGAAGTTTGTTTAGTGTGTGTGTGAAAGCGTGAAAATGACAGCTCAGAGCAAACTGCAAGTTGGTTGTGCGCTATACATAAGATAACTTTATTATCTCTTTCAAGGAATTACAGACACCAAGCAAACCAAAACCATTACATTTACAATAACAATAAACAAGCAGCAGTTTTGCTGTACGTACAATAATGCAATCCAATGAAATGAAACACTACTATGTTATAACATCATTATATATACACACACAGGGTTTGCCCCAAAATTGTAATTTAAAATACACTTATATATAAATAACAAATATTTATCAATCAAACACGGACGCGCACACTCATGACTGGCTGACTGGTAATGTAAGACTTGAGTGAATAAAACAGGCAGATGGGGAAAAAAAAGTAGTTATATGATCACAGTATTGTCAGTCACTTAAAGTAACAATTAGGTATTACAAATCCAAGCTGGATTATTATGAACAGGTCTGGTTACAAAACCTAGTTATCACTTTTTAAAATGTAATATTCCTGTTCCATTGGTAGGGGGAGGGAGAGGTGTAGATGGAGAATGAGGTATACAGCAATAAAGACCCATTCCATCGCCTCTCTCTCCCTCTCAAACCACTATCACCCCATCCCTCTCCAACCTCCTCCCTTCTCCCCCCATGCCGACTTTCCCTTGATCAGGTGGTGGTGCGGGGAGTGGGAGACGCGCGGATGTTTCAGAAAGAGCAGAAAGAGAGAGAAAGGGGGGGGAGGGGGCAGAGTGAGGTGAAAGTTTCACTACATATACGAGAGAGAGAGGGACCTTGATGCTCAGCGGGTTTCACACTAAAAGAGCTCTAATAGTAACCGGCAACAAGAGGGTAGCAAGATCAAATTGATGGCACGGTCCATTGGAGCGAAACATCCCAAAGTGTCGGCAGCAGTCTGGTTCATGGCCGATGACCCCCTAAGGCGTTACGACAGCATCCGACGCGTACGCCTAATTGTTGATTTGTGAGAGGCATTTTACGACACATTGTAGCATTAGCAGATTCGTAATAAAATTAAGAAAAACGTTTTTTTAAAAAAGTACTAGTAGTTAGTCTGTGTCAAAAATAGTAGTCAATCTGTGGTAATATCAGTTGAAAAGCATCATGTGGGTAATCTTTAGAGGTAATTTTTCGGAGGCACATTATGAAACAATTCAGCGTTGGCTGAACTGGGTTAGTGGCGGACTCCATTAAAAAACAATTAATGTTACCGAGGAATACTGGTACCAGTGTACTTAGGATACGGGGGAGGGAGAGGGTGGAAGTTACAGAAAGGGATTGGTAAGTAGTACACTTAAAATTACCTCAAATGTTAACAGACAGAGAGGAGAAAGAAGAGGAGGAGAAGGAGGTACTCGTAAATAAAGAAGAATATTCGGTCTGTGGTTAGACCTAGAGGATGGTCACGGAAGGGACGCTACTCGAGAGAGACCAACAACCATTTTGTAGTAATTTTGTAAAAAATTCTTGGTAGATATCGTCACAAAATGGTACCAAGATTTGAAAGTATTTGACATAATAATAAAATGCAGGGGGTTGGATACAGTCAGGCCTCAGGAAACTGCCCCCCCCCCCCCCCCCCCCCCCCCCCCCGCCACCCCCTTCGCACCCCTCTCCCCCCCCCCCAAAAAA
Organism: Oncomelania hupensis; assembly: GCA_036898135.1. Classification (NCBI taxonomy): domain Eukaryota; kingdom Metazoa; phylum Mollusca; class Gastropoda; order Littorinimorpha; family Pomatiopsidae; genus Oncomelania; species Oncomelania hupensis. The sequence goes on along the minus strand of CM072519.1, from coordinate 22,231,018 downwards.
AAAAAAATTAAAAAAAACAAATTACATCCAGGATTACTAGTAGTCAAAATCAATATGGGGTTAAGCCAGTGGTTTTACTGTGCATCAGTTAAAGGTCGTTTGATTTAAGTCTTTGAGCTCTAAGTGTTAAACGAGTAAACTTTAACAAAGTAGTAGCAGTGAATTGGAACGGCTGTTTGTCAACCGCTGACAGCCGGATGAAAAGATCCACTAGTGTTGGTGGGACTATTACATTTTAAATGGTTCTAGACAAAGCTTTCATATCAAAATGATAGCCTACGCTCGCCCGCACTAACACCCACCTCCCTTCCTCCACACAAACAGACACACACATATAAAAATAAAAAGATATTGCTTTCTGTGAATAGTTAGTGTCGAACCAGCCTCATTTCCAGCCCAATCCCAAACCTCAAGAAGAGAATGTTAGGGACAGGGCAGTTAAAAACTATTTTAAAAAAAAATCAATTTACTAATATCTCCTCTTTCGTATTTTTCCTCCACCTCCTCCTCGAACCAGCCCCAACTCCAACCTCAAGAAAATGTCACGAACAGAGGGGCTATATTGGAATTATAGTTGCCACTACTATCATCTCCTCCTCATTTCTTCTTCTTCTTCTTCTTCTTCTTCTTCTTCTTCTTCTTCTTCTTCTTCTTCTTCTTCTTCTTCTTCTTCTTCTTCTTCTTCTTCTTCTTCTTCTTCTTCTCTCTTCTCTCTCTCTCTCTCTCTCCCTCCTCTCTCTCTCTCTCCCTCCTCCTCCCCCCTCTCCTCTCTCTCTCCTCTTCCTCTCTCTCTCTCTTTCTATCCCTCCCTCTCTCTCTCTCATATTGGTATTCTTTTTCTATCTTCCCACTACTATCTTTTTCTTCTCTTTTCTTCTTTCTCTCTTTTCTTTCTTCTTCTTTCTCTCTCTTTCTCTTCTTTCTTCTTCTTCTCTTCTCTCTCTTCTTCCTTCTTCTTCTTCTTCTTCTCTTCTCCCTCCCCCCTCCTCTCCCCCTCCCCCCCTCTCTCTCTCTCTCTCTCTCTCCCTCTCTCCCTCCCTCCCTCCCCCCCCTCCCCCCTCCCTCCCATAATTATAGTTCTTTCCACTACTGTCATCCTCCTCCTCCTTTTTATCATCCTCTTCTTCTTCTTCTTCTTCTTCTTCTTCTTCTTCTTCTTCTTCTTCTTCTTCTTCTTCTTCTTCAGCGCAATCTCTCTCTCTCTCTCTCTCTCTCTCTCTCTCTCTCTCTCTCTCTCTCTCTCTCTCTCTCTCTCTCTCTCCCTCTCTCCCTCCCAGTGTCAAAGTCATAGTCTTCTGGCAAACACAGAAAGAGGACGTGGCAAAGGACATTCTAGGAGACGGCCTGCGGCTGGTTGTCAGTCGACGAAATTATTCTTGAGGGAAATTTGAAGACTGTGCGACTCGGTCAAATTCAATTTGCCACTAGCAAGAGTACCACAAAGAACGAGTAAGAAGACAGCACCATATTAGGCTTGACAATAAATAGTCAGTTCTGAATGAAAGTTATCTCTGATAATTTTTATTTGTACGTTCTATTGCACTTTTTTTCCAAGAGAAGCTCAAGGCGCTGACCGCAAAGAACAAAAAAGAAGAAGAAAGAACTATGACAAAGTTGGCAGTGGGTTATATTGTAATTGGCGCCGCCGCCGAAGACGACGACCATGGAGAAAAAGAAGAACAAGAAGAAGAAGGAAGGAAGGAAGGAAGGAACAACAAAAACAACCAAACAAATAAACAAACAGACAAAACACCAACGAAACAGTTGTAAAGGGCTATTGAGAGGGGGCGGAGAGAGAGACACAGAGACAAAGAGTCAGACAAAAATAGATATCTAAAACGTACAACAAGACATCCGGCAAGAGGCGCTGATCACAGCATTATGAAGGGGAAAAAAAAACAACCGGAGAAAATGAGATGGACCCTAAGCCGAGAGAGGGAGGGGAGGGGGGTATTGAGAATCAGTATGCGAGTGGTGGGCACCATAGTACCGTTACGAGCCTGAAAATACAAATGAGTTAGCCTTGGACGCAGAAACAGTTTTTCTAAAGAATTGTTTGCGAGACTAGGCGTGAGTCACAGCTGCCCATCTGGTGTGCAAGATGCCCGCTCTGCATTTTTAAACACCCCGATGGCCGCTGGCTGATGGAGTTTTCTCGCACTGCCCTTCGCTATTTTGTGTTTTAAAATAAAAAGAAGAAGAAGAAGATAATAACTCTCTTCCTTCTCCTTCCCCTTTCATCACCCTTCCCCTCTCTTCCCCATCCCTCACTTCTCATCCTTTTGTTATTTGTTCGTTCTATACCTCTTTCATAGTAATCTTTCTCTGTCTCGTCCTCAGTCCGGCTTTGCAGCCAAACTGCGTGTGAATAACTGAAATACAAACATCGCCGAGCCGGAGTTATGTAGAAACACGTATTAGATATATGATGCTGATGATGACGACGACGATGAGGAGGAGGAGGAGGATGACGCCGACTACGACGGTGATGATGATGATGATGATGATGATGATGATGATGATGATGATGATGATGATGATGATGACGTTAACAATGAAGAAGAAGAAGAAGGGGATGATGATGATGATGACGATGAAAAACGACAACGATGGAATTAGTGGGGGTGGTTGTCGCTGCTGCTCATAATGCCTTAATTTCTGCCGCTGTTGCTGCTACTGCTACTGATGACGATAGTGGCAATGTTTTAACGATGATGATGATTATGAAGAAATAATTTGAAGATGTCGATGATGGTGAAGAGGAGTTCCAGCCCAAGGAGATTATCAGTAATGGTGAGAAGACAGCATGAAAATATATTACGATATAGAATACTCAGAACACTGAATGCAAAGAAGAGGACGACGACGACGATGACAACAAGCTGGAAATAAGTTTCAACAGCATCACAACCAGTTGGCCCTAGAGTGGTGATTGGTCATCCCCCTCCTTTGAGACAGCGGCCAGCTACTGTAGCTATCAGCTGAGCACCCAAACAAAGAAAGTTGCAAAGACGACATTTTTTTTGGGGGGGGGAGGGGGAGGATGGAGTGCTGGGAAGGAAGGGGGAGTGGGTGGAGGAAGGGACTCCGACCCCTCTTTCCCTCAGGCTACTCAGAGCATCAGAGACCACAAGTTTCCTCTCTAGAATCAACGAGAGTGTATAAGGCTGGTCGATTCATTAGATCAGGACCGCAAAGAAGAAGAGTTCAAATTAAGGGTATGTACAACCCGCGAAACTTTCGGTTAACCAGTTGCCTATGGTATAAGACAAAAGGCATCAACAAGTCAAGTAATTTTTTTCTTACATATAGGTGCTATTTGTAAATTAAATGATTATTTTCATGACATCTATAGAACGTACATTTTACCTGTATAAAATATATTGTATAATTATTGTGACGGTGGGTCTATTGTTGCTGGGCTCTGCACAATGGAATGCTATCGTCGGCGGGGATCGGCTAGTGTAATCACCCTATGACTAATCTTAATACATTTATAAGTTTAGCTCGGTCTGTGTGCGGATAGGGTTACAGAGATAGGAAGAAAATGGTAAAGATTCACTGACACACTAGCTCACGCACGGCTATGAAACATAGGTAGTCCATCCACTTGTTAACAGTAAATATCACACAATTATTTCCTCTACTCTATACAAAATCTTCTAATCTCTACACTAACTTAAATGTCCAAATTTCACTTCGAGTAGTTCGCTTCTTGATGGGTCTATGCAGCTACTGTTCTCGATATTTGCTACTGTCTCATCATTGGGCTATGAGTCCTTTCTGTCCTATTATTAGTTTTTTCTGGACGAGTAGACTATCGCAGATCAGTGTTTGTGCCCGGTTTCGGAGGACTTAGCTTTTATTGGCGATGTGCGGTGTTGTTGTCTCTTCTTCTTGGTAGTTGACTACGGAGCTAATGGAGCCCAATGCTCTCGCTGCTCAAGGTTGCAGGCCACGTGTCAGGGTTGCCTCTCTGTGGGATTTCTTCCCTGCCATGGACCAAGATGCCTGCTCGTCTGCAAAATATGAGACGAATTTCTGCAATGCCTTGTATAAAAAGGTTTTGCAGAGCGTCTCACTGTTGGCAGAAACAGCCCTCAGTGAGATCGCAACCACTTAAACAAATAAGGGACGACCAATTCTTCTAAGTCCGTGGTCCCCTGGAATCTCCAACATAATGCCTATACATATACCTACATCATAGCTAAACTAAACACCTGGAGAAGTAATTAACAATATACATATTCTCCGGTACAGCCACTGGTCTGGAATAATACACATAGGAGAAACAACAGTTGGACAGTGGAAGCTACCTCGTCGTGCCGAAACCGGTCGCGGGTCCCCCACGTAATCAGGAAAGTTTTACTAACAATCACAATTCTAAAACATATCGCAATGAAACAAACGATTGATCATTTACTTTTTTGACAATGTCAGGCCCTGGCTATACTGCGATGAATGATTTTCACCCGTCATCTGCGCCGTGTTTCTGAGAGAGATTTTCACCGTGCATCCTGCTACCGTGCTGTTCAGACAACGACTAACTATCCTCCCGCTGGGTTCTGCTATCGTGCGAGGCTCCGCGAATCGTAACGCCACC
>CM072519.1:22163915-22218915 GCA_036898135.1 Oncomelania hupensis | reverse complement strand
TGTGCGTTGAATTATTGAAGTCATCAAAAGCCTATATGACAAGGCTACCAGTGCAGTCCTCCATAACAGCGCCATCGGAAACTGGTTTAGAACAACAATCGGTGTGCGTCAATGATACTTACTCTCTCCAACCCTCTTCAACATCTTCCTAGAGCGCATCATGTCAGATGCCCTTGCAGATTACGAAGGCACATTAAGTACAGGGGGTAGAGCAATCTCCAACCTTCGTTTTGCGGATGACATTGATGGATTGGCTGGAGAGGAACAAGAACTTGAACAGCTGGTACAGAGGCTTGACACCACCTTCAGAGCTTATGGAATGGAAAAAAGTGCAGAGAAGACCAAACTGATGACCAACAACACCAAACACCATTGGCGTTAACACGGACATCACAGTCCAAGGCCAATTCCTCAACACAGTGCATAGCTTCAAATATTTAGGAGCCATTTTGTATCAGACAATGGGTCCCGACAGGAAGTCCTCTCCAGGATCGCACAAACTACTGCTGCTCTGGCAAGGTTGAAGCCCATTTGGAAACACAAGACCATCAGTCTACATTCCAAGGTAAGGCTGCTGCGCTCCCTTGTCATCTCCATCTTCCTATATGCTTGCGAAACATGGACCCTCACAGCAGAACTACAACGAAGAATACAAAGCATAGAGATGAGGTGTTATAGAAGACTTCTGGGCATTTCTTATACACAGCACATCACCAACGACGAAGTCCGACAGACCATCACACAAGCCATTGGACAACACGATGACATGCTCACAGTGGTGAAGAAACGGAAACTCCGATGGTATGGCCGAGTCACCAAATCACCAGGCCTTGCAAAGACCATCCTGCAAGGCACAGTGCAAGGAGGAAGAAGAAGAGGGAGACCGAAAAAGAGATGGGAGGACAACATTCGAGAATGGACTGGCTTGACACTGAGTGAAGCCATCAGGGTTGCTGAGGACAGAGAAAGATGGAGTACGCTGGTTAAACGATCATCTATGGTACCCCAACGACCTCCGAGTTACGGGATAGGATAGGATAGGAAGGTAGGACAGATGATCGACCGGACGGGGGTTGTGGAACGGGAGTACATGTGCGTGAACCGGTGAGGAAGAGGGAGGGGGAACGGGTCTCGAGAGAGTGAAAACGGATGAGGGTCACTGCAGCCGCTCTCCCCATTTTATGATTGTGTCACTTACGAAACTGCCAAACTTTTTTCAGGGGTTACAGAGAGCCGAGCCCAGGGGAGATTATTGTATTGGGACACTTCAGTCGGTCTCTCTCTCGCTTTCCCTTTTATAATGGTCACACCCCGCTACTTCGAGAAGACGAGCAAAACTCAAAAGGCAAGAATTTGTGTATGAAATTCTGAAATGGGGTGTTTTGGGGGTAGGGGTGTGGGTGTGAAATGATGGTGAAAATAAACTGTAATGAACTTGCTATTCAGGAAAAAAAAAGTCGATTGAGGTGGTGTTTTTTTTACTTTTTTTCCACCCAGGGCTGATCGAGAAAGTTCCGTTTTCAAGCCAGCCATCAGAAGAAAAAAAAAAACCTGCCTTCATCGTGCACAATGAAACAGTCGGACAAAACGAAAGAGATGGATCTTCCACCGACCCCCTCCCAACCCCCTTATTTAGTATAGGAAGCACACTGAAGAAGGATTGACAAGAATGATTTGTGAGGAAATAACGGGACTACCCTATACCCAAAACACACACACACACACACACACACACACACACACACACACACCCACACCCACACACTCCCCCCCCCCCCCCACACAAAAGAATAGCCTACTCCGTCAAACAAAGGGAAAGAGTATTTGGGGGTGGGTGGGGGGAGGGGAGAAAGTGCAATGTCGGATGATGAGTGTGTTCCCTCTATCCGCAACTGAAAGGGTATCCCAGGAAAAAGTAGAAAGAGTGATTGAAGAAGAAACAGGGTGAGCATATGTTCCACCCGCTTCCACCCCAACCCTCTTTTCTAGGAAAAAATGAACAAAGCATTCAGTTCAACAAATCTGTATGACCTCTTACAAGGAATTATGTCAGGCTTTAAACATTCCTCCAATAAATGAAAAACATTCAAACTTGAAAAAACATAAGATATAAAAGGGAAAAATGCATGCCCACATACCACTATTCAAATCAAACGCACTCGCAATTTTCCTCGTACACAAATTTCACTTTACATCATAAAAACTGACGTTACATAACATCACATGTAAACATAGTCATTACAGTATAAACTTGACGTCATTAAAAAGAGTACATCAAACACACAACCCCATCACACACATTCCCACTGATATCACAATCCGCACAGGAAGAATGAGGGTGGGCACAATGCTCACCACCCCGTCGTTCCACTCCCCCTGTCATCCTTCCAGGGGTAACCTACCTCATTTAAGTAGAGGGTGGGGATGCTTCCCCACCCACACCCACCCCTCTTCTCTTTCCAAAGAAGAAAGGGGTACCTCATTTAAGTGGAGGATATTATTTTTGGCCCGCTAAAATGAGGCTCGCATGTCTCCTTCCCTGTCACAGCCACAATAGTGAGAAGATGGAGGCGAGAACTATGAGACAGAATTACGCATGAGAAACGATCCTTTAAAATCTGTTCCACGTTTATGGCTGAGCAAAAGACTATCCACAATTTCCCTGTAAGGGGCGTTAGGCTTAGACCATTTTGGAAACATAAAGCTATTCCCCAACCAATGGGAGTATCGGAGACACATATATTGCCCCGATGAATTAATTGGTAAAGAGTTTCGGCTCGGCACATTTTGGAGGGAAAACAAAAGATACTCTTCATAAACCAATGATATACTAGAGGTAGGACTCTTCGCAAGCTTTCTCCGAAGGCTATTTAATCAACAATAACACAGTGCAATGTGTTCAATGATTTTGGTTAAATTGGAGTTAATGTTTTAATTATTACTCATTTTTATACCGTGGTTTCGAATTTTAACATGATATTTTATTCACGTTCCCTACATGCGCAAAGTGTCCGGGGACTCTAATCTAGTTAACGAAACGAAACGTGCAATGTGATTATGACTATACATACAAGCTTTGGCATACAAAGTTTTTTTTAATTAACAAAACAACGACGAAGACAAGGAGGAGGACGAGACAAGGACGAGGCATGAGGAAGAAGAAGAAGAAGAAGAAGAAGAAGAAGAAGAAGAAGAAGAAGAAGAAGAAGAAGAAGAAGAAGAAGAAGAAGAAGAAGAAGAAGAAGAAAAGACAGACAACGACAGAGAGACCGAGATGGACGGATACAGAGAGAGGCAGAGACAGAAAGAGACAGAGATAAAGATACAGATAGAAACAAAGATACAGAGAGAGAGAGAGAGAGAGAGAGAGAGAGAGAGAGAGAGGGAGAGAGAGAGAGAGAGAGAGAGAGAGAGAGAGAGAGAGAGAGAGAGAGAGAGAGGGAGAGGACGGCAAGAAAGAAAGGATGCGCGCGAGGAATAAAAGAACCAAAAAGGTTCCCTTCAAAGAATTCCCCTAATAAGATTCTTTCCCCCCTCAGGCGGCGTTGGTGAATTAGCATAATGTTTTGGAGCACGTCTCCACCACGTCAGTCACGTCATCAATCACGTTCATAATGACGTCACAGACTACACAATGCGTCACCAAGGCCGCCATTAAAACGGAACTCGTCTTGTGCACAAGACACTGAAGCCTTAAGCTAATCTAATCCTCAACCGTTGATAGTGTTAACTCTCACGAAGGCGGTGCATCGTGCCTCGCAGCCAGAACGAACATTGAAGTTTAACGCTTACCTACAGCCACCATTGGCGATATGGCAGACGGGAATAACCGTCTCAGGGAAGAACATGCTGTGATCTATATTTACGCTGAACCACCAGGGCAATCATTCTGCTAAAATGGACAGCGACAAATGGTCACGTTAATCTTCCCCACCACGAGAATCGAACCTGGGACATCAGACGAACGCTCTTCTTTCTGAGCTTCAGCGGTGGGACAAAACGCACAACCAGACCTGATGCATAAAGCCTAAAGCACAAAAGTAGTCAATAGTTTATCCACCCTCAAAAGGTTTATCTCCCCCTCACCCCTACCCTTTACTACAACCCTCCTTCTTCTCATTCTCACCCCCCCCCCTCTCTTAGTTTTTTCTCGAAGTCTTTTGGCACATGTAATATTTACATGTTCTGTATTGTATCACCAACCGTGCAACCCATAACCAGCATCAGGCAACCCTCATGGCCTGTCTTCATTGAAAGATTCGTGTAAGGTTCGGGGAAATTCAACACATTTTTTGTCGAGGTTCTCAGATCCCGAACCTAGGTTGCTGAACCTTTTTTTTTATTTTCCAAAAGGTTCAACAACCTACGAGCTTCAAAATCTGAGAACTTCGAAACAGTTTTTGAACCTCTTCTCTTCCTATCAACCTCTTTGTCCAAATCACAGTTGGGCGGATCCTCTATAGCGCAGCGGTAGATACTGATCCTCTATAGCGCAGCGGTAGATAATACACGGTCATTTGATAGATACATAGCCTACTATGTACTACAGCTAATGGTATGCTATTAAGGATCCACTTTCTGTTTGCTAGCGAGGATCCATCACCAGAGCATCAGGCCTTGCAAAGACCATCCTGCAAGGCACGGTGCAGGGAGGCTGAAGAAGAGAGAGACATAAAAAGAGGTGGGAGTACAACATTCGAGAATGAACTGGCTTGACATTGAGCGAAGCCATGAGGGTTGCTGAGGACAGAGAAAGATGAAGTACACTGGTTAAATAATCATGTCTGGTTGTAATATCAGAAATGTTGACGACAAAGAAGTAATTTAGCTTAGAGATAAACAGATAGTATTGAACAAAACCTGTTGTTAATTTACCAGCTCTCGAAGGGAAAGTTTACAGTTCATAAATAAACATCCTTGAGACGTACACTCCTGATAGTATCATGCAGAACTCGCTATAACGAATGTAATATAGCCCACTTAGACATCTGACCGGCGTCACTGGACCGCTAAGTATCCACGCGAGACATATCATTCTTAAATCTACCATGCATCTCTCCCTTGACACTCAAAGTTGAGACGTAGAAGCGTGTACCATGTAAAAGATAGTGTCCCAGAGGCGGGACTAGAGTACAAAGACGTCCGAGAAAAGATTCACGTACTCGCGAGAACGAGATGATTGGTGGGAGATGATGAGAATTCAGCAATATCCTCCACACACCCCAGGATAAACGCGCAGTCACACACAAAGCGTTGTACAGTCCCCTATGCGCTCTGTGTCCGGGGACTTTAATCTACACTAAGGCAAGCGTCGTACCATGAGGGTCAAGGAGCAGACTGAAGTGAAAAACCTTAGTCATCACTCAAAGAGTGATAGACTAGAGACAGTTTCACGGTTCCCAGAGACTAGAAGTAAGTTAACACTAGTAGTTTCTAGTACTTGTATGTTTATGTATTATATTGATTGCCATGTATTATTACGTTCATGTTATATGTATTTACAGTACAGAAACCGATTATTTTTCTGATATTATGTTATGCATAGTACTCGACATAGCTTAGCCTTAAGATTCAGATATCGTAGTGTGCTTATGGGAAACTCGGCAGGTGTCTCATACTGAAGACTCCATGCAGAGTTCACACCATAGCAATATATCTAAATAGAATATTGTAGCCAGAGTTCTGGATTTTCCAGCTCAGCTCTGTGACGGTCTGTGGAGTCAACGCCCGAACGCTGCTCCCGTGGAAAGAAGGAGATCAACTAGAACCTACCTCACTACGTCCGGCCCCGTAGCTACCAGACTCGCCCAATCATCCTGAGAGTGACCCGACTCCCTCAGAGTGACCACCAGACTAAAGCACTCACCGAGACCCAGAGCTAAGTCTCCTCCCAACTGCAAATGATGTCAAAACCACTCGGAACAATATTAGACCAACAAACATACAAACTATGTAAAACATGATGAAGAAGTCTTGCTAAAGAACTTCCCCAGCACATTGGACAGTGTACAATTATTAATTACATTTAATTAAAGTCACGTTAGAATTTGTGTTAAAGATATACAAAGTTGAAATCACATAAATACGACTGATGCCATTCTATTTGTATTTTTGTGTGTCCACTAGCTCTTCTTCTCTTCAGACCAATTAAACTAGTCGCTTCACTAGCAAAAATAATTTTTTATTTGTGCCATTGATATTTTGAAACCCGAGAACAAATGTAAATTATTATGTGACCCAAGCACCGTGATTTAGTCTCTCAAATCGCTTAGGAATCTTGGTAAAGAACGACTGATAGAGATAGCTAACCACGCCTCATCTCACCTATCTACAAATCTTAATCCAATTGTAAGATAATCGTATCTTCTTCAGGATATTATCACAGTGGTGTCCCAACGACTTTCGAGTTACGGGATAGGATAGGATCCATTCTACATGGTTAGTGACCATGTGTCCTAATTGACTGCGCTGTGTCATCGTAACGCATACATTTCCTTAAAGGTAAACAACAAAGCGTTCCACATTCGACGTTCAAGTTCCAGACCTGCTGCTGAGGAAGATTGAGTTTTGCCTCAGCCACGCCTGGGCTGTCAAGATGATGCTGTCTTGGGCAGGATATACTGCGGGCCTTGGTCGTAGTGTCAGTCCCCCTCTCGCCCATTTTCTCGGGTTTGTTTGGGTGTCTGGCTACCGAAATAGCATCAGAAATGATGTCACTGAACCACTCTGTGCAATACCCATGCGTGGCAATAATTTATACTGAGATGTTTAGCAGCTCGGATAAAACTGTGGATGGCGCGTGTTTGATAGGACTATGGAGTCTGCAGAAGAGTAGCAGAAAGATTATAATAAAAAGAGAAAAAGCAGAAAGATTACAATGAAGAGAGAAAAAGACTAACAGAAAAAAATTGATTGAATAAAGAAGATTATTAGTAGCCCATTTCGCAGTTTATTATTAGATAATTGTTGTGTTATTCTTTTAGAAAGATGTACGATGAAATAAAATTAAAAAAAAGAGGTGGAATATATGCGGTTATAATGTTCTTAAAAATGTGAAGCTTCATTTTGAGACAGAGGTATTAATAGAAATCCATTTAAGTCAACATTGTTACCAATGAGATAATTTTACTGTATTCTTCTTTTAACTTTAGTGTTTGGTTGAACTTAGGCTTTAGTGAATGTTTTCTTTAAAATGTCAAAACGTTCACAGCAGCTCTGTGCCATACTCTCCTCCCTCCGCACTCTTACACCCACACACGCAAGTGTGATATCCCGATAATTGCGGAAGACCGACAACTTGAAGCATAGGAAAAGAAGGGAACATGGCTCCCTCCACTGGCTTCCTTCACATGCTTGAATGAGTGACAAGTGTGGGATCCAGCATCCGGGCATCAGGTGCAGTCGTCTCTCCTGTCACTCTTCAGACACGGAGACAAAAGAAATGAGCCTGAAGCATGAACGGCTTTTTTTTTCTTTTTTTTAATTTAAAAGGGAGGAGGTCTGGGATTGAGATATTGGGTTCAAGGGACTCGCAGTATCCCCCGAGGGAACTCTTGAGAAATGGAGGACGTTTTGGTAGGAAGGATGGAAGTGGTGTGGAGAAGAAGGGAAGGGGGTGGAAGAGAGGAGTAATTATCATGAGGCAGCAGTAAAAGTAGTGTTGTGGTGTTGAGTTTCTTGCTTGGAGACAGCAGAGTTGGGGAGTTTTTATTTTAATTTTAATTTTAACATGAACTGTATGGGTACAGAACTCCAAAAAATGCTTATTCGAAATTCGTATAAATTATTTATGTACTGTAGTCAATGAATGGACATGCTTTGTTGTTGTTGTTTCAATTTTTTTTCATCAGATTAATTTAACATAAGTTGTACTGATGAATGGACATGCAAGCTAGATCTGTCTTGTATATTGAAAGCCTCAGACCGAGCTCGGTAAATGAAAACAATATATTTACAGCGAGACCGATACAAGATATTGGGACTAAACTAAATCAGATCGCTTACAACGCGTTTACATTACGAAGCTGTAATTATCTTCATAGTTCGTTTAGAACCGATCTATGCATGAACTTTCAGAAATGTACGACTAAATTAGAACAGAAATTTTCAGAAAAGAAACATGTACAACCCATATAATGGCGTCCGGCCTTAGTAAACACAAAGCGAGACAAAAACAAAAAGAAGTTACACGTTGTTTTTTTTAATCAATGGTTGATTCAGGCCCGATGCTTGAATCTTGATATGTTGATATGTGTGACTCGAATTCGTTTATCCACGTAGCCTGTTTACTCAGCAACAAGGCAGGAGTCGTCGTTTTCCAACTTCATTCACCAAACATCAACAACTGCAAACAAGATCGCTTTCGGAAAGTCACTTCAACAATAATCTCTAAAAGCTGACAGTGCATTACTTATCTAGCCTCTCTGCAATCGAGAACAAGTTTGAACATTCCAGCATGACGCAATAACACCCAATCAAAATAAAACTCGCCACCGGAACTAGGCACTGCCTTACGTCGTATAATGTTTAGATTCGACCAGATTTTTTTACCCGTAAGGTCTAGAAGCTTCGATCGATAATAAACAAGTAATTCCAGAAAATTCTCAACAATATCGACCGACGAAAATTATCAACATTATACAAAGCTTCTTCTACCAACAACGCACAATTAAAATCAAAGGTAAATAAATATACACCCTATCGTTGCATGCTTTGCAGAACACATGATCGGATCTATCATACGTGTCTCAATCGTAACAAATACATATTAAGAGGACACATCCAAGTCTTGACAAAAAAAGAGTTGCTTCCCTTTTTAGTCCTCGATACCAGTAGCAACAATGGTGCCTCAGCAACAGAAGCTAGATGGTGCCTGTAGAAGTCTTCAAGACAAGCAATACTTATGACTTCAGCCTTTGTTCTCGACATTTTATATCTAAACTCAAGATGCAATTTTACTCAAAATGAAGATGCATGTAGGAATAATAACGTCACTGTACGAATATTTATCAATATCAGTCTATAAGCGAAGCCTCTCGACGACGACAACAACAGCAACAACATATAATACACATGTACAGTAGACAGTGAAGGTCTTTGAGCGCTTGTGGACAGTCCCATGACGGGTTAGATGAACAATGACGGAACTTCATAAATACATATATAACAGGTTGGATCTGTAGGTTCCTATTCGCATTAGGGGTTAATATTTATATAGGAACTTGACAATGAAGTTAATAGGCTACTAGGAATGATATCTTTGCAGATTAAAAAAAAAGCCTGCGTGGTCTTTTTTAAAAAGGAAAACATTGCAGCCTGTAATTCACAGGGACATCCATTGTAATTAGTCTTCATTTCTGTGTTTGTTTGTTGCATGCACCGCTGCTTCTTTTATTTTCACTCTTATCTACATCACACACACTCACACACACACACACACACACATACCCGCGCGTACTCACTCACGCACGTAAATACAGCACACGTAGGCAATATACATACAAATATTAAATCCTCTAATCGCCTAACACCCACGCATCATTCGCACACACACCCAAGCAAGCAAACGCGCACAGGCACACGCACGCACACCCCTACGCACACGCAGACACACACGCACGCACGCACACTCAATACACAAACGGATTAAAAGTTAATTACAAGGGGAGCTCAGCGTCTTTGTTCTCTGGCATTGCAACAAGACTGCAATTTCACATCTCAGAGAACAAAATCCTCCTCCTCCTCTCTCTATCCTCTTGCCCCTCTCTTCTTTCCTTTCCCTGCTTTGAACACATTCATCTTTACACCTCCCTCATACCCGCCTTCCACCCTCTACTGATAAAACTAGAAGTCCTGTCCCAAAAGTTGGTTTTCTCTTTCATAAAATCCGACACGTCCTCTCTCCCTCTCATCGTCCTCCCTATCGTCTTCTTCAACCCTCCCCCCCCCTTTAAAAAAAAAAGAGTGGGTGCCGGGGAGATGGAAGATATGTTGGTTTTCTCTTTCCTGCAATCCCAAAATCAATGGTCTTCATGGAGGGTTCAATCGCAAAACGCACCCGAGCAACTCTCCAATCTCACACCCCTCCCCTCCATACAGAGTGTCTCAAAGAACCTCAGATAGTGAGGGTACGTGCCTTCACGCAATTACTCCATAACGGCTCATTGTTGGGTCGTCCCGAATAACCTCCCTCTCAACTCCTCATCCCCGTTCCTCTCTTTCTCCCCAATAGTTCGCCTGACACACCGATGACCCAGGTTCGAATACCGTCATAGGAAAGATAAAGGTGGCCATTTTCATTGTCCATGTTAGCAGTATGATTGTTCGGGTGGTTCAGTGTTGATTTAGGTCCCTACCCCTTGTTCCCAGGGATGGTTATCCCCGTCTGCCATAGCGCCTATATTGGGTGTAGACGTTAAACCTCAATGTTCATTCACTCTCATTAAAATCACTCGATCAGACAGCATAGGACGAAAAATGGGGACTCAAAGAGAAGTATTCACAATATGTAGAGTGGCATTATTTTCACAAATGTCCTTCATCTTCGTCGCGGTCAGTCGGTCAGAGTCCAGTTGTCATCATCATCATCATCATCATCATCATCATCATCATCATCATCATCATCATCATCATCATCATCATCATCATCAGCATCATCGAGGTAATACACATTGCTGCGATCGGTATAGAAAGTATTGCCAAAACTCCCGCTAGCAGCAGGTGAAAGTATTCCCTCCATCCCTTCAAAATATACTTTAGGCTCGCTGCTAGCCGCGGATGCGAACCGCAGTACTGTTTAAAAGTGACGGAAAAAGCGGAATATTGCTACAAGGGTTCGGGTCAGGGTTAGTTGTAGATCTATCCCTATCCCTTGCCCTAACCCTTTTCTCTACAAAAATGCTTTTTTTCCGTTCCAAAAAACCCATTTGCCTTCTTGGATTCTTAAATTATATGAAACCAAGTGAGGATACTATCCGGCGTCAATAAACGGTTCGAAAAGATTCTCAAACGGTTCGTAAAAGACAGTTGACCTAGAAACAAATACAGCGTGACCTAATTCGTCGCCTAGAGGAGACCAAACTTACTTTTCCGTTTGGAGTCTTTCACCGACACTGTAACTGAGCAGGCTGCTAACCTCGCCAAAGTATCCGTCAAGGGACAAGGGACATACTTTGGCCTGCTGCGCAGCGTGTGCCTGGAGTATACTTTCTTTCGATCGTAGCTATGTACAATGGGTGCATCATCATCATATAATATCATCATCATCATCATCATCATCATCATCATCATCATCATCATCATCATCATCATCATCATCATCATCATCATCATCATCATCATCATCGCCATCATCATCATCATCATCATCATCATCATCATCATCGCCATCATCATCATCATCATCATCATCATCATCATCATCATCATCATCATCAACACCATCGTCAATAATCATCATCAACTCCGTTGTCCTCCTTAACATCCCAATCTGCACCACTACACTTACCCGCCAAAAAGAAGGAAGAAAAACAAAAAAAGCAAAGGAAGAAGATGACGAAGGATGAAGACGGAAAAATTAAAAGGCCAAGTGTGGCCCTATTTCCCAGTACCGTTTCATCTGACATCTCAAGTCACTCCCGACCCACCCCCAAACCCTAAATCCTCCCTATACCCTCTTTATCCACACCCTCTCCTTCGCCTCCCACCCCCGTTAATACGAGGTCATAAACTACTGGAGGAAGCTAGGAATGTATAGCAGAACAATATCTTTTCTTCTTTTATGATAGGAGGGTCTGCCTCGCTTCATCAATATCTAGAGTGACATGGTTTCAAGCTCATCAATGTCCTTTATCTTCGTCGAGGATGAGGACGAAACGATAATAACATTACATTACGTTACATTACATTACATTACATTACATTACATGATTGTTGGTTTAGGTCAAGCGGACTCTAATAACAGCAATACAATACATTTTTCGACGAAGAAGAAGACGATGACCCAAATTGTTTTGTTGCTAAAGAGATAATGGAATAATCTTAAAATTAAATAACAAGTTAGCCGTTGGCAACGTTCTACACTCCACACAGATGTTGCGGCGGCGACCATAATAACGACAGCAAGGACAGGTTCGGGGAGAAAAAAAAAGAATATTGATGACGAAAGCAAGCTACGACAGTTAGAATAAAAGAAGAGGAAAGAGAGCAGAAAGGCAAGTAGGATGTTAACAAAACTATCCTTACAGATAACACATGATTAGACATAATTGATGTATGAATACACGACAAGCACTTTCTCTTTCACCTGGCCTCCAGCCAATCAAATGACCTCGCTCGCAACTAGCAGCCAATAAGAGAAGGCGTACTATTCAACAGGTGGTGAGCTGGGGGTAAGGACCCCTTGGGGTCATGAGCAATCTTGCCACTGTAGATTGTTCTAACCTATAAAGGGTACAGTGAAAGCCCCAGTTGAAAACCTGTCTTGCCTTTGTAGGCATGACAAATTAACTGCGGCAACAGTTCCCCCCGTTGGAGTGCCGGGGGTTTCAGTATAAATAGTATCCCCACTTTCTGGAAATTTAGTGCTTTAAATTCCCACTGTCGCTGTCTTCCTCATTTGCTCTTTCCCATTCCCGATCTGTCCTACCACTCTGCTATACTATATTCTTCTTCGCTAGATCAATGACCTACCTTTTTTCTTGAAAACTCTTCCTGGACAAGACTCCTTGTTTGTGTATGAGGTCTGTTGGATCAGCTTGGGAATGTTGGACGCTTTCTGCCGGGTGGTCACTAGGGCTTCCTATGAATGTACTATTTAGCACTATAGGCATTTTATATGTATGTTTTTTTGTTGATGATTTATAATGATGTTTGTATTCTATTTTGTTTTTGTAATCGGGGAGTTCGCGTAGTTGAGGTCAACCCTCAGCCGTCCCTCGCGTGGGATGTCTTTATTGTAAAGTGACTGGCCGGTGGAGGGCATTCAATTTTCCCACTGGGGTTGTTTCAACAGATCTTTTATGCGGATCGGGGGTTGTCCGGTCCTGATTTGGCTCGGAAGAGTCCGTTGGACCTAAAGCAATAATAAATCAATCAATCAAAGCTGGGGGTAAGGAGAGGGAGGGAAGGGGAGTGAGAGATAGACAAAAAGGAGTTTGGTGATGGAGATAGGGTCGTGATGTCCATTGGAAGTTTGAAAAAGTAGTGTTGCGTTAAGTAGAGGCTGACAGGAATTGAAAAGGTAATTGCGATGAAGCTTCTTTGATTGGGTGGAGGATGAGAGAGAGAGAGAGAGAGAGAGAGAGAGAGAGAGAGACAGAGACAGAGAGACAGAGAGAGAGACAGAGACAGAGAGAGAGAGGAGAGAGACAGAGACAGAGACAGAGAGAGAGAGAGAGAGAGATTCGGGGTGATGAAGAGAAAGAGAGAGAGGGAGAGAGAGAGAGAGAGAGAGAGAGAGAGAGAGAGAGAGAGAGAGAGAGAGAGACCAGGCTGTGCCCACGGACTATGGCTGTGCATAAACGCTGAATCCGATACAAAATCAAAATGAAGGTCTTATTTTCACAGTTGTACGCAACTATAGGTAGCATGATCATACACTAGTCTATAAAACCACAGTATTAAGGTGAAAGCTATCAAATTAGGGTGCAGTGGTACGCTGGACCCACATTGAACCTTCAACATTCCATAGGGTCAAAGGTCACACGGCTGTGGTATTGAGGTACCGTTAAAAACAGGGGAAATAACTCCCTGTCAAAACCGAAATGGAAAATTCAAACTTTAGGGGTTGGTTTGAGCAAGGAAAGCCCAGTTCATCATTGTTTATTGTAATAGCAATACCAATTTTAGGGTAAATTCGTTTTGGACAAAAGTTAACAAAGCCTTCCAATTGGAGCCTTTTAACACTTCAATCCGTCCTATTGTAACGTCACCTCCCGCCAGTTCCTTACGTGTCAAACGATACAGCTGGCCGAGGTCCAAGTCGCATAGAAACAGCCACAGGAAGGCCGCAGATATTAGGAAGGTTTTGGGATTAGCGAAAGTAGAGGGGCCGGGTAGCTCAGTTGGTAGAGCGTCTTACTAGTAACCGAAAGGTACCTGGTTCGAATCCCGGATTGGCCAATGTGTGAACATATTATTTTCCCCTTACCATCAACTGGTTCGCTGGTGTCAGAATAATGTGACCAGTAGTGACTATAATCTACAGTTAAACTTTTAGCGAAAGTATTTTTCTTCTTCGCTCGCTGCACGCGAAAACCCCGGGATCAAATGACGTCACGTAACAGGCGAGGAAGAATGTCCATTTTCTGCTTTTTGCCACTAAGCCTCTAATAGGTGTTAAGCTACACTTTCAACAGGCCTCATCAAGAAAAACCCCACAATCTGGCGGTAATATTAGGAGCATGATTCAAAGAGAGTCTACTACATACAAATTTTAACGGCACGCGGAGGCGCGGTGGCCGAGTGATTAGAGCGTTGGCTTGCGGATCCCGAGTTCGAGCCCAGGCCAAGGCAATGTGTTGTGTCCTTGGGAAAGACACTTTACTTCTGTTTCCTACTCCTTCGGATGAGAATATAAACCGAAGTCTAGTCTGTGTCGCATGCATTCCATCATAACGGACTTTAAAGATCCTGACGCTCATGTCCTAGACGGGTGAATGCCGGTGACAAGAACACACCCAGCATGTACCTTGGGTAAAGCGCTTCACTAGGGGCTGCTGTACATTCGAAAATGAAAGTGCCCGAATTTCACCTCGGTGATAATAAAGTTGTTAAAATAAAATAAATAAAAAGAAATAAAAAAAAAATAAACGACAAAAATTTTAATATTTAGTGTTAGGATTAGAGTTAGTTAGAATTTTGATTAGGTTTAGTGTTAGGGTTAACTGTAACTCTAGGCTTAGAGTATACCTATTTTCATCAGCAGATTGTCGACATTTTCACCGTCTTATCACGATCAAAGTTCTGAACTGAATCGTGTAGGAAGCAAACGTTTAACCACGTGCACGGGAGATTACTCTTTCGATTTCACTTCAACGCATAAATACGACAAAGAAATGCACGTGATGATGTATGACTGAATTCACAGCTTCATTTATTTTACGAAAAACAAGTAAAAACACTCACCGCAAAAACTAGCAAATTTTTTTCGTCAAATCATTGACTCGGGTAAAAGACAATTTTGATTTCGACCGAAAAAGTAAGCAGGAACTAACGTCGCGCAGGCGCAGATGCGATAGTTCTAAAAATAAACCAGGGAATCACCACGAAAAATATTTTCATTGAGTTGCAAAAAGACCATATTGTAATTGTCTCGTGATGCACTTAAAACTCCAAGTTTCCCTCGGCCAGGATATAGTCTAATATTTATTCTAGTGGCGAAAGTAACCCCGTACCTACAACCTACGACCGATGGAATGGTCAGACACGAAGTTTAGATTCAATTTAGACACACACACACACCCCCACCCACACACACACACATTCTTGTATAGGTCACAAATGGGGTAATTTTAGAATGTAGGAATCGGAAAGTCATTTTTTTTGGTCATTTTTCGATGGAAAAGGGTTAGGGCAAGGGTTAGTTGCAGCGCTGCAACTAGCCCTTACCCGAACCCTTCTCTAGAAAGTTGACCTATTTCGTCACCTATAGGCGACGAAATAGGTCGAATTTTGCTTCAAACTTTTCCAAAAATTCACTGGATTTTCTCCGTTACGGATAGTGCACTCCTGTGTACTTAAAACACTCTTATGCACTACAACTGCACTCCTACGCACTAAAAGAGCACTCCGTCGCACTTAGCGACAAATGGGGAACGGGAGACAAATGGGTAAAGTGAAAATTACCCCATTTGGTACTAGAAAAGGTAAATTTCCTTCCCCATTCCTGCTGTTTCACACGTTCACACGCACACGCACACACACACACGCACACACCCACACACATTATAAGGAACTAATTATCTCTTGGAGTGAATTAGACCTTTCACAAGCTTGTAATTACTTTAAAGTATAAACTCTCTCTCTCTCTCTCTCTCTCTCTCTCTCTCTCTCTCTCTCTCTCTCTCTCGTGCATTTCAAGTATTGGAAGGTTGGGAGTGGGCGTGATCACAATCAATTTTCATACCAGTGATTTCCACCATCCTTCTATAAACGTCATATGACTCTGTCACGCTAAGTGTTTTCTCTTGTGGAACAAAAGCACATCACGTCTCGTAGAAGAACTCTGTCATCCTTAGTGCGATCTTAATCCTCGACAATCGCTAACTCTGTTGCCTATTCAGCCAAGCCGGTTTGTACGTTTAACTGAAATATTAAAGTTCAACTTTATTTTGATGATTGTACGCACTGTTTTAGATGTTCTAGTCATACCTATATATATATTCATGAAGTACGAGTGTGTTATTTTAAACAAGATTATTATTATCTTCTTATTGTGTGTAGTTATTATATATTTTGTTATACATTGTGTTGACGATTATTACCCCCCATAAGGGTGCGGGGTTCAGTATAAATAGTATCCCCACTTTCTGGAAATTTAGTGCTTTAAATTCCCACTGTCGCCTCCTTTCTCCTTTGTTCTTTCTCATTCCTGCTCTGTTCTATCAATCTGCTATACTATCTTCTTCTTTGCTAGACCAGTCACCTTGTAGAGAACGGCAGTTGGGTAGAGAGAGGCATAGGCCTAGTGGTATGGAAGGAGTATGAAATAAACTTTATTATGATTGGATGAAATAGTATGATTGATCCAATCAATGACTAGCAGTGAAATGACGTGGTGTTTGAGCGGGAATGTTGTTAGTTTAGGCACTCCTATTCTGTGTTTTGAGGAGGGCAGTGGTGTAATTGTATTACGTAGCAGACACATTGTAGTGGACTTGTTCAACAAGGTTTTCTATCATGGCGGATTAGAAGCATGGTTTGATCGTCCGAACTGCATGTGGTTCTCTCGTATTGCTGCATGAAGCAGGTATTTGTAAAACATTTTTTTGATGTGCCATTGTAATGTTTTGAAGGAAGAATTGTAATATTTTGAACGAAATAAGGATGTGAACGAACTAGTGAGCTGTTTGCTGGTTTGTACTGGTTGAAGATTTGTCAATGAGAAAAGGTATGTGCGATGGTGGTTGTTGATAGAGAGAAATATTATTATTGTTTATTGTGAATTTTGAACGAAGGTGTATGGATAGTATATTGTGACGGAAGTGGAAAAATATTGGAAAATGGTGAGCAGAAGGAGAAATTACTATTCACAAGGTAACAGAAGAAAGAGGAGGAGAGGAATGATATTTAGTTTAAATAAGTAGTCTCAGACAATGTTGTTATTGTATGTTCAGCCGCTGAGCTGGGGCTGTCACGGAAGACAACCCAGATGTTGATGTTGATGCTAATGACGATGATGGAGTGATGGCTGTTGCTGATGCACTGTATACCGACGTATGGTATGGTGACATCTTGTATGCTGATAATGGATGCTGATGCATGAGGTCGACTGGAAGACAGCGACTACAACTTGTTAATTTTCAGCCAAATCATCGTGGTGTGAGTACCTATATATATTTAGAGAAAGTGTGATATACACATCGACACATGTGTGTATAACTTGGATGACAGTCTTGAAAGCTGGTATCACAGATAGTCGGTACTCTGGATTGAAGAAGTGTGATGGTGACATGTGTCGCCAATATTGATCAAGTGAAAGACGATTGACAGAGTGGACTTATGTGATTGACTATGCGGACTGGAGTGATAAGAGTATTGTGCATTGTGTCATGGAAGGGGAGATTTCTAAAGTATAATTGAGTGACAGTGCGAAACGAACATTGGAATTATATTGACGTTGGAGGTGATGTTGGAGAAGGGGAGATTATATGTGTTAAACTGATGTGGGGTTGTAAGACAGACAACCGAAGTGTGTAATAGTGGTGATAGTTGGAGGTGAGGAGGTTAAACAATGTTTATAATTAATTTATTTGTGTAATTGTGACTTGGAATGAGTTGTGGTGAAGTGCGGTTGGTGTGAATAATTTTGTAAGTCAAGTGATTGGAAGTGATACGTTCTGACTCCTGGATAATAATTCATGTGCTTAAAGTTAGTTAATATTTAATAGAATAGGGAGAGCGTGGAAATCATATATAAAGGAGTGGTTTTGTTTTGTGAGTGATTGATGAGTGTCTGAGAGCAAAGTAAACAGAGAGAGCATGCACCATACAGAGTAAGTCAGACACACACTCACTTCGCAAACACAATAGTTATTACATTTCTTTAGCTGTTTAATAATTCCACATATATAAGTATAATTTAAGAAAACCCGTGCGTTACATCTGGTGACCCTGAAAAACTCTGTGTTAGTTCAAATTAACGTAAGGTTGTATCTATTGTGTTGAATGGTGATTGCTTCCCTTGCCTGTGTCTTTTGTATTGGGTATTTATAAGTGGTCTGAATTTGATTGTCTCCCTTGCATTGTAAAAAAATTTATATATTTTGTGTTGTTATTTATCTTAGGATAGTTGTTAAATAATTACACCGTCTCCAGGTTCACGGTGGGGCTCTCTTGTACAGAAATTCTGAGTTGCTCAAGGGCCTAGACTCATTTTTCTTCCTTTGGGGTTCTAAATCTTCTCTTTGCTCGCTTATCTAAATTTTGATTAATTCAGTTCTTATATTATCAGTTACTCTTGTTATACTCGGTAGGGCTATTCTTTTGTGTGGGTGTGTGTGTGGATATGGAGTGAGTTAGTTTTCCACGCTCTTATTTTAAAATAGAATAGTTAGCAAAAGCCTTCATTAGAATTAATTTTTTTTAGTAGAATTGTTGTTTTGTTGTAGTTGGTTACTTTTGTTTATATTTAGACCTGATTATATTGTGTTGTAATCACCTTACCCTTGTTTAACTTAAGTTGATTTTATAATTTTATAGAAATTAGTTGTTTTATTTGTGCATATTGGTTAAAAAAAAAAATTTCTTGTTTGTTTTAGTTCCATTTGTGCATCTTTGTTGAAAATTATTTGTGAATGTTTTGAAGTTTGTCTATGTTCTTGCTGTGAGGTTTCTGTTTGTTGACTTAGTTTACTAAAAAGTTCTTCTCTCCCTTTGTTGCAGTGTTTTGGGAATTTAGTATTTATTGTGAGGAAATTTGAAAATTTTATAGAATTATTATAAATAATTGGTATTATTAGTATAGTAAGTTAAAGTTGTTTTTATTTTGAGGTTGGAATATTGAAAGAAAAATAATAATGATTTTGACTTAATTTTTTTTTTTTTTGCTGATTCGCCACTTATTATTGAATTTGTCTTGGATTTGTGGATTTTGTGTGTTGAAAATATTTATTAATATTTGGTATTGATGATTATTGGAAATAGCTATTAGTTGTGAAGTTGTTATAATAATTATTTTTTTAAAACCTTTTGTCATCTTTAGTGTTGTAAACTGAGTTTGTTAGTAATTTAAGTTGAATACTGAGGGATAAAAACACTTGATACTTGTTTTGAAATTATTAAGTGTTGTTGTATTAGGTGTTGATTTGTGTATTTTGTTTAGTTATATTGAATATAATGTAAATAGAGTGTTCTAGATTGAACGCTTGGGCTGTTTGTTAAAATAAATTTTATTTTTATCATTGTTTCTCGGGTTTTGGGGACTTAGTGCATTAATACTAGTGGTTTGTTGTATATTGTATATATTGTTAGGTATTAGGTTTTCATAGAATTTTTTTTTTTGTTTTTGTGGAATTTTTTTTTTGTTGTTGAAAAAATTTTGATCCTAGTCTTCAGTAAACAAAACAAACATGGATAATTATGATGAATTATTTCAAACTTTTCTCAAACAAGCATCTACTTTAGGAGTTTCGGACAAAGAAAAATATGTTAAAGAATGTTTCGAAAGACTTGAAAGAAAACAGGAAAGAGCTGCTCAACAAAAGAAAGATGAATTAGCTGCTCAACAAAAGATAGAAGAATTAGCTGCTCAACAAAAGAAAGAAGAATTAGCTGCTCAACAAAAGAAAGAGGAATTAGCTGCACAAGTTGAACTAGAAAGAGAGAAAACTAAACAGATGCAAATACCAACACAAGATCAACAACCAGCTGATATTGAACAGGGACATGGTGGAAGAAGACAATACATAGGTCCTAAGCCAATCTATCCAAAACTACCAATGTTCAAAGAAAAGTCTGATGACATAGACTCGTATTTGTTTCGGTTTGAGACTCATGCTAGGTCTCTTAACTGGGATGAGGACAAATGGGTGACATATTTGTCAGCTTTGCTAGATGGTGGTGCTTTGAATTTGTATCATAGCCTGTCTGCCTTGGGATTTTGTAATTATAATACATTGAAAGAAAACTTATTGAAAAAGTTTCAATGCACAGCTGATGGCTTCAGAGAAAAGTTTAGAACTATTAAACCAGATGGAAATGAACCATTTCAAACTTTTGGGATTGAACTCAATAGGCTTTTTGAAAGATGGTTGACACTTTCGGGAGTCGAAAGAACAAAGAAAGGAATAATCGATCTCATTCTTGGAGAACAGTTTTTGAATTCAGTTTCTGCCGATTTGGCTACATTCATTAGGGAACGAGGTTTGGTCTCCCTTGATGAGATGATTAAAACAGCAGAATGTTATCGCCTTGCTAGACCGGGAAAAAACTTAGCTCGAAAGATACCTTCCACTGCTTTTGCTTCTGTTGCACAGTCAGAATCAGATGATACTTATGATACTTTTGATGCTAATGCTGCTACTCATTCAGGTTATAGGGGTGGACGTGTTGACAAACGAAGAGGAAATTTTCGGGGGAGGTGGAATTTCAACAGGCAGTCAACTGCCAATGACCAGTCACACAGTTTTGATAGAACTGCTGGAGGTCGTGGCGCGGTCGGTCGTGGTTCTACTTCGACAAACAGTATGACATGCGATTTATGCAAAGGCACTGGTCATGGATCTTTCAGATGTCCCCTCAGAAATAATCCAGTCAATCCTTGTTTCACCTGTGGGTTAGGGGGTCATGCTAGAAAAGATTGTCCTTTTTTAAAGAGCGACTCACAGAAAACTCAAAGTGCTTCTGTTGGAGTTGCAGAAATTGTCTGCTCTGTTTTGGATTTGGCCAGTGGTCACTTGAAGTTAGAATTAGGATCGGTGAAGGGTGAAAAATGTTCTGTTCTTCGGGATACAGGTGCTACTGTTTGTGGCGTTCGTCAAAGACTAGTTAGTCCACAAGATTATGTAGAAGGTCAGGTTCGTTGCAAAACTTTTGGTGGAGAGATTACCTTCTATAGGTTAGCGCAGGTTCAGGTTTCTACTCCATATTTTTCAGGTTCTTTGCTGTGTGCTGTACTCCCAGACCCTGTTGCGGATCTGATTGTAGGAAACATTTCAGAAATAAATTTTCCTCCCCCTGAGATTGTTGATCATAGTGGACAACACATTGGCGCTGCAGTCAGTACTCGCGCGCAAACAGCGAAACAAGACATACCGGTGTGACATCCTCACAGTTCCTAGTATCTTAGCTGGGCTGGGAGCGAATGGGAGCATTCTGATTGGTCGACGCGTTACAAAATTCGACGCATGCGCACAGTGCTATCATAGTCTTTGTAAGGGTTAGGGTTAGGGTTTGGGTTAGGGTTAGAGTTAAGAGTTTAGGGTTAGGGTTTGGGTTAGGGTTAGGGTTATGACGCCTAAGAACTTCGTGAAAAAGCCGGCCCGACATGACCTAGCGCATGCGCAAATGCGCTCGGATAAACTAGGAGACCCGGAACTTGAAGGATGTGACACCGCACAAGCCACTGATTCGCGTGTTGTCAGATTTTGGGCTAACTCGCCAGGAACTGATTGATTCTCAGAAAACAGATTCTACTATACATCCTTGTTTTGGCTTAGCTTCATCAGGAGAAAAGAAATCTGTTGGTGCCAATACGTATTCGTTCTATCTGGATTCTGGTGTTCTGTTTCGCTCATATGAAAATTCAACACAAATTCTGCAACAAATTGTTGTCCCACTCAAGCTTCGCTCTGCTGTTCTAGTTACAGCTCATGATCAGTTGCTTGCAGGTCATTGCGGTACACGTCGAACCTTGTCACGTGTCTTATCAAAATTCTTTTGGCCAGGAGTATCGGCTGATGTTGCCAGATACGTTAAGACTTGTGACTTATGTCAGAAATCCGTTTCCAAGGGATCGGCACCTCCAGTTCCATTGTCCGTGGTACCTCAGTCTGGAATTCCCTTTGAAAGAGTGCACATAGACATTGTTGGCCCACTGTCGCCTCCATCTGATGAGGGTCATAGATACATTCTGACAATGGTTGATTTAGCCACGCGCTTTCCAGAGGCTGTTCCTATGAAAACCATTACTTCTGTTGATGTGGCTGAAGCTTTGCTGTCCATTTTTGCTAGATTGGGCTTTCCCAAAGAAGTTTTGTCCGATCAAGGTACTCAATTCAACTCAGACTTGATACATCAATTCCATGTTCTGTGCGGTACTAAGGCTATTAGAACATCTCCTTTTCATCCTCAGGCAAATGGCATTGTAGAGCGTTTCCATAGAACTTTGAAGGCAATGCTCGGAAAGGTCACTCAAACACATCCAAGAGCTTGGCATCGATACCTCCCAGCACTATTGTTTGCATGTCGTGAGTTACCCTCTGAAAGTACAGGTTTTAGTCCTTTTGAACTTGTGTTCGGTCGACAACCCAGAGGGCCGATAGCATTACTTGCAGATTCTTGGGTTCATGATCAAGCGCAAACTGATGATGATGCTCGACATTTGTATGCATACGTTTTTGAACTCAAGAACATACTCGCAGAAACATGTGAATTAGCTAAACAGAATTCAGCACAGTCATCTGCTAAGAACAAAGTGTACTTTGATCGCTCAGCTAAACAAAGAACATTTTCCGTCCATGACGAGGTGTTGGTACTTCTGCCATCAGAGTCCAACAAACTTTTGATGCTATGGTTAGGCCCCTACACTGTACAACAGTGCATGCATCCAGATTACAAAATCTTGGTCAAGGGTAAACACAAAATCTTTCATGCGAACATGTTGAAACGATACTTTCGGCGTGCTAACATCGCTGTAGTGCAGGATGATGATCAGGAATTACCTACTGTTGTTTGTCAAGGTTCAGCTGTTAGTTGGAGTGAGTTGATTCCACACCATTTTTTTGAAACGGCTCAGAGTGACAGAGGTCAGTTTCAGGATAGGGATTATACTCAGAAACATGCTGATACTACTTTGTTATCTAAGATTGAACATACCGTTTTAGGTTCGGTAGGCATTGTACAAGATGATGATGATGTAGTTCCTGTACCAACCTTACCTTTGGCATCATCAATGACAGATGAAAATATCACTTTTGTCTCTTTTGACCCACTGTTGTCCAAATCTGATCATGAAAGCATCTTTTCGGTTTTGAGTGAGTTTCCGAATATTCTCACTGCAAAACCTGGTTCCTTTTCTGGTGATGTCTTGCTTGATATTCATTTGACATCAGATATTCCGGTGCGTCGTAAGGCATACGAGTTACCTTTTGCTTCTCAACAGGTAGTGGCCCGTGAGATTCGTACAATGTTGAACCTCTGCCAGGATCTCAGAACGTTCTTGCTGATTTGTTGTCACGTTCTGATGTTGATCAATACCTACCCTGAGTTCTATTTTGTAATAGTGAGGTAAAAAGAAACCTCGGTCGGTATCTTTTTTTTTGAAGGAGGGGGTAATGTAGAGAACGGCAGTTGGGTAGAGAGAGGCATAGGCCTAGTGGTATGGAAGGAGTATGAAATAAACTTTATTATGATTGGATGAAATAGTATGATTGATCCAATCAATGACTAGCAGTGAAATGACGTGGTGTTTGAGCGGGAATGTTGTTAGTTTAGGCACTCCTATTCTGTGTTTTGAGGAGGGCAGTGGTGTAATTGTATTACGTAGCAGACACATTGTAGTGGACTTGTTCAACAAGGTTTTCTATCATGGCGGATTAGAAGCATGGTTTGATCGTCCGAACTGCATGTGGTTCTCTCGTATTGCTGCATGAAGCAGGTATTTGTAAAACAATTTTTTGATGTGCCATTGTAATGTTTTGAAGGAAGAATTGTAATATTTTGAACGAAATAAGGATGTGAACGAACTAGTGAGCTGTTTGCTGGTTTGTACTGGTTGAAGATTTGTCAATGAGAAAAGGTATGTGCGATGGTGGTTGTTGATAGAGAGAAATATTATTATTGTTTATTGTGAATTTTGAACGAAGGTGTATGGATAGTATATTGTGACGGAAGTGGAAAAATATTGGAAAATGGTGAGCAGAAGGAGAAATTACTATTCACAAGGTAACAGAAGAAAGAGGAGGAGAGGAATGATATTTAGTTTAAATAAGTAGTCTCAGACAATGTTGTTATTGTATGTTCAGCCGCTGAGCTGGGGCTGTCACGGAAGACAACCCAGATGTTGATGTTGATGCTAATGACGATGATGGAGTGATGGCTGTTGCTGATGCACTGTATACCGACGTATGGTATGGTGACATCTTGTATGCTGATAATGGATGCTGATGCATGAGGTCGACTGGAAGACAGCGACTACAACTTGTTAATTTTCAGCCAAATCATCGTGGTGTGAGTACCTATATATATTTAGAGAAAGTGTGATATACACATCGACACATGTGTGTATAACTTGGATGACAGTCTTGAAAGCTGGTATCACAGATAGTCGGTACTCTGGATTGAAGAAGTGTGATGGTGACATGTGTCGCCAATATTGATCAAGTGAAAGACGATTGACAGAGTGGACTTATGTGATTGACTATGCGGACTGGAGTGATAAGAGTATTGTGCATTGTGTCATGGAAGGGGAGATTTCTAAAGTATAATTGAGTGACAGTGCGAAACGAACATTGGAATTATATTGACGTTGGAGGTGATGTTGGAGAAGGGGAGATTATATGTGTTAAACTGATGTGGGGTTGTAAGACAGACAACCGAAGTGTGTAATAGTGGTGATAGTTGGAGGTGAGGAGGTTAAACAATGTTTATAATTAATTTATTTGTGTAATTGTGACTTGGAATGAGTTGTGGTGAAGTGCGGTTGGTGTGAATAATTTTGTAAGTCAAGTGATTGGAAGTGATACGTTCTGACTCCTGGATAATAATTCATGTGCTTAAAGTTAGTTAATATTTAATAGAATAGGGAGAGCGTGGAAATCATATATAAAGGAGTGGTTTTGTTTTGTGAGTGATTGATGAGTGTCTGAGAGCAAAGTAAACAGAGAGAGCATGCACCATACAGAGTAAGTCAGACACACACTCACTTCGCAAACACAATAGTTATTACATTTCTTTAGCTGTTTAATAATTCCACATATATAAGTATAATTTAAGAAAACCCGTGCGTTACACACCTACCTTTTTTCTTGAACACTCTTCCGGGACAAAACTCCTCATTTGTGTGTGAGGTCTGTTGGATCAGCTTGGAAATATTGGACGCTTTCTGCCAGGTGGTCATTGATGATGATCCTATGATGTTATTATTTAGCAATGTAGTCATTTTATATGTATGTGATTTGTTGATATTTTATAATGATGTTTATATTCTATTGTTTTTTGTAAACGGGGGTTCGATAAATTAGAGTATAGCCTCAGCGTCCCCTGCGTGGGATGTCTTTATTGTAAAGTGACCGGCTGGTGAAGTGCCTTCAGTGTTACCACTAGGGTTGTTTCGGCAGATCTCTTATGCAGATCAGGGGCGAGTCCTCTTTCAGCGAAGTTGTGGTCTTGATTTTGTGGTCCTGATTCGGCTATACTGGTCCTGATTTGGCTGGACCTAAAGCAATAATCATGTAATGTAATGTAATGACGGATTATTTAGTGTGTGTGTGTACACATGTGAGCGTATGTGTAGATGTGTCAGCGTGGATAAAGGAAGGAAGGGAGGGGGGGTGTAGAGAGAGAGAGAGTGAGAGAGAGAGAGAGTAATTCCAGCTGAGCCCTAAGACTGTTGTACACATACAATTTTTAATTTTTTTATTTACTATTTAATGCGAAGTTTGCGCACAATGCGAAAGGCAATTTTCCGCTTTTATGTACAATGAGTCTTTTTTTTTAAAATTGTTTATTGGGTTTAGCACTGTATGGTTTTTAATTAGTTTTATTTAAACATTACTTTGGTTTATAAAAGAAATTCTTATGATTTATATAGGGTTTTTTAATATTGTTTTTATTACTGTTCTATTACTTCTTTTCCACGTGTCACTTAGGGAAACCTTCTACTTTTTGCTATTTTTATAATTGCTTCATTAGTTATTCTAAATGCTGATGTCCTCTGTGTGTGTGTAGGGGGGGGGGGGGGTGTGTGTGCCTGTGTGTATGTGTGTCTCCCTTTACCCAAGCATTTTTATACTAAGATGTGGTTTTTGTTATTATTTCTTACGGTGTTTAACGAGTTTTATCTCATAAAGTTGTACCGTTTCGATAAAATATTTATCCTTGTTTGAGGTGATGTTTGTATTATTTCTTACACTGTTGAACTGTTTTCTCTCATAATGTTTTACCACATTGTTTAGATATTTATTCTAGCGCGCGTATGTGTGTGTGTGTGTCTGTGTGGGTGTGTTTGTGCGAGCGCTTGGAGCAAGCTTTGGTTTTGCGTTATAAAAAATAAATTATTGTTATTATTATTATTATTATTATTATTATTATTATTATTATTATTATTATTATTATTATTATTATTATTATTATTATTATTTATTATTATTATTATTATTATTATTATTATTTTTTATTATTATTATTATTATTATTATTATTATTATTATTATTATTATTATTATTATGATGATGATGTGAAAGTTGGACAATAAAGATGTAGTGTATTGTACTGTACTGTATTGTACTGTATTGTATTGTATTGTATTGTATTGTATTGTATTGTATTGTATTGTATTGTATTGTATTGTATTGTATTGTATTGTATTGTATTGTATTGTATTGTATTGTATTATACTGTAACCCATGCCTAGAACATTTTGTTACTTTTCTTTCGGGGCAGATTTTTGTTTTTGTTTTGTTTTTTGGGTGGGGGAGGGAGGGAGAAGAGCGGAATGCGAACTTGTTTTTTCCAAACTAGTTCCAGTCATTCGCCGAAAAAGGCAATTCCCGAAGTCGAACGAAGCTCTCCGAGTCGAGCGAAGCTATCCGATGTTTTACGAACGAATGCTTGCAGGACTACGTGAAACCACAGGCTTGGAAGTCTCGTCTTTTGTAGGCCTCGATTACATACTAGATATTTGTATATATATAGATAGTACGTATGTAGGAGGCGAGCGGAATGTGGAATAGAGTTTAAATTAAAAAATTGTCCAATGAATTCAATACATTTTGTAACTCCAGTTTCCAGCTGGGCAACTCTCACTGTGAGTGTGAAAAGAATGAACGACATTGAAAAAGATGTGGAAATGAGTGTTTTTACAAGCTACTTCCACAGCGATGTCACTAGAAAGAAGAAGGGAGTCGGGTGGTTGATGGTGGAGCCGCTATCTTTACATCATTTTGCATGCTCGGCCGAGCTGATATGGATTTTGGGGTAGGGATGGTGTAAAGAGGATCATAACTGATGGGGATGATGAACGATATGTCACTGCTACCATCTGGCTAAACACTCCCAGCGAGCAAAGGCGAGTAGGAGGTTATTAGTAATTTGGGAGTGATGAGGGTGTGTGTGTGTGTGTGTGTGTGTGTGTGTGTGTGTGTGTGTGTGTGTGTGCGTGTGGGTGTGTGTGCGTGTGTGTGTGTGTGTGCCCGCGCGTCCTTGTTTACACAGTGTTATCGGGACAAATCAGTGAACATCTACATAAATTGTATTGACATGCCTACTTGTTTTGACGTCAGAACAATGATCCGTTAGGGTTAGGGCTGGGTTAGGGTTAGGGTTCGAACATTTCAAAGTACTTAAAAATGGGGACGAAATATGACCCATTGTCAGCACAACGTAGGTGGCGTTTCGGGAAAGTCATGATAATACTGTGTAACCTCGGCTGTGTGCGTCTGTGTGTGTGTGTGTGTGTGTCTGTATGTGCGTTTGTGTGCGTGTACTATATCAGCACAGTCCCCATTTTTATCTTCCACCCCCTTCATTCGTCCTTCCATCGCCCCTTTTCTCTCTCTCTCTCTCTCTCTCTCTCTCTCTCTCTCTCTCTCTCTCTCTCTCTCCTTCCCCCCCCCCCCCTCAATTACAATATCTGCAGATAAACAAAAACCAAGCGAAACAACCCACACAGCCGAACAACCGAAGAGTTCTTTTATCTTCATACGTCCTTTGAACATAGACAATTTCCCATGAGAGGGAAGCTATATTTGTTGTGTGTGTGTGTATGTGTGTGTGTGTGCGTGTGTTTGTGTAGGTGTGTTTGTGTGTGTGTGTCCACGCGTACGCGTTCAAGTGTATGTGCGCGTAGCATAGCCCCATATATGTGTTTCTATTTCTGTGAGAGGTGAAACACTCATATTACTGCCTCCCACCTCACCCCTTACACTCCAAAACATAACAATACACAAACACACACACACATACATACATACGCAGACAGACAGACATACAAACACATAAAGACAGAAACATGTTTTTTAACATCTATGTCACACAGACACAGTCACACCACCACAATACTTCTACTGCTGCCTCTGCTATTACTGCAGCTGCTTCTCCTACTCCTCGTTCTCCTACTATATACTACTACTACTACTACTACTACTACTACTACTACTACTACTACTACTACTACTACTAATAATAATAATAATAATAATAATAATAAGTAGTAGTAGTAGTAGTATAGTAGTAGCAGCAGCAGTAATAGTAGTATATTACTACTACTACTACTACTACTACTACTACTACCACTAAGCTTACCACCCTAACTACATTTAACAGAAGCAGCTGTTTGTCAGATTTGAAACAGCAGAAGCTAATTCTGCAAACAAGAAGTCGTCTGCCACACAGACATCGCTGCTTGTGGATCTAAGAAGTCCGGTGTCCACAAATATAGTACTAGGACCAACCGACGCAAGTTTCAGAAAAGCTCCGAACATGATTCACTGAGCACACACAACCACAAAGAAAGGTATCGCAGATCATGACAGTAGAATTACCGAAACAGAACAGATGACAAGAAAAAACGAAGCACGCACATGCCAAAAGAGATGGAGAATGAGGAGGAGAAGAATGAAGAGTACTGAGAAAGGGAAGGAGGCGGATGAAGAGGAGGAGGAGAAGAAAGGGGCTTCCGGGGAGAAAGGAGAAGGTGAGGAGAGCATGGACAAGAAGGAGGGCCGAGGGAGGGTTTAGTGATTCACGCAATGTTGACCAACGATCCGATTTCAAGGTCAATGCCCATCAAAGTCAAATTTCAAGCTTCGTTCATGGACAAGCTTGCCCGCTCTTTGGAATCAATGGGCACACACGCAAGTTACCGTCTTTTATTTGGTCGATGCTATGTTGTCTTTCACGCGCCCACTTCTCCCTCCTCTCTTGCTGATCGAACAGTATTCAGACGACACGGTCATCATCATCATCATCATCATCATCATCATCATCATCATCATCATCATCATCATCATCATCATCATCATCATCCTCATCCTCATCATCATCATCATCATCATCATCATCATCATCATAATCAACATCGTCGTCGTCGTCATCGTCATCTATCATCACCATCACCTTCAACATCAACAACTACCACAACCACAACAACAACAATAAAAACCCAAGCCTCCAGAACCACCAACTGCAGTAATACATATAAGGACACTTCTACCTTCATGTGAGATCTACACTCGGGATTTAAAGTTTCTCAACAGCTCAGCAACAGAGACAACCAACCATTGTCAGCAACTTGCTGAACGTCAACGGCAGCAGCAACAATATCAGCAACAGAAGCAGCTGCAACAACAACACCAGCTCAGCAACAGAGACAGCCAACGTCAGCAACGTGCTGCTGAACGGCAACAGCAGCAGCAAATTCGCCATAGCTACCACCCCGACCATCAGCAGCAGCAACAACAACAGCAACAGCAGGGGCGGGTGTGCAGTCTCACGCCGATGGTGTCTTCTTAGTCATTATAGTCTCCCCCTTTTTTTTAGGTCCACGGTACCCCGTAGTGTCATTTTCCATATCAAATCTTTCTCCCTTTTCCTTTCCTTGTCAGTCTTCATGTGCAGACCTCCTTTCTCTTTCTGTCTCTCTGTCTGTTTGTCTCTCTCTCTCCCTTCCCTTTCCCCACTTTCTCTGTCTATGTCTGCTCTCTCTTTGTCTGTCTGTCTGTCTCTCTTTCTCTCTCTCTTACTAGCTGTAAGACAGGTCCAGAGGACCTAATTCTATTATTATATTTAGAGGTTTTGACTTCTACCTCTCTCTGTCCGTCTGTCTATCTTTGTGTCCATCTCTCTCTCTCTCTCTCTCTCTCTCTCTCTCTCTCTCTCTCTCTCTCTCTCTCTCTCTCTCTCTCTCTTTCTTTCTTTCTTTCTTTCTATCGGTTTTTTTCTCTCTCTTTCACACACACACACACACACCCACACACCTACACACACACACATACACACAAGATGTAAAACAGATCCAAAGGACCAAATTCTATTATCCTATTTAAAGTCTCTCTCTCTCTCTCTCTCTCTCTCTCTCTCTCTCTCTCTCTCTCTCTCTCTCTCTCTCTCTCTCTCTCTCTCTTCGGGACTCTCTGATGATGAGTCTGTAGTGTTTTGCTTTTCCAAAAGCCTCTTAAAAGAATATAGCATCTCTAACTTTATTTCTTGCTTTATTTATTCATGCATTATTATATTCTTTAATTCTTTTACTTTCTTGATTTCTTAATTTCTTTTTTCTTCCTTTTTGTTTTATTTCTGTTCCTATCTTTTAATTTAGTTCTTTCTTAATTTTTTTAAATGCATTCTTTCTTTCCTTTCTGTCTTTCTTTCTTTTAATCTTTATCTTCTTCTTGGTCCCTCTTTTCCACACACCTTTTCATTAGAACGCACCGCCTTAAACAAAATAGTTTTGTGCTTCTAACATGTTTGTATAGTGTTTATTTTTCCCCTTCTTTTCTTTTTCATTGTTTCTTTGTTTCATTTCCCATTTTTCTTGTATTTTCTTTCTTTTTCTGTTTTTTCCACAAAGTCTGTCTTATTTTATTTCTTCTTTCTTTCTTTCTTTCTTTCTTTCTTTCTTTCTTTCTTTCTTTCTTTCTTTCTTTCTTTCTTTCTTTCTTTTCTTCCCTTCTTCATTTTTTAAAATGTACTTTCTTTCTTCTACTTTTTTGAATTCCCTTTGTGCGAAAGTAGAGAGTGGTCAACAGTACGGGACAAAGGAGTTCATCATGATTCATTTTACGGCTATCCATACATCCCTAAAACATCATAAATAATGTAGTTTTCATTTCTTAGAAGCAGGCTCTTGCTCCCAAAATGTCAGCGCACTGGCTCATAGCTCAAGAACTGTTCAAGGAGGAAAGGGGGTGGCCGACCACATATCCAAACACCCCCCACCCAACTCACCCCTGAAGCGCCCCACCCACTCCAAACCAAACTTACAAAATGAAAACTTCACTTTTTTTTTTAAAATTCAATAACACAATCTCCCCTGAAACCGGCTCTTTCGTTTAACTTATTTCCTCCAACTCTCTCCTCACTCCATCCATCCATCCATTCCTCTCTCTCTCCCTCCAGCCCTCCATCCTCTCTCTCTCTCCTTCTCTTTCTCACCCCCACTCCCTCAGTATCTTTCCTCCTTTCCGTCCCTCCATTTCCCGGAACCCATTTACATTCTCTCTCACTCACCACCCCCACCTCCCCTAGCTCACCAATTCCGAAAATGCTTTGTTATCAAAGAGGATTTTCTTCCATAAAAATTCCGCTCGGGCTCTCCTCGATATAAAAGTGTCACTTGCTTCGGTCCCCCGATTTCTCATCTTGGAAAATTGCTCTTATGGTTGGAATGGGAAAACACACACACACACACACCCACCCACCCACACACACACACACACACACACACACACACACACACACACACACACACACACACACACACACACCCACACACACACACACGCACGCAAAATATCAGAACTGGGTTGATTTAGGAATGTAGGAATCGGAAAGTGTTTTTTTTTTTACGGAAAGAGCGCAAACTTCATCTAAAAATGTAAGAATCTGATGCAAAATTGACTAAAAAGTTGACCTAGTTCGTCTCCTATAGGGGACAAAATAGGTCGAACTTTCTTCAAAAATTTGCCCGAAAAGTGGCTGGATTTTCTCCGTCCCGTACATGTATAGAGCACTCCCTTGTACTTAAAACACTCTCATGCACTACAACTGCACTCCCATGCACTAAAAAAGCACACACCCGCACTTAGGAAAAAGTGGGGTCCTGGAAATAAGTGGGTTCCAAGCAAATAAACCCATTTGTTACTAAGAAACACAAGGTCTTGTGCGTACATTCACATGCACACACACACACACGCACACACACACACATTTTTGACACACTTCATTTTTTTTGACATTATTTTGACATTTTCCATTTTTTGAAGCTATCCCTAACCCTAACCCTTTCCCAAAACCCTAACCCAAACCCTAACCCTTAACGTAACCCTAAGCCTAACACATCCCTAACCATAACGGAACACTATTTTGACGTCAAAATAACGGGGCCGTCAAAAGAAAGTACGTAGAGTTTCAAGTGTATATCAGAGTAACGTCGTTTCTACCTGCCCACACACACACACACACACACACACACACACACACACACACACACACACACACACACACACACACACACACACACACACACACTCAAAAAGTATGCATGCTATGCCATCAAGAAAAAATCTAGCACTGCTTCTGAGACTGTACGGTGCGTGGGAAATGAGAGAGGGAGGGAGAGAGAGAGAGAGATAGACATAGACAGAGACAACAAAATTTTGAAACTTTTTTTAAAAGTAGGGATACAGATTTTTTTTTATACTAATTGCGAAGTCTAAGCTCCCTATCGCTCTGGCCCTTAATATATTGAGAGAGAGAGAGAGAGAGAGAGAGAGAGAGAGAGAGAGAGAGAAGAGAGAAGTCGAAGTCGAAACCTTTAATAGGATAATAGCATTAGGTCCTTTGGACCTGTCTTACAGCTAGTCCTTAATAAACAATGCAAAACAAACAAAATAATTAACATAAAATAATTTGAAACATATTCCTTAACTACGATAACAAGTCACTAAGCAAATTAATGCATTTTAATACACATACTCTTACCCTTCTTCCCCTCCCCATCCATCTCCTCCTCCCTCTCCACACACACACACACACACACACACACACACACACGTGTAAATTCATACATTCTTTGTAACTTAAATTGTGGCAAGGTAGAAAAGAACAAAGAGGTATAAACTCATCTTAAACATTAAGAGCAAAGAGAGTTTAAATATTTATGGAGCCTTGTTTTAAAAGATGGTGATGATTTACTTTTCTTGACCTCTTCTGGTAGAGAATTCCACACGCTTGGACCAGAATAGGACAGAGATGTTTTAAATATGTCTAAGCGTGGTCTTGGAAATGTTAAATTATGTCGTGAAGATGAATAACGAGCTGATGACTTGCTAGAGAGAGAGAGAGAGAGAGAGAGAGAGAGAGAGAGAGAGAGAGAGAGAGAGAGAGAGAGAGAGAGAGAGAGCGTGAGAGTGAGAGAGAGAGAGCACAATTATCCAGTACCCAATCTTTCCTCACCATACTGAAAGAGTCATACAGCAGTGTTTTCTAATAGCCCTGCATTGTTGCTAAATCGAAATAACGAGATAAGCGTATTTCTGTCCAGTTTTTAAAATGCCTATGGATTCTACAATATATTTTGTACTTACATGCCATGCCCCAGTCTCCAAACCCCAGACAGCATGAATTTTGGTCAGTACTGCGGAAAACTATAAAGATAAAACGATTAAACAAATTGACAACATAAACGCAAAAAAAGATTTTTTTTTTCTTTAAAATGGCACGTGGAGTGATTTTGTCTTTTGTTTGTTTCAAATTGATTTATGTATTCTTATTATATTAGATTATCTCAAGCACGTATGTCCCTTTTCAATCGACAATGTGTGAAGTATACACTTGGGTGCCTGTATCCGTCTCTTGTTACGGCTTAGTTCATTTATTTATTACCTTTTTCCCTCGATTTTGGTGTATTCCTTGTATCTTACAATTATATTTTGTATGTAAATCTATTGGGAACATTAATTATTATATATTTTTATTTTGTACTTGTTCCTGTTCGTAAGAGACATTTTATTGTTATAATTTGCCAAAAGTGCAGCACTTATTCAAGCTTTGCTTTTGCGTGCCCTTCGTGTCCTCAGCTCAGTGTCTTGTTTGCTTGTCTCGTTCACATTACCATTCCGTTTAAACCAATAAAAAGATAAAAATAGGATTTGTACAAAAGGACAAATAGTTGCCATTAAAACTCATGCATGTTACACACCCACACATCGGGAGTATTGCTCGGCAGGGTCAGCTAAGCTTTAGCCTATGTGCCCCAACCCCCGCCCTGCATCTCTACCCCGCATATCGGATTTGGGCTCATCACGGTACCGAGGGGAATTATACTTCAGTGATTTATCGGCTCATCTCTAACGCTTCGTCACTTTCACACAAAGAACCTTTCACAAGGAAAATAACATGATTTGGAAGGATTCAGAAGGGTTCAGATGACCGTGTACGATGACGAGGAGGAGGAACAGGAAAAAGAAGTTAAAGAAGACGATGAAGATGATGATAAGGACGACGAGCCGGAGGAGAAGTAGGAGGAGGAAGATGATCTGACGATGACAAAGACAATGGTCTAACATTTGCACACAAAAGCACCAGCGACGGAAAACCTGTTTAAAAAGAGAGGAGCGATGGGAAAGAGCGAGATGGAAAATGCAACACAAAATACCCTCATCCATTTTGATCAAGGGAGACCACTAGGCTTTTACGCTAGCGAAAGAGAACTCTTGGACATTTTGTGGGGGAGGACCATGCACTTTCATATTTGCAGTGGGTTGGAACGATGAATTTTCTGTCCCAGCGGATCATGAAAAAGGGAGGACTAGTAGGATTTGACCCCAGAGAATGGCCAGAACTCGTAAAGCAAACAGGAGCCATTTGCTTGACATTTCAAACTCTCCCCTCTCTCTCTTTCTCTCTCTGACTCAGCAATACGAGCAATCATTGTGAATGAAATAGTGAATGAATTGCGATTGGGGGAAAAAAAAAAGAATGACATGATATTTTTAAAGGGGGATGGTTTGTTTTGTGAGTGTGTGTGAGTATGTGTGTGTGTGTTTGTGTGCGTGACTGTGTGTGTGATTGTGTGTATGTACGTGTATGTGCGTAAGTGCGCGCGTGCGAGTGTTTTTTGTGTATGTGTGTGTGCGTGAGAGAGAGAGAGAGAGAGAGAGAAATAGAAAGAGGGATTATGGGGGGAAAAGGGGAGTGGGTTTCTTTCACCTGTCTTCCCGTCTGTCTGTTTGCTTGCCTGCTTGTCTGTCTGTCTGTCCGTCCGTTTGACCATAAGCTTGCTTACCACTCTTTTATCTGTGCGACTGACGCAAGGAAAGGGGAAATACTGGACGGGAGGGGGGGGGGGAGACGTCTGCCTGTAAATCTGTCTGCTTGCGAGCACCAAGTTACTTCTTCTTCTTCTTCTTTTATAAACGCTTGCCTCCCCCTTTCCTCAGACTAAACATCATTATAGAGGTTTCATTCACAACGTGAAGGGTACCAGTAGGCTACGGATATGAGAGCAAAACTCAACGCGAATCTTAGCAGTTGGAATAGCTCGTATGTGTGGTGATTAGAAGACAAGAAAACTGTTTTTCTCTTCCCTCCTCCCTCCCCTCACATCCCCCTCTCCTCCCAAAAAAGGAGGTTTCTTACATTTCAACGATATCCAGCTTGCTTAGCGTGTTATGGAATGTCTGTTGGTTGTTTTGTTCGAGCAAAACGAAACCTCCGCACCAAGATTAATATTACGCTCGAGTCACTGCCTAATTTTTCTCGACAGATTTTCATGCAATTCCAAAACGCCACTGCAGAAGTCTGCGGACTGTTAAAATCGCGAGACAGTGTGTGCAACCGAGCGTGAAAGATGTGGTTATGCTTCACCGACTGCTGCCGAGGAAGGAGAAGGCTGTTGCCATTGGTAACCAAGTTGACAGAATTTGTGGCTGCATAATTACTTAGGCACACACTCACGCACACCGCCATTCCACCGCGCGGGCGCCTAGACACACACGCATACACACACATACCACACACTCACACAAACGCGCGCGCACAAGCAAAATATATGTATACAAATAAGCGCGCACACAATTCACCATACTCGTGCGCTTACACAATTAAAGACAGACAGACGCATGCGTTCACGCAAGGATGCATGTATACACACACAGCCACTCCATCCACTTCACACACATACACACATATATATCTATCTATATCTATCTATCTATCTAATAATAATAATAATAATAATAATAATAATAATAATAATAATAATAATAATAATAATAATAATAATAATAATAATAATAACGGATTTTTATATAGCGGGTACTCCAGCCTATGACCAGACTCACCACGCTTTACATAGTCATTACATATAAATACATGCACACGATAAAACATCGCTTTTGCTACAGTACACCAAAAGACGGAACAGTAAAGGGACAAACTATTTACAACTATGTACACAAATTACAAAAAAAGACAGAAATAGACTATTTACAACTATGTACACAAATGACAAAAAAGACAGAAAAAGAATAGCAAAAACCTATTCACAGCTATTTATATTCCCGGTTAGGCCCAGGAGGAAAAACAGTATAAATATCTACAGCCGTGTATACACTTACGGATCAGACAGAGACAAAAGAGGAGAGAATGGCAGCGGGATACAAATCAGTCTGAATAATGCAGTTTTAAGAGGTGGGTTTTGAGGGCCTTTTTGAATGCTTGTGTTGATTGTATGTTGCGGATATGGGAGGGAAGGGAATTCCACTGCTTAGGTGCGGAGTAAGCGAATGCACGTTGGCCGTATGTCTTAGTGCGGGTGACGGGAACCTTGAGTGTGCGAGTGTCAGCAGAAGATCTTAAAGTGCGTGAAGGGGAGTAGACAGACAGTAGATCAGCAAGGTAGGAAGGACAAGAATCTGTGAAGAAGTTGTGACAGCGAACAGAGAGTTTGTACTCTATGCGTGCTTGCACAGGAAGCCAGTGAAGGGAATGTAGTAGAGGTGTGATGTGATCGCGTTTCTTAGCTCGGAGTACTAGTCTAGCTGCTGAGTTCTGAACCTTTTGTAGTTTGTCAATGATGTGTTTTGGGGAGCCAGCGAGGAGAGAGTTGCAATAGTCAAGACGAGAAAGGACGAGAGCGCAGACTAGGGTTTTGGTGGCAGTGACTGTAAGATAGTGGCGAAAGGAGCTGATTTGGCGTATGGCCGTGTATGCAGAGCGACAGACGTTGGAGATGTGGTTGTTGAGGGACAGGTCATCGGAGAGAATGTAGCCGAGATTTCTTGCTGAGGATGAGAACTGAATGTTTGTTGTCCCTACTGTAAGCGATGTTGGGAGAGGCGAGAGTGAGGAGGAGGTGTTGTGCTTGTGAATGAGGAGGGCTTCGGGTTTATCGTCATTAAGCTTAAGCTTGTTGAGTGTCATCCATGACTTAATGTCTGTGATGCAGTTCTCCAAAGTCATAACAGTGGAATTAATGAGAGAGGGGGCAGTGCTATATCTATATCTAGTGCTATACGTCTATATATATATATATATATATATATATATATATATATATATATATATATATATATATATATATATATATATATATATATATATATATATATATATATATATATATATATATATATATATATATATATATATACATTGAAACGTTTGATAAGTTAAATGATTTGGGCTCGAAAGCCTAGTCTTACAATCTGTCATAATTAACAATTATATAACATATACAATTCTAACAAGTAACAAGAGAGAGAGAGAGAGAGAGAGAGAGAGAGAGAGAGAGAGAGAGAGAGAGAGAGAGAGAGAGAGAGAGCGCCCTCAGGGCCTGCATAGTTTGGTACATCAGTCCCGTAAGTTTACCCCTAGCGCGAATGGAACCCGCGATCTTCGGCATAGAAAACCAGCGAGTTAACCAACTGTGCCACCAGGACACCTCTACTGGCTACTCAGTGCACATCTGCTGGTCAAGCTGTCTAGTCCAATTTCGCAGCCCACTGCACCTTTGTCCAGTGTCAGTGTCGCTGACCGGACAGCTGACCAGCACTTGTGGGTGCACCGTGGATACATGGCAGTTTTCTCGCCGAAAAGTATGATCGTCATCGGCAGCTGCATCCCTATGAGAATAAGAACTTAAAGAAAAGGGAAGAAGAAGAAGAAGAAGAAGAAGAAGAAGAAGAAGAAGAAGAAGAAGAAGAAGAAGAAGAAGAAGAAGAAGAACTAACTATTACGATAATTATCATCATTGCCGTTAATATCGTCGTCCTCTTCCAACCTTATTTCATTAACCGTCTTCTCATAATTGTATTCGATACTACTACTACTACTACTACTACTACTACTACTACTACTACTACTACTACTACTACTACTACTACTACTACTACTACTACTACTACTACTACTACTCCTGCTGCCCGGGCGCCTTTTCGTCTTTCGTCTTCTTCTCACTAATTTTCCCAATTATTTTGAACAAATGGATTGTCACATGTAACGACCAGCAGTCAGCAAAACTGACCACAAATCACAGTTGGTTTGACTCTTAATAATTCCTCCGCCCCGCACGAGTCTGACCACACTGCGGCAGTACTAATAGTAATGATGATCACGGTCAGTTGGATGAGGGGCCGGGTAGCTCAGTTGGTAAGAGCGTCTTGCTAGTAACCGAAAGGTCGCTGGTTCGAATCCCGGATTGGTCAACG
Source organism: Oncomelania hupensis (assembly GCA_036898135.1). Classification (NCBI taxonomy): domain Eukaryota; kingdom Metazoa; phylum Mollusca; class Gastropoda; order Littorinimorpha; family Pomatiopsidae; genus Oncomelania; species Oncomelania hupensis. The sequence continues at coordinate 22,179,885 of CM072519.1, read as the reverse complement.
TGTGATCATATTATTTTCCCCTTTACCAACAACTGGCCCGCTGGTGTCAGTATAAATCGGTCCAGTAGTCACCTATATGCGAAAGTGTCGTGTGACTATAATCTACAAACAACAACACAACGGTCAGTTGGACTGGCCAGGTAAAGCGTAGCCGATGCTTGTCGGGTACCTCTCACTAGGCAAACGTAATCCTCGCTAAGGGGAGTCTCGGTTCAAGAACATGATTGCGGCTTATCATGCTTCATACGGTAAAACGTCTTTGTTGATGGACATGAAAATCATCATCATCATCATCATCATCATCATTTCTCCTCCTCCAGGCGCTTTCTTTTTCTTTAGGCACAATTTATTAAAGTTGGCAGGACAAATTCCTTTCCACCAATATCTGTCCCGGGTGGCGCTGCTCTAAGGCTGCAATGCTTTCGTCGTGGGGAAAGCAAAGCGAATTTGTTTGCATGGATGGCAATTACATTTTATATCTATGTCTTAATCAAACTGTATTGTAGGGACGTGGATTTCCCCAAGCGCCTTGTGCAGCTCCTGTGCAGAAACAGCGCTATACAAGACCGGTTAAATAAGTAAAAAATAAATATAACCTCTCTCCTCACATTCTCCCTCCCCCACTCTCTCTCTCTCTCTCTCTCTCTCTCTCTCTCTCTCTCTCTCTCTCTCTCTCTCTCTCTCCCCTCCTTCTCGGCCTGTCATAATTCTTGTAAAATGAACAGCGAGCGCTGCTTGCTTGCTTACTGCTTAATTCCTTGAATTCCGCGTGGAACAAAGGGCCTCCACAACAGTTCTCCAGCGCACTCGGTTCTGGGCAGCCTTTTTCAGTTCACCCCATGACAGGTTGCAGCTCTTCATCTCCTCCTCACAGGAACGCTTCCAGGTCGTCTTGGGACGACCAACCTTCCTCTTCCCCTGAGGATTCCACTGTAGGGCCTGCCGTGTGATGTCCCGTTGGGGTTTCCGCAAAGTGTGTCCCACCCAGCGCCACTTCCGCCTGGCAATCTGCCGGTCGATGGGGTCTTGATTCGTCCGCTGCCACAGGTCCGTGTTCTTTACTTTGTCCGTCCATCTGATCTTCAGGATGTTCCGAAGACAACCATTGATGAACACTTGGAGCTTCTTTGTCAAGGTGTTGGTGACTCTCCAGGACTCTGAGCCGTAAAGGAGAACGGACTTCACATTGCTGTTGAAGATCCGCAGTTTGGTCCGGAGAGAAAAAGATGTAGATCTCCAAAGTGGTTTCAAGGTGACAAATGCGAATCTTGCTTTCCCAATTCTGGCTTTGATGTCCTCGTCAGAACCACCTGTTGCTGTTACAATGCTACCCAGGTAGGTGAAGGAGGTAACTTCTGTTAGGTTGCTTTCTCCAATGGTGATTGGTTGCTGCTGTCTTTTAAACAGGGCCATGGTTTCAGTTTTCTCCAGGTTGATCTGAAGTCCAGTTTTCAAGGCTTCTTGAGCAAGGTTGTTCGTTTTTTGCTGCATCTGCTGGCGTGTCTGGGACATCAGGCACAAGTCATCGGCGAAGTCTAGGTCCTCAAGGAACTGGGTCAAGGACCACTGGATTCCGGTTCTTCCTTGCCTGGTTGTCTGTCGCATCACCCAGTCGACCACTAGCAAGAAGATCATTGGGGATAGCATGCATCCTTGACGAACGCCTGTGGTCACTTCGAAGTCCGCAGTCAGTTTGCCGTTATGTATGACTTGGCAGGTAGCATCTTCATACAGATCCTGGATCAGGGTTATGAAGGTTTGGGGGATTCCGTAGTGATGGAGCAGCCACCAGATGGTTTCTCGGTCTATACTATCGAACGCCTGTCGGAAGTCGATGAAGTTGAGGTACAACGTTGACTGCCATTCCACGGATTGTTCTATGATAATACGGAGTGTTGCTATCTGGTCCGTACAGGACTTGTCTTTCCTGAACCCAGCCTGTTCTGGTCGGAGTTTCTCGTCCACTGCATCTTTCAGTCGATCGAGGATGATGCGAGTCAGTACTTTGCTGGGTACTGACAGAAGCATAATGCCGCGCCAGTTCTTGCAGGCGCCTAGATCTCCTTTCTTGGGGAGTTTTACCAAGTTTCCCTTTTTCCAGTCGGCTGGCACTTTTCCTTCCTTCCAGATCCTCTGCAGTAGTGGCAGCAGCATGTTAGCTGTAGTTGAAAGGTCCACTTTTAGGGCCTCTGGGGGTATTCCATCTGGTCCTGCTGCTTTTCCGTTTTTTAAGGTTTTCAGGGCTTTAATTACTTCTGTTTTGGTAGGGTGGTTGGTGTTGACTTTAAGTGGTGAGTCTGCCGGCGGGATGTCTGTTCTCACGGACGGCGGGGGTCTGTTCAAGAGTTCTTTGAAATGTTCAGCCCATCGCTGTCTCTGGTCTTGTTCCTTGCTGAGAAGGTTACCTGTACTATCTTTAACTGGCCTATCTGTGTTTGTTTTCTTACTTGAGAGAGTCCTAGTGACCTTGTACAAAGTGCTAAGGTCTCTCTTTTCTGCCGCCTGCTCTGCCTCCATTGCCAGCTCATCGTAAAAGAGTCTCTTATCTGTCCTAGCACTTTTCTTGACTTCCTTGTTCACCATAGTGTACTCCATTCGCAGAGTTTTCTTTTCCTCTGTATTTTGGCTGCAGTTGATTTTCTGCTTGATTCCTTTTCGGTTTTCTATCAGTGTGCATGTGTTGCCAGAGATCCATTCCTTTGTTGTTCTTTCTCTTTTTCCCAATACCTCTTGACATGTGCCTGCGAGTGTATCTCGTATGGACCTCCAGTGTTCTTCCAAGGGGGTTTCTTCAGTCAGCATTTTCAGGGCTTCAAATTTGTTTTTCAAAGAGATAGAGAAAGTGTCCTTGTGCTCTTTCTCCTTCAGTCGCTGGGTGTTAAACTTGACATGTGTGCGGTCTGCTGTGTCTCTGAAGGCCCTCAGCTTGATCTTGACAGACCCGGTCACCAAATGGTGGTCCGAGGCCACGTCGGCTCCTCGCTGAGATCTTGTATCTAAAAGGCTTCTTCTCCATTTCCTAGCTATTGTGATGTAGTCTACTTGGTTTTTGGTGTTGCCGTCAGGTGAGATCCAGGTTTCTTTGTGGATGTCCTTGTGTTGAAATACACTGCCGCCTATGACTAGGTCATTGAAAGCGCAGAAATCTGTAAACAGCTCACCGTTCTCGTTCATTTCACCCAGGGCTTGTGTTCCCATCACAAGTTCTTTCCCAAGGTTGTCTTTCCCTATCTTGGCGTTCATGTCGCCCATGAGGATTTTGATGTCTCTCTTCGGGGCCTCATTGACTACTGACTGGAGAGTGTTGTAGAACTGTTCCTTTGCTTCTTCCTCAGCCGTGTTTGTGGGTGCGTAGCACTGTATCACCGTTACTTTCCTCCCTTTAGAATTGAATCTTGCGGTCATCATTCTCTGATTAATTGGCTGCCATTCTATAAGGGCTCTGGCAGCTGCTGGAGACAACATGATGGCGACTCCCTCGCTGTGGATGTGGTTCTCGTCTGTATGCCCAGAGTAAAGGATTTTCTCTCCGCTGGCAAGTGTTGTCATGCCAGACCCGTTCCATCTGCTCTCACAAATTCCTAGTACTTGAATATTGTATTTCTGCATCTCTCGTGCTACTTGAGCTGCTTTTCCAACTTCATACATTGTTCTCACGTTCCAGGTTCCAATTTTGGTTTTTGCCTTCATCGTCAGGAGATTCGTCAGCTGGCTGGCTTCCGTGAGGCTTTCACCATCCTGCGTCATCTGTCCTCCTGAAGAGGCATCTCCCTGAATCAGGCGCTGGTGGTTGTTTTCTTCTGTTGTTTCGGTTTCTGTAGCAAGAGTGGTTTCACGGGGCAGGGTCGCTAGCCCCACGCCCAACCCTCCTCCTTTCTCATCCGGGCTTGGGACCGGCCATGGCGGAGTTACAGCGAGCGCTACCCAACAGCAAATGAACTGTCGGATCCAATGACCAGGGCTGCATTAGTGGTCAGCTGAAGGCGATTCAGTCACGTAGTGGTCATTTACTGGTCATTTGCCTCGAGGAGGAGGAGCAAAAAGAAGAAAAAGAAGAAGAAGAAGAAGAAGAAGAAGAAGAAGAAGAAGAAGAAGAAGAAGAAGAAGAAGAAGAAGAAGAACAAAGACAAGAAGAAGAAGAAGAGGCCTCGAGAAGGAGAAAATTATTCAATCTTCGATCTTCTGGTGTTGACTTCAGCAGATGAGCAAACTAATGCAGATTCCCCACCCACCCCACTCCTCCTCTTACCCTCAATACATTTTGTTTTATTTTTTTATTCAAGCCAGGCAAACAGTACAGTAAACAAAATTAAATTAAATTTAAACTATATTCCATACCTTTCCGTCAATTAAAAAAAATGTCCAGATTTTGTGACCTGGAGACAGTGGAGTAAACACAATTACACCGACATGAAAACTACCCTACAGAACAGTATACATAACTAAACTACACTACAGTACAGTACACACAACTAAACTTTACTACAGAACAGTAAACATAACTAAATCTACAGTACAGTACAGTGCACACAACTAAACTACAGTACAGTACACATAACTAAACTAAACTAAACTAAACCAAAAACTATACCAAACTAAAAGCTATACTAAACTAAAAATTATACTAAACTAAAATCTATACCAAACTAAAAACTATACCAAACTAAAAACTATACAAAAAATACGACATTAAACTAAAAACTATAATAAACTAAAAACTATAATAAAAAATAACACTAAACTAAAAATTATACTAACCTAAAAACTACACTAAACTTGATGAACGTAAACTAAAGTATAAAAAAACAAAACTACACTACACTAAAAACTACACTGAACTAAAACCTAAACTAAAAAAAAAAACGACACTAAACTAAAAACTAAACTATACTAAATTAAAAATTATACTAACCTAAAAACTATACTAAGCTAAAATAAACTACACTAAAATAACAACTACACTAAAATAAAAATAAAAATACACTAAACTAAATTGCAGCTCACAATTTGTTTCAATGACGCCCTTCTTCACTGGGTGAGTGGTCGCTGATAGTCCACGGGCGAAGGGTGATTGCCTTTGATCTGTTTGACTACTGCAGGAGTGGGGGACACTTCAACCGCCAAATGACCACTGTCAGCTTTGTACATTTGCCGAGTCTCGCCTTTTGATTAATTATATCAAATAATAATAATAATACAGGATGCTATGTACGCAAATACCTCGCATTGGCCTCATACTAGGAACAGAGGCAGTCAAATTGGTTGGGCAAATACTCTTGGAGTACGCACAAGACAATTTCACGATTTGGGTGCCTGTATCGATACGATGTGGCTGCCTGTACCTATGCGATTTGGGTGCCTGTATCTCCAGCACGCACGTACAGAAGATAAACAAAAGAGCGCGTGCGTCTCCAAGCCTTCTCACTTTCATAAAACCGTTACCCACCCACATAATAATGACAACAAACGCATTCAAAACACAAACGTAAACTATTTACACCACTGAATCGACAAGAAAATACTTTTTTGTTTTCAAAATACATTTGTGTCAATGTGAAATGAATAGGCAACACTTCTAACTCTAGCTGACATGAAATACCCTTAACACCAATCGAACGTAGACCAATAAAGCTCTGAGTTTATTTGCTTGTTTGCTATTGTATTTGTTTGTAATATGTTGTATAAAAATACTCAGGAGATTAGGTATTAAAATAATTAGGAAAAAAATGGAGGAGCTGATATGACAGTCCCGCAGCAATGTTAGAAAAACCCAAACAATTTCTTGATTGGATGAGAACGGAATAGCGAAAACAAAACCCACACAAAAAAAAAACAACCAAACAAACAATGTATATATATATATAGTCTTATAAATGTACCCAGAAACAAGGTTTAATAGTCTTCCACCGGCCATTTAGGAACCCAGCTTTGGATCTGGGTACCTGAGAATGTACCCAAATCCAAGGTAACTTTGAAAACGCGAGAAAAGGTAACTTTCGTCTCCTCTAGGCGACGAATTAGGTCAAGCTGTATTTCTTACTAGGTCAACTGTCTTTTACGAACCGTTTGAGAATGTTTTCGAACCGTTTATTGACGCCGGATAGTGTCCTCACTTGGTTTCATACAGTTTAAGAATCCAAGAAGGCAAATGGGATTTTGGACGGAAAGAGCGCAATGTTGTAGAGTAACATTCATTAGTAACTCCCAGTCAAATTCCGCTCTTTCCGTCACTTTTTAACAGTTTTTTGAGGAAAGTTCCTATAAACAAGGATTTATAAGTATATATATTAATAATTAGTCCCGCAGTATCGTTTCCAAGCACTGATTTTCTTCATGTATCCCTCTGTACGTAAGCACTATAGTGTAGACACAGGCACCCAAATAGTGTAAATGCCCCTTGCTGAAGGATCGGGACCGTAGCTACAATAGTATCTGGGATACAAATGAACTGAATGAATAGTATCGTTTCTTTACAAACTACCCAAAGGTTTGTCCACCGACCGAGGTTGACCAATGATCGTCCGGCAGGGATGGTGAGAGGATGGAAAGGGAGTGACAGGGAATGGAGGGGTGCGGTGTTAATAATGGGAGGGGGGTGAAGTCGGAGTTCAGCGGCTGGACACATTCTTTGTCTAGCCAACTGATCCTTTTTAACCAAGTCTACGCTCGGTCAAAATGATAACCAGCACACAAATCGTTCTGCATCCCAGTAAATCTGGTAGAAAAAGACGAAAACTGTTTAGATTATCTATTACAACCTACTACTCCAGAAACATTCATACTCTAAACGATTAAGTTATTTTTACAGGTATGGTTTGCCTTTTCCAGTTGTTTTACTCATCGTTTTGAATGTAAGCAGCTTTGCATGACTCTGAATGAGCGCGTTGAGCCTCGTTACAGAAAACTGAGCTATATATACAGTTCTTCATTAGGCTAGTAATATAATAATAATAATAATAATAATAATAATAATAATAATAATAATAATAATAATAAAAATAATAATAATAATAATAATAATAATAATAATAATAATAATAGTAATATTATTAGTAGAAGTTCTGTGTGTTGTCGAAATAACACCTTATCTTTAATAGTTAAATAATAGTATCTAATAATAGTATCTTTTATAGTTAAAAGTAGATATTAGCCTAGTCCTCGTAGAAAATAACATGGCTTAAAATCTTGAGCTACTGTTCTTGAAGCAAATGAAAAACACAAAACAATCTTCAAATCTCTGTGTGCCTTTGTCCGACACGTGGTCCTTGACCCCACGTGACCGTGGCACGTGGCCAGCGTGAGTAAAAAGTGACAGTGGTCAGTGTCAGCTGATGTTCTCAGTTGCTGGAAAGGGGAGACTAGCGAGAGAGCCCTTTTCTTTTGTTGCTGGGATTGACGATGCATTATGTTGCAGTAGTCAATGTATAGGACTATGCGTAGGACAGTTCCTAGTCTTTTGGTTGTTGGTTTTTTTAATATAAAAGAGAATGAAGGATGTTGGTTTATGAATGTGTTGAGGGAATGAGAAGGAGAGAGAGAGAGAGAGAGAGAGAGAGAGAGAGAGAGAGAGAGAGAGAGAGAGGTTAACGGGTGGAGAATCGAATGATTAGATAATCTAAAGGTGCTGTGTGTGTGTGTGTGTGTGTGGTGTGTGGTGTGTGTGTTTGTGTGTGTGCGTTTGTCGGTGTGTGCACGCAAGTATGCGTTCGTGCGAGCAGTGGCGTAGCTAGGGATTTGGGGGCCCGGGGGCTAGGCCTCTTTGGGGGCCCTTGCATTTTGACATTCAACATCATGACATGAGATAATGTACTTAATAAATATATAACTCTAAACTTATATAACAACGTGAATAGCAAGATTACATGGGGGTGGCGTAATATTTAATATTTAATGTAAAAAAAAAATTCGGACACTCCTTTGGGGGCCCCACTCAAGTGGGGGCCCGGGGAGACTTTCGAATTTGGACCTCCCCTCTCCCTCCCGTAGCTACGCCACTGCGTGCGAGTGTGCTATTTAGAGTGTATATAGTCCACCTTTGCGACTGTGCAGTGTACGATAAAAGGGTCCACTGTGGAGAGTGGAGCTAAGGGGCGGGTGGAGAGTGGTAGTGGTCAAAATGCAGAATGCACAGTTTGCCAGATGGCAAATGACCACTGGGCAGTTGGTGCACTGACCTCACTTCACCCCCAGACACGCGACTTGACCCGTTCAACAGATTGAGCCAAACTGACCACGGGCCAGGCTAGGCTCCACTGGACAGAGCGACTGCCGGATGCACATCTGTGGATCTAATACAGCACCGGCATTCTGATTTATCGCTTTGTCTGAAAGACCTTCTGCACTACATTTTCTGAAGTTCCGTTTGATGATGATGATGATGATGATTGATTGATTGATTGATTTATTGTTGCTTTAGGTCCAGCGGACTCTTCCGAGCCAAATCAGGACCGGACAACCCCCGATCCGCATAAAAGATCTGCCGAAACAACCCTAGTGGGAAAATTGAATGCCCTCCACCGGCCAGTCACTTTACAATAAAGACATCCCACGCGGGGGACGGCTGAGGGTTGACCTCAACTACGCGAACACCCCGGTTACAAAAACAAAATAGAATACAACCATCATTATAAATCATCAACAAAACACATACATATAAAATGCCTATAGTGCGAAATAATACAATCATAGGAAGCCCTAGTGACCACCCGGCAGAAAGCGTCCAACACTCCCAAGCTGATCCAACAGACCTCATACACAAACAAGGAGTCTTGTCCAGGAAGAGTTTTCAAGAAAAAAGGTAGGTCATTGATCTAGCGAAGAAGAAAGTATAGCAGAGTGATAGGACAGATCAGGAATGGGAAAGAGCAAATGATGAAGACAGCGACAGTGGGAATTTAAAGCACTAAATTTCCAGAAAGTGGGGATACTATTTTTACTGAAACCCCCGGCACTCCAACGGGGGGAACTGTTGCCGCAGTGTGATGATGATGAAGATGAATAATAATAATAATAATAATAATAATAATAATAATAATAATAATAATAAGAAGAAGAAGAAGAAGAAGAAGAAGAAGAAGAAGAAGAAGAAGAAGAAGAAGAAGATGCTGATGCTGATGCTGATGATGACAGTGTGATAATAATAATGTTGATATTGATAAACCTTTAACTTTTGATGATGATGATGATGACGATGACGATGACGATGATGACGATGATGATGATGATGATGATAATGATGACGATGACGACGACGACGACGACGATGATGATGATGATGATGATGATGATGATGATGATGATGATGATGATGATGATGATGATGATGATGATGATGATAGTGCTATTGGTGGTGGAGGTGGCGATGGTATTCATAATGATGAAAAAGAAGAAGAAGAAGAAGAAGAAGAAGAAGAAGAAGAAGAAGAAGAAGAAGAAGAATGAGGAGGAGGAGGAACAGATTAAAGAGCAGCAGATGAGTATTTGAAAAAGCTTAAAAATTTGGTCTTTTTACAAGAATGTATGCCAAAAAAAAGTATTCTGGACAGACAAGTTTGCAGTCTCGGAGAAGACACACCGAGCGAGCGAGTGCGCGCGCGCCAGAGAGAGAGAGAGAGGGAGAGAAGGGGTGGGGGGGAGGAGGGGACTGAATTAAAGAAACCATTTGAGGACGCCGAGAGATTGTATCCTCTTTCTCTTTCTTCCTCCCTTCCCCCCCCCCACCCACAATTCCCCCGCCCCGAAAACCCCTTACACTCTCACACACATCCCACACCCCTCTTCCTTACTTTTCAAACTCCTTCTCGTACCCCCGACAGACCGTCATCATCAAACGATGTTGATGGAAGGAGGTGTGTTGAACGGGGAGGGGCGGAGGTAAAGAAATTAGTGGATTTGTCTCTGCATCGTTGTTGAAAGGTTCTTTGAACATCGTGGCAGAAAGGTAATTGTAAGGAAAGAGGGTTGGGAGCGGGGAGGGCCCTGAGAAGTTGGAGAAAGGGGTCGGGCAGGGAAGGGTAGAAGAAGGGGGAAAATACTTGGGTGGGAGGGAGGGAGAATGATGTGAATACACTTCGGAAGGAAAAAGAAATTACAGGGACTCGCAACAGTAATCAAGAGCTTTTCTTTCGTCCAGCGAATGGCCCAAAAGAGCTTTTTTTTTTTTTTACAGAACTGGGTGAGGCCATACGTGAAAAAAAAACTCGGCGCAAAAGAAGAAGGAGGAGGAGGAGGAGGTTAGAAGAAGAAGAAGAACAACAACAACAACAACAACAACAACAACAACAACAACAACAACAACAACAACAGCAACAACGAGTAGAACAAGCACATGCAGCGCAGAACCAGCAAAAGAAGAACAAGCACTAGAAGAAGCAGAACCGGCGGCAACATGCAGCAGCAGTAGCAGAAGAAGAAGAAGAAGAAGAAGAAGGGTGAAGGGCTAAGGGTAAACAATAGAGTTGCAGCTCGCTGTCTGTAATGGCTGCATGCATGCAGTCTCGGCGTCTTTGTCCACGAGTCTGCCCTGAGGGGTTTCAGGCCACAGTCCCACCGAGATCTCATTAAAACGGGTTGTGTTCACCTCCCCCTACCCTTACTCCTTTCACCCCCATACCCACCCCATCCTTACACTGTCGGACCCCTCATCCAGTATCACGCACTGTGTAAACTGTATGATGAAGATGGCTATATATAGTTCCGTATGATCAATTTTCAATTTCCTATAATTTCTTTAGCGCCTACTACCAAAGCAGGGAGATGATGATGATGATGATGATGATGTTGATCATCATCATCATCATCATCATCATCATCATCATCATCATCATCATCATCATCATCATCATCATCATCATCATCGTCAACAACAACAACAACAACAACAACAGATAGCAATTTTATTTAATCTGATCCGCTGATACACAATTATGCAACCTCATTTTAAAAAGAATACAAAATATGTTCCTTGTTCAGAACATGTCCCAGATGATCAAACATATTTCCTTGAAGACCATCGTATTCAGAATTGAGATCTTCATTTGTCTATTAGCAAGTCAAGTCAACAAAGCTTTATTACCCCCAATGGTGAGATCATAAAGCACATTATATCTAAGCCAATAAGAAAATGTTTAAAAACCAATAACATAATACCCATAAAATAATCATTATCATCATCATCATCATCATCATCATCATCATCATCATCATCATCATCATCATCATCATCATCATCATCATCATAACAATGATGATGATGATGATGATGATATTAATAATAGTCATCACCACCTGCACCACCACCACCACCATCATCATCATCATCATCATCATCATCATCATCATCATCTCATCATCATCAATTCGTTGGTAAAACTTCACGCTAGTCCTCGCAAGACGCTCCAAACGCGTCACGTAAAAAGCAAATTCGGCTCAAAATCAGTTATAAATATGATATAGCACACTCAAATGACACTAAAAAATCAACAAGCCACTCTAAGCGAGTCCTTACAAAGCAACCTGCTACACACAACCATAATACCGTCTCAACAGTCTACGTTGTTTACAGAGCTTAACGTACAAACAAGGTCGGTCTGATAGGTAGCGTGATTGAAGCTGTTGACTGTACTCATAAGTGTAGGTTCCAACGAGGAGCGGTTGGTGTGTCCTGTTCCAGGTCATTTGCTTGGGTAGCGCTACATTGCAACAGCCGTGCTTTCCTTAAGAAAGTGATAGGTGTTCAATAAATCAAACCCTAATAATGTTTACACTAAACTCCCCGTCAAACTGCCAACAACGAATATTGAACTATCGAACTGAACAGGAATATAATTATCATGGAGCAAGTTTCGCTATAAAGCTGTACTATTGAAATAAAGCACAATGTGGAATCACGCTAAATGAAATTGGAGATGGCTAGTTTGTTAGTTAATCATTGTTTATAGCGTCCAGCGGACAGCAAAGAGCCGAATTAGGACCACGACTTGGTTGTAAGAGGGCTCACCCCTGACTCGTATAAAAGATCTGCGGATACAACCCTACTGAGCTGCTGCGAACTGCGATTGGTACGGTGGATCGTGTAAAACCACTAAATGAAGGCTTTCTGATAGGCTGTGTGTCGACCGAGCAACAACTTAGGCTGGTCGGGCTGACGCGTATCGACCAAGTGAGTATAGAATGCACCATTCCGAAGCCTTTCGTGGATGGAGTGGTGACGGGCATTCCCACTTCGGTGTCTAACGAAGAGATACTGGAAAGTTGCGAGGGCGCCGTTGATCCGGACGGCGCGGTTAGATCATGCGCGGTGCGATGTTTCCGGCGGCTGCCCATGTCGGATGGTCGCCCCTCCACCTCGGTTCGTGTTACGATAGAGGCCGAGATGCTGCCAAGCACTTTGCTCCTAAATCGCAATGAATATGTGCTCGTGCCCTTTGTGGCTAGAGTTGTGCGATGCTACAATTGCCAGAAACTGGGGCACATAAAGAAATATTGTAAATCAAAACCGACTTGCTCGTCCTGTGGTGCCACGGGTCACACCGGGGCCCAATGCAAAAAGAACATTTATTCCTGCGCAAATTGTAAAGGAAAACACTCCGCCGCCAATCCTGGCTGCCCCGCTATGCGGGAGCGCTTGCTCGCAAACCAGCTCCGAGCTGCTACCTATATGCCGCGGGCTCAGGCCTTGCATACCGCAAAAAAACAACTATTGTCCGATTCGGGTCGGACAACGGATACCAAATTGGGAGCCCCGGTAACTTTTGCCGGAGCTCCTACTTTTTCTCGGACAGCGGCTGAGAGCGTGGCTCGCCCCCCTCCTGGCCTGGCCAGGAGGTGGGAGACAGCTGCGCGGACAAAAGTCACGATGCCCTCCGCTGCGGCGTCTCTTCCGTCGGTAGATCATTCAAGGGAAGAGGTTAGCCCACCGCGGGATCCCTGGGTAGCCATCCAAAGACTCGAGGCGATGGTAGAGAAGTTGACCCAGACGGTCACTAATCTCACAGAAATGGTTTGTGGCCTGGTTACCAAACCTGTAATTACACCTACTCAAGCGCCGGTGGTTATTGAAACCTCGGATGGCTCTACTCAGGTAAGAGCTGACTATACAGTCACGGACGAAAGGCTTGTTCAATATATCGAAGAATACATCCCTGACCCGGAGGATGAAATCCCTGAAAAAGATGCGATCAATATTAGCCGAGCAATTAAGATCGTGATAAAACGAATTAGGGATCACGGGTTGGCGTCGGCTGAATCCCCCCCGAAGATGTCTCCAGAAAATTCGGTCAGTGAAGGAAAGAGGATAAGGTAACATCGAAGGGGAAAGTCCTCTGGTGTGAAAATCTGAGGTTAAATAATTCTGCAACTAGTTCTAATTTTAAATTCTAACCGAAACAATGATTTTAAACTTTGACGGTTTTATCACCGATGTTGGAGAGATGTGATAGGTGATTGAACTAAAATTTTAAGCTTTGTATAGGTGACCTTCGAGTCGACCTTTTTCTAGATGGCAATGCCGCTCGCCCAGTGGCACGTTGGCGCCTTGAGAAGGTCTCGGACTGGGCTATAATAATAACATTTCTTAATGGAAATTTTAAAATACACGCATATGGACACGATTCGTGTCCATCTTTTTTATAATTTTATATATAATTATTTTATGTAGTATAAGTTTTAACAGTTTTAGGTATTGACAGTTTTTAATTATGTCTGCCTTTTAATTAATTTTATAAATCTCCCTAGCCTTGGGATGGGGCCCGGCCATAACACCACACGGTTCACAATTTTGTAACTTTTTTAATTCTATGCTCGGCGCTGCGCCGACTTTTCCCTCCTCTTCCTCTCTAGACACCAGACCTGGTCTGGTACTATTATTTAAAAGAGGGCCGCTTTTGGCCTAGTCTTATTGTCCTTAACATATAAATCATAGGACGTGAAGCTTCGCTTACTCCCTACTGGTAACACTGAAGGCACTCCACCAGCCGTTCACTTCACAATAAAGGTATCCCAAGCAGGGGACTCTGTGGCTGTACTCTAATTTATTGAACGCCCGTTTACAAAAAAAATAAAATATAAACATCATTATAAAATATTAACAAAACACATACATATAAAATGCCTACGTTGCTAAATAATAATACCATAGAAAGCCCTAGTGACCATTTGACAGAAAGCGTCCAATATCTCCAAGCTGACCCAACAGACCCCACACACAAAGGAGGAGTTTGGGGAGAGTTTTCAATAAAAAATGTAGGTGGCTGGTCTAGCGAAGAATACAGTAGATTGATAGAACAGATTAGGAACGAGAAATAACAAATGAGAATGACAGGAACTATGGACCGATGGTCGTCCGGCAGGGATGGTGAGAGGATGGAAAGGGAATGGAGGGGTGCGGTGTAATAATGGGAGGGGGTGAAGTCGGAGATCAGCGGCTGGACACATTCTTTGTCTAGCCAACTGATCCTTTTTACCTAAGTCCACTCTCAGTCAAAATGATAACCAGCTCACAATCGTTCGTATGTAGCTTTTGCATCCCAGTAAACCTGGTAGTTTAGGTAATTTAAAGCACTAAATTTCCACAAAGTGGGAATTATCTTTATACAGAAAACCCACGGCACATCAACGGGACTGGAGACTGGAATGTGTAACTGTGCAACGTTTGATGATTGACCATAAACACACAAAATTACACGATTATAATAAATATATAGTTTCTTGCACTGATTGACTCAACAGTTGGACATAAACAGAGGGTCAAGTTTGGGAGTGCGGTGTTCCCTGTGTACAGCGTGTACAGAAGCCTACAGATGGCTGCAAGTGTCCCTAGCTCACATTTCAAAGCTCTCATTATTGAAGGGGAACGCGGGCATTGTCCATCACAGTGGATTAGCGCCAAGCGCTGATGCCTTAATTGCATAGAACAGTGGTTTTAATAGTGAACTCTGTGTGTGTGAAACGTTCCACGCTGAGAAGCCGAGACTGATGAAGTTTATGCAGTTTATTTCATGTTCAGATTCCTTCTGTGTATGTGTGTATGTGGATGGGTGGTGGGTGATGAGTGTGTGTTGCTCTCTGTATGTTTGGTGTTGTGTGTGTGTGTGTGGTGTTTTGTTGTGTGTGTATGTGTGTGTGCGTGTGCTTGAGAAAAATAATGTGAAAGAGGTACCATGATGGTGACGATGATTTTTAATAATAATAATAATAATAATAATAATAATAATAATAATAATAATAATAATTATTATTATTATTATTATTATTATTATTATTATTATTATTATTATTATTATAA
Organism: Oncomelania hupensis; assembly: GCA_036898135.1. Classification (NCBI taxonomy): domain Eukaryota; kingdom Metazoa; phylum Mollusca; class Gastropoda; order Littorinimorpha; family Pomatiopsidae; genus Oncomelania; species Oncomelania hupensis. The sequence continues at coordinate 22,164,602 of CM072519.1, read as the reverse complement.
TAATAAAAACAATAATAATAATAATGATAATAATAATAATAATAATAATAATAATAATAATAATAATAATAATAATAATGGATTATAATAATAATAATAATAATAATAATAATAATAATAATAATAATAATAATGGATTAATATTATTATTATTATTATTATTATTATTATTATTATTATTATTATTATTATTATTATTATTATTTTGATAATGATGAAGATGACGTGATGATAATGATGACTACGACGACACTGCTGCTGCTGCTGCTGCACCTAATAATGATGATAACAATGACGCTGCTGCTGCTGATAATGATGATGATGATGATGCTGAGGATGATGATGATGATGATGAAGATGATGATGATGATGATGATGATGATGATGATGATGATGATGATGATGATGATGATGATGATGATTTTGAAGATGGTGACGACGAACTTCAGAAGGAAACAAACAATAGTTCATTCCCTTTACAATGCAGGATGATTTGGCGATTACTGATTAAAGCCGAGACTTTAATGGGGTGTTAACTATCATTGCCACATTTCCACAGCGCAGTTAGTCGCAACCTGGTAATGTGTCCCAACAATTTGTTCTCTCAAATAAGAAAACGCGCGATTCCAATAAATCTTTAGTTCAGTAACAGCGGAAACTATATTGTAAGTTTTCAAAGCCGTACCA